>OX422220.1:365269235-365994235 GCA_949130495.1 Sambucus nigra | reverse complement strand
ATCTTTAACGAAATAAGTTATCGTTTTTGGCTCTGATACCAATTTGAAAACGCGACAGATTTTCTAATTTCCTTTTATCTTAACAACAGATGCGGAAGCGTAAGATGGTTCACAAAATAAACAAAGCCAAACTTTAATTTTCTTAAACAAATTAAAATTACACCAAGTGAAGTAAAATTAATCAATTAATATATTCACTTAAACAAAATAATTAATCCAAGTCCTAGAATTTTCCTAAGTCATATTTATCAATATTCCGAAGTTAGGCCAAACCAAATTTTAGCAAATGACTTGAATTAAATAAACTTTACCCAAAATTCAATTTAAGACCAAATTAAATTGAGTGTGATAATTTAAACTGAATTTTATCTTGATTTATTCTAAGCATGCGTTCTCCGTAATTTTGCAAGATAAAATAAACCAATCACTCTACGCCGCTATGTATGAGGAAAAACCCAAGACGGGAAACAACCTCGGACGGCCCTAGCCACAAATCCACTAGATACGGAATTATAATTACAAGATAGATAGACTTACAACGCACGACTCGATCCCTCTCAAGCCCCGACGCTTCTTCTTGTAGACACCTCTTCCTAGCGGATAACCTTGGAACACCACCGCGGTCTCGGAATCCACCGATAGGACTTTATATGGTCACCGTCCCCCAAACATTGAGCCTTTCTCCGTGTGGGTAAATCAACATGAGAAACACTTCTTCTTTCTTCGTGGGAGCTAGAAGCAAAACCCGAAACTTCTCTTCTTGAATTCGGTAGAGAAAACCGGTGCCAAACTCCAAGCAATTGATAAGTATATGAGAACTTTGAATAAACTTATTTGGGTGTAAACACTAGAGTGATGGATATTTTTCTCTAAAAATTTCACTCAAAACATGAACATTTTCCTTAAACAAATTTGCTCTCAAACTCTTTCTAAGAGATGGAAATAGATTGGAAAAGTTAGATTGGAAAATGTCATTCCCGCACATATTAAAGTCTGAAAAAGTTGGTTAAAAACCAAGTGGGGAAGTGGGTGCAAAACTGCCAAAAAACTGCCAATAACTGTTCCCGCCTGGCATCTCATTCGAACGACATTTCGTTCGAACGAAATCTCGTTCAAACGAGACTTCTAACGACGTTCCAGATTGAACTCGTTAGAATCTTGTTGGAAATCTCGTTAAAACGAACAATCTCGTTCGAACGACAGACCAGTATACTTTGGTGGGAACTCGTTGGCAGGTTCGTTCGAACGACATTTTCGTTCGAACGACAATATCTTTTGAACGACTCTATCGAACGAAAAATAGAAAGTTTGAATATTCGAGTTTAAGCCCAGAAAACTTTATAAACATTTATTTAAAGTTTTAATTAATTATTTCTTAAAACAAAACGCAGTTTTTATAAAACCTAACACCCAATAAACATGTTCCAAGCTCCTATATATATAATATTGCATTCATACCTTGGGAGCATGGAACTATGGTTGATGACGTAGAAACGAGGCACGCAAACCGGCATATTTGATGAGGCTTTATACTCTTTGCCGCTACGTCTTCAACAAACACTTCATAGGCTTGAGAGTATTACAATTACATACTATCCTATGAATAAATGTTTTTGTCCGGAATTGGGCCAAAACTATATATGGACTCAATTGGAAATTTGTGTCCTTACAATTGTTGTGATATTATGATATGTATATATGGTGCAGATTTATTTACGGGTGATTACATGATGTGAAATGTATAATTATATGATATAGGGATACGTATATATAGTGCAGATTTATATACGGGTGAATACATCATGTGAAATGTCTAATTATATATAACTGGAGAGCTTGTTATATGATATCAAATGAGAAATGACTTAAATAAATTAATATGATTAATAACTTATAAAACGGATACTAAACTCACTCGGGATAGAGAATATATATATATATATATACGACGAGACTAGTTACGGGGTAAATAACGAGATGTGTCATGTATAGGTACGTTAGGCATGCACATTATTCGGGGGGTGAGGTGTCCTCAACAGAGTGTGCATCACTAGCTTAAATATGGAGAGCATTCGTGCATTTTAATTTACTGCATTTAAATTCACTTGTTGAATATCTTCAAAGTTTTTGGGTTCTAACCCTTACTATAAAATATTTTCAAAACATTTTAGGTGTCCAGCCAGAGGGATGCTAGAATGGTTCTATTCCAGGGTTACGCAGATGCAGCACATGTGGATGTTGCAGGACTTTGACTTAGCTGCTTCAGTCATTTCATTTGGGCATGTCGCCCTAGTTGTTCCATTTTATTTCAATTAGATGATGTATTCACTTATTCCTCTTATGGTTTATTTTTGGTATTTGATTTGTAGCCAGTGGTTGTTTCGGCAAGGATTATATTTATTCCTTTTCTGTATTACTGATTCAGTGATTGTGTTAATAGTTAATTATATATTCTTTCGCATGTTATTAGATATGTTAATTAAAATGATAAAATTTGGCACCAGTCTTTTGAATACTAGGTGGTTAGTAAGTTTTAAAAAAAAATCGACAGTGATGCTAAGAATGAACCAGATGAGATTCTTGACTAATTTGATATAGGACTGATCACCTGGTATTTTATTTGGCGGGGTGTCATACTTAATTAATAAGGTTTCAAATCCCTCAATCATAAACCTTAATTCTCTAATTGTATTTATCATATCCAATGGTGATTTTCACAATTTCAAACCCTAAATTATAACCATAAAATTCAGATTCATCCAACATAGGAACTGTTCATCACAAAATAATAATCAGGTCTGAATCAGGGAAGGGAAGAATCTGATAAATTAAACGTCGTCATTCCAGCGACAAGACATGTCGTTCGAATGATACCAACAGTAGTTTGAACGACACCAGGTCGTTTGAATGACCCTGGTGTTCTCTCCCTTCTCCATTCTGCCCAAAAAAACCCAGTCCACCATTAAAACTATAAAACCTTTAATTCTGTACAAATTTACCCCCCAAAACCTTCCAAGGTTCATCATAAATCCAACTATGTGATTTACTCAGTCTATCTACATCATCTACACCAATTGGGGCATCAAATCCACAAAATATTATCATCTCTACTGAATTTTAAATCACAAACATGAAATCCCCAAATTCAAATGGGAATAAACCCTGACATATTTATTAATTCACACCTTCTATGATATGAATAGGAAAAAGGCAATTTAACAAATGCAAGTTAAACCACTTACCTTAGGGTTGTAGAATCAAGTCATTTTATGAAGGTGATGGGTTAAATTCAAGGGTCTCCTATTGTTCTTGAAGTAATCTCCCAAAATCTCCAAAATCTCTTCTAATTGTTCTCCTATAAGGCTCTCCTCAATTTTGGTCTTCTAAAATGAATTAAAGTCCCCTCACCCTTTCACAATTAGGGTTATTAACTCTCATCCCGTATTTCGGCTTATGGGCCTTCTAAAATGGGCTCAAACACTTAATTGGGAACTCAAAGGTGTCTTGAAAAGTACCGAAACCCATATTATACATATGGACTCTCATTTCCAACTATTTCGACCCATCCGGACTTAATCGTGCACTCTGAATTGCCATCCGAATCAATTTATAACATTCTCCAAATTCTTGAACTCAAACTGACACACAAAATAGTCCAAATAATAAATCCTCAATTCGCCAAATTAATAAATTCCTCAAATTATAAATTGTCCCAAATCACGAATTTAATTCCTCCCAATAAAATAAAATCTTTTTCTCCCAAATAAAATTTAATTAAAGGTACTTGAATTTACGGGGTGTTACAGTAGAGATGTGGTTGTTATTCTTGAAGCTGGTTGGAGATCGGGTTAGAGCAGGTATGGGGTATGGCTTCGGTGGTTTGGGTTTTGAATCGGGTAAGAGCTTGTGGATTAGAGCAAGTCACCAGCGGGGCTAGTCGAATAGGAGAGGAAAGTCTGTAGATTGAAGTTGCCTTAGGTTGGTTTGGGCAACTAGGTTTGCCAGTGTGGAGTAGTTTTGGGTCGAGCAGGTTGTAGTTTCATGTTTTGGTGGAGATTTAATGCGGGTTTAATCTGTCCAGAGCCATGGCAGTCAGGTTTTAGCTCCAGGATAAGTTTGAGGTCGGGCTATGGCTACCATGGGGTTCGAGTTGTCTTGGTTGTTGGGCTAAGTTACCGCTGGCGCGGACCAATTACAATAAGGAATTAAAATTAATTGGGTTATTTTTTAATGTCTTATTCGGTTCATTAAAAAATTCATTATTTTGGTTCACTTAAGAACCTCTTTCTCTCTCTCTCTCTATCTATCTATATATATATATATATATATCACTCATCATACCACTACCATCTCCAGCAACCATTAATATAATGTAGGGTTAATGGTTAGTTTAAATTTGATGTTCAGGATAATTTTTGAATTTTAGATCTACTCTTTGGATTTTTGAAATGTTAATCCTGATGTTTTTAATTTGTTCAATTAAGAAACTCCATTAGTGTTCCATTAAGAAACTTAAAAAGGTTGCTGACTCGTTCCTATTTTTTGCAAATGACACAATTAATTTATTAAACTGACCAACTAAACAAATACGCCTGGACTAAAGAATAAATAATTAAAAACACCCTTGCCACAAATTAAAAACAACAAAATTCAATTAAAAAAACACCTATGGTTGTACAATCCACCCTTAAAATCGTGCCAAAACCTTCCCCTCCCATATCCACCGACATCTCTCTCTCTCTCTATCCCCCCCCCCCACCACCACCACCAGCCAAAAAGTAGCAGAAGCATTGCCGCCACCACTCTCATTAACGTAATGAGAGTTCTTGGTGCAATTTTAAGGAAGGTGGTGATGGCATTTCAACAGGGGTGATGTTGCACGGTTGTGCGATTCATATACATACTGGTTTGGGGTTTCAACATCGGCATGTTTTTAAGGAGTTATAGCCGGTGGTGATTAGAGATGTGATGGAGATTTTTTTTTTAATGGCAAGAGTAACTCATTGGGGATGATGGTAATTGTGGGTAGTAGATTTTTTGTCTTCAGGCGTATGTATTAGATGGTGGTTGTGTGGTGCTAATGGTACGTGGCAGTGGAGGTAATGTGTTAGTGGTGGAGGTGGTAGGTTAAGAGTGGTGGAGGTGGTAGGTTAAGAGTGGTGATGGTGGTGGAGAGAGATAGAGACTTTTAGACCATTATAACTAAGTTTTATTTAATTATAATTTAGATTTTTCTTAATTAATTGATCGCTTCTCCACAAGGCACTTATTTATTAGAGAAATGTCACATAAGATACTACATTGGTTACAATGTTAGCCTGTCTGTGAAGTACCCTAACAAAAAACCAATGAAGGTTCAAAATTGAACTAATTAATAATATCACGGTTAACATCACAAAAATAGGTCGCAATTTCAAAATATTTCTAAACATCGTGGTTAAATATGCAAGTAACCGTATAATGTATATACAAAAGAAGGATAGGCCTTTAGTTGCAATAGTTATACATGTTTCTCAATTTTTATGTCTATCAATAAAAATAAATTAAACTAAAAAAATTAAAACTTAACCATATCCATTGTTTTAATATTTTTTCGATAATTGCTTATATAGAAAGGAAAATGAAAGTTTTAATAAATATTTTGAAAAAATATCAGGAATGCAACACAGACGTTAAAAATTTATAAAAATGCTTGGGCAAAATAATAATTTTAGAACATCAAATATTTTTATAAATAAATGCGCTATTTTTATAAAATTGAGCAATAAAAGTATTAGTAATTTAACACAAAAAAAAAGTTCAAAACTGTATGTATCTTGTCAAAACATTAAAACATATAGTGAGGGTGTGTCTTATTACAAAGTTAGAAAGTGATTGGAAAAAAGTTTATTTTTATGATATGTATGAAAATTATTGTAAAAAGGATAAAGGTTGTTTCGACTTTTTTTTTAATGAAAACCAAATGTTTGGGCAATAGATAAAACAATGTTTTCCATGAAAAGTTATTTGACTATGGATCACCTTTTATATTTATAACTATTATTTTCATAAATATATTTGAATTCAAATAGCAAAGAAGCAAATATATTTTTCATGAAAAATAAATTAGTGTTAATTAAACGAACTCTTATTAGAAAACTCACTGTAAAATTGCATGTGTAACACCCCGTAATTTTGAGGATTTCATATTTAATTATTTTTGGAGGAAATAAAAGTATTAAATTCGAGAAACTTAAATTTATGATTTGGAGAATTTATTTGAGAGGGACGAATTATTTATATTTGGCGACCTTAGGTTTAATTGTTCGAATTATTGTTGTGTCACATTTTGAGGTCAAAATTAGAGAATGTTATAAAGTATTTCGGATGACAATTCTGAGTGTACGGTTGTTTTCGGAAGGGTTGAGATAGTCAGAAAAGAGTACCCAGGGGTAGTAAATGGGTCTCGGGGCATTTTCGGCCATAGCCCACACGGGGGTAATAGGGTCATTTTAATTTGGCCCATATGAGTAAAAATGGGATTAGGTGACACAAACCTAGGTTTGGGAGTTGTGGGAAGTCATAACTCATCTGAGAGAAATCTAAGAACATAGAGGAAAATAGAGGAGCAATTAGGGATCTTTTAGAGACTAATAGAGAGAGAGAGATTTGGGTGTTCTTCATCAAACCATCATCTACACCAACGGATCAGACTCTACGAATCCAAAAGGCAAGTGGTTAACTGCTTTGATTCTTAAATATGTGATAGTCAATTCATATTATGTTGGTGTAAACCGAAATCCGTTTTTGGGTGGGTTATTGCATGAAATTGGGTTTTCAATTTGTGGTTATTCAAATCAATTTTTAGATTGTTAAGAAATTTATCATTTAAATGGGATAGTTGTATGACTTGTAAAGAGATTGGGAGAAATCATCTTTAAATTCGGATTTGGGTTGATTATTGTGTATAAGTTTGAGATCTAAAATAATTTAGAAGGAATTGATTTGAAAAAGGATTACAGTAGAGAAATCTCGGTAAAAAAGCTTGAGTTGGGATTTAATGGCGAACTGGACTAGGCGAGGAAGAAGAGAGGGAGAGACCTAGGGGTCGTTCGAATGAAGTTGGATCTCGTTCGAACGATGTTCATTGTCAATCAAGCGATAGGTGTCTCGTTCGAACGACGAGATAAAATCCATGAAAATTATTTACTTTACTGTTTGGGTTGATGATGAAATTTAAAGGTTAAATTCGTACAGCAGGTGCACTTACTTAGTCTAAGTTATTCGAGATTTTGAAGGGACAAACAGTAGGAAATTTTTATGGGATTAAATAAATGTGGAAAGAGGAGCTTTTAAAAGAATAAATTAATAAGGGTGTCGAACTTATTAAGGGGAATTCGGGGAGCAAATTCGGATTATTTAATTTCGTGCCAAATGAGTGAATCCGGTTAATGTAGTTGAGAGACGCTACTTTAAATTAATTAATTAAAGTGAAACTAATTAATTAAATTAGAGTCGGGCCATAGACTCGGGAAGGTAATAAATTTAACTAATAGGTAAATTAATTAAATTAGAGTCGGACTATAGACTCAAAAAAATATAGGCTAGTGCAACGAATTTTTGTGCACGGTAAAGCCGTGATTTAAATTATATATGTATGGTGTGTGATAGTATATAGATATTGTGTGCTTATAATATGAGTGCCTACATGTTTAATTAAATTATGTACTCTAGTGCTATTAAGGCAGGTTGGATCCCTTAGCTTGAGGAGTAGGGCGACTATATCCCCAGGTCATAGCATTCGTTATATGGGTGAGGGGCTTATCTCACTTTCAGGTAGGAAATATGACCTCCTTCAACGTTTATGGTTTTAGTCAAGTTCGCGAGAGTGTCCGACTTGGGGTAACTAGGTTAAGTGAGCACACCTGGTATAATAGCACTTTAGAGGAAATCATTCGGCGAGGGTATACTCGGAAGGATGGATATACATATAAAAAAAATTACATATGTAATAGTATAAAAAAATTATATACGGGTATTATATACATGTTGCGAGAATGTATTTACTTTATATAACTAATGAGGCTGTTATATGGTTTATTTAATAAGGATAATTTATAAACGACAAGAATAGGATTGTTTTATTATTAATTACGTATATGATGGTGTAAAAAAATTATAGACGGTATTAAATATGTATGTGAAAAATATATTTACTTATATAACTTGTGTCACGGTTATATGATATTATTTTAGAGGAATTAATTAAGTTAATGTGAGATATAACTTATAACCCATGATTAATAATAATACTTGGTTTAGAGTAGTATGGCAAGGGGAGTTTATACCAGGACTAGTTGGACGGGGTTATATAACTTGGTGGGGTTAAGGTAACCGTTAGGTGTGCACATTAGTGGAGGGATGAGTATGTCCTCAAGGGAGTGCGACACTAACTTATATATGAAGAGCATTCATGCATTTGAATTATTGCAGTTAATTCACTTGCTAAATATTTTCAAATGTTTAGGGTTCTAACCGTTGCTATAAAAGTATTTTCAAAACCTTTTAGGTGTCCAGCCGAATGGACGCTAGGCTTGATATTCTATTCCAGGGACACGTAGCTGTGGCACATGTCACTACAAGAGAAAACACATTTCGCAACACAGAAACTATGTCGCGAAATGTATTAATTATGTCGCAAAAGACATTTCGCGACATAAGATTGCCTATTGCCCTCGTGTCGCGGTAGCCCCGTCTGGGAATGTATTCGGTGACATACATATCTATATCGCGGAATGTATATACCAATCGTGATAGGATACATGTTGAGAAATGTACATATTTATTAAAATATATAATGATATTTATTTTTTATATTAAATAATACCTCACCTTTCGCAACATAATGACATGTCGCGAAATGTCGCTCATTACGCGACATGCCATACATGTCGCGGAATGTCGTTCTTTACACGAGATTCTAAACATATCGCGAAATGTCATATTTTAGGCGACATACATAGCATGTTGCGGAATGTCTTCTTTTAGGCGACGTGATAAACATGTTGCGAAATGTCATCTAATTAGGCGACAGTGTATGTCGCTAAATGTCATTTATAGTGCCACTAAAAGTCATTATGCAGAATATCATTTGATTTTTAGCAACACCCACGTTATGTTGCTAAAAGAGATTTTTTTGCAATAAATAATTCCAAAAGAAGATTGCATGATGCATATATATAAGTATTTTCCATGATATAACCTGTATAAATGTGCCTCCATAGCAATTTAGCATCCAAACTATCACATAAAATGACACCATATTCAATTCTACAATTCTTCGTTAAAAGACAATTCATCCCATTCAAATGAATATGATTAGAACAAATGTTCAAAATAACACCAACTACAAAAATAATACACATTTCGCCGGAAACTTTGAGTCATCCAATCAACTAGCCCAACGATATCCAACGAAATTCATCATCAATCTGTGACAAGAAACAAATAAACCCGTTTTAACCATAATTGGATTACATAATATGGAAATAAAATCTACTTTTATCATAAGTGTGCCTCGTTTTTCTATTTTTGATAGTCGTTTTACATTTTCGTTCCTCGACGCTCAATTTTTAAATTCGGGTATGTTTAAATTAATCAATTTAGAATGCTTCATAATTTTAGAAAATTTCGACAGAGTCTCCTTTGTTTATTCACGAAATCCAACCCATTTTAATATTTTTTAATTAACCCGGAGACATCAACAAAATCCATAAATATATAATCAACAAATCCCTTCCAACAATGGTCTTACTTTAGTCACACGCTCCACCCCCATTTCTCAACATGTTTCCTAAACTTATGTTTGAGTTAATCAATTTAAAACACTCAATAATTTCAAAAACAATCGGCAGAGTTTCCTCTATTTATTCAAGAAATCCAACATGTTTTAACATTTAAATAAACTCAACGACATCATCAAAAGCCATTAATAAATAATCAAAAAATTCCTTCCAACAATTAAACATAAAGAAGCTCATAAATTACTCAATCGATATAAAGGTTCACCCGTTGGAACCTATTTTTGGTTTTCACCCATTAACGATATGTTTTAAGACTAAGTCTAGATTTTTGCAAATTATCGTCGTATTCTCAAAACGAGAGTCTCGTGAATACGCGGTAAGTTCCTATGTGTAACATTGGTCTCGTGTGAGGTGTTCGTGCCTATTACGGGATCGTTTGGGCGTTGTTTTGGATTTTCACCCTCTAAAGTCCTGTTTTAGGCCTAACTCTAAATTTTACAAATTATCCTCGTATTCCCAACCCGAGAATCCAGTGGCTACGAGGTAAGTTCCTACGTGTTACGTTGGTCCTGTGGGAGGTGTTTGTGCCTGTTTTGGATTTTCACCCGCTACCGGCATATTTTGAAGCCTAAGTCTAGATTTTTGTAAATTATTACCGTATTCTCAAAACAAGAGTCTCGTGACTACGCAAAAAGTTCCTACATGTTACATTGGTCTCGTGTGAGGTGTTTGTGCCTCTTACGGGGTCGTTTGGGTGTTGTTTTAGATTTTCACCCTTTAAAGACGTGTTTTAAGCCTGAGTTTAGATTTATGGAAATTATCATCGTATTCTCAAACTGAAAGTCCGTGACTATGTGGTAAGTCCGTACGTGTTAAGTTTGTCCCGTGGGAGGTGTCCGTGCCTCTTACGGGGCCGTCTAGGGGTTGTTTTGGATTTTCACCATCTAACGGCATATTTTTAAGCCTAAGTCTAGATTTTTGCAAATTATCGTCGTATTCTTAAAACGAGAGTCTCGTGACTACGCAGTAAGTTCGTACGTGTTACATTGGTCTCGTGAGAGGTGTTCGTGCCTCTTAAGGGGTCGTTTGGGCGTTGTTTTAAATTTTCACCCTCTGAAGTCATGTTTTAAGCCTAAGTCAAAATTTTGCAAATTATCCTCTTATTCTCAACCCGAGAGTCGAGTGGCTATGAGGAAAGTTCCTACATGTTACGTTGGTCCCGTGGGAGGTGTTAGTGCCTCTTACATGGCTGTTTAGGGGCTGTTCTTGGTTTTCACCCGCTAACGGCATATTTTTAAGCCTAACTCTAGATTTTTGCAAATTACCATCATATTCTCAAAACGAGAGTCTCGTGACTACGCGGTAAGTTCCCACATGTTACATTGGTTTGGTGTTAGGTCTTCGTGCTTCTTACGAGGTCGTTTGGCCGTTGTTTTGGATTCTCACCCTCTAAAGTCATGTTTCAAGCCTAAGGTTATATTTTTGAAATTTATCATCGTATTATCAACCCGAGAGTCCTGTGGCTACGTGGTAACTCCCTACGTGTTAAGTGCATCCCGTGGGAGGAGTCTATGCCTCTTACGGAGCCGTTTAGGGGTTGTTTGGGGTTTCACCCTCCAACGACATATTTTTAAGCCTAAGTAAAGATTTTTGTAAATTATCACCGTATTCTCAAAACAAGAGTCTCGTGACTACGTCGTGAGTTCCTACGTGTTACAATGGCCTCGTGTGAGGTATTCGTGCCTCTTACGGGGTCGTTTGGGTGTTGTTTTTTATTTTCACCCACCAAAGTCATGTTTTAAACCTAAGTTTAGATTTTTTGAAATTATCATCGTATTCTCGATCCGAGAGTCCCGTGGTAAGTCCCTACGTGTTAAGTTTGTCCCGTGGGAGGTGTCTGTACCTCTTACGGGGCCGTTTAGGGTCAGTTTTGGGTTTTCACCATCTAATGGCATATTTTTAAGCCTAAGTATAGATGTTTGCAAATTATTGTCGTATTCTACAAACAAGAGTCTGGTGACTACGCGATAAGTTCCAACGTATTACATTGGTCTCATGTGAGGTGTCCGTGCCTCTTACAGGGTTGTTTTGGCGTTATTTTGGATCTTCACCCTCTAAAGTCATATTTTAAGCCTAAGTCTAAATTTTACAAATTACCCTAGTGTTCTCAACCCGAGAGTCCAGTGGCCATGAGGTAAGTTCCTAGGTGTTACGTTGGTCCCGTGGGAGGTGTTTCTGCCTCTTACGGGACCGTTTAGGTGTTGTTTTGTGTTTTCGCCCCCTAACGTCATATTTTTAAGCCAAAGTCTAAATTTTTGCAAATCATCGTCGTATTCTCAAACCAAGAGTCTCATGACAATGCGATAAGTTCCTACATGTTACATTGGTCTCGTGTGATGTGTTCGTGCCTCTTACGGGGTTGTTTGGGCGTTGTTTTGGATTTTCTCCTTCTAAAGTCATGTTTTAAGCCTAAGTTTAGATTTATGAAAATTATCATCGTATTCTCAAACCGAAAGTCCCGTGACTACGTGGTAAGTCCCTATGTGTTAAGTTTGTCTCGTGGGAGGTGTTTGTGCCTCTTAAGGGGTCGTTTAGGGGCTATTTTGAGTTTTCACAATCTAACGACATATTTTTAAGCCTAAGTCTAGATTTTTGCAAATGAACTTCATATTCTCAAAACGAGAGTCCCATGACTACGCGGTAAGTTCCTACGTGTTACATTGGTCTCGTTAGAGGTGTTCGTTCCTCTTACGGGGTCGTTTTAAAGTCGTGTTTTAAGCCTAAGTCTAAATTTTATAAATTATCCTTGAATTCTCAACCCGAGAGTCGAGTGGCTACGGGGAAAGTTCCTATGTGTTACGTTGGTCCCGTGGGATGTGTTCGTGCCTATTACGGGGCCGTTTTGGGGCTATTTTGGGTTTTCACCCGCAAACGGCATATTTTTAAGCCTAAGTCTAGATTTTTGCAAATTATAGTCGTTTTCTCAAAATAAGAGTCTCGTGACTATGCGCTAAGTTCCTACGTGTTACATTGGTCTCGTGTGAGGTGTTCGTGCCACTTACGGGGTCGTTTGGGCGTTCTTTTGGATTTTCACCCTCTAAAGTCATGTTTTAAGCCTAAGTTTAGATTTTTCAAAATTATCATCATATTCTGAAAATGGAAGTCCCGTGACTACGTGGTAAGTCCCAACGTGTTAAATTTGTCCCGTGGGAGGTATTTGTGCCTCTTACGGGACTGTTTTGGGTTTTCATCCTCTAACGGCATATTTTTAAGCCTAAGTCTATATTTTTACAAATAATCATCATATTCTCAAAACGAGAGTCTCATGACTACGCGGTAAGTTCCTACGCGTTACATTGGTATAGTGTGAGGTGTGAGGTGTTCGTGCCTCTTACGGGGTCATTTGAGTGTTGTTTTGGATTTTCATCCTCTAAAGTCATGTTTTGAGCCTAAGTCTAAATTTTACAAATTATCCTCGTATTCTCAACTCGAGAGTCTAGTGGCTATAAGGTAAGTTCCTACATGTTACGTTAGTCCCGTGGGAGGTGTTGGTGCCTCTTACGGGACCGCTTAGGGGTTATTTTGGATTTTCACCCTCTAACGGCATATTTTTAAGCCTAAGTCTAGATTTTTTGCAAATTATCATTGTATTCTCAAAACAAGAGACTTGTGACTACGCAGTAAGTTCCAACGTGTTACATTGGTCTGGTGTGAGGTGTTCATGCCTCTTACGGGGTCGTTTGGGCATTGTTTTGGATTATCACCCTCTAAAGTCTTGTTTTAAGCCTAAATTTAGATTTTTGGAAATTATAATTGTATCCTCAACCCGAGAGTTCCGTGTCTACGTGGTAAGTCCCTATGTGTTAAGTTCTTCCCGTGGGAGGTGTCTGTGCCTCTTACGGGGCCGTTTAGGGGTTGTTCTGGGTTTTCACCCTCTAACGGCTTATTTTTAAGCCTAAGTCTATATTTTTGCAAATTATCGTCCTATTCTCAAAATAAGAGTCTCGTGACTACGCGGTAAGTTCCTACGTGTTACATTGGTCTCGTGTGAGGTGTTCGTGCCTCTTACGGGGTCATTTGGGCGTTGTTTGGGATTTTCACCCTCCAAAGTCATGTTTTAAGCCTAAGTTTAGATTTTTGTAAATTATCATCGTATTCTCAGCTCAAGAGTCCCGTGGCTACGTGGTAAGTCCCTACGTGTTAAGTTTGTCCCGTGGGAGGTTTTTGTGCCTTTTAAGGGGCCGTTTACGATCTGTTTTCGGTTTTCACCCTCTAATGGCATATTTTTAAGCCTATGTATAGATTTTTGTAAATTATCGTCGTATTCTCAAAACGAGAGTCTCGTGACTACGCGGTAAGTTCCTACATGTTACATTGGTCTCATGTGAGGTGTTCGTGCGTCTTACGTGGTCGTTTGGGCGTTGTTTTGGATTTTCACCCTCTAAACTCATGTTTTAAGCCTGAGTCTAAATTTTACAAATTATCCTCGTATTCTCAACCTGAGAGTCCAGTGGCTACGAGGTATGTTCCTACGTATTATGTTGGTCCCGTCGGAGGTGTTGGTGCCTCTTACGGGGCCGTTTAGGGGCTATTTTGGATTGTCACCCTCTAACGGCATATTTTATAAGCCTAAGTCTAATTTTTTGCAAATTATCGTCGTAGTTTCAAAACGAGAGTCTCGCGACTATGCGGTAAGTTCCTACATATTACATTGGTCTCGTGTGAGGTGTTCGTGCCTCTTACGGGGTCGTTTGGGCGTTGTTTGGGATTTTCACCCTCTAAAGTCATATTTTAAGCCTAAGTTTAGATTTATGGAAATTATCATCATATTCTCAAACCGAAAATCCATTGACTACGTGTTAAGTTTGTCTCGTGGGAGGTGTTCGTGCCTCTTACTGGGCCGTTTAGGGGTTGTTTTGGGTTTTCACCATCTAACGACATATTTTTAAGCCTAAGTCTAGATTTTTTCAAATTATCGTCGTATTCTCAAAATGAGATTCTCGTGACAACGCGGTAAGTTCATACATGTTACATTGGTCTCGTGAGAGGTGTTCGTGCCTCTTTCGGGGTCGTTTGGAGGTTGTTTTAAATTTTCACCCTCTAAAGTCATGTTTTACACCTAAGTCTAAATTTGACAAATTATCCTCGTATTCTATACCCGAGAGTCGAGTAGCTATAGGGAAACTTCCTGCGTGTAACGTTGGTCCCGTGGGATATGTTTGTGCCTCTTACGGGGCTGTTTTGGGTTTTCACATTCTAACGGCTTATTTTTATGCCTAAGTCTAAATTTTTACAAATTATCATCGTATTCTCAAAATGAGAGTCTCGTGACTACGCGGTAAGTTCCTACGTGTTACATTTGTCTCGTGTGTGGTGTTCGTGTCTCTTACGAGATCGTTTGGGCGTTGTTTTGGATTTTTACCCTCTAAAGTAATGTTTTAAGCCTAAGTTTAGATTTTTAGAAATTATCATCGTATTCTCAACCCGAGAGTCTCGTGGCTACGTGGTAAGTCCCTACGTGTTAAGTTCATCCCGTGGGAGGTGTTTGTGCCTCTTACGGGGCCGTTTAGGGGTTATTTTGGGTTTTCACCCTCCAACGGCGTATTTTTAAGCCTAAGTCTACATTTGTACAAATTATAGTCGTTATCTCAAACTGTGAGTCTCGTGATTAGGTGGTAAGTTCCTACGTGTTACATTGATCTCGTGTGAGGTGTTCGTGCCTCTTACGGGGTCATTTAGGTGTTGTTTTCGATTTTCACCCTCCAAAGTCATGTTTTAAGCCTAAGTTTAATTTTTGGAAAATATCATTGTATTCTCAACCCGAGAGTCCCGTGGCTACATGGTAAGTCCCAACATGTTAAGTTTGTCCTCTGGGAGGTGTTTGTGCCTCTTACGGGGCTGCTTTGCATTTTCACCCTCTAACGGCATATTTTTAAGCCTAACTACAGATTTTTTCAAATTATTTTCGTATTCTCAAAACGAGAGTCTTGTGACTACGTGGTAAGTTCCTACGTGTTACATTGGTCTCATGTGAGGTGTTCGTGCCTCTTACGGGGTCGTTTGGGCATTGTTTTGGATTTTCACTCTCTAAAATCATGTTTTAAGCCTAAGTCTAAATTTTACAAATTATCCTCGTATTCTGAACCCGAGAGTCCAGTGGCTACGAGGTAAGTTCCTACATGTTACGTTGGTCCCGTGGGAGGTGTTTGTGCCTCTTACTAGGCCGTTTAGGGACTGTTTTGGGTTTTCACCCACAAACGGTATATTTTAAAGCCTAAGTCTAAATTTTTGTAAATTATCATCGTATTCTCAAAATGAGAGTCTCGTGACTACGCGATAACTTCCTACATGTTACATTGGTCTCGTGCGAGGTGTTCGTGCCTCTTAAGGGGTCATTCAGGCGTTGTTTTGGATTTTCAACCTCTAAAGTCATGTTTTAATCCTGAGTCAAAATTTTACAAATTATCCTCGTATTCTCAACCCGAGAGTCTAGTGGCTACGAGGTAAGTTCCTAAGTGTTACATTGGTCCCGTGGGAGGTGTTCGTGCCTCTTACAGGGCCGTTTTAGGGCTATTTTGGATTGTCACCCTCTAACGGCATATTTTTAAGCTTAAGTTTAATTTTTTGCAAATTATCATCGTAGTTTCAAAATGAGAGTCTCGTGACCACGCGGTAAGTTCCTACATGTTACATTGGTCTCGTGTGAGGTGTCCGTGCCTCTTATGGGGTCGTTTGGGCGTTAATTTGGATTTTCACCCTATAAAGTCATGTTTTAAGCCTAAGTTTAGATTTACGGAAATTATCATCGTATTCTCAAATCGAAATTCCTGTGGCTACGTGTTAAGTTTGTCTCGTGGGACGTGTTCGTGCCTCTTACGGGGCCGTTTAGGGGCTGTTTTGGGTTTTCACCATCTAACAGTATATTTTTAAGCCTAAGTCTAGATTTTTTCAAATTATCATCGTATTCTCAAAACGAGATTCTTGTGACTATGCGGTAAGTTCGTACGTGTTACATTGGTCTCGTGAGCGGTGTTTGTGCCTCTTTCAGGGTCGTTTGGGTGTTGTTTTATATTTTCACCTTCTAAATTCATGTTTTAAGCCTAGGTTTAAGTTTTATAAATTATCCTCGTATTCTCAACCCGAGAGTCGAGTAGCTATGGGGAAACTTCTTATGTGTTACGTTGGTCCCGTGGGATGTGTTCGTGCCTCTTACAGGGCCGTTTAGGGGCTGTTTCGGGTTTTTACCCGCTAACGGCGTATTTTTAAGCCTAAGTCTAGATTTTTGCAAATTATCATTGTATTCTCAAAATGAGAGTCTCGTGACTACGCAGTAAGTTCCTACGTGTTACATTAGTCTCGTGTGAGGTGTTCGTGCTTCTTACGAGATCGTTTGGGCATTGTTTTGGATTTAAACCCTCTAAAGTCATGTTTTCAGACAAAGTTTAGATTTTTAGAAATTATCATTGTATTCCCAACCCGAGAGTCCCGTGGCAACGTGGTACGTCCCCACGTGTTAAGTTCGTCCCGTGGGAGGCCTTTGTGCCTCTTATGAGGCCGTTTAGGGGTTATTTTGGGTTTTCACCCTCTAACGGCATATTTTAAGCCTAAGTCTAGATTTGTACAAATTATAGTTTTATTCTCAAAATGAGACTCTCGTGACTACGTGGTAAGTACGTGTTACAATGGTCTCGTGTGAGGTGTTCGTGCCTCTTACGGGGTCGCTTGGGGGTTGTTTTCGATTTTCACCCTCCAAAGTCATGTTTTAAGCTGAAGTTTAGATTTTTAGAAATTATCATCATATTCTCAACTCGAGAGTCCCATGGCAACGTGGTAAGTCCCTACATGTTAAGTCTGTCCCGTGGTTTGGATTTTCACCCTCTAACGGCATATTATTAAGCCTGAGTATAATTTTTTTCAAATTATTGTCGTATTCTCAAAATTAGAGTCTTGTGACTACGCGGTAAGTTCCTACGTGTTACGTTGGTCTCGTGTGAGGTGTTCGTGCCTCTTACGGGGTTGTTTTGGAATTTCACCCTCTAAAGTCATGTTTTAAGCCTAAGTTAAGATTTTTGGAAATTATCATCGTATTCTCAAATCGGAAGTCCCGTGACTACGTGGAAAGTCCATACGTGTTAAGTCTGTCCCGTTGGAGGTGTATGTGCCTCTTACGGGGCCGTTTAGGAGTTATTTTGGGTTTTCACCCTTTAACGGCATATTTTTAAGCCTAAGTCTAGATTTTTGCAAATTATCATCACATTCTCAAAATGAGAGTCTCGTGACTACGCGGTAAGTTATTACGTGTTACATTGGTCTCGTGTGAGGTGTTCATGCCTCTACGGGATCATTTGGGCATAATTTTGAATTTTCACCCTCTAAAGTCATGTTTTAATTCGAAGTTAAGATTTTTGGAAATTATCAACGTATTCCCAAACTGAGAGTACCGTGACTACGTGGTAAGTCCCCACGTGTTAAGTTTGTCCAGTGGGAGGTGTTTGTGCCTCTTACGGGGTCGTTTTGGGATTATTTTGGGTTTTCACCCTCTAACGGCCTATTTTAAACCCTAAGTCTCAATTTTTGCAAACTATCGTTGTATTATCAAAATGAGAGTCTCGTGATTACGCGATAAGTTCCTTCGTATTACATTGGTCTCGTGTGAGGTGTTCGTGCCGGTTACGAGGTCGTTTGGGCGGTGTTTTCAATTTTCACCCTCTAAAGTCATGTTTTAAGCCTAAATCTATATTTTGCAAATTATCCTCGTATTCTCAACTTGATAGTCGAGTGGCTACTAGGAATGTTCCTACGTGTTACGTTGGTCCCGTGGGAGGTGTTCGTGCGGGGCCGTTTGGGGGCTGTTTTGGGTTTTCAACCTCTAACGGCATAATTTTAAGCCTAAGTCTAGATTTTTGAAAATTATCATCGTATTCTCAAAACGACAGTCTCGTGACTACGTAGTTACTTCCAACGTGTTACATTGGTCTCGTGTCAGGTGTTTGTGCCTCTTACGGGGTCGTTTGGGCGTTGTTTTGGATTTTCACCCTCTAAAGTCTTGTTTTAAGCAAAAGTTTAGATTTTTGGAAATTATCATCGTATTCTCAAACTGGAAGTCCCGTGACTACGTTGTAAGTCCCTACGTGTTAAGTTTGTCCCGTGGGAGGTGTTTGTGCCTCTTAGGGGGACGTTTAGGGGTTGTTTTGGGTTTTCACCCGCTAATGGTATATTTTTAAGCCTAAGTCTAGATTTTTACAAATTATCATCGTATTCTCAAAACGAGAGTCTCATGACTACGCGGTAAGTTCCTACGTGTTACATTGGTCTCATGTGAGGTGTTCGTGTCTCTTACGGGGTCGTTTGGGCGTTGTTTTGGATTTTCACCATCTAAAGTCATGTTTTAAGCCTAAGCAAAGATTTTTGGAAATTATCATCGTATTCTCAAATCGTAAGTCCCGTGACTAGGTGGAAAGTCCATACGTGTTAAGTTTGTCCCGTACGAGGTGTCTGTGCCTCTTACGGGGCCGTTTAGGGGCTGTTTTGGGTTTTCACCTGCTAACGGCCTATTTTTAAGCCTAAGTCTAGATTTTTTGCAAATTATCCTCGTATTATCATAACGAGAGTCTCGTGACTACGCGGTAAGTTACTACGTGTTACATTGGTCTCGTGTGAGGTGTATGTGCTTGTTACGGGGTCGTTTGGGCGTTGTTTTGGATTTTCACCCACTAAAGTCAAGTTTTAAGCCTAAGTTTAGATTTTTTGAAATTATCATCTTATTCTGAAATCGGAAGTCCCACGACTACGTGGAAAGTCCATACGTGTTAAGTCTGTCCCGTGGGAGGTGTCTGTACCTCTTACGGGGCCGTTTAGGGGTTGCTTTTGGTTTATTTTTAAGCCTAAGTCTAGATTTTTGTAAATTATCCTCATATTCTCAGAACAAGAGTCTCGTGACTACGCAGTAAGTTCCTGCGTGGTACATTGGTCTCGTGTGAGGTGTTCGTGCCTCTTACGGGTCGTTTGGGCGTTGTTTTAAATTTTCACCCTCTAAAGTCATGTTTTAAGCCTAAGTCTAAATTTTGCAAAATTATCATCATATTATCAACCCGAGAGTTGAGTTGCTACGAGGAAAGTTCCTACATGTTACGTTGGTCCCGTGGGAGGTGTTCGTGCCTCTTACGGGGCCGTTTTTTTCACCCTGTAACGACATGTTTTAATCATAAGTCTAGATTTTTTCAAATTATTATCGTATTCTCAAACCGAGATTCCCTTGGTCGCGCGGTAAGTTTCTACGAGTTACATCGGTCCCGTGCGAGGTGTTCGTGCCTCTTACGGTACCATTTGGGGATTGTTTTGAGTTTTCAATCTCGAACGACGTGTTTTAAGACTAAGTTAATTTTTTTGCAAATTATAATCGTACTCTCAAATGGGGATTCTCGTGAGTACGCGGTTATTTCCTATGAGTTATATTGGTTCCGTGCGAGGTGTTCGTGCCTCTTAAGGGGCCATTTGGAATTTTGTGTTTTCTCCCTTTAAATGCGTGTTTTTAAGCCTAAGTCTAGATATTTGCAAATTATTGTCATATTCTCAGACCGAGACTCCCGTGACTACGCGATCAGTTCCTACGAGTTACATCGATCCCATGCGAGTTGTTCGCCCCTCTTACGGGGCTGCTTGAGGGTTTGGACTGACACCGAATCCTCTCAAATATCATGACTTCTTCCCAAGCTCCTCAATTGCTATCTCCTCCCATGACATCTGAACTGCATCGGGCTCCTTTAATCTCGCATCCAGCATTAGAAACTCGTCTCACCATTTTTCAAAAAAAGTAAAAAATTTATGAGGTAAAAGATTTTTTTCATTAAACTAATGTTAGATAAACAAACAATATGAAGACAAAAAGACTTATATTAGAAGGGGTGTCTTATAAAATACCAAAAAGGATAAAAGGGGGAAAAGAACTAAAACATACATGTGTCTCCTTGCACTTATCATTCATCCAATCATCCTTTCTCTTACTCCAATGAGATGTCTTGAAGAATTCGACAATGTCAGGTTTCACACCGGTTTCATGATGAATCCAAAATTAATGCATGTAAGAATATAATCATAATAGTTGATGATGCATGTGAAACATGTTTAATAAGCCTTTTGCCTAAAGTGTAATAAATAAAAATTAAGTTTTTCATGTGCTGGGAAAATGTATTTTCCCATAATCTTATACTAAATTTAATGAATTTTGGGGTATTTGTTACTGTACTTAATACTTAATATGTATATAAAGTTTCGTACAATAGAAACCAATGCCCAAAGGTTGTGATAATATTTCACACTCAATTTTTAAAGAACAATCCGATTTTCAATAGACTCCCTGACTTAGACTAATTAAACAGTTCCAATTAAAAAAATATGACAGTTTATTTTATTATTTTAATTGAAACGAATAGCAAAAAATTTGCAACTAAAGAAAAAAAAGGGGATTACTATCTTCAAATTCATTAAAAAAAAAGGTTGAGATCAACTACAAAATCAGAAAAATACCTTGATTCGGGTGCTTTGTTCTGTGGCCAGACACGGAGGAATTGAAATCACCCGGAGACGAATCCCCTCCCCCTCTTCTTGACAGATACGATATCAAGAACCTAAAAAACAAATCGATTTCGAACCTAAATCGGTATTGTGGAAATCGATTTGGAAAAAATCCAAACAAAATAAATCGAAGTGGAGAAAATCGATTCAAACTAAAAAACATCCAAATCATTACCAATACCAAGATGGGTCGGTGGGTGGTTGACGCCGGGGAAGAGATATGGCTTTGTGGGTGGTCGACGCTGGCGGAGAGAGGTTTGTGGGTAGGTCGGCGACGGAGGAGAGAGGGAGTGCGACACTAACTTATATATGAAGCGCATTCATGCATTTTAATTATTGCAGTTAATTCACTTGCTAAATATTTGGGTTATAACCCTTGCTATAAAATAATTTTCAAAACCTTTAGATGTCCAGCCATAGGGACGCTATGCTTGATATTCTATTCCAGGGACACATAGCTGTGGCACATATGGATGCTAGTAGGAGCCTAGATTAGACGCATCGTTCATTCTTTCCTAGATTAGACGCATCGTTCATTCTTTCCTAGATTAGGCCCATGAAACTAAAACACCATTAAATTAAATAAGTCGCAATTGATAAAATGCATTTATACTTAAAATAGAAGCAAATAAAAAGTTTTCTTACTGTAATTTCAAAAATCATAAAATGCAAAGAATGAGATTCTATCAATTGCGAGTGAATCTGCAGATTCTATCAACAAATTAGAATATAAAAGAAAAAAATCACAATGACATTGTATACCTTATAATAAAATATTATTGCAATTTGAGGTCAATCTGTAAAACAAAAGAGAAACAAAATGTATCATTAAATGGTCAAATAACCTAAAACAGACAAAAAAAAGAATATTATAGAAGGTACAAAAAATTATAATGAAACAATATAGCCAAAGAATATACCCAATTTTTAGAAAATCTAACATCCAAAAGAGCTACAAAATAGGTTCGAATCCAAAGTGAACGTGGAACTACTTGTAAAAAATTTATTAGAAATAATATAAATTGAAACCTACATCACCTCCTCATTGGATACTCTGCTCAAATGCCTTATCAGAATTAGATCTGCAAATACAATTAAAAAAATATTAGTGTTTCAAACAACAAAAATTAAACATGGGGAAAGAAAAATACCAAAACAGAACACAGTTTGACTACCCTCATCAATCTTTCTATTTTCTAACACTCAATGTGTACACAACAACATGGTTTGGTGCTAGGATCACATATAAAATCATGAGATGAAAAGAAGTTGAAAAAAAACTACGGTCCATAACACAAACCCTATTAAATCTGTAACAAGCCAAAAAGTACCAAAACCCATAACACAAACCCTATAAATCCCAATCAGGAACTAACATCATAAACAAAAGTCCTACATTAAACAAAAATCCTACTTTAAACTAACATAAACATAGTGAAATCGTAAACCCAATAAGCAAAAGTACTACATTTAAACAAAAGAAATTGAAATCGTAAACCACCCCAAGAAACCATAAATCCCTAATCTGGAATCGTAAAACCACCATGTAAAATTGAGCACAAACTATGTAAAACCAAAATCAAAATCACAAAAAACTAACCCAAGATAGGGTGAGCGGATGAGTGGGATACTCTGACTGGGAATGAGAGAGCGGGTGAAATCGTAAACCCACAAAGTTAGTATCATAATTTTTTTGGACCATTTTATATTTTAGTCAAGTGTACTCAATTTTGGCACACTTTAAAGGAGTACCAAAAATTTGGCACTGTTTTAAAGTGTACCAGATTGTCATTAAACCGTGCCAGAATTTGGCACATTTTTAAACTGTGCTAGATTTTTAATATCAGGGTCTGCCAAATTGTTGTTTTTAGTGTAGTGATAGTTATGCATAATATTTTATTAACCCAAAACCTCCCATGGTTGCCTAACAATTCCACCATGGATGTGGCATTGCATTCTATCACTTCAACCATTTAGCACAATGCGAAAAATAACAATAACAATAACAATAATAATGTTATTTATTAGAAGCGCCTATATACTGCATAATGATGAAGTCCATGCCCAAAATATTAATATCGGTCCATAAGTCAACTTCGTCTTATTATTATTGACAACTAGGTCCCTTTTTTATTCGCTTTTGGAGTCCGTTTGGTTCGTGGAGAAATATTTTTCACCGTGTTAAAAGTAAAAGGTGAATTATTAGTTTGGTGATTTTGTTTTCACGATCTCCGTTTAGATGGTCGAGTTTTCACTAGTTGAAAATTTTAACTTTTGCACCATTTGTTGTTTGGATGGTCAAGAGCAATGTGGTGAAAAAATAAAATGATCATATTACCCCTATACTATAAATGCACACAAATATAGTTATATTTAACTATTTGATTTTCATCACACAAGTGTCACGACCATAAAAAAGAAATTAATATCTCTTTACCTCCTAAACTCAAATTTGACACATACCCCCCCCCCCCCCCCACCCCCACCAACACACTCGCACACATTTCTCATGTATGAATATTACACTTCTATAAATTTGTAACACGATAAATCACATTGAACACATTTATTAGTCATTAATCAAGCATAATACTGCCCAAATATAAAGAATTATGAGTAAAGTAATATTTAACTTTTTCACATTATTTTTAACTATTATTTCCTCCACAATTTTATGACTATTTTTGTAATGACATAAATTTCCAATTGAGTCCTATGAAGTTTTGGCGCAATTCCAGACAAAAATATTTGAGTCATAGGATATAGTTCATGTGTATCCATCCAAGCCTATGATGTGTTTGTTGAAGACGTAGCGGCCAGATTTGTAAAGTTTCATCATTGTCGAGTTTCTAGTGCCTCGTTTCTACGTCATTAACTTGAAGATTCCATAGTCTCCAAAAGGTATGAATGCATTTTTATATATATAGGGAGACTTGGAATAATTTTATAATGGGTGTAATTTTATTTTTAAATGAATTTTATTTTCAGAAGGTTACTTTAGAACTTTGAATAGAAAGTTTTTGGGCTTAAAATGAAATTTGAACATTCTGACATTTTGTTCGAAATTGTAGTTCGAACGAGTTTGCCAACGAGTTTTCCCATTTTGGCCACTGGATCATCGTTAGATGGTCGTTCGAACGAGACTTCATTCGAACGAGATTTCTGGCGGAAAATTTCTTTGGTAGTTTTCTCCATGTTCCCACTACTTTTTTCCACTAACTTTTTCCCAGATTTTATATGTGGGGGAACCAGCTTTTTTGAGATAACTTTTGACACACTTTGAGAGAGAAATATTAAGAAACAATTTCCAAAATCAAAAGTTTATGTTTTTTGTATTTTCAAGCCTTCATGAATTAATTTCTACCAAAACACATACACCCATTAATTTATGTTTCTTCCAAGTTCTTATCTATATATATATATATATATATATCTTGCTTGGAGTTTATTTGGCATCGGGTCCTACTCTACCGTTTGAAGTAGGGGTGTGTTTCGGTCGGATCAGATCGAAATGGGGGTGTTCGAAAATTTTTCCAAAATATTCAGAATTTTAAGATCCTTTCCAAAATCGAAAAAATAAATTTCAGAAAATCAATTTATTTTCCATGCGGCGACTTCGGAATATTCAGAATTTTTAAAAATTTTGGATATTTTTATTTTCTGAAAAAAATTAGGAAATATCCGAAAATATGAGTTTTATCTTTTTCGGATAATATTGGAAATACAAAATTATCATTTTTATCTATTTTATTCCAATTTTTTGGGGGGTGGGAGTAGTCTTTATTTCCATACAAATGTTAATTTCAAGCAATATTAAGTATTGATGCTAAGCTTAAAAGTTGAACCTGGTAAGACCAAGTGAGCAGTGCACATTACTATGAGAAAAAATAAGCAAAGAATAACACCAATGTTAGTAAGCATACAAGGAAAACACTTAAGTTATTTTCCCTATAATTCCATGAACATCCCAATCATAAATTGTAATTATTTACAGAGTTATACAGATACAGTAAGATGCACGTAATATACGATGACTATACTATGTTTCAATGAGAAAAGATGGATGACATCATTGATGACAAGTTAAGTCAATTGAACGCTCAAATAAGTTTAACAAATAGAGATGAAAAACTGTGTTTAATAGATCGGAGAGGAATAAGACCATAGCTGATTGAGTGAGAGGAAATAGAAATGAAAAGATTAAGGAATGAGAGCGGCGTGGCCTTTCTAATTAGTTTAGAAATAAGAAAAGAAGGGGGAAAAAGAACCTTTAT
This sequence comes from Sambucus nigra, assembly GCA_949130495.1. Lineage (NCBI taxonomy): Eukaryota > Viridiplantae > Streptophyta > Magnoliopsida > Dipsacales > Adoxaceae > Sambucus > Sambucus nigra. The sequence continues at coordinate 365,968,605 of OX422220.1, read as the reverse complement.
ATAGGTAAAAATTAAGGGTTGAGATTATTTTAAATGAATGGATGGGATTGTTTTAAATGAAGGGTGAAATTATTAGGAAATGTGATGAGTAAAAATTATTAAAATGAATAAAAATATTATTATTTGGGAAAATATTTTGGATAAATCGGATCGGCGTGATATCAAAATTTTCGGAACGAAAAATCAAAAAGTTGAAAATTTATATTTGATTTCCAATTCCATTCCAATTTAAATTGGAAAAGTCAGAAATCTGAAAAAATCGGATCGGAAAAATTAAAATGGTGCCAAAATTGGAAAAATTCGGATCGGAATTCGGAAAAATTGGAAATTCGGAAATAATTTACACCCCTAGTTTGAAGAGTTGTTTGGGTTTACTTTTACATCCCACAGAGAAGAAGAGTTTGTTGCTGCGGAATTTCCACTCGGAGAAAGGCTTCGGGGGCGGGTTGACGGTTGTCCAAAAAGCCTCATTGGTGGATTTCAAGGTTCCAATGGAGTCCGGGATTGTCGAGTAGGAAGAGTTAGTTACAAGAAGACGCATCAGGGGCTTGGACGGAGTCGAGTCTATTTGTTTAAGTCATCTATCTTGTAATCATAAAGCCATACTTAGTTGACTTAAAGCTAGGGTCGTCCGAGGTTTTTCCCATTTGGGTTTTCCTCATACATCTCGGCGTAATATGACATTGTTTAGTTTTTATCTTGTAAAATCACCTTAGAATCATGCTTACGTAATTCAAGATAAAATTACGTTTTATCACACGAAAGTTTAATTTGGTGCTAAATTTAGTTTGGGTGAAATTTAAGTTACTTTAATTCAACTCAAGATTATTTTTATTGGATAAAATTTGGTTTGGCCTAATTTGCAAAATTGAATTAATTACTGTTAGGAAAATTTTTAGGACTTGAGTTGAATTAATTTGGTTTAAGTGAAAAATCCATTTGTTGTTTAATTTATTCACTTTGTGTTTAGTTTAATTTTAATTTGAAAATAAATTAAAATTTGTTGTTTGTGTGTGTTGTATTGAACCATCTTTATTCCGCACTTGTAGGAAATTAAAGTGAAAGATTTTAAAATTGGGGGTCCTATCACGTCTTCAAATTGGTATCAGAGTCGGAGCGTAATTTATTGTGTTAAGGTCCTTTTAAATATTTTTGGTTAAAAATGGAATTTTCCCCATTTTCAAAATTTCCTATTTTCGATGATTCTATCTACACGTATTGGAAAGCGCGTATGAAATCGGCACTAAAGTCTATCGATGAGAGGGTTTTGTTGTCAGATGTTAATGGGTTGTCCGCACCCACATATTTGGTAGAAAATGAGTGTGTTCCCAAACCCGCAGATAGATGGAGTGAGAATGAATTTAAACTTGCAAATTTTAATTCTCGAGATTTAAATGCCTTATTTAGTTCCGACGTATCATGACGTGTGAAACCGTTATGGAAGCTTGGGATATCCTACAACTCACTCACGAGGGAACAAGTGTCATAAAAGCTTCAAAACTCCAAAACCACACCACTCAATTTGAAACCATCAAAATGTATGAAAAAGAAACATTCGATGAGTTTTATGCTAGACTCTCCGATATAGTAAATTCTTTATTTAATTTGGGAGATAAAATACCCGACGACCGAGTTGTAAAGAAAATTCTTAGGTCCCTACCCGATAGATTTATCCCTAAGGTGACCGTGTTAAATTCTTTACCCATCTTACACTCTATTAAACTTGACGAACTAGTAAGTGATTTGCAAACCTACGAACTAGATATATTACCCTCCAAAACCGAAAAGAAAATTGATAAGGGCGTTGCTTTGAAAGCCCGTAAGGAGGAAAAACAACTTGTGGATGACGAGAGTGATAGTGACTCGGAAGATATGGCTATGTTTGCTAGGAAGTTTTGTAAATATCTTAAACTTAACAAAGATAAATTTAAAAATTATTATAAGAAATTTGAAAAATCTAAGCATGACAAAGCAGAAAAGATCCCTAAAATGCCTAATGAAAATCTTAATAGGGATGAGTCAAATAGGTGTTATGGTTGTGAGGGTCATGTCCTTAGGGATTTTGAGTGCCCCACTAAACTAAGGAGAGAGGGTAAATAATCAATTTCCTACAATGCAACCCTTAGTGATAGTGATATGGAAGAGGGACCCAATTCCCCCATTGAGCGCAACTTTACCACGTTCATTGTGAGTTATCTAAGTGATAGTGGGAAATCATCCAATGATGACATCTTAATACATAACACTTTCGAGGACTTTGTTTGTGAAGCTCTAAAAGATGATGGTAGTGGGAGTGGAGAAGAGAAAGAGAGTGAAAGTGAAAATGAGGTTGATGTGAGTGAACTTTAATTTTCATTTCAAGAATTATATGCCGAATCTATAAAATTAAAAAGGGAAAATTTGAAGTTACAAGAGAGTTTAAAAGAGCATGCCAAGGTTGTTGATGAGAGTGTGTTAGTTGATGAGCTTAGGGCACGAGAGAGAGCTCTTCTAAAGAAGCTTGTGTATGTAGAAGGCGAGAGAGCTAGCCTTAAGGGCTTAATGGAATCCCGTAAAAAGGAGCCTCTCGCGTTTGAAGAGTGCAATGTTTTATTAGAGTCTCACATTGTAGAGTTAGAAAATAAATTAAAGGACTCTAGTAAAGTCAAATTTGATTTGGAGTGTCATTCGGAGAAATTAGATAAATATATTAGGAACGGTCCAAATTAAAAATAACACGTGTGGTTTAGGCTTTGATACTTGTAATGAGTCAACTCATAAAGCCAAAACTAATGATTTAAGAGAATCATCTAGGAACAATGTTAAAGATCATTTCTTAGGTAAATATTTTTGCCGAGACTTTAGGTGCTCACATTGTGGTCGAAAAGGTCATCTTAGGAAATTTTGTTTTAATCTTAAACGAGGTCCTATAAAATCCCACCGTAAGGCAACCGAGGTAGCCAAGATTCCTATATCCCGAGATCGTCATTCATCATTAGTTTGGGTTAGGAGATCTGACTTGGTAGCTTTACAAGATAAGATTTTTTATTCTCATTTACTTTCACACGATACCTCTCTTGCTAAATCCAAAGGTTGAATGTGTTAGTTATTTACATACTCTAGCTTTTTGTGCTTCATATTATATATCATTGTTAGGTGGATGCATGTTTAGTCATTTTCTAGTCATTGATTTATTTCATATCTCATGCTAGAAATTATGACTTGTTTATCTTTTGTATTATATTTAATTTAGTTTGCATTAAATGAAAAAATACAAAACGATTTAGTTTGTCATTTTTGTCTTATCTTATAAGTTATTTAGGCTTAATGAAAAATACAAATGATTTTTTTTGTCTTTTGAGTAAATATTTTTGTTTGTTGGGTTAAAAATTTCAAACTTTCAAAAATATTTTTATTGTGTGTATTTTAGTTTGACACACTTTATGTGGCATATACTTGTATTTGAATCCCTTCTTTTCGCTTCCATGTGGCTAGAACTTTTGGTTAAGATTGTCAATCTTTAAAATGTTCTTCACCGTGCTTATATGGAGTACTTGGATTTTGTGTTGCTTAATGAATTCTATTTTTATATGCCTCAATTCACACGTGCACGAGCTCACTTGAAATTTTAACTTCACATGTATGTTTGAGCATTGTGAGGTATTCTCCTACCAATCTAGTCATCTACATATTTTATGACCTAGGAGGACTAGTGCATGTTAAATCCGTTGCACGTGAGATTTGTGTGATATAAAAAAAATTGTTATATGAATGTGCACGGGAAAGGGCTCCAAAAGGAAATTTATCCTTTGCGATTAAGCTACCTTTTATAATGGACCTAAAAGAAATACGTGGTCCAAAGGCCTAAAAGAAAAATATGGCATTAAAAGGAAAAATAATTTGCCAAGGACTATTTTGTTTAATTGATATAGTCATTCCATAATTATACGCATATTTTGAGGGAGTTTGGATGGCATACCAACGGTTTTGCACAATGTCCATTTATCCTAGTTGCGCTTTCATTTTCATGACTTTATTGGTTTGTAGAATCATCAAAATTCTAGGCTTATGTGCATTGTGTATGGTTGTTCATTGAGTTCAATTTATAATGTCACATGAGGCTATATCTAAATGTGCAAAAGTTTTGCAATCAAATGAGAACTCCGTGAACATGTTTTAAGTGATTGGGTCGAAATTTAATTGTTACTAGTTCACACCCCTACACTTCCGTTTATCACATGTATTTGAACACATTTTTGCCATACGAGTGTGAAAAGCTTAATGTATTTTGTGTCATGTGTGGTGTTTATACCGATATATATACGTGTGCGTCAGTGATATTCATTATGTCTACATATATATGATAAAAAAATTTGTCTTTACCTTGCTTGCTAGTCCATCTATGCTTCTAATTCATAATTGGTATCTATCTTGTTGCATATTTTGGTTGATATCACATGCTTAGTATCTTATGTATCAAATTGGTATCGTTTTTTTTTTTTGCATCCTAGTTGGTATCCTTTAATATTTATATGGATTAGTTATGATTTTGTTGCCCATATGCTTACATGCTCTTATCAACTTATGCTTCATCTTGTTTACTTGTTTTCCCATGCTTATATCCCTTATGTAGTTTTTAGGGGAAGAAATGGTACTTAATTATATTGGGGGAGAAAATAAGTAATGTGTTAATTCTTAAATGTTTGTCTATTCCTCAACAAAACGGGGAGAGATGGTAACTAAACCTTTAGTTTAGGAGATTAACTTAGGGGGAGTCGCGACCTTCTTATGTAGATCATATTTGATAAAGGGGAGTATTTATTTCCATTGCACATGATATTTTCTATGCGGGTGATCGTTTGCTTAAGTGTGCAGCAATTTTTCTAAGTGGCAACTTTCATCAACAAAGCTATTTTCTAAGTGGTCCGTGAGTCAAGCTTCTTATTTTTATTTTTGGGTGGGAAGTTTTTGAGTCTAGTAGAGCTTGACGGACCTTTAGGATTTTTGTTTGGTTTTTGTCCCGGAATAGCCAAAGGGGTAGATTTGTAAGGATACAAATTTCTAATTAAGTCCTTTGTAGTTTTGGCTCAATTCCGAACAAAAACATTTGAATTATAGGATATAGTTCATGTGTATCCATCCAATCCTATTATGTGTTTGTTCAAGACGTAGCGACCAAATTTGTAAAGCTTCATCTTGTCGATTTTCTAGTGCCTCATTTCTACGTCATCAACTTGAAGATTCCATAGTCTCCAAAAGGTATGAATGAATTTTTATATATATAGGGAGACTTGGAATAATTTTATAATGGGTGTAATTTTATTTTAAAATGAATTTTATTTTCAAAAGGTTACTTTAGAACTTTGAATAGAAAGTTTTTGGGCTTAAAAGACTACACCAAAAATAGGAATCTGGCACGATTTAAAACTGTGCCGGATTAAATATGGCACGATTTTGAATTGTTCCAGAATCAGGTGTTCCAAAATGGTAATTTTTTTGTGACACGGTTTAAAAGTGTGCCAGATTTGACCAAACAGGAACACTTCTGGAACACTTTTAAACCGTGCCAGAATTTGATATTTCTGATACACTTTTGGCGCACATTTGAACTGTGCCAGATTGAGCACATTTTGATAAAATTTTGGCACAGTTCAAAACCATGCCAAAATTTGATACACTTTTGGCACGGTTTTGAAATATGCCAAATTTTTGGATAAAATAAAAAAAAAAATTGAAAATAAGAAAATTCACAAATTGCAAATCTTGCACGTTGTTGATAAACTTATGTAAATACAAACTTTAAAATATTACAAGCCTTTAGTAGTTCACATGCCAAAAAAAAATTGGGCAGAGTTTCCTCTATTTTCTGGACATTCTAAAACCTGCTAATATAAAACCTGCGTAATATAAAGCCCGCACAGCCATAAAAGTTAACAATAAAACTACAAAAGCCCGCACGGCCATAACACAAAAAAAAATCATGAATATTAACGACATTAAATAAATAAACCCCTTGTTGTAAACCATTGAATTCTCCATGTGTTCCACGTTAATAAATGTTAACGATAAAATGTTATCCTGTAAAAAAAAATAGGATACAAAAAAGAGACGATATTACTAACCAAGTAATTTATAAAAAAAGATTACTCAAGCTAAAAAATTACATATGAGAGTTGCAATTATTATATTCTAAAATTGAAAATCTTATGCAAGTTATGACTACCTGATCACTTCCTACGAGTTACACTGGTCTCTTGTGAGGTGTTAGTGCTTCTTACGGGATCGTTTGGAAACAGGTTTGGGTTTTCAAATGGAATTTCATCCCCTTTTCTTTTTCTTTTCTGACGGACCAATCACTAATTACTCCCTGAAAGAATCTTATCCTTCGTATTATTTCTATTTTTTTTATTATATTCAGTTTATTAAGTTTATTATATTAATTTAATAAAATAGAATATAAATAGAATAATATTTTCATCCATATTTTATCAAATTATCATCATATTCTCATACCAAGAGGGCCGTGACCACGCGATTAGTACCTACGAGTTACATTAGTCTCGTTCAAGGTGTTATTGCCTCTTACGGGGTCGTTTGGGGGCTGATTTGGGTTTCAACCCTTCAACGGCTTGTTCCTAAGACTAATCTATATATTTTCAAAGTATCATCATATTCTCAAACCGAGTCTCCCGTGACTACCCGGTTAGTTCCTACAAGTTACATTGGTCTCGTGCAAGGTGTTTGTGCCTCTTACGGGGACGTTTGGGGGCAGGTTTGGGTTTTCACCCTCAAACGGCTTATTTTTAATCCTAATCAAGATATTTTAAATTTATAGTCATATTCTCAAACCGGGTGACCCGCGACTACGCGGTCAGTTCCTAAAAGTCACATTTGTCCCGTGCGAGGTGTTCGTGCCTTTTACGGGGCCATTTGGAGACCGGTTTGGGTTTTCACCCTCAAACAGCCTATTTTTAAGCCTAATCTAGATATTTTCAAATTATCTTCATATTCTCAAATCAGGAGGCCCGCGACTACTCGGTCAGTTCCTACAAGTTATATATATCCACTACGAGGTGTTCGTACCTTTTATGGGGCTGTTTGGGGGCTGTTTGGGGGTTGGTTTGGGTTTTCACCCTTTAACGGATTATTTTTAAGCCTAATCTAGATATTTTCAAATTATCGCCATATTCTCAAATTGGGAGACCCATGACTACGCGGTCTGTTCCTACAAGTTACATTGGTCCCGTGCGAGCCGTTCCTGCCTCTTCTGGGGCCGTTTGGGGGCTGGTTTGAATGTTCACCCTCAAACGGCTTGCTTTTAAGCCTAATCAAGATATTTTCAAATTATTGTCATATTCTCAAATCGAGAGACCCGCGACTACGGGATCAGTTCCTACAAGTTATATTCGTCCCGTGCAAGGTGTTATTGCCTCTTACGGGGTCGTTTGGGGGCGGATTTGGGTTTCCCCCCTTCAACGACTTGTTTCTAAGCACAATCTATATATTTTCAAAGTATCGTCATATTCTCAAACCCAGAGGCCCGTGACTATGCGGTTAGTTCCTACAAGTTATATTCATCCCGTGCGAGGTGTTCATGCCTCTTACGGGGCCGTTGGGGGCTGGTTTGGGTTTTTGCCCTCAAATGGCTTATTTTTAAGCCTAGTCTAGATATTTTCAAATTATCATCACATTCTCAAACCGGAAGATCCGCGACTACACGATCAATTCCTACAAGTCACATTGGTCCCGTGCGAGGTGTTCGTGCCTTTTACGAAGCCGTTCGGGGACTGGTTTGGGTTTTCACCCTCAAACGGCTTGTTTTTAAGGCTAATCTAGATATTTTCAAATTATCGCCACACCCTCAAACTGGGAGACCCGCGACTACGCGGTCAGTTCCTACAAGTTACATATGTCCCGTTCGAGGTGTTCGTGCCTCTTATGGGGCCGTTTGGGGGCTGCTTTAGGATTTCACCCTTTAACGGCTTATTTTTAAGCTTAATCTAGATATTTTAAAATTATCACCTTATTCTCAAACCGGGAGATGCATGACTATGCGGTCAGTTCCTACAAGTTACATTGGTCCCATTCGAGGCGTCCATGCCTCTTCCGAGGCAGTTTGGGGGATGGTTTGGATTTTCACCCTCAAACGACTTGTTTTTAATCCTCATCTAGATATTTTCAAATTATCATCATATTCTCAAACCGGGAGACCCGCGACTACGCGGTAAGTTCCTATAAGTTACATATGCCCCATGCGAGTTGTTCATGGCTCTTATGGGTCCGCTTGGGGATCGATTCAAGTTTTCACCCTTTAACGGCTCGTTTTTAAGCCTAATCTACATATTTTCAAATTATCGTCATATTCTCAAATCGGGAGACCTGTGACTACGCGGTCAGTTCCTACTAGTTACATTGGTCCCGTGCGAGGCGTTCGTGCCTCTTTCGGGGACGTTTGGGGATTGGTTTGGGTTTTCACCCTCAAATGGCTTGTTTTTAAGAATAATCTAGATATTTTCAAATTATCATCATATTCTCAAACCGGGAGACCCGCGACTACGCGATCAGTTCCTATAAGTTACATTTGTCCCGTGCGAGGCGCTCGTGCCTCTTTCGGGGCTGGTTTGGATTTTTACCCTCAAACGGGTTGTTTTTAAGTCAAATCTAGATATTTTCAAATTATCATCATATTCTCAAACCGGTAAACCCGCAACTATGCGGTCAGTTTCTAAAAGTTACATTGGTCCCATGCGAGGTGTTATTGCCTCTTACAGGGTCATTTGGGGGCTGATTTGGGTTTTCACCCTTCAACGGCTTGTTTCTAAGCCTAATATAAATATTTTCAAAGTATCGTCATATTCTCAAATCGATAGGGCCGTGACTACGCGGTTAGTTCCTACAAGTTCTATTAGTCCCGTGCGAGGTGTTCGTGCCTCCTACGAGGCCGTTTGGGGACTGGTTTGGGTTTTCACCCTTAAACGCTTATTTTTAAGCCGAATCTAGATATTTTCAAATTATCATCATATTCTCAAATCGGGAGACTCACAACTACGCGGTCAGTTCCTACAAGTCACATTGGTCCCGTACAAGGTGTTTGTGCCTCTAACGGGGCCATTTGGGGACTCGTTTGGGTTTTCACCCTCAAACGGCTTATTTTTATGTCAAATCTAGATATTTTCAAATTATCGTCATAATCCCAAACCGGGAGACCCGCGACTTCGCGGTGAGTTCCTACAAGTTACATATTCTCGTGCGAGGTGTTCGTGCCTCTTATGGGGCCGTTTGGGGGCTGGTTTGGGTTTCACCCTTTAACAGCTTATTTTTAATCCTAATCTAGATTTTTTCAAATTGTCATCCTATTCTAAAATCGGGAGACCCGCGACTACGCGGTTAGTTCCTACAAGTTATATATATCCTATATGAGTTGTCCGTGCCTCTTATGGGGCCGTTTAGGCGCTGGTTTGGGTTTTCACCCTTTAACGACTTGTTTTTAAGACTAATCTGCATATTTTCAAACTATCATCATATTCTCAAACCGGGAGACCCATGACTACGCAGACAGTTCCTACAAGTTACATTGGTCCCGTGCGAGGCGTCCGTGCCTCTTTCAGGGCCGTTTGGGGGCTGGTTTGGATTTTCACCCTCAAATGGCTTATTTTTAAGCCTAATCTAGATATTTTCAAATTATTATCATATTCTCAAACCGGGAGAGCCGTGACTACGCGGTCAGTTCCTATACGTTACATTGGTCCCGTGCGAGGTGTTGTTGCCTCTTACGGGGTCGTTTGGAGGCTGATTTGGGTTTCCACCACTGAACGACTAGTTTTTAAGCCTAATCTATATATTTTCAAAGTATCATCATATTCTCAAACCCCGAGGCCCGTGACTATGCGGTTAGTTCCTGCAAGTTACATTAATCCCGTGCGAGGTGTTCGTGCCTCTTACGGGCCCGTTTGGGGCTGGTTTGGGTTTTCACCCTCAAACGGCTTCTTTTAAATACTAATCTAGATATTTTTAAATTATAGTTATATTCTCAAATCGGGAGACCCGCAACTACGCATCGGTTCCTATAAGTCACATTGGTCCCGTGCGAGGTGTTCATGCTGCTTACGGGGCCATTTGGAGACTAGTTTGGGTTTTTACCCTCAAACTGCTTGTTTTTAAGCCTAATCTAGATATTTTCAAATTATCATCATATTCTCAAACCAGGAGACCCCCGACTACGCGATCAGTTCCTATAAGTTACATATGTCCTGTGCGAGGTGTTCGTCCCTCTTATGGGACCGTTTGGGGGCTAGTTTGGGTTTTCACTCTATAACGACTTGTTTTTAAGACTAATCTATATATTTTCAAATTATCATCATATTCTTAAATCGAAAGACTCGCGACTAAGCGGTCAGTTCCTATAAGTTACATTGGTCCCGTGCGAGGTGTTGTTGCTTCTTACGAGGTCGTTTGGGGGCTTATTTAGGTTTCCACCCTTCAACGTTTAGTTTCTAAGCCTAATCTATATATTTTTAAACTATCGTCGTATTCTCAAACTCATAGGCCTGTGACTACACGGTTAGTTCCTACAAGTTACATTAGTCCCGTGCGAGGTGTTTGTGCGTCTTACGGGGCCGTTTGGGGGCTGGTTTGGGCTTTCACCCTCAAATGGCTTGTTTTTAAGACTAATCTAGATGTTTTCAAATTATCATCATATTCTCAAACCGGGAGACCCGCGACTACGCGGTCGGTTCCTACAAGTCACATTGGTCCCGTGCGAGGTGTTCGTGCCCCTTACAAGGCCGTTTGGGGACTAGTTTGAGTTTTCACCCTCAAATGGCTTATTTTTAAGCCTAATATAGATATTATCAAATTATCATAATATTCTCAAACAGGGAGACCCGCGACTACGCGATCAGTTACTACAAGTTACATTGGTCCTGTGCAAGGTGTTATTGCCTCTTACATGGTCATTTGGGGGCTGATTTGGGTTTCCACCCTTCAACGGCTTATTTCTAAGCCTAACTCATATTTTATCAAATTATCATCATATTATGAAACCGAGAGGGCCGTGACTACGCGATTAGTACCTACGAGTTACGTTAGTCCCGTGCAAGGTGTTATTGCCTCTTACGGGGTGGTTTGGGGGCTGATTTGGGTTTCAACCCTTCAACGGCTTATTCCTAAGCCTAATCTATATATTTTCAAAGTATCATCATATTCTCAAACCGAGAGTCCCGGGACTACGCGGTTAGTTCCTACATGTTACATTGGTCTCGTGCGAGGTGTTTGTGCCTCTTACGGGGCCGTTTGGGGGCTGGTTTGGATTTTCACCCTCAAACGGCTTGTTTTTAAGCATAACCTAGATATTTTCAAATTATCGTCATATTCTCAAACTGAGAGACTAGCGACTAAACGATCAATTCTTGCGAGTTACATTGGTGCCGTGCGAGGTCTTCGTGCCTCTTACCGGGCCATTTTGGGTCTAGTTAAGGTTTTCACCCACTAACGGCATGTTTTTAAGCCAAAGTCTAGATATTTTTAAATTATCATCGTATTCTCAAACCATATGTCATGTGACTATGCGGTCAGTTCCTATGAAGTTACATCGGCCATGTGCAAGGTGTTAGTGCCTTTTACGGGGTCATTTGGGGGCTGGTTTGAGTTTTCACTTATCTAAAAGCAATTGATTTTTTTTTCTTACACGTGTATGTTTTCTAATCTTTCTAGCTCCTTTAATCAGACAACTATAACCACAAGATGAATCAATCGAACATGAACATAAAGAAATTTACAAACCTCACTGTTATTTGGACATATGAATAATTTTTTTACTTTCACCCTCATTGTTATTTGAACTTTAATATTACACCCTCACTTATATAAATAAAAACTCAGGGTGAAAGTTAAATATGTCCCTACAATGATTACATGGATACGCAAGTAGCTATGAGGACAAAGTCATAAGATTTTAACATGGTATGATAATAGAAAAAAAATGGAATTCAAGTTGAAATTTTAGATTCGACACTAATCATAGATCCAAGCTCTCAAAGTGAAAAGTGGCCCCAACTAGGTCGGTCACATTCCCAACTTTAAGAAGAAAAAGAAAAAAAAAGTGGGGTTTTTTGCAATGTTGAACATATGAATACAATCATAAACTTGATTTTTAGAATCCCTCCCCCGCCCCACCATGTAAATCAAAAAACAAGTGACCCATATTCGCAAAAGATCATAAATCCAAAAAACATGTTCGAAACAAAAATTGAACTCAAATTTGAACCCATCAGCACAAATCCGTCGATTGACAAAATAAATCTAGTATTAGTATTGTATATGTGGGGGCAGTGGCCTGAATTTATGTATAAAGCTTACTTTTTCAAGTGTTGCAAATTCTTTAAATTCCAGGTTGCTGTTTCACTTGCTTTCGTCATCCTTGAATTAGAGAATGTTGTTACCTGCCATAAAATCAAGAAGAACCGATTAACTACCAAGCGCCAATTTGAACGCACTTTAGAAGAGTAGTAGATCTGAAGAACCGTAGTTAAGACATTCTAATTTCATTTTCACATATAAAAGGATACGAGAAGATGCATGATACTTGAGAATATTATCGAAAGTCAAACCATGCGGAGAGAATCAGGGGAGAACATGGATGCTACTTATAGAACAAAATAATAGCAGAAATTAGAACTCCAAAAGGAATCCCCATGAAAAACCAAAAAACCGTTAAACTCCAAAAGTAATCCCCATGAAATTAGAATTACAAAAGGACTCAAATATACAAATATTTCTATCAAATATACAAAACTATTGAAATTTAAAAGCATGGCCCAAATGAAATTATTTAAAGTTCACTTATAGTATGTTATGAGTTCTAGATTTGATACCAACTGAAAAGGTATGATTCTTATCAATTATAAGCATAAAGAGATAGAGGGAACCTAAAAATGCCAACAAAAATTAACATTTTAGTAAGAATGTTACAACTAAATTTACATGAGCAGAGTAGCTTTACAAAAAAGTTGCAAATTTACTTCTTACTGGGAGTGAAAACATTATATTAAGTAATAAAAAAAATTGCATATTAAGTAATAACAAAAATAATCAAGTCAAGAACCCAACCCAAGTACCATAATCTATTGGGAAATTGCTACATATCCGGTGTTGTGCTCGAGTCACAGTTCAATGTCCATGACCCTATACACATTAAATAAGAAAATGAGAAACTAAATAAATTATTCATAGTCTAGTCCTTATGGTAACTTACATTTGTGAGTAAGTTCCCATCCTTGTAATATTCAAGATATGAACCTATAATTTGATATCACAACATTCATTAATGGTATACGTGAAATACTTGTATGAACAAAGACATGAAAGCTAACATTTTACCTCCAGTGATCATTGTTAGGTGTTTTGATGCACCAGGGGTCATATAAATTTTTTAATTTTAATTCTTTCACCTGCAAAAGGTTCCAAAAAAGTAAGGAAAAAAAATTCAAATGTTACAAAGCATCAGTATCCCTTTCTTTCTTGCCACTGGAACTACAATAAAACTGCAAACTTCATAAACATGGCATTGCAAACTTCATAAACATGGCATTTCAAGTAAACATGTAAATTGGGAACCCACAATGCATATAAAGAAACACAAATAATTTCACTATTTTTTTGTGAAAACAATGAAGAGAAAGGGAGGGATATCATATTACTTGGACACATTGACATAAAAAAAATTATTTTTTTAAAGTTATTCCGCATACTAAACTAATCCAATAAATTGGGAATAAACCTACATCGTCCATAGTTAACAGATATCCAGCACGATGTTTATTAAGTGTAAGTGTCGCAAGTGCTTCACTATTCACATTTTCAGCAACAATCACCAAAAACAAACATAACATATTCAAAACTCAATCAAAGTACAAAATTTTTATCAAAATACAATAAACATGAAAATTTCTCAGTCGCCCAAACATTAAAGCATGAAAATTATTACATGACCCATGGAAAAAACTGATATGGGTATTTTGACAAACATTTCATGGTGAATCTATTGTATACCCATCTCAGGTGTATCTTTTATCGATCAAAGAACAGTTAAATCGATTTTTAGAAAGTTCAAGTTCAACTCCTTAATTTCTTTTTCTTCTTTCTACCCATCTCAGGTTGGTTTTTGCCGACAACAAAAACTAACAAATTTCTAATTTAGTGTGGAGGACAAACCGATATGGGAGGACAACCCGATATAACATTTCGGTGACATCAAACAAAGGAAACAAAATGGAAAAAATAAGAAGGACAAACCTTGAGTGCGGAGGAGCGCGGCGTCGGACTGATATAGAAGGAGCGACGTCGGACTGAGTGTGGAAGACAAAGGGCACTGTTGAGTGTTTTCGAGGAAGAGGGAGAGTTGAACGAGGAGCGGGAAGATTGAGCGGGACACAACAAAGGGTGAGTATAGTGAATTTTTTTGGGCTTTTATATTTTAGTTAACTGTACTCAATTTTGACACACTTTAAAATAGTGCCAAATTTTGGCACTGTTTTAAAGTGTGCCAGATTGTGAGTAAACCGTGCTAGAATTTTGTACAGTTTTAAAGTATGCCAGATTTTTAATATTAGGGTGTGCTAAATTGATATTTTTGGTTTAGTGAAATGAAATTTGAACATTCTGACATTTCGTTCGAAATTGTCATCCGAACGAGTTTGTCGTTCGAACGAGAATTTCGTTCGAAAGAGTTTGTCAACGAGTTTTCCCATTTTGTCCATTGGACCATCGTTAGATGGTCATTCGAACGAGACTTCGTTCGAAAGAAAATCTCGTTCGAACGAGATTTCTGGCGGGAAATTTCTTTGGCAATTTTCTCCATGTTCCCACTACTTTTTTCCACTAACTTTTTTCCAGATTTTATATGTGAGTGAACCAACTTTTTTTAAATAACTTTTGATACACTTTGAGAGAGAAATATTAAGAAAGAATTTATAAAATCAAAAGTTCATATTTTTGTGTTTTCAAGCCTTCATGAATTAATTTCTACCAAAACACAAACACCCATCAGTTTATATTTCTTCCAAGTTCTTATATATATATATATATATATATATTACTCGGAGTTTGTTTGGCATCGGGTCCTACTCTACCGTTTGAAGAGTTATTTGGGTTTACTTCTACATCCCACAAAGAAGAAGAGTTTGATGTTGCGGCATTCCCACTCGGAGAAAGGCTTCGGCTGCGGGTTGACGGTTGTCCAAAAAGCCTCATTGGTGGATTCCATGGTTCCGGTGGAATCCGGGATTATCGACTAGGTGGAGGTAGTTACAAGAAGACGCATCAGGGTTTTGGGCGGAGTCGAGCCAAGTTGTTTAAGTCATCTGTCTTGTAATCATAAAACCATACTTAGTTGACTTAAGGCTAGGGCCATCCGAGGTTTTTTTCATTTGGGTTTTCCTCGTACATCGCGGCGTAGTGTGACATTGTTTCATTTTTATCTTGCAAAATCACCATAAAATCATGCTTAGGTAATTCAAGATAAAATTAGGTCTTATCACACGAAAGTTTAATTTGGTGCTAAAATTTGTTTGGGTGAAATTTAAGTTAATTTAATTCAAGTCAAGATTATTTTTATTGGATAAATTTTGGTTTGGCCTAATTTACAAAATTGAATCAATTATTGTTAGGCAAATTTCTAGGGCTTGAGTTGAATTAATTTGGTTTAAGTGAAAAATCCATTTGATGTTTAATTTATTCACTTTGTGTTTAGTTTAATTTAAACTTGAAAATAAATTAAATTTGTTGTTTGTGTTTGTGTTGAACCACCTTTATTCCGCACAATAGGAAATTAAAGTGAAAGATTTTAAAATTGGGGGTCCTATCACGTCTTCAATTTTGAAAATAATTTTTATAATTGTCTTAAAAATTATTTTTAAATCAGTTATAAAAAAGTTTCTGTATTGAAAATAATATTTTATAACCGTTATAAAAATAATTTATAATAACAATTTCTTTTTAAATTAAATAACGTTTTTATAAAACGGTTTAAAAATTATTTCAAAAATAATTATAAAAGCATTTTTGTGTTAAAAATAACGTTTTTATATCTATTTTAAAAATAACGTTTTTATAACTATTTTCAAAATAAATTTTTTATAACTTTTTCAAAAACGTTGTTCTAAATAAAGTTTTTATAACTGTTTTAAAGATAATTTTCAAAACCGTTATAAACACGTTATTTAAAAAAAATCGACATTAACATTAAAATTATTCTTATAACCTTTTTAAATAACGGTTTTCAAAATAAAAAATTTAAATAACATTTTCATCACACTTTTGAAAATTAATTTTTAAACAGATATAAAAACTATATTTTTAAAAGTTATTTTTAAAACAATAAAAAATGTTATTTTTAATACAAAAAAAATTATAACTTTTTTTAAATTTTTACAAATAACATTTTTATAAGTGGTTTTAAAAAAATAATGTTTTTTTAGAAATAATTTCTCAACAATTACTTTCAATAAAAACATTTTCAAAAAAGTTATAAAAAATATTAAATTAAGTATAAAAATGTTGCTTTTAATACAAAAACATTTTTATAACTTTTTAAATTTTTTTAAAAATAACATTTTAATAAGTGTTTTAAAAAGAATTTTTTAACAAATAAAATATTTACTACTGCTTTTAAAAAAATAAAGGTTATTTAAAAATAATTTCAACAATATTTTTAATACAAAATTATTTTAAAATAGTCATAAAAAAATATTAAACCAGTTATAGAAACGTTATTTTAAATATCAACAAGTTTTTATAACTTTTTTCATTTTTTTAAATAACAATTTAATAACTGTTTCAAAAATATTTTTTAAATAAATAACATTTTTATAACACTTTTTAGAAGAAAAAAATTTAGAAATAGTTTTTCAGCATTTATTTTACAATTAAAAATCATTTTTAAAGTAGTTATAAAAATTTACTTTAAAAAATAAATGTTATTTTTAATACATAAATGTTTTTATAACTTTATAAAAATTATTAAAAAATAATGTTTTAATAACTATTTTAAAAATAATTTTCAAAAGGATAAATTTTTAAAACCCTTTTTTAAAAAATTAATTTTCTTTTTATAAATAATTTTCAACATATTTTTTCAATAAAAAAAAATTTTAATCAGTTAAAAAGAAATATATTGAAATAGTTTGAAAAACGTTATTTTTAATACAAAAACTTTTTCATAATTTTTTTTTAAAAATAACATTTTAATAAGTTTTTTAACAATAAGTTTTAGACAAATAACAATATAATTATTTTTAAAAAAATAATGTTTATTAGAAATAAATTTTTAACACTTATTTTCGATAAAAAAACATTTTTAAAACAATTATAAAAAAAAATATTCTTAAAAGAATTATAAAAACGTTTTTTTTAATGCAAAAACGTTTTTATAACTTTTTTTTAAATTAAATTTATAATAATTATTTTTAAAATCATTTTTAAACAAAAAATATTTTTATAAGTATTTTTTTTAACAGTTATTTTTAAAATATTTATAAAAATTATTTTTAAAAGAGTTATGAAAATGTTATTTTTCAGTAAAAAATATTTTTTAACAATTTTTATGTAAGTAATGTGTAATGATCGTGTGATCTGATAGTTGGAGTGAAAAATAGAAATGTTAGTATGGTAATAAGATCAATTTCATTGTTTTCACCTGTTGAATTATTCACTTTACCCATGGTTTACAATGGTTAAAATTTACCCCAGTTTTCATCATATTCATTTTATTTCACCATGTTAAATGCCAACTAAACACGTCTTTTACCTAAGGGAATTATTTTTTAACACGGTGAAAAATATTATGCCACGAACCAAACGGACCCTTAATGTTTAGTTTAATTGAAGTGAAATAAAAAAAGATGTTCCACTCTAAGTGACAGATTCATCGGGTGGATGGGAGTGCAACCAACAACACATGAAAATAACTTTATTAAAGTAGTGTTGCTAAGAGTAAGTTAATTTATTTTCCTCATCAACGACGTACTTTGCCATTAAAAACATAATGTATAATAGTTTTTAATAATATTATGAGAAAGTGATTAGATATTATTGTGAGTGTCTTTAACATCTTATTAATATTAAAGTAAGAGTTACGATCAGAGCACACACGATAAAAAAAATTTAACATTTAAAACTGATATATATTTGATCAATTTTTTTTAAATAGCAAAATAATTCATTTTGAACATTTTTTTTTTGGGGGGGGGGGGGGGGCAGGGAGCCGCTGAAATGTTTAAATACCCCAAAAAAAATATTATTTTAAAATTTTGGTCCGTTTTTTTTCCGCTTTGAGGTGTTGAAGATCCTTCATTTGTGTTTATATATATATATATAAACCTTTACATAAATAATAAATCCTAACTTTTTTAAAAAATCGGTTATTATATGTCAGTTCTAAATATTTTTGGCGGGATTTCCTAAAATGTTTAAATACTCCACAAAAAAATCAACTCGAATTAGATTTTTTAACAATTTTTTTGGCCCTCTCTCTCAATATATAATGAGGTTCTTTACGAATCTCCCGTGCGAGTTATTTTTTTAGCACAGTAAAATAAATAAATTTATCAGCCAAACTTGATGGACAATGATATTCATAGTCAGGAGATCATTCGCAATGACGACACGTGTACACTTCATAAATGTTCCAATTTACTCTCATCCATTCTAGGTCTATCAACGAGTCGGGGTCGGGTTTGGTTTAAGGAGATCCAGATCTGTTTAATCAAGTCTTCTTCGGGTCTAAAATATTGGATCCAGATCCGACGGGTCTTTGGTAACAGGTCTGAATCTGGCCAGATATATACATTTATTTTATATTAATATTTATTTTATCCTTTTTTTTTCAACAGAACGAAGGTTTATTGATAATGAAGAAGAATAGCCCTTCTTTGGAGGCGTGCATGCTAGGTACAAGCTATAGAAAAATCATCAATGAAAGGTTTAAAAAATCTAGTAAAAGGACCCTTATATAGTATAGCTTTGAAGCTGAGTCTAATATCATCATGCACCTCTCTGATAATAGACAATGAACTCATCTTTTCTCCTTCAAAGAAAGATCTATTCCTAGCACACCCAATTTTCCAACAAACTAAACTTGGAATAATTTTACATAAAATTGGTTTGATGTTTTTACCTCGTGTTGAGAGCCACCAGAAAACGAGTCTAGATCTAAGGCCTGAATTTGCAACTTTAAGCCTCATTAAATCTTCAAAATGTCTCCACACTGAAATGGCAATTTCACCATCATTGAATAAGTGATCCCGATTTTCTTCATTGCCTCTCAAACAACATCGACATTTGGACACTAAAGGAATTTTAATATCTTTCAATTTTTGGTCAAGAGGGAGACCATTATGAAGAAGTCGCCACATGAAAGTTGAGATTTTGGGAACAATATGACAATCCCAAATCATGGAAGATGAGAATTGAACGTGGTCTCTTTTCCTAATAAGATCCCAAGCTACTTTAAAAATAAAACCATTATCCACCCAAGAATGAATAGAGTTGACCACCACACATGAATTAGGAAACTACTACATTTTTTGCATTCTGTTCCAAGTAGGACTTGAAGAAGTGATTGAACCTCTAAAATTTTTACTAGCCAACTTCTTATATGTTTTGTTCATAAAATCAGCCTAAAGAGTTTGGTTTTGAAAAAATCTAACCCAAAGTTTACAAGTGTAAACGTTGCAAACATCTTGAATGTCTCTTAAACCCAAACCTCCTTCTTCCTTAGGTAAACAAAAGAAATTTCCACGAAATCCAATTGCGTTTTTGAGTTTCATCTTGTTGACCCCAAAAAAAATTGGCACTGATTTTATCCAACTCATGAATAAGTCCCAAAGTAGGATTTAAGGAAGCAAAAATGTGTAACCCCATCGTTTGGATCACAGATTTCATAAGAACTGAGCGGACGGCATGAGATAAAACCCGACTATTCCATCTTGAAATTATGGTCGTAGCCTTACCTGTTATAGGACTGAACAAAATTTTGCATTTTCGACTTGTAAATAGTGGAACTCCCAAGTAATTTATGGGCAGATATTGTTGCTTGAATCCAGTTAAAACTTTAGTCTTAGTTGAACGGGTATCACTGCATTTGGAAGAAGTAATAAAACAACTCTTACCTTTGTTCACGACTTGACCCGAATCATATTCGTAGATTGCAAGGAAGTTCATGAAATTAGTAAGAGAAGTTTTGTAGCCATTGAGGAAGAACAAAATGTCATCAGAAAATGAAAAGGAGGTAATAAGAGGACACCACTTGGGATAGCAAAGTGCTGAATTTTCTTTGAAGTTGCCAAATTCTGAATTGCACGACTTAGAACTTCGCTAGCTATAACAAAAAGGGCCGGAGAAAGGGGGTCACCTTGGCGCACCCCCCGTTGATATTTAAAAAATCCACATGGTTTGCCATTAATAAGGACTGAATACCAACAGTTTGAGATTATCCTCCATATCATGTCAATCCAAGTTTCAGAAAAACCGAAAGCTCTAAGCACCTTGAGAATAAATTTCTAGGATAGACGATCGTATGCTTTGGACATGTCTTGCTTGACCACTAAATTTCCTCCACGGACTTTATTGTTGAATGTTGAGAGTAATTCTTGGGCCAACAAAATGTTATCCAATATAGATCGCCCTTTAATAAAACCTGCTTGAGAAGGACAAATAATGTTGGGAAGGACACTCCCAATTCTGTTAGTAAGAATTTTTCAAATGATTTTATTTGAAAAATTACAAAGACTAATGGGTCTTAAAGAATTTTTGAAATGATTTTATTTGAAAAATTACAAAGACTAATGGGGTTCTCAATTTTTGGAATCAAAATAATGTTAGTTGAAGACCAACTTATAGGAATTTCATCTCCAAGGAAAAAAGATTGAATGGCCAAAATTAAATCCTTTTTGATGATTTGCCAACAATTTTGAAAAAAAAACATTAAACCCATCAGGACTAGGAGCACTATTTTTGCCAAGAGAAAAAATGTCATTTTTATTTCTAATTCTGATGGAACTTCCGAAAGCATATAATAGGTGTCCTCATTTATAAGCTTAAGGATGTTCTCAAAAATAGAATCATCATTGAAAATGTTGGATGGAGTACCGAGTAAAGATTTGAAATGAGAAATGATCTCATTTTCAATTTCAACTTTTGTATCCAACCACCCGCAGTCTCTTTTTTAATCTTGTGAATGGCTAAGGAATTACATTTTTTTAACCAAAGAATGAAAGTAAGATGATTTTTATCTCCATTTTGCACCCACTTAATATTGGCTTTTTGCTTCCAGTATATCTCTTCAATTTTGAGCTGTTTATTGAAAATGGTTGAACCTTTTGCCATGCTTCTCTATTGTCCTCAGTAGGATTAGTGTCATTAAAAACTTCTTTAATTATTAGATCTTCTTCTGTAGCTTGAACCCGATAAAAAATGTTGGTGAACACCTCTTTGTTCCAAGATTTTAAACATGTTTGGCCAGTTTAAGTTTACAAGAGAAAGCTTTCATAGGTCTACCCTCCACACTGCTATTCCAAGCATTAGAAACAACTGTTAAACAAACTTTATGGGCTGTCCACATAGTTTGGAACCGAAATTGTTTTGGACTGTTATCACTTGGATATCTAAGTTTCAGAAGCAAAGGAGAATGATATGAGTTTGCACGATTAAGGTGTTCCACCGAAGAAAAGAAATTACCTTTGAACCAACCTTCATTTCCCATTATACAATCCAATCCGGCCCAAATTCTAGCATCACCAACACAGTTGTTGCACTATGTAAAATCAGTCCCATTGTATGCAACTTCCTTCAAACCGGCTTGTATCATGGTCGGTTGAACTCTAGTATAGCTTGCTGATCCACAAGATTTCCACCATGTTTTTCAGTTTGAGAAGAAATGATGTTGAAATCGCCTCCTAAGACCCACTAATTAACATTTAAAGAGGCAAGATGGTTGATATCTTCCCATAACTCTTTTCTATCATCCTTATTACACCTTGCATAAACTGGTGAAAATAAAACTTTTCCTACAATTTGAGGGTGATTAATTGAGATATCTAAAATTTGAGGTTTATCTCTAATAAAGATAATATCCCACTGATATTTCCACATAATCCAAATTTTTCTATTACAATTTGAAACTCCCCCTTCAAAATTCAATTTGCGACCTAACTCTTGCAGGTTGCATGCATCAATTTTTGGCTCCTGGATTGCTACCACAACAATGGAATGTTTCCTGATCATACTTTTGAGTCTTCTGATGGAGGAATTATTTCCAACTCCTCTAATATTCCAAAAAAGAATATTGATCATGAATGATTAGTGGTGGTTGAAGTTTTTGAAATGAAGTCCTTAGAACAAGTTTGAATGTTTGACATATCTTTGGTAACCCCCTTTTTCTTATTGTTCTTCCTTTTTAAAGATTGACCATTGGTTGAGGTTTTGTCTAGATGCATATTGATATTGGGGTCAGTAACTGGAAGAATTATTTGTATGGATGCATTGGATGGTAAAGAAAGGGTGGAAGGAATAGGAAAAGAAGGTACTAAAGTTGGTCTGTCAGAAGGTTTTGGTTCAGAAGGTTTTGTTTTTTGGAAACAGGAATATTTTTGGGTAAGTTTCTTTGAAAAGTTTTGGAGGTCTTCCTTGGAAATCGTAGTAAATAAATCAGCTCCTCCTATAGTTACGTCTTCATCAGATTTCCACAAAGGTTTCCAGCTGGATTTAGGTATGTGGACTAAGGGTGGGGTATAGGATGAGTTGTTTAGACACGTGGTTTTGTTATGTAGAAGATTTTGAATATTTGGAAAAAACTATCCTTACTCCTGGTCTTCAGCATCTGTCAACAAAATTTCAAATTGGTTATGAGTAGCAACCGGGTCTTCAGATTCAATTGAAACGGTCTCCTCATTTTGTGGGATTTTCTCCACAACTGTGTGATCTTCTTCCAACAATCTCGGACTACCAACTCCTACGTTGCACATCATCTGTTTACCGGTATTGATGATCGTTCCGGTTATCAAGGTTGAAGCAAGACCATGTTTTGTGATTTCTTGGACATTTAGCACTGACATTTTACCTTTGCTTTTGTGGTCCAGAATTGAGTGACGGTTATCATTGAATTTGATGCCTTTATTTGCCAATTTTTCAAGCCATACCCCTGGTTGATTAGGGTTATGGTTTGATTTAACTTCTTTCACTAAGTTTGAGTTGTTATCATTCCCTCTCTTGGCTCCTGTGTGTTGTTTACTCTTGAACGTCTCCTCTGATAAATGATTTTTTGAAAAGAGATGAGTTTTTGGTCCTCCATCATCCTTATCAAAACTACAATCGGCTTCACAGTGCCAAAGTTTAGCACAATTGGTGCAGAAAAGTGGAACATTCTCATAATCAACACGTTGCCAAAAACTCACGTTGCCACGGCATATACGAATTCTGTTGGGAATCTTTTTGGCTATATCCACTTCAACGCATAATCTAGCTTGGTTGGGTCTGGTAACATTAGCGGTGGCTTCATCAACCTTTAAAGGCGTACCAATTAACTTTACAATAGCAAAAAGAGCTGGTTTTCCAAACAAATGAACAGGAAGTTGAGGAAGAGATAACCAAATAGGTTGAATAGAACTGTCTTGGCCTGGTATAAAATTGTAACTCCATTTCATGACTTTCATGGGAAATTTATAAATGTACCATTGCTCACAAAGCCATAAATGCATATAATCTTCTTCGCAAAAACGCTTTATGAGTATGTCTTTATCACCAAGGAGGCCTATGGAGAAAGCATCTTTGAGAGAGAAGGTTAAGAAAGCTTTGCGAATGGATTCCATGAAGGGTCTGTCAAAAGAAAATTTTCCAATGAGAGAGAATTTGTAAGGATCCGCTAGTTTAAAATCTTCTTCCTCAATAAAAGTTATCATGGGTTCACCTTTGAAACTTTTGTACGGTTTAGCAATTATGAAGTTATCTATAGGTGATGTGTATAGCAGAGATGCAAAGCTTTTTGCTTTATCTCTGTCTATGTCAGGCGGTTTAGGTATAGGATTCAGAGGGAGTAAGGTTGCCATAAATGGCTAGAAGATATAGGGAAGTACGAGCCAGAGGTTTCAGGTTGCCATAATTTGTTCTGAAACTACTCCAAGAAAATATATTGATCGTTATCCCTTTTCTTTATTGTTTAATCTTAGATTAAAATATTTTGTAATGTATTATAGTATATGATTAGTATAAATAGAAAACATATTACTTATATTTTTATATATAATACTTACATATTATATTGATAATATATATATATATATATATATATATATATATATATTGATTTTGTAGTTGCATCAAATAATCTTTGTATCAACTCCCATTATCTTTGTACAAAAATAGTGCTTCCTCCAACCTTAGTTTATTTGAACACTATTGGTGGTTGATTTGTACTGAAGATCTGAATGTAGAGTTCCTGGTGATGATCAGGGAAGGATTCAAGTACAACACATAGTAACAATTTTTTCACATGGGGGTTTGGGGAAGAAAAACATATCAAATTATGACACAGTTGTATTTGAAGGTGAGTTTATTAGTTTGATTTGATGAATGTTCATTGGTTACTGTAGATGGATCCAAAGAAAAGTAAAAAGGGACAATCATAAATAGCTTGCGAATTGTTTGTATGGTTCGGATTGGACTTGGGTTACACAGGGAGATGTAATCAAAATTGGGTATCATATATAATTCAAAGTTTTTAAAAGTTTTGGTAATTATAATTCGTAATGTTTGAGGATATTTCCAATCTTATTATATAAATATTTGTCCATAATATGTATGTATTTTTTTTTTAAAAGGTTAAAAAACAAATTATCTATAATAAAATTAATTAACAAAAGTGAGTGAAAGATAATGGTAAATAATAAAAGAGATGTGTTATTTATTTGGTGAGGTTTCTTATATTGTTGTCAAGAAACATATTATTTTGAGTTATGTGAATGCGTCCCACGTGATTGACTGTAAGCATGGCATTTGAGCTATTGAAAATACATTAGAATAAGCTCTACAATTGTCCGTGCATCGCACGGGTCTGTATAGTAGTACTGAATATAATAAAGTGAGCTCTCAATAATTAATATTTGCATAACTTTTCTCATACGCATTTGTGGATGATTGGTTCATTCCACACATGTTTTTCTTCAAAGTCTCAACAACCAATTGGTCTTTTAGATTTGCGAGAGTGTGTTTACCTATAAAAGATATTATCAATTGTATTCAATTGGGTGGTTAAAACCATGTTCGTCTCAAGTTTTTGGGGGACAAGAAATTAAATTTATCTATAAACAAATAGGAAAAAGCCTCTCCTAGCAGATCTTACAAGCCATAAAGAAAATAAAAATTACGTAAATTTACGAATTCTTAAACGAGAAGCAAAAGGCCTTAAATTATATTTAAGAGCAGATTTCTCCTCATCAGCTAGTGACAGAAACAAGTCCACTTGAAAAATTTTATATTCTCCCTTTTTTTTAATCCAACATCTACGTCTTGATTGATAAATGTTGAATCTTCATTATTGCCTCAGATTTCAAAGGAATTACAGACTTGAGAATTAAACATTTAATGTTGTATATTGCCTCATTTTTTTCCAATCGAGCCTTAATATCCGCACCATTAGACTTCATATAACAATCTCAATTTTCTCACATAAAGGTTGAGAGACACGATACGTCGAAGATAGGACTTGTTTGCCAATTAATACCATTCTTAGCATCAACATAATATAAGTCATATATTAAAGGTCCATAATTTGGTTTAATTCAACCTTTCAATAATTAAGAAGTCCAATCCAACATCAAGTGTATGATAAGTCTGACATGAATGTAAATACCCCACATCAACATAAAGGAAATAAATCTCGAGCTTATGCCCATACAATAATCCTAAATACAATAAGAACTGAAGCTGAAAAGCACCTAAGCTAGAATCAATGGACCTGAAATGCCTGAGGAGTAAAATGAGAATGCAAGGCTGCCATATCAATAGTCCCGCTATCCCTATCTATGAGCACCAGGGGGGAGAAAATATTTCAATTTGGATCAGAGCCCTAAATGTGAAAGAATTAATTGATTCAATTTAAAATGAAATAAATACAGTCGTTGCAAATTAAATACCCTCCATCGTCACTCACATGAGATTAACATTTCACCCCTCATCTAAGTGCGATATTTTTCGCATTATAACAAATCCCAAAATAATAAATGTGACAACCGTGTCAATTTAATATTAATTGAATTAACTATAATCAATTGCTACAACGGAGCTGACTATATTTGATTACCAAATCCCAAGGTATCCTAGTCTTATATATTTCTTGCGAAAATGGCATAAACATCTATTATGCACAACATAGGAAGGGTCTATAATTTATGTCCACATTCTTAGATAATTTGACTAATCACATTTAATCCGGGTAATATATATATATATATATATATATATATATATATATATATATATATATATATATATATATATATATATATATATATATATATATATATATATATATATATATATGACATGCAAAGGCATCTACTAGTGATGTCTCGTTCGGGCTCTATCGACAAGTCCAAAGGAATCTCCTATCCAATTCGGATATCACAAACACACATGAGTAGGGCAGTCCTTACGCAGTACACCAGTTCACGGCCAATACCCAGCGATGATTAAGGATCCCAACATCAACACCTACCTCTCGTAGATAGGACTACTACGTAGTACCTAAATGACCCACACAACGTCTAGCCCACATGTGCCGACGGGTGCTATGGTCCCGAATTCACAAAATCCCAAGCTGATAGGACCATCCCTGAACAATGGTATGTCCACACAGATACACATAAGTACATATTATTATTTCCAAATAATATGAATAGGTAACTGCTCTATAATTACCTAAATCTCTCACATGATATCCACAAATGCTCATCAATAAATAATTGACCATCTAGTTAATTATTAATTCCATCTTCTTTAATAATTTGTTTAACCATCTAGTCAAATATTATACCCCAATTGACATATGTTCCACGTTTACATTTTTAATGAATTCCTTGTTAGCCCAACACCATCCTACCAACTCGCTCGGACTTTTAAAAATTCTCTGGAACTAACCATGGCCTGCAATACCCCGTATATTTTTGGAATAAAATAAAGATTTAATAAGGATTAAATTAATTGGGTGATATTAATTAATCTGGGATTACGAGTAAATAAACTCAATATTATTTATAAAGTTTAGAATTTGACTTTAATTATTTGGAATAAATCAAACGGGATATATTTTTTTCAAAACAAGTATTTGGGTGTGTTACGACACAATTAAATATATTTTTGAGATGAAATATTTGGGACGCCCTTTGAGAGGTATTACGGGCTCGTTTAGGTATTTTAGACCTTTAGAAGTGATCCCGGGGTATATATATATATATATATATATATATATATATATATATATATATATATGAATTCGGTAGTTATCGGGCTAATTAAATTTGGTATTTGGGCACATTTGGTGGTCCAAAGTTGGGGCCTAAAACCCAACTCGGGATTAGCTCTAATTCGGTATCAACAAATCTGAATATTTGTGTAAAATTCCATATGTTTTTATAGTTATTTGAGAATAATTTACTAAGCAATGTATAGAAGGACGTTGTTAATTAGAGGACTTAAACTATTATGTAGATCTCCTAATGAATGCTCCTTCTTGTGAATTAATTTTGATTGGGATTTGTAGAATGTTCAAATAGTACAATTCTTTAAATGGGTATTTATTGTTAGTGTTGGATCTATAGATTTTGGTTTTAAAAGTTGGGATTTGCTTACTGTTTATGGACTAAAAATGGGGTCTGGGAAGCCCAGAATTTGAGGAAGGCGGAGGTTGGAAAAGACGATGGGTCATTTGAACGATAGTACAACTCGTTCAAACGAGATTGTATCTCGTTCGAACGAGAAGGTTATCTCGTTCAAATGACCATGGATTTGGACATGCAGATATTTCTTTTCGTTATGAACCCGTGGCCACCAGTTTCAGCTTTTTCATATTTTTTTTAATTAGTTATGATTTTATTATGAAAGTGTGTCCGAAACTAAAATCCTTTGTGAGAAATCAAATATGGATTACTTAGGGATGTCTGTTAGTGAGTGTAAGACTCTGAAAAATATTAAGGAACATTATTTCCACCTTGTAATTTGATGGGAAGAAATTCAGGGTATGGATTTAAAGTGTTTAGGATGAACAACACTCGAAAAGATATGAACGAATTCAAATGGAAATTTCTATTGAAATTGGAATACGGGTCCAAGGAGTGAGTTCGAGCATTTTGGTTGAGTGTCACCCTTTTAATAAACTAATTAAGGGATGATTAATTAAATTTTGAGTTTGGAAAATTGTCTCAAGTATTAAGGGCTAGTGCCACGGGAGTTAGGCATGGGGTAGTCGGTTTAATTTACTATATATAATAAATTATCAAGTATCAAATTTTATAAAAGGATGTTTGACATAATAGTGAGATTTTGTGCAATAAATTCTGAAGGATTTAGATATGGACCGAACGAGTGATTCCGGGTGTGGTAGTTGGGTAATACTACTAAATTATATTAAGGGATTCCTTATATATATGTACATATAATCATTTTTCTCACGATTAGTTAACTCCTTATATATGTACATATAAACCATATTAAGAAGGTATAAAGAAGTGTATAATTATTAAAAATATGGAATGATTAAAGTGTTAGTCAAGGGGACAACATGCTAAAATTATTAAGAATGTGTGGGTAAGTTTAGTTTGAGAATAACTATACCGATAATATTTTTAAAAAGGGTAGTTTGGGAAATAACTATGCCTAGGTATTTAAAGAGTAACAAATTATGAAGCAAGTTTGATTTAAGTCCAAAGAGGGTTTTATAAGAGTTAATATTTAGTTGGAAAATAGTCATAGGATAACGGCTTAAATAGAATTATGGAATAATGGAATAAATGCTATGGTTAAGCCAAGAATGCTATAATTTATATGGATTGGGATATCCGTGGATTAAAGTAGTTATAGAGTAACGACTTATACATATTTTATGGGAATAATAATATGTATTATTTTATATTGTGTGTGGACGTACCAGTGGACGGTCCTATCGACTTGGGGGTTTGCGCATCGGTCCGCGTACCACACGTCGGTACAAGTGGGCCTGACGATGTGTAGGCCATATAGGTACTACGTGGAGGCTCCACCCACTAAAGGTAGGGTTGGCGCTCACTGTTCCTGTATCACTATTGGGAATGGGCCATATACAGGTGTCCTGCATAAGGACCGCCCCCAACTTGTATGTGTTTTGTGGTGTTCGCTTAGGATAAGGGATTCCTCCGAACTTTGCCGATAGAGAATGAACGAGACACCAACGATAGATGCCCTTGTGTGTCATATATACATATATATATACAAAAATATATATATTTACCCATTTATCCATTGTGGTATCCCTTATATGGGAATGTTTTCCTTTTTGTCTAAAGATGAAGACATTGTTTAAAGATGATGAAATTGGGCTAATGAAATGATGTGGATAACTAAGGACGAAGATGAGTCCTAATGAATAATGTCGTAAATAATTAATAATAATAATAATAATAATTGGATAGTCTAAGGTAATAGATAAACATTAAATAGAATGAGAAATGGTGTAACCAATTATTAAATGACAATAATAATTTGGTAAACTAAGAAAATGAAACTTATAGTCTAACGAGATAGACAGGAAATATGAATTTAATCATTAAATGATTTGAAGAACTAGACGAGCGTCACGGGTTATGAAATGTAAGGAACCGCACTTAGTTTATGTATATTGAGAATTTTATATTATGAAATCTATTTGGGGATACGGGTGTCAGACACGAGGAACCACTTGTTGTTTGTGAATAATGGAAATGGTTTATTATTTACTTGGATGGTTAAATAATGGAAGTTTTCAATTGATATTCATTTTGGAAGACGAGTAAGACTGCGTGTAGATGAGAGGTGAGGTACTTGTTACATGTGAGCGTCGATGGGGAGACGTGAAGTATGAGATAGTAATAAATTGCATATTTATTTGTGAAGAATCCTTGCACACCTCGGGCTCTGATCCAAATTATAATTGTTTTCCCCCCAGGTATTCTTAATGAGAGGTAAATCACGACTGACGATGAATCAGGCTTGTAGTTGCATTGGATGTAGTGGATTCCGCTCCATTGATTCTAGGATAAGTTGTGCTTCAGTCTCTTTGTCATTTTATTTCATTCTGAAAAATTGTACGGGCGTAAGCCCAAGTGTTTATTTATGTTAGTTGTATCTAGTTTTAAATTATGGACATTGTATGGTGACGCAGCTTTTATAATTCATGTAAAAGAAATTTTGTTTAGTGTTTTCATTTAATGTGGATTTTAATATAAAATAAAAGATTTTTTTATTCCTTCAGTACTGAGAATGATATAAATTGTTGATAAACCCCATCTTCGGTGTATCATACCTGTCCAGCCTTTACGTGAAAAAATGGAGGTTGTTACAGTTTTTATCAGAGCATGGTTCTATTGTCCTTAGGATCTGTGTCTGAGCTTATCGCGTTCTGCGTTTTGTCGTTTGATGTAGAGCCCTATGCTTAGAAATCATTGTATTTTTTTCGGTTGGTTACTACCCATTCGGGAAAAGGGTTAGTTTTAGTGAGAAAGCCATAGAGTCCTTCGTGTGAGATTGTTGCTAGAATTATGAGAACTTGAGCAATATGGTGGCTCGTAAAAATTAGAAGACATTTGAAAAATTTGAGGGTATGGTAATGTCCAATAATACACCAATAGAGGTAAGTTCATTTAGACCAGGACCCATAACGAGATGGGCATCAGATCATAGATAAAAAAATTATTTGAGAAAAGGAAACTAGAGGTAGTACCCGAGGTAAATAAGGTGTTTTTCTACTTTGGAGTGTATGAGATCTTTTTTGTTTGATGTTGCGACTTAGTGTTCACTTGGGTCTTGTTAATTCCTTTGAAGGGGTGGACTTTGAATTTGGGAAACTTAGGTTATTTTAGGCCTATTTGATATATATGTCGAAGTATAATATTTTTGGGGAATGAATTTATAGTTACGAGCAATGTGTTAATACTATGTGGCCTGCTATAAGTTGTGGTTATGTCTAAAGGAAAAAATTGATTAGAATTGATGTTCACTGTAGCCATGAGGATTATTGTGATAAATTTTTAT
Source organism: Sambucus nigra (assembly GCA_949130495.1). NCBI lineage: Eukaryota > Viridiplantae > Streptophyta > Magnoliopsida > Dipsacales > Adoxaceae > Sambucus > Sambucus nigra. The sequence goes on along the minus strand of OX422220.1, from coordinate 365,937,318 downwards.
TGGTGAGCCTAGTTTTGAAACAATGAATTTCAATGGGAAATTTTGTCGTGTAAATACATTTAGGAAGTTAACAATACTTAGGGAAGCAACATGTGAGTATGATTTAAAAGTTTTGAATAACTCAAGGAGATAGATACGTGTGAATAAACTCAAATTTATGGAATAAATCGGGCGATGCTCAGGTGGGAGCAAAAGTCTTTAATGATGGGGAAAATCGAGTTCGAGATCACGTGACAGTATAATTTGAGAAAGTATTGTCTTAGAAAGTATAGGCAACGAAGTAGAAGTAAGGTTAGTGATAGCTTCGATGTTTGACATGGTATATGATCACGTGAAATGTTAGTATAGTGACGTTATCATTAAAGTGGTAATGGTAGACCTGAGTAAAATAGGTATGCCTTTAGAGACATAGAAATGACTAAGTGCCTTATAAAGTAAATACGTGTAGAGAATGGCTTACCTAGGTTGTGGAAATTGCGATATCAAGTATAGTAAGGTTGGTTGACTCTATAGGAGATTAGTGTAACTCTTATAACGAAATAAGTGGTCGATTTCAAAAATAGTTAATATTGAAAATTATATGAATAGCATAAATGGTTATTTTTTATTTTTCCCTTGCCTTGGGCCAACGGACGTCGATAACTGAGTAAGCCATACAGTAGTGTATTGGGAGGGTATCTTATTTGGATTTCGTTTGCAAGACGTCCCACGCACGAAATTGGCAAAAGTCGGGAGTTGAGGAAAGTCGGATACTAGATGGCTATTTTATGTACGTATGTGGTGGTATGCTTGTGGTATGGATATGCTTGGTATTAATGCTACATATTAGATATATATGTGGCATTCATATTTTTTAATGGTACGTGTGTGCATGCATGTAATGTAAAATATATGGGCACCTCATTAATGTTAATGATAGGCATAGATAAGCCTTTTCATTTACCTAATCATAAGATATGAGTATGGACTAATTGGGTATAAGCATAATTTAATGGTGCAAATAATATACGACTTTATCCTACCTTGAATTCCGAGGACGGAATTCCGTTGTGTGGGGAAGAATGTTATACCCCGTATATTTTTGGAATAAAATAAAGATTTAATAAGGATTAAATTAATTCGTTGAAATTAATTAATCTGGGATTACGAGTAATTAAACTCAATATTATTTATAAAGTTTAGAATTTGACTTTAATTATTTGGAATAAATCAAATGGGATTTTTTTTTTAAAATATTTGGGTGTGTCACGACACAATTAAATATATTTTTGAGATAAAATATTTGGGACGCACTTTGAGAGGTATTACGGACTCGTTTAGGTATTTTAGACCATTAGAAATGGTCCCGGGGTATATATATATATATGAATTGGGTAGTTATCGGGCTAATTAAATTTGGTATTTAAGCTCATTTGGGGGTCCAAAGTTGGGGCCTAAACCCAACTCGGGATTAGCACTAATTCGGTGTTTAAGTGGGTGTAAACCACTCCCTCACTATCATTAGAAGAAACCCAGGTTAACAGCCACGGAAGAGAAAAAGGAGAAATACCAAGAGAAGAGAAAAGGGGCAAGAACAAAAGGGAAAATCAAGGAAGCTTCAAGAGGATTCCTTCTACATAACCCGAGGCAAGGATTCTCTTGCCATATTTATTCAATTTGTGCTATTTTCATTCACCCTATCGGCTTGGGGGTTCGTGCGTCGAGCCGTGTAGCACACATCGGCACAGGTGGGCTTGACGATGTGTAGGCCATATAGGTACTGCATGGAGGCTCCACCCACTAGAGGTTGGGTTGACGCTAACCGTTCCTGTATCATCACTGGGTATGGGCCATATACATGTGTTCTACATAGGGACCGCCCCCAACTTGTATGTGTTTTCTGGTGTTCGCTTGGGATAAGGGATTCCTCCGGACTTTGCCGATAGAGCACGAACGAGACACCAATGGTAGATGCCCTTGTGTGTCATATATATATATATGAACATTTATATATTTTCCCATTTACCCATTGTGGCATCCCTTGTAAGGGAATGTTTTTCTTTTTGTCTAAAGATGTAGACATTGTTTAATAATGATGAAATTGGGCTAATAAAATGATGTGGATAACTAAGGACGAAGATGAGTCCTAATGAATAATGTCGTAAACAATTAATAATAATAATAATAATAATAATAATAATAATAATAATAATAATAATAATAATAATAATAATAATAATAATAATAATAATAATAATAATAATAATAATAATAATAATTGGATAGTCTAAGGGAGTAAACAAACATTAAATAGAATGGGAAATGGTGTAACCAATTATTAAATGAGAATAGTAATTTGGTAACCTAAGAACATGAAACTTATAGACTAACGGGGTAGACGAAAGGAAATATGAATTTAATCATTAAATGATTTGAAGAACTAGAAGAGGGTCATAGGTTATGAAATGTAAGGAACTGCACTTAGTTTATGTATATTGAGAATTTTATATTATGAAATCTATTCAGAGATAGGGGTGTCAGACACGAGGAACCACTTGTAGTTAGTGCGTAATGGAAATGGTTTATTGTTTACTTGGATGGTTAAATAATAAAAGTTTACAATTGATATTCATTTTGGAAGACTAGTAGGACTGCTTCTAGATGAGAGGCGAAGTACTCGTTACATGTGAGCGTCGATGGGGAGACATGAAGTATGAGATAGTAATAAATTGCATATTTATTGGTGAAGAATCCTTGCACACCTCGGGCTCGGACCGAAATTATAAATGCCCCCCCCCCCCAGGTATTCTTAGTGACAGGTAAAGCACGACTGACGATGAATCAGGCTTGCATTTTCATTGGATGTAGTGGATTCCGCCCCATTGACTCTAGTATTGGTTGTGCTTTAGTCTTTTTGTCATTTTATTTCATTCTAGAAAATTGTACGGGCATAAGCCGAAGTGTTTATTTATATTAGTTGTATTTTGTTTTACATTATGGACATTGTATGGATTTTAATATAAAATGAAAGAAATTTATATTCCTTCCGTGCCGGGAAATGGTATAAATTATTGATAGGCACGATCTTTGTCGTATCGTGCCTGGCCAGCCTTTACGTGAGAAAATGGGGGTGATTACATGGCCCCAGATCACTCAGCCCCTAGGATCGAATCGATTCGATTCTTGGCCAAATCAATTCTCTACCAAATCGAATTGATTCTCTCCAAAGCCGAATCGATTCGAAATCGTGGAATAGCCCAGATCTGCTTATATTTTCAAAACGGGACTCCTTCATCCATTACCAAGATTGATTCAAATGGTTCATTCCATTGTATAATCTTATAATCAAATTCCTTCCACTTAGTTACTCATCTTAGTACAATTAATTTCACGAATTAACCCCAATCTCATTCCCCAAGTTTCCAGATTTCATGAATATAAATGAAGAACCTAACCCATATTTCTTCCACAATCTCAACAATACATAATTCAATTTATGGGGTATATAACATAGAATTTACATCAAAATGTGCAGATCATAGTCATGTGTTACAGTCCTCTACATATGATTTCTAAGAATTCTCAATTTCATCTCAAGAAATATAAGGTTTCTCAATCGGAATCCGAAACTTTCATTTCCGCCTTCCGGGTTTTCAAAGCAACACCCTTCTCTTTCTTAGGCACTTGCTTGGAGGTAATCATGTCGATTTCATAGGTTTGTAAGTCACCTACAATCTCTTCTAGTTTCGTTGACTCTAACCTACCCAAGGAGTTTAAAATGGTCACTTTCGCATCAAACCTACTAGGCATAGACCTAAGGATTTTCTTAATGACACGGTTGCCGGGAATTTTCTCACATAGGTTAAATGACGAGTTGACAATATTGGACAACCTAGCATAAAACTCATCAAAAGTCTCACTCTTTAACATCCTAATGGTCTCAAACTGTGTAGCGAGATTTTGAAGTTTTGACTCCCTAACTGTGCTAGTGCCCTCGTGAGTGAGTGCCAAAATATCCCAAGCCTCTTTTGATGTTTCACAAGTCATAATTCTATTATATTCATCCTGTGTGACATGTGAAGCAATAACGTGCAGACCCTTATAATTATATTGTTCAAGTGTTTGTTCAGTTCCGGTCCATGACTCAACAGGCTTTAAACTAGTGACCTCACCTACAATAGTGACAGGGGGTGTCCAACCTTTCTCAACTTCTAGCCACACATACTCATCAATATATTTTATTGCACATCTCATTCTCATCTTCCAATTAGCGTAATTAGTGCCATCAAAACCAGGAGTTCGAGAAAACTCATTATATCCAAAATTCATCTTTGAAAACACATGGGATCACAAAACAAATAAAATATGTTTTCTAGCTCTAATACCAACTTAAAATTGCCCAATGTGTGTTTCAAATCAAACAATTTTTTTTACCAAAAAATTATCCAACTTTTAATTATGCACTAAACCAAGTTGTGAAAAACCAATTCTTACTTTAAACCGATTTTATCTTGATTAATCCTAAACATGCATCTAGTGATTAAAGCAAGTAAAATAAAGTAAATAATACTCACAATGCCGGATGTACGAGGAAAAACCCCTAAACGGGAAACTAACCTTGGACGACCCAAGCCAAACAATCACTATGAATGTGGATTTATAATGAACAGACACAAACTCACTCAACGACTCGATCCCCACGGGCCGTCAAGCCATATGACGCCTAAATCCCATCCCATAAACCCAAAATCAAAAATACAGGACACGGACTAGTATATGGAGCACCGGCGAGCATAAATTGTCTGAATGTAATGTAGACTTGAAATCTCGAATCACTGAAGCATACCTACACACATAAAACAGACAAACAAATACCAAGTAAAGTATGGAGGAATAAATGAAGCCAATATATATATATCCAAATGGTACCAAACAACAATAGATACGAATATGAATAATCTCTAAAAAAATATTTGTTAAATAATTTGAGCAACAAACTGATACCAATGTGTACTACCAATTTGAGATACTAATTTGAAAACATATGTAAACCAAAACATGCTCAAATCTACCCCTACATCACCTACATCTCTCTCCCTTTTTGTCTCAAATAGACAATCCGGAGAAAATACAAACCAATTGAAATATCAAGCATGAGAATATAAACCAATTTTGAATCAATTTGAAATTGCTAGATAATCATGAAACGACCAGCTAAATATGATCATGGAATGACAAATCAGTAGCTAGTAAACCAAGGAATAACACAAAGAATACAACAATCTAATTAGGTGTGATAAACGGACTCATGCAAAAAAATCCAATTTAGAACCAATAAAACCTGCATATAATCCATCCAGTCCGGAATGCTTCTAGTAGTAGGGGTGTTCGCGGTCCGGTCCGGTTCGGTTGTAAGGTTTTTTTTTTTACCGGACCGACTTGTTCGGTCCTCTAAAAAAATGGACCGAGACCGGACCGATAATGTCGATTAACCGACCCTAGTCGGTTCGGTTTTTTATAGGGTCGGTCCGGTCTAACCCGTCGGTCCTCACATTAATGAATTACATCATTTATAATAGTACAAATATACCCGAGTCTATTTTTTTCAAACATTAAAAACTAAAAAATATCAAAATTTGCGATTAAAACAAACCTACTATTGGATTAAACTATAATTTAAACTAATCAAATATTGAAATATATACTTTTACTATTTATTTATCTTATATATATACATATATATGTAAAAATATATTATTTTATATACAGTCAGTCCGGGTCGGTCCTAACAGGGTTTTTGAAACTGTAAACCGTGGACCGGACCGACTAGGTCGGTTCACCAAAAAAATAAACCGAGACCAGACCGATTAAGAAAAAAGACCGAAAAAAAGGGTCGGTTCGGCTCGATTCGGTTCGGTTCGGTCCGTCGATCCAGTCGGTTTTTTGAACACCCCTATCTAGTAGTACCAAAAATATACCTAAATAAACCAGAGGACTGCAAACCAATCAGAAGCCAGATTTCAGGCGGTCGTTCGAACAAGCCAGGGACGTCACTCAAACGAGTTGAGGACGTCGCTCGAACGAAGGATAGAGGACGTTCGCGCGACATGGATATTTTAATTGAACGACTTCTCACGACCTACCAAAATTTCCCAGATTCCCAGAAATATTATATAATATTGCCTACTGAAAAAAAAATTCACAAAAAAATTCCAGGAAGGGCCTGACAGAAACAAAACAGTGTTAAAACAGCTGGCTTTTAAAACAAAATGCAAAAACTCATAAAAACTAGCAGTGTGAGTTACATGCAAACATAGTACTGATGTGCTCAAACATGGATATGAAGTGAATGGGCGTGAAACTACAACAAATGAGTCACAATTCCAACACATCAAAACGATCAAGAAGCTCTAATTGATAGCGCTAAATCGTCAAACTTTATCATAGCCTTACGAAAATTAAAGTGTGATCTTAACGAACTAAACATACGACATGCACACAAATCCAGAATTTTGACGATTATATAAACAACAGCGTCAAATTACAATGTCTCAACATTAGGATTAGTTGTGCAAACCCGTTTAAATTTTTAATCCATCCAAACTCCCTCAATAATATCATATTTTCTTTGGAATGAACTGAACTAATTTGGCCCTTTTCTTAGCATATTGCATTTTCTTTTGGGCCCTTTTAAACGGTGGCTTTCACGATGAGTTAATTTTGAACTCTCGCAGCCCTTTCCCGTGAATCACTCATCATTTATCAATTCAAATCCTCACGGTAAATGGTTATTACATGCACACTTCTCCTTAAGTCTACTTACGCATAGATGACAAGATTGAGATAAGAATGCCTCACCAAATTCAAATATGCAAGAGAAGTCAAACATCCATATAAACTCGTGCATGTGTGCAACGTTGGCGTATATACAAAGTCGAATCAAAATGCATATCAACTTCGAAACAACCCCATACAGAACAGTGGTTAATATCATTATAAGCATCAATAATAATGACCAAATGTCCTAGCCACAGGGATCATGAAACGATGGGGGGGTCCAAGCACACCAATATGCCACATCAAACATGTAGACTCAAAAGCAAAAACCGAAAATCTTTTTTGCTTTTCATATTTTAATTCAAATAAAAGCAAAATCTTTTTGGATTTTTCAAAAATTTTAAAAAAAAAATCTTTTTGTATTTTTTTTCAATAGGACTCAAACAAATGAAAGCTATAATACAAAATGATACACGTGTCATTATACTAGAAATGAATAAATCATGAAGCAAACTAGCATATGACAAAACATGGCAACATTTTCATCCTTTAGATTTAGCATGGGAAGAATCAAGTGCACCCAAACGAGACTCTTGAAGTTTAATTCCTAAAGCCACTAAATTCGATTTCCCAACCAAAGTGTAGAGATGGTGGGAATGGTTACCTATATGTGGACCTTTTCTAACCTTCCTAGTGTTTCTCACACGTGCGGGGGGAATGGAAACAACTCTCTCACCAAAACATATACCTCCCCTATCTCCCTTAATTTGTATGGTGCCTAGGATCTTATCTAACTTCTCCGACCTAGCCTCCAAATCAAACTTGACTCTAGACGTGTCTCTCAATCTCTCCTCCAACTCGTGAATCCTAGACTAGAGCAAATGCCTAGACTCCTCAAACTCTAAAATCTCCTTTTTCAAGGATTCCATCAAAACACGGAGATTATCTCTCTCTTTCTCCGAAAGCTCTAGTTTCTCCCTAAACTCCTTCTCTCGTTCCCTAAGATCCTCAATCAAACTATCATTATTTTCTATAGCACGCTCATTCAACTTAGCTTATAATTTTGAGTTAGCCTTTTTCACCTTCACAGTTTCGGCGTACAACTCATTAAATGCAACTTGCAACTCTTCCACATCTATCTCCTCCTCATCACTATCTTCACTCTCACTAACATGGGATACACTCCAAACCTCCTCGGAAGTGTCATGCACATGAGAATCATCGTCGCTCACATGACGTGCCAAAAATGCAACAAAGTTACGATCAATGGGGGAACTCTCTCCCTCTTCCGGATCACTATCACTTAAGGTGGCATTATTGACAATGGTCTTTCTTAAGTATAGTGGGACACTCCTTAACTTTGTGACCGTACCCCTCACACCCAAAACACTTATCCGATTCATCTCTCTTAGTCTTATCAAACTTATCCTTAGAGGTGGGATCGACTTTGTTGTTCTTGAATTTTTCAAATTTCTTGGCATCTTTCGATTGCTTTTGAAACTTAATAAAAAAAATTTATTTCTTTGCCAACAAAGCATCATCCTCAAAATCGAAATCAGAATCGGAATCGGAATCCGAAAGTTTTATTTCCTCCTTCCGGGTTTTCAAAGTAATACCCTTTTCTTTCTTAGGCACTTTCTTGGAGGTAATCATGTCGATTTCATAGGTTTGTAAGTCACCTACAATCTCTTCTAGTTTCGTTGACTCTAACCTATCCAAGGAGTTTAAAATGGTCACTTTCGCATCAAACCTACTAGGCAACGACCTAAGGATTTTTAAATGACATGGTTGTCGAGAATTTTCTCACCTAGGTTAAACGACGAGTTTACAATATTGGACAACCTAGCATAAAACTCATCAAAAGTCTCACTCTCTAACATCCTAATGGTCTCAAACCGTGTAGTGAGATTTTGATGTTTTGACGCCCTAACCGTATTAGTGCCCTCGTGAGTGAGTGCCAAAATATCCCAAGCCTCTTTTGATGTTTCACAAGTCATAATTCTATTATATTCATCCTGTGTGACATGTGAAGCAATAACGTGCAGACCCTTAGAATTATATTGTGCAAGTCTTTGTTCAGTTTCAATCCATGACTCAACAGGCTTTAAACTAGTGACCTCACCTACAATAGTGACAGGGGGTGTCCAACCTTTCTCAACTGCTGGCCACACACGCTCATCAATAGATTTTAATGCACATCTCATTCTCATCTTCCAATAAGAGTAATTAGTGACATCAAAAACAGGAGTTCGAGAAAATTCATTATATCCAAAATTCAACTTTGAAAACACACGGGATCACAAAATAAATAAAATATGTTTTCTAGCTCTGATACCAATTTGAAATTGCCAAATATGTGTGTTTCAAATCAAACGAATTTTTTTACCAAAAAATTATCCAACTTTTAATTATGCACCAAACCAAGTTGTGAAAAAACAATTCTTACTTTAAATCTATTTTATCTTGATTAATCCTAAACATGTATCTAGTGATTAAAGTAAGTAAAATAAAGTAAAGAACACTCACAACGCCATATGTACGAGGAAAATGCCCAAACGGGAAAATAACCTCGGACGGTCCAAGCGAGACAATCATTATGAATGTGGATTTATAATGAACAGATACAGACTCACCTCGATCCCTACAGGTCTTGACGCTCTTCTGATCTTCAACCACACCTCTCACAGTGCCCACGCAGAAAGTCCTTCTTCCACTATACCTGTCCATAACACACGCATCCACATATGTCTCGGTGTCCACCGATTGGCTTTGATTCGTCTACGATGTCGAATAAGAAGTCCTTCTATTTTATTCACGGCAAAACCATGATGTTAAATGATAGAACAAACTTCTTGGTGCAGCAACATCACGTAAGCATATAAGAATGGTAACTCGGATCTTTGCAAACTCTAAGAATGTGTTTATGCTTTGTAAACCTTAGAAAACATGTGCAAACAACGTACTGGATGGTATACTGTTTTTCCAGTTGCACACTTACGAAACTCTCATAGAAACACGCTTTAATTAACAAATAAGCGCCACCTCGAAAAGAGTGTCGTTCGAACGACAATGCCAGGATGTTCGCGTGACATAGGCATCTCGTTCGAACGAAATCCTTATGTCGTTTGAACGAGCTGACGTGTCAGTTTGACTTTTTGACTTTTAGTTCAAAACGTCTCTTTTAAAGGAGATCCAAATAAGTCAAACTCTATTTCGAGTATATCTGAATAAAATGTAGTGTAAACACTTAAAATACTTTTAAAAACATTTTTCTTTATAAAAATACATCCTTATCTTTTATAAAAACAATTCCGAGCACCATTAATTATACGCATTCATACCTGAGTGATCTTGGAATGCAATTAACTTTGAAGACGAGTAAACTTCCACCAATTAAACTTCAGCATGATTAATTCTTTGAAGCTTTGCCGCAACGTCTTCATTTTTCTTCAATACATCATAAACCAAGTGGGATCGTGACACAAATAAAAATCTCCCTATGACATATTACAAACACAGTTTTATTTACGGAATTTAGTCAAAACAATACAGGGACTCAATTGTAAATTTATGTCCTTAGAAATCTCCCCCTTTGACTATTCTGGGACTAAACTAAACCAGTGAAATGCCTAAGCCGGGCCGTCAAGCCGTATGACGCCTAAATCCCATCCCATAAACCCAAAATCAAACATATAGGATACGGACTAGTATATGTAGCACCGGCGAGCATAAACTGTCTAAATGTGATGTAGACTTGAAATCTCGAATCGCTGAAGCATACCTACACACATGAAACGGACAAACAAATACCCACTGAAGTATGGAGGAACAAATGAAACTAATAGATATATCCAAATGGTACCAAACAATAATAGATGCCAACATGAATAATCTTTAAAAAACTATTTGTTAAACAATTTGAGCAACAAACTGATACCAATGTGTACTACCAATTTGAAAACATACGTAAACCAAAACATGATCAAATCTCCCCCTACATCACATACATCTCTCCCCCTTTTTGTCTCGAATAAACAATCCATAGAAAAGATAAACCAATCGAAATATCAAGCATGAGAATATAAACCAATTTTGATTCAATTTGAAATTGCTAGATAATCATGAAACAACCAGCTAAATATGATCATGGAATGACAATCAGTAGCTAGTAAACCAAGGAATAACACAAAGAATATAGCAATCTAATTAGGTGTGATAAATGGACTCATATACAAAAAATCAAATTTAGAACTAATAAAACCTGCATATAAACCAGCCAGTTCGGACTGCTTCTAGCAGTACCAAAAATATATCAAAATAAACCAGAGGACTGCAAACCAATCAAAAGCCAGATTTCAGGTTGTAGTTCGAACGAGTTGAGGACGTCGCTCGAACGAAGGATAGAGGTCGTTCGTGCGACATGGATATTTTGTTTGAACGACTTCTCGCTACCTGCCAAAATTTCCAAGATTCCTAAAAATATTATATAATATTGCCCAGTGAAAAAATTTTCACAAAAAAAATCCAGGAAGGGCCTGGCAGAAACAATACAGTGTTAAAACAATAGGCTTTTAACGGAAAATGCAAAAACTCATAAAAATTAACAATGTCAGTTACATACAAACAAAGTACCGATGTGCTCAAACATGGATATGAAGTGAATGGGCGTGAAACTACAATAAATGAGTCACAATTCCAACACATCGAAATGATCAAGAAGCTCTAATTGATAGAGAAAAATCATCAAACTTTATCATATCCTTATGGCAATTAAAGTGTGAGCTTAATGAACTAAACATACTACATGCACATAAATCCAGAATTTTAACGATCCTACAAACAATAGCGTCAAATTGCAATGTTTCAACATTAGGATTAGTAGTGGAGACCCGTTTTAATTTTTCATCCATCCAAACTCCCTCAATAATATCATATTTTCTTTCGAATGAACTAAACTAATTTGGCCCTTTTTCTTAGCATATTGCATTTTCTTTTGAGCTCTTTTAAACGGTGGCTTTCACGACGAGTTAATTTTGAACTCTCGCAACCCTTTTCCCTGAATCACTCATCATTTTTTAATTCAAATCCTCACGGTAAACGGTTCTTACATGCACACTTCTCCTTAAGTCTACTTACGCATAGATGATAAGATTGAGATAAGAACGCCTCACCAAATTCAAATATGCAAGAGAAGTCAAACATCCATATGAACTCGTGCATGTGTGCAATGTTGGCCTATATACAAAGTCGAATCAAAATGCATATCAACTTCGAAACAACCCCATACAAAACAATGGTTAAGATCATTCTAAGCATCGATAATAATGACCAAATGTCCTAGCCACATGGATCATGAAACGATGGGGGGGTCCAAGCACACAAATATGCCAGAACAAACATGTAAACTCAAAAAAAAACGAAAATCGTTTTGGCTTTTCATATTTTGACTCAAATAAAAACAAAATCTTTTTGGATTTTTCAAAAAATTTTAAAAAATAAAATCTTTTTGTATTTTTTTTCAATAAGACTCAAACAAATGAAAACTATAATACAAAATGATACACAGGTGATTATACTAGAAATGAATAAATCATGAAGCAAACTAGCATATGACAAAACATGGCAACATTCTCATCCTTTAGATTTAGCATGGGAAGAATCAAGTGCACCCAAACGAGAATCATGAAGTTTAATTCCCAAAGACACTAAATCCAATTTCCTAAACCAAGTAGGTGTAAAACGACGCATGGGGGTTTTGGGAACCGGGGCAACTTTATTCCTAAACTTGCTAGGAACTTGTCTAAGGTCGTAACAATAATGCCTAAGGTGACCTTTCCTACCAAAAAACGAGCAAGTGTAGCGATGGTGGGAATGGTTACCTATTTGTGGACCTTTTCTAACCTTCCTATTGTTTCTCACACGTGCGGGGGGAATGGAAACAACTCTCTTACCAAAACCTATACCTCCTCTATCTCCCTTAATTTGGATGGTGCCTAGGATCTTAACTAACTTCTCCGACCTAGCCTCCAAATCACACTTGACTCTAGACGAGTCTCTCAATCTCTCCTCCAACTCATGAATCCTAGACTCGAGCAAATGCATAAACTCCTCAAACTCTAAAATATTCTTTTTCAAGGACTCCATCAAACCACGGAAATTATCTATCTCTTTCTCCACAAACTCTAGTTTCTCCCTAAACTCCTTCTCTCGTGCCCTAAGATCCTCAATCAAACAATCATTATTTTCTACGGCACGCTCATTCAACTGCTTACAATTTTGAGTTAGCCTTTTTCACCTTCACAGTTTCGGCGTACAACTCATTAAACGCAACTTGCAACTCTTTCACATCTGTCTCCTCCTCGTCCCTCTCTCCACCCTCACTAACATGGGATACACTCAAAACCTCCTCGAAAGTGTCATGCACATGAGAATCGTCGTCGCTCACATGACATGCCATGAACGCAACAAAGTTACGATCAATGGGGGAGCTCTCTCCCTCTTCCGGATCACTATCACTTAAGGTGGCATTATTAACAATGGTCTTTCTTAAGTCTAGTGGGACACTCCTTAACTTTGTGACCGTACCCCTCACACCCAAAACACTTATCCGACTCATCTCTCTTAGGCTTATCAAACTTATCCTTAGAGGTGGGATCTACTTTGTTGTTCTTGAATTTTTCACATTTCTTGGCATCTTTCGATTGCTTTTGAAACTTAATAAATTTTTTAAATTTCATCGCCAACAAAGCAACATCCTCAAAATCAAAATCGAAATCGAAATCCGAAACTTTGATTTCCTCTTTCCTGATTTTCAAAGCAATACCCTTTTCTTTCTTAGGCACATGCTTGGAAATAATCATGCTGATTTCATAGGTTTGTAAGTCACCTACAATCTCTTGAAATTTCGTTGATTCTAACCTACCCAAGGAGTTTAAAATGTTCACTTTTGCATCAAACCTACTAGGCAACGACTTAAGGATTTTCTTAATGACACGGTTGTCGGGAATTTTCTCTCCTAGGTAAAACGACGAGTTTACAATATTAGACAACCTAGCATAAAACTCATCAAAACTCTCACTCTCTAACATCCTAATGGTCTCAAACTGTGTAGTGAGATTTTGAAGTTTTGACGCCCTAACCGTGCTAGTGTCCTCGTGAGTGAGTGCCAAAATATCCCAAGCCTCTTTTGATGTTTCACAAGTCATAATTCTATTATATTCATCCTGTGTGACATGTGAAGAAATAACGTACAGGCCCTTAGAATTATATTGTGCAAGTCTTTGTTCAGTTTCTATCACACACGCTCATCAATAGATTTTAATACACATCTCATTCTCATCTTCCAATTAGTGTAATTAGTGCCATCAAACACAGGAGTTAGAGAAAATTCATTATATCCAAAATTCATCTTTGAAAATACACGGGATCACAAAACAAATAAAATATGTTTTCTAGCTCTGATACCAATTTGAAATTGCTTAATATTTGTGTTTCAAATCAAACTAATTTTTTTATCAAAAAATTATCCAACTTTTAATTATGCACCAAACCAAGTTGTGAAAAACCAATTCTTACTTTAAATCGATTTTATCTTGATTAATCTTAAACATGCATCTAGTGATTAAAGCTAGTAAAATAAAGTAAAGAAGACTCGCAACGCCGGATGTAAGAGGAAAAAATCCAAAATCGGAAAACAACCTCGGATGGCCCAAGCCAGAGAGTTACTATGAATGTTGATTTACAATGAACAGCCACGGTCTCACTCAATGACTCGATCCCCACGGGTCTTGACGCTCTTTTGATCTTCAATCACTCCTCTCACAGTGCCCACGCAGAAAGTCCTTCTTCCATGATACCTGTCCACAACACACGCGTCTACGTATGTCTCGATGTCCACCGATTGGCATTGATGCGTCTACGATGTCGAATAAGAAGTCCTTCTCTTTTCTTCATCGCAAAACCCTGATGTTCAATGATAGAACAAACTTCTTGGTGCAGCAAGATCACGTAATCATATAAGAATGGCAACTCGGATCTTTGCAAACTCTAAGGATGTGTTTATGCTTTGTAAGCCTTAGAAAACATGTGCAAACAACGTACTGGATGGTATACTTGTTTTTCCAGTTGCACACTTACGAAACTCTGATAGAAACACGCTTTCAATAACAAATAAGTGTCTCCTCGAAAAGAGTGTCATTCGAACGACAATGTCAGGTCGTTCGCATGACATAGGCATCTCGTTCGAACGAGATCCTTATGTCGTTTGAACGAGCTGACGTGTCAGTTTAACTTTTTGACTTTTAGTTCAAAATGTCTCTTTTAAAGGAGATCCAAATAAGTCAAACTCTATTTAGAGTATATCAGAATAAAACGTAGTGTAAACACTTAAAACACTTTTAAAAACATTTTTTTTTATAAAAATACATCCTTATCTTTTATAAAAACAATTTCGAGCACCATTAATTATACGCATTCGTACCTGAGTGATCTCGGAATGCAATTAACTTTGACAAGTAAACTTGCACCAATTAAACTTCGTCATGATTAATTCTTTGAAGCTTTGCCGCAACGTCTTCAATTTTCTTCAATATGTCATAGACTAAGTGGGATCGTGACGCAAATAAAAATCTCCCTGTGATATATTACAAACACAGTTTTGTTCACGAAATTAAGTCAAAACAATACAGGGACTCAATTGGAAATCTCCCTATGATACCATCTGGGACACCTCGCTTAATTAAATTCCAATTTATCAGGCCTTAATCAAATTAAATTAGGATTTCCATATTGTTCATTCTTAGCATCACTGTCGCAACATATTTTATTACTAACCACCTAATCATTAATTAAGCCGGTGCCAAATTTTATCTTATGAATTAACCTAAACCAACAATTAAAAGAAGAACCCAAATATAACTAACACAATATAATAGAGTCTGAACATGCCACGAATATCTAGAATAAGTGTTAGCCGAAAAACAACGACTAGGTACAAGAAATCCAACATAAATCCAATACATAAAAAGTATAGCCAATACAAGCTTAACCAAAATAGAGAGTACAAATGACATGAGCAACATGCCCAAAGTACATCGAAGACTATCCCTATCTAGAAGAGAATGATGTAAGCGTTTAATCCAAATCCTGCAACACCCACCTGTACTGCAACTAGGTACCCTGAAAAGGAATCAAGCCTGGGGCCCCGATGGTAGGACACCTAAAAGGTTTTGAAAATATTTTATAGCAAGGGTTAGGACCCTAAATATTTGAAAATATTTAGCAAGTGAATTTAATTGCAACAAGTAATATACATGAATGCACTACATATTTAAGTTAGTGTCGCACTCTCTTGAGGATCGCCTCACCCCTCAATTAATGTGCACACCTACCGTCTATCTATATAACCCATCTAGCTATCTATCCCGTAACTAGTTGTCATATAGTTCCTACTTCTCCCGTTACTATAACTCGATTAAGTTTTAATTTCAATGATGTATAAGTTGTTTATCACATTTACTTATCCCATTTGAACCATATAACATTCTCACCAGTTATATAACATTAATACAATTCTCAACAGGTATTTTTTCTGTATATATATATATATATATATATATATATATATATATAAACAGGCCCTATTGGCCCTGCCAGAACCCATGTCCTCTATACCAAAATCTCTTAGCGGGATTCCCCTGGCAGGTATCCTGCCCCTATTGTGCTCTGCTAGTAGCACCACATTCGCCTTGCCCGGCTGGCTCGGCTCACCACTCCTCTTTCTTCCCTTCAGATGGAAGCGATGATCCTGAGAATAAAGTAACGAAGCATTGACCACATCTATGTTAGTCACTAAAGCAGGGTTCCCAATCAAGTGTTGCCTGATCCTCGAGGCCAAACCATCCATGAACTTAGCTTTCTTCCTATCCTCGTTGCTCACCTCGTCTGGCACTAGATTAGCCAAACGGGTGAACTCCTCCTCGTACTCCGGTACGAAACGGTCACCCTGAATCACCTCCCGAAACCTCCTCCTCATCTCAGTCTTGATAGCTGGAGGAAATTACTTGCGATCGAACCGCTCCCAAAACTCAGTGATAGTCATTGAATCTCTCTCTCCAATAGTGGTCATCGACTCCAACCACCGTAAGGCTGCCTCAGTCAGCCTAAAATTCGCTAGCATTTATCTTTGAGCCTCACTACAATTGACCATGCACAAATGTCGTTGCATATCCCTCCTCCACTGGTAGGCTAATATCACATTTGCACCTCCCTAAAACATCGGGCGATGGCCTTTCTGAAAGGCCTCCCTGACACGCTACCACTCAGACGGCCCCGGGTGGGCCTGCACTACTGGAGCCATGGGCTGTTGTGGCTGAGGCTGGGGAAATGTGCTGCCATAGCTGTCATGGCGACATTGACTGCCTGGGCCACAATACCAGCTACCTCCTCTGTGGACAAAAATCTCTGTGGGGCTGGTGGCTGTGGAATATTGGGCTCCTGAGGGGGCTCTCCCTCTCCGCCCCTGGCAGCGGCCCTCGCGGGTCTACCTTTCCCTCTCCTGGGTGGTATCTTCAATGTAGAACGAGTTTTACTAGTTCACGATTAACACAAATCTTAAAATAGCAGAAGTACATTAACTAATAATAATAAAGATGAGTCAACAGTCCTAATAATAAGGCTCTATACCAAAGAACGCAATGCTGAAACTAAAGTAAGTCGTACAGATCCTAGGGACACTAGAACCTGATGCTCTGATACCATCTGGGACACCTTGCTTAATTAAATTTTGGTTTATCAGGACTTAATCAAATTAAATCAGGATTTCCATATGGTTCATTCTTAGCATCATTGTCGTAACATATTTTATTACTAACCACCTAATCTTTAATTAAATCGGTGCCAAATTTTATCGTATGAATTAACCTAAACCTACAAGTGAAACAAGAACTCAAATATAACTAACACAATATAATAGAGTCTGAACATGCCACAAATGTCTAGAATAAGTGTTAGCCAAAAAAATAGACTAGATACAAGCAACCCAACATAAATCCAATACATGAAAAGAATAGTCAATATAAGCTGAACCAAAATGGAGAGTACAACTGATAGGAGCAACATGATCGAAGTACATCGGAGACTATCCCTATCTAAAAGAGAATTATGTAAGCGTTTAATGAAAATCCTGCAGCACCCACCTGTACCATAACTACGTGCCCTGAAAAGGAATCAGGCTTGGCGCCCCGGTGGTAGGACACCTAAAAGGTTTTGAAAATATTTTATAGCAAGGGTTAGAACCCAAAACATTTGAAAATATTTAGCAAGTGAATTTAATTGCAACAATTAAAATGCATGAATGCTCTTCATATTTAAGTTAGTGTCGCACTCTCTTGAGGACCGCCTCACCCCTTAACTAATGTGCACACCTACTGTCTATTGATATAACCCATCTAGCTATCTACCCCGTAACTAGTTGTCATATAGTTCCTTCTTCTCCCGTTACTCTAACATGAGTAAGTTTTTATTTCATTGATGTATAAGTTGTTAATTATATTTACTTATCCCATTTAAACCATATAACATTCTCACAAGTTATATAACATTAATACAATTCTCAACACGTATTTTGTCCGTATATATTTTTTCTCGCTATATATATATATATATACGTATCAACTATTTACAACATTCACACACGTGTAGTAAATATATAACCATCCTCCGAGTAGGCACTCACCGGATATTATCTAAGATGATATCATTACCAGGTATACTCATCCACCCGGACTCCTGATACGGTTAGCTCCCCGAATCAGTAAAAATAAACAATCGCATTGGAGGCAGTCATAGTTTCCCCCGGAACGAGACCGAATAATACCCAAAGCGTCCCATTCTTAAATTCGAACGCTATGACCTGGGGACTATACTCACCCTGCTCCTCAAGCCAGGGGATTCACCCACATTGTACAACCTCCTATGATAGCACTAGAGGGGAATGATTTCCTATAAATATTATTCACACAAATATTTACAAATATATATATACTACACATCACTATAAATATATATATATATATATATATATATAATTAAATCCAAGCTACCGTAATACTAGCCTAACATGCCCAATTTCTATGTTCTGATCCAAAATTCAATTAATCACACATTAAGTAATTTATCACCTCGGTGTCACACAACCAAACATACTCGGACTCTCTTACTTGGCCCGAAGATAAACATCCCATATTTATTCAAAATTCTTCCAAATAAGTTTTTCATACTTATTAATTTAAGGTTCTTAATTCTCTCAAATTAAACCTTAACTTCTCTTATTGGATTTACACCACAATAACCCATGAATAATTCCCACCATTCAAACCCCTATTGTTAGCCCAATTAACCAATCTGCCAAAACAGTAAACCTTCTCCAACCATTGAACATCCAGGGCTGAAACAGGGGAGGAGGAGAAGTTGTCAAACGACGTTGTTTGAATGACTTGGTCTGTCATTTGAACAACTTTGGTTATCGTTCGAACGACCCTGGTTCTCTCTCTCCTCCAATGTAATCCAGAAAACCCATCCGCCATTGTTATTTCAAAGCTCCATTTTTTGTCCAGAATTTCCCTCTAAAACACTCCAAAAATTACACCAAATCCACCCATTTAAGATCCTCAATCTAATTACAACATCTATACATATTGGGGGTTTATAAATCACATTATTATATCCTCTACAAATTTATAAATCAAAAATTATAGAAACCCCAAATTTAATTCAAGAACTAACCCTAACATTTTATTCAACCCACACCTCACTATGATATGAGCAGGAAATGCAAATTAAATTGGAAGCAAGTCAAACCACTTGCTTTTTTGGATTTGTAAGTTCTGAATCTTTGTTGAAGATGATGGTTTTTTATGAAGATTTGTCCACACTAATCCTTGATTTTGGCTCCTGAGCTCTTCTCTAATTGCACCTTCTTTTGTCTCTATGTGTGTAGGGTTTCTAAGACGAGTTATGTCTCTCACACTCTCTCACTTTTAGGGTTAAATGGGTTAATCCCGTTTTGGGGCTAATGGGTTTTAATAAAAGGGCCCAAATACCTTTATGTGGCCTCAAATAAGCCTAAAAATGTCCCCAAAATCCTTTACTACCCCAGGCACTCTTTTTCAACTATTTCGACCCTTCCGGACTCAACCGTACACTCAGAATTACCGTCTGAATTATTCTATACATATATCAACTTATTACTATTTACTCAATAACATTTAATTCCATAAATATTAATCATCTACACACCGAATTGATATTTAAATAATATAAAAATAATTAATCCGATTAAATTACGACACACAAGTAATTTAATATTTAACGAATTAATTAATTAGTAAAAGTCTCAAAAATATGAGGTGTTACATGGATATCTCACAATAAAGTATGGGATAAGACTAAAACCTCAAAAAATATTTAAAATGAATCAATGACCAAAAATAATTAATGAAAAGAAGTAATGACCAAAGAATCTTAAAAGTACCTTTAGTTCTTGTATTACTCCAATTTTCTTATGGACTAAAAAATGCATTTATATATGATATCACATAATCACAAACAAAACAATACATTACCATAGGTTTTGAAATGCACATTATAAGCCTGTGGTGAGAGAGAACATACTACAAAATAATTTTTCGTAAATGGGGTTGGAAACAACCCCTAACAATTCTAATATAAATCTTCATTAGATAATGCGAGGGTCATTTACTTTATAATTTTCATAAAAACAATTGTTGTTTAATCTGGAATCAACATATATGAGGATAAAAATGGATACAACCCAATCTCAAATGAAACACAAAATGAATATGTGTAAGGAAAATACATAAAGCCCAGTATATACCTTTTTCATTTTGTTTTATAAACAACAAGCCAAAACTAACCAAAAGGAGGTGACCAGCAGCAAAATCAAAGGAGGCTAAAATAACAAACAAAAATAAGGAATATAATCTAGCATCAATAATAAATCAAATGAGGAACAAACCACTCTACATCAAACTATTGAAGCCCAGCGAGCAAAATAAACTTATATTCTTAATGATACCATCCATTACAATTACAAATCAATGCCTCATTAAAGTAAATTTAGTCACAGAATTTCCTTCATTGTAATGAATCAATAAATCAAAGATTCCCTAACCAAAGTACCCAAATCTCAACAAAGCCCAAATAAGAGTTGATGGATAATTTTCAAAGAACCCAGGTCATTGGTTTATAGCGTGTGTGTCACGACCCCGAACCAACATAGTAGGGAACGAGTGTCTTGACATGCCACCAAGGCATCCAATATTCTGGCATTAAAAATTTTCTTTTAAAATATATGTAGCGGAAGTATAATCACATAGTTATGAATCGTAAAATATTGAAAGTGAAGGAATTACATCATCAGAGCTTTCTGAAGGGAACTTCATTTGTATTAAAATATCAACGAGTTACAACTTGACACAAAGAGCTAAACATGCTCTATATAATTAAATAAACTTCTACTTGAGGTAACAAAAAGAGCCTTAAAAGCTAAATCTTCAACATAGTCCTTTTTCGTTCCATCCACGAGCTTAATTATTTCCTGAAAAATGGTTATATACACAACGTCATCTAAAAGCCGAATGATATTCAATCTCCAAACATTCTGGGATTTTTCAGAAAATTGATACCTATTCAATTTAGAACATAAGGTATATACACAGAGATAGGAATTTCAAGTAATATATATAAAGTAAATGACAATATATATATTCAGAATAAACAGTTCAGAACAGAGCAGATAAAACAATTGAGCATATGTCAATTATTCAGTTTTAGTGGCCATGTACGCTCTAATACCCAGACAGATAGTGTTACCAAATATTTCCACCCGGTAACATCACAGACAGATAATCATGATTTCTGGAACAAAACCTTGTTTAGGGCACACCATCCGATAAACCAGCTGGGAAGGTACCACCCAAATATTTCTACCCGGTAGTCAAGGCCAACATAGTAAGAGAGTTTCCATAGGCCGAATCAATAATTTAAGAATTCAAATCAGATGTTTATATGGAGAGATATAAACATATAACAAACGACGAAATCATCGGTATCAGATGCATTTTGAGACTAAAAGCATTTCACAAAATATACATAGTTTGCATAATATAATATAATCAAAATGCGCAAGAAATTGCATAGAGTACTCACCTAAAATAAGGGCTCGAAAATACAGATATTGAGTCTTGGATCACACGTTAATCTAATAATTACAATAAAGGTTTAATTACGTACTCTAAATAAACCAAATTCTAAATATTGTGTTTTAATCCTAAAATAACTTGATGTAAACGGTTACTAAAACCATCTTCTCAATTTGTAATATTCATTCATCATATTTAAAGAATTCAATTCATAGTTCTTCCTAATCAGTCGGTTCCCAGTAGAGATGGAGGGTCATGGGGGCACCACTTAAATACCATTTCATCTAGACAAAACATTTTCGAATTTATTTCCAGTAGAGATGGAGGGTCACAAGGGCACCACTTAAATACCATCTCAACTAGACAGAATTTCACCGGGACTGACTTTGGAATTACTTAAATGAGATTCCATAATAACGAGCAATTACTTACAAAAATCATTTTAAAAGCGTATATATATTTTCAAACAAGTTGACATATTTTGTAAATAAAATCAATTTAGATTGTTTCCAAATTTTAAGTTTTGATTAGTGGAGCCTTTAGTGTATTTTCCCAGCATAACTACTAAGTAAATCTATAAAGCACGAAATTAAAACTATAAATATGCATTACAACATTTAAATAAAATCATACCTACGAAACGAATTCTTTCTTCAAAATTATAGAACTCATTCTTAAGATATTTCCCAAGCTATCACTCTTTCTTACTATAATTCTCAAGGAATTGGTGTGAGTTATAAATGATCCCAAAGTCCCTATTTATAGGTTTCCAAGGATATTACGGTGTTGACACGTGTCAAATGACTAAGCTTTTTGGAGTGGTGATTCAACGCCGAGGTGTCGCGTGCCGGAGTGGTCTTGCAGTGTTAATATCACGAAATGATGACAAGTCTTTTTGCTTTCTCTCTAAAGACAACATGTGTAAGGTGGAGGTGACCAGCACGTGGTGGAAAGGTGATAGGGGTATAAGGGTCATTTCACACATGAAGGGTGTTCTGGTAATTTCACACTATATATTTTCAATATTTCTTAGAGGTCCTTAAAAATATTTTATTTACAAAATGGCCATTTTTAGTCCCTTAAGTTTCATAAATTTATATTTTCTACCCCAAAACTTATTATTTACCTTAAGATATGTCATAAGACTTTGATTTGATCCAATTTATAGTTGATTCTTCATATTTAAAAAATGGGGTTTGTTATATTGATAACCAATAATACTACATATCTAATAATACAACATCTATAAGATAATAAGTAACACATGAGTGTAAAAACAAACTATATACATATGAGTATATAAAAGTGGGGTCATTACATCCTTCCCTCCTTATAAAAAGTTTGGTCCCCAAACTTGACTCATATTAATTTACAAACAAGTATGGATATCTCTCCTTTATTTCATCTTCCCGCTCCCATGTTGCTTCTTCAACTGAATGATTACGCCATAATACTTTGACCAGTGGAATTATCTTGGTTCGTAATATTTGATCTTTACGATCCAAAATTTCTACCGGATGCTCAATGTATGACAAATCTTCCCTAACTTGAAGAGGTTCGTGACTTAAGATATGTGTTGGATCTGGGACATATTTCTTTATCATTGATACATGAAACACATTATGTACACTAGAGAGTTCAGGTGGTAAGGCTATTTTATACACAACAGCTCCTATCCTTTCAAGGATTTCTTGGGCTCAGCTTCCCTTTCTTACCAAATCGTATTACTCCCTTTGCAGGCGATACTCGCAAGAACACATAATCTCCTCTTTGGAATTCTAACTGTCGGTGTCGATTATCAACATAACTCTTTTGACGGCTTTGAGTGGTTCGAAGTCGGTCTTGTATTAATTTCACCTTCTCTGTTGTGATCTGAATTAATTCTGGTCCTAATAATTTTCTTTCCCCAACTTCTACCCAACATGTAGGGGAACGACACCTTCTACCATAGAGTGCCTCATACGGAGCCATTTGAATAATTGCTTGATAACTATTATTATACGCGAATTCCACTAACGATAAATGATCATCCCAATTCCCTTTCAGATCAAGTACACATGCCCTAAGCATATCCTCTAAGGTTTGAATGGTTCTCTCAGATTGTCCATCTGTTTGAGGATGAAAAGCGGTGCTAAAATTTAATTGTGTTCCCATGGCTACTTGTAGGCTTTTCCAAAAGAGAGACACAAATATGGGGTCAAGATCAGAAACAATTGAAATTAGGGTTCCATGAAGCCTAATAATTTCCCACTCATACAACTTAGCAAACTTTTCTAAAGAATGGGTAATCTTAATGGCAAGAAAATGAGCAGATTCAGTTAGCCTATCAATAATTACTCAAATAGAATCATTACCATTTGAACTCCTTGGTAAACCTGTCACAAAATCCATAGTGATATGTTCCCATTTTAACTCTGAGATAGGTAAGGGTTGTAATAATTAATAATACGCAAATATCGTGTATTTCATCCTTCGAACCAACGCATTTTAGCCCCCTCGGGTGCCTTAATCTCTATATTTAAGCCCGTTAACCAGACAACCTCAGTTTATATTGTTAACATGCTATTTGAGGTATAATTGGGCTTTTGTAGGTATTTAGGTACTAAGTATGGAGTTCGGACGCATTCCGGTGAAGTTTCATACGCAATCGCACGTTCAAGGGCATTTTAGTCTTTTCACAGTTTGGTCACCTGGCTCGACATCTCACATAAGTTGTATCCCTCCTCGCTATCTTTGCGTGACCGTGAATGGTGCGTAATTCTGAGTCCGTATGAAGAAGTTACGGCGATTTCAGCGGAGGGAAAAATAAGGAAGCAAAAGAGGAGAAGGAAAAGAGAAGAAAAGATGCAGAAGCTGCTGCCTAGCTGATACCTGCCTGATCGATCGATCGACCCCTTTGGTCGATCGATCGACCATTCGGAATTGTCGAATTTTGGCCTTGATCGATCGATCGACCAAAGGGGTCGATCGATCGATCCCCTATTTTTCAGCAGATATTTTGCATTTGTTTTCTTTCTTCTTTTCTTTTATTCCAACTTACTATATAAAGGTTTTTTGTTGTAATAAGAAGATTTTCAGTAGATACACGATTTTAGATAGTTTTAGAAGATATTTTAGCTTAGGGTTTTGGTTTTTGGATGGTTCTTCTTCATTTATACTTGGTTTGACACCCCATTTATTGTGTAAGTTGATTATTCATAACCCTCTCCTTTAATATAGTTGAATTTCTTCATTTCTTGCTTTGTAGTGTAATTTACATGCTTTTTGATTAGGTTTACGTTCTTTCTTCCCGTGCTTTCTAGTGTAGTTTTATCGCGTTTCTTTACCGCTTTATTTACCGTATTTTTAACATGCTTTCTAAGTAATTTAAATTAGGTTGTGTTTGAATGGAACTCACTCGGGTTGATGCGTTGCTTTGCTTTGGTGATGGAGTTTACGGGTCTATTTTGGGTGTGTTGTCTTAGTTATTGCGCCTAGGATATTTGACGGGGCATATCATGTATGTCCCGTGCTTACGATCTTTTGTGCGTAATTTCTGGGATATTTGTTGACGCTAAAATCTTATTAGGCTTTTATGATGATTTAGGGGCGTAACAACCCTTGGTTTAATTAACTGTCGAAATGAGACGTATGCTAAATAAATCGTCGACCCATGTAACCATTTTATACTAATTAACTCGGGTGAGGGATATTCGACGCAACCTATAGTTTTTACTCATTTTCATAATCTAGTTTCAATACATTGCCTAGATTAAAACATTTCCCTTTATGCATCTTTTCCTTTTTAGTTTGTAATCACCTTTTACACTTTTTATTTTAGAATATTAAATCGTTTAAATTCTAGCAACTCGTCCCTGTGGATTCTCGATACCCGACTTACCGCTCTACTTGCCCCGCAAGTGTAGTTGTAATTTAGGTTTGTTTGTATTGAGTAGGCGAAACGAAAACAACGACTAGCGTCTTTACACGCGCTACTTTTCGCACTCGATCAGTAATCCTGATGGTTTTTTATGTTCATCTTTTACTTGTTGACAGACCAAACACTGAGATACAAATTCTGCTATCTCCCTTTTCATGTTATTCCACCAAAACACTTCTCGAATATCTCTATACATCTTGGTATTTCCAGGATGAAACATGAATCTCGAGTAATGACTTTCCTCCAAAATTTTCCTCTTTAGTTGGGCATCATGTGGAACACACACTCTATTTCCAAACCTCAATATATCATCCCGTATCGCAAATTCCATTCTCTTCCCTTCAATAACCTCTTCTCTAATCTTCTTCAATTGTGGGTCATTTACTTGTGCAATTTTGATCATTTCCATCAATATGGGTTGTACTTGTAAGTTTGCAATTATTACACCTTTACTATAAATACGAATATCTATTTCCATATTTCTTAAATCCTTCAATAGAGCCTCCTGGTTTGTAATAAGACATGCTAAATTTGGTTTAGACTTCCTACTTAAAGCGTCAGCTACTACATTAACTTTCCCTGGATGATAATGAATATTCAAATCATAATCCTTCATCAATTCTAACCACCTCCTTTGTCTCATGTTCAATTCTTTCTGAGTAAATATATATTTCAAACTTTTATGATCGGTATAAATCTCAAAAATCTCACCATATAAATAGTGTCTCCAAATCTTAAGAGCAAAAATTATAGCTGCTAATTCTAGGTCATGGGTTGGATAATTTTGTTCATATGGTTTTAAATTTCTTGAGGCATAAGCAACTACTTTTTCATTTTGTATTAACACACATCCTAAACCATTTTTTGAAGCATCACTATAAATCACCAATCCTTTCGTACCTGAAGGAATAGTCAAAATTGGGGCAGTCACTAATCGATTCTTAAGTTCTTGAAAACTTTTCTCGAATTCCTCACACCATTCATATTTTACCTTCTTTTGTGTTAACCTTGATAGAGGTTTGGCAATGCTAGAAAATCCTTCAACAAATCTTCGATAATAACTTGCTAATCCAATGAAACTACGAATCTCACTCACATTAGTTGGTCTTGGCCAATCTAGTATAGCATCAATCTTTTGAGGGTCAACTGAAACTCCCTCTTTGGATATGACATGTCCTAGAAAAGAAACACTAGGCATCCAAAACTCACACTTCTTTAATTTTGCATATAATTTCTCTTTCCTAAGGATTTGTAATATTGTCTCTAAATGCTTCTCGTGTTCTTCAATACTCTTAGAATAAATGAGAATGTCATCAATGAAAACAACAACACATTGATCCAAATATTTCCTAAAGACTCTATTCATCATATCCATAAAAGCGGCTGGTGCATTAGTTAGTCTAAATGGAATTACAAGAAACTCATAGTGACCATATCTAGTACGAAAAGATGATTTTGAAATATCATCATCATTAATCTTCAATTGATGATAACCTGACCTAAGGTCAATCTTAGAGAATACTTGTGAACCTTCTAATTGATCAAACAAGTCATCTATACGAGGTAAGGGGTATTTATTCTTAATGGTTACCTTATTCAGTTCACAATAATATATACATAGTCTCATTGTCCCATCCTTCTTTTTCACAAATAACACTGGAGCACCCCAAGGCGATATACTTGGTCTAATATAACCCTTGTCTAAAAGGTCTTCTAATTGAACTTTTAACTCTCTTAATTCTAAAGGTGACATACGATATGGTGGTTTTGAGATTGGTATAGTTCCAGGAATAAGGTCAATGGTAAATTATATTTCTCTATTAGGAGGTAGGCCTGGTAAATCATCTGGAAAAACATCCGTAAATTTCTTAGCGGTAGGAATATCTTCTAAGCTAGGCCATATCGTCTGCAAACCGGTAACAGTTGCAAAAAATCCTTGACGTCCCTTCTTAAGAAAACTATAGGCTTGCATTGCAGAAATAATACACATCGGAGATATGATGCCAATTCCTTCAAAACTAAATTTTGGTTGGTGATGGATTTGGAAAGTAACACTTTTTTCAAAACAATCCACCTTAGCATGATATGATGCTAACAAATCCATCCCCAAAATGATTTCAAAATCTCTAATGTCTAAAACTATCAAATCAATAAATAGTTTATGACTATCAATGTCTATGGGGTAATCCTTGTATACTAATTTACCCATCAATAACTCACCCGAAGGAGTAGAAACGTGTATGTTATGATTCAAGGGTTCAGGCAATTTATGAAAGCGATTTAATACATGTATAGATACAAACGAATGGGTAGAACCAGGATCTATCAAAGCATTAAAAGGTTGTGCACATATAGAAAGTGTACCTGACACTACCGCATTAGAAGCTTGGGTATCCAAAAGTGCAAAAACTCTACCCTGTCTGCCTTGATCCTTGTTTGCACTTGAAGGCTTTATCGGAACCCTTGCTGGGTTTGGACAGTCTTTTATCTGATGTCCTTTTAGTCCACATCTAAAACAATCTCCTGAATCCTTATAAGAAGGTCGTCCTCCATGCATCTTTCCACATTGTTGGCATATCTGGTTATTATACTGTTTGTTATCACTAGATCCCCCAACATTGGATGTGTTCCTAAAGAAATTTATATTATTCGGGTTCTTTCCTTTTTGTTCTCCAAACTTCCTCTCGCCATCTCTAATTCGATTGTACTCCTCACCATCCCTCTCAGCTATTGTAGCCCTAGTCACGACATCATTATATGATGTTAATTTCCGGATGGAAATTCGACTACGAATATTCAACCTTAACCCACGCTCAAACTTCTTCGCTCTTAAAATATCAGTTGCTATAACATGACGTGCAAAACGGGATAACTCAGTAAATTTTGCTTCATATTGACTAACCGTCATATTCCCTTGCACCAGACTCATGAAGTCAGTTGCCATTTCGTCTTTCATCGTTTTCGAAAAATATTTCTCATAAAAGATTACTAGGAAATCATTCCAACCTATGTAAGTATTCTTTTCCCCGTGTATTCTCTTAGTCATTCTCCACCAATGTTAAGCCTCCCCTTCTAACATAAATGTTGCAAATGACTCCCTTTGTTCATCGGTACACTTAAGAACATCGAGTATCTTTTCCATCTGCATCACCTAACTTTCTGCTTCGGTGGGGTTAGGAGTACCTTTAAAAGATGGAGGATTCAACTACTTGAACTATTCAATAGTACATCTACTTAGCTCAAGATTCTTTGGTACTCCATTGTTCACATGCTGCTCCACAATCTTTGCTAGACTTTCAATTGCCTTTTATACACCTTCTAGCCCTTCTATACTTGAATCACTAGTTCCCATTGATGATCTTTTCTTGGTAATTTTCTAAAGTTATGTCCAAACGTAAGATCTACTATACTATATCAATATTGAAAACTAAAGACCAATTATAAATAATATAACACATAGGGAGGGTTATCACATAAATCAGATATTTAATACTATCTCCTGAGGATGGAAACATGAAATCTATAATGTTCGAAACCTATGTTCAGTAGTCTACGGGTTCATAACCTATGCTCTGATACCACCTCTATCACGACCCCGATCCAAAATAGTAGGGAACGAGTGTCTTGACATGCCACCAAGGCATCCAATATTCTGGCGTTAAAATAAAAATTTAAATATATGTAGCGGAAGTATAATCACATGGTTATGAATCGTAAAATACTAAAAGTAAAGGAATTACATCATCAGAACTTTCTGAAGGGAACTACATTTGTATTAAAATATCAACGAGTTACAACTTGACACAAAGAGCTAAACATGCTCTATCTAATTAAACAAACTTCTACTTAAGATAACAAAAAGAGCTTTAAAAGCTAAATCTTCAACATAGTCCTTTTTCGTTCCATCCACGAGCTTAATTATTTCCTGAAAAATGGTTATTTATACAACGTCAGCTAAAAGTCGAATGAGATTCAATCTCTAGACATTCTAGGGTTTTTCAGAAAATTGATACCTATTCAATTTAGAACAGAAAGTATATACATAGAGATAGGAATTTCAAGTAATATATATAAAGTAAATGACAATATATATATTCAGAATAAACAGTTCAGAACAGAGCAGATAAAATAATTGAGCATATGTCAATTATTCAGTTTTAGTGGCAATTTACGCTCTAATACCCAGACAGATAGTGTTACCAAATGTTTCCACCAGGTAACATCACAGAAAGATAATCATGATTTCTGGAACAACGCCTTGTTTAGGGCACACCAGCGATAAACCAGCTGGGAAGGTACCACCCAAATATTTCCACCCGGTAGTCAAGGCCAACATAGTAAGAGAGTTTCCACATGCCGAATCAATAGTTTTAGAATTCAAATCAGATGTTTATATGGAGAGATATAAACATATAACAAACGACGAAATCATCGGTATCAGATGCATTTTGAGACTAAAATCATTTCACAAAATATACATAGTTTGCATAATATAATATAATCAAAATGCGCAAGAAAGTGGATAGAGTACTCACCTAAAATAGGGGCTCAAAAATACAAATATTGAGTCTTGGATCACACGTTAATATCATAAATACAATAAAGGTTTAATTACGTACTCTAAATAAACCCAATTCTAAATATTGTGTTTTAATCCTAAAATAACTTGTTGCAAACGGTTACTAAAACCATCTTCTCAATTTGTAATATTCATTAATCGTATTTAAAGAATTCAATTCATAGTTCTTCATAATCAGTCGGTTCCCAGTAGAGATGGAGGATCACAGGGGCACCACTTAAATACCATCTCATCTAGACAGAACATTTCCGGATTTATTCCTAGTAGAGATGGAGGGTCACAGGGGCACCACTTAAATACCATCTTAACTAGACAGAATTCACCGGGACTGACTTTGGAATTACTTGAATGAGATTCCATAATAACGAGCAATTACTTACAAAAATCATTTTAAAAGCGTATATATATTTTCAAACAAGTTGACATATTTTGAAAATAAAATCAATTTAGATTGTTTCCAAATTTTAATTTTTGATTAGTGGAACCTTTAGTGTATTTTCCCAGCATAACTACTAAGTAAAGCTATAAACCACTTAATTAAAACTATAAATACTCATTACAACATTTAAATATAATCATACCTACGAAACGAATTCTTTCTTCAAAATTATAGAACTCCATCTTAAGATATTTCCCAAGCTATCACTCTTTCTTACTATAATTCTCAAGGAATTGGTGTGAGTTATAAATGATCCCAAAGGCCCTATTTATAGGTTTCCAAGGATATTACGGTGTTGACACGTGTCAAATGACTAAGCTTTTTTGAGTGGTGATTCAACGCCGAGGTGTCGCGTACCGGAGTGGTCTTGCAGTTTTAATATCACCAAATGATGACAAGTGTTTTAACTTTCTCTCTAAAGACAACATGTGTAAGGTGGAGGTGACCAGCACGTGGTGGAAAGGTGATAGGGGTATAAGGGTCATATCACACATGAAGGGTATTTTGGTAATTTCACACTATATATTTTCAATATTTCTTAGAGGTCCTTGAAAATATTTAATTTACAAAATGGCCCTTTTTATATTTTTATTTTAGTCCGTTAAGTTTCATAAATTTATATTTTCTACCCCAAAACTTATTATTTACCTTAAGATATGTCATAAGACTTTGATTTGATCTAATTTACAGTTGATTCTTCATATTTAAAAAATGGGGTTTGTTATATTGATAGCCAATAATACCACATATCTAATAATACAACATCTATAAGATAATAAATAACACATGAGTGTAAAAACAAATTATATACATATGAGTGTATAAAAGTGAGGTCATCACGGTAGGTGGCCGTGGAATCTAAATCAGCGTTGTAAGATTAATGAGTGGATAAAAGATGATCTGGTAAAAAATTGTTTTTGGGATGTACCGATTTGGGTACAATAAATTTTACTTTTGATCGGTTGATCACCCCTGTGAAGGTTCGGCAAGTGTGGCGACTGTGGAATCAAACTGACTATCGAAGATTTTCATTATTTATTTGAGTCAAACTCCATAATTGTTTCCTCTTCGAAGAGCTTGAATTCTAATGACAGACCATATAAATTTCGATTGGCATCAGTGGTGTTTTTGTGCTGATTTCTGCTTATGATCCTTTTGTGAAAGTCCAATGGAGATAAATGGACGGAAGTTTTGAAGACCGATCTCCTTGAGATCTGGTGGCGACTTGGTCCAATTTCGTCGCCTCTGATTTGTCCGTAACCACAACTTGATCTTTTTGGTGTCGGGTCTAAGCTGATTTATACAACTAAGAGATTCAGATGATTTAGTTTTGCTCGGTCGCACATCATTTTGATTTGGTTTGATTTTTGAGATGAGGTGGTGTAATATATAATTAATTAGATGACAAAAATATATGACTCTTGGAATAAGGGATATCAGGGATCAAACCCATTAAACTACTAGTCATTCACGAATTGATGTGAAGAAGAAAATAACAGATGAAAGAAATTGTACACTGAGATAAGAAGAGATGCGTTTAAGTGGGGAAGAGGAATTGTAGGAGGTGAGAAAAGGAGAGTCGAACAGTTATGGAAATAGCTTTGATATTTTTGGGAGAGTTAATCCCAAAAAATTGGTCCACGTGGAAGTAAAGAGGACTTTTAATTCTTGTATTGTATTTTATAGTATATAGAGATTTCTCTGCTTTTGTCTCGATTGTTTTTTATTAATATCATTATTATTATTATTAAATGTTTCGTTTTCATTGTAGACCTCTTATATTCTTTTTAGATCCTTTTCTGAATTAAATCTATATGAGATTTCAAAACTACCCATCTCGATAGTAATAATGTGGGAGCAAGCATCCCGGTACATTTGTTACATTCTGAAAGTATTTATAATTCTTAATATGATAAATTTAGAAGGTAAATATTTTTTTAATAAATTAGCTTTCAAACAAGAACCCCTAATTTAAGACAAGAAGTATTATTATTTCATGTCTAGTCTCTCAAAATATCATTGTGCAACTCGTTGTTTTAATATTAAAATACTTTGAACAACTTTCATATTAATCTACGTAATGCTGGAGGAAGGCCTCGGGAAATTTACGACGAATGGTCAAAATCAATTCAATTTCAAAAACCCTCTCGATAACTTGACTCAAAATACCCTCTCATTTTATTTTATTTTTATTACAACAAAAATAATAATCAATTACTGTATAGTCACCAACATAAATACATATTTTAAGTTTAACCCATTTAGTCCCTCAAATACCCATTTACCTAACATTCTCTTATTTTTAAAGGTGCGCGGTAATGGCACCCCCTCCCCTCCCCCCCCCCCCCTCCCCAAATTCCCACACCCCACTACCGGAGCTACGTCGACTATCCAATATTCTCTTATTTCTAAAGGTCTGCGCTAGCGGCACCCCTCCCCACTGTCGGAGCTCCTCCATCCCTCGTCGGAGCTCCGGCGACCCCGACCAGAGCTCTAAAAGTCTCATCGAATCTCCGATGGTGATCTTCAGAGCAAGGGTTGTCGAAGCTTCGGCAAGGTCTACCGAAGCTCCGATAGTGGGGTGGGGGTGAGGGGGTGGAGGGAGGTAGGTAAATGAGTTTGTGTGTGCCCTTCTTTTGAGTGTTTTTATGTGATGAGGGACTTTTTGAAATAAATAAAAGGTTTGGACTAATCATGTATTAATATTTGTTTAATGGACTAAATGGATTAAAGCCCTAAAAATAACACCAAATTTTTAAAAAAGAACTTTGTAGATAGTACTTTCTAACCACAACAACTAGATTCAACGAAGTACTTTTTATTACAATTTACTATTAAATGGGGGTCACCAATAAGGGAAGGTTGGAGAGGCGAACGCCTCAAGTCCTCAAGTGCTCGACATGGAGCCCAAATTGTTCTTTAAAAAATAGTAATTGATCGTCATAAAGAGTGTGTTAAAACTCAACATAGAATCAAGTTCATATTTTTTCTGTTTGTTCCCCCAAAAATGTCATAAATATGTCTATTTATTTATTTGTTTCAAATTTGATTTATAATAGAGGCAACATTTTAAAAGTCTTTTCAATCCAAAATTTCGCGACTGGGCTTAAGAATATCCTATTATTGTAAAAATTATAATTTACTTAAGGAGATACCATAGGCACGTGGCACATGTCATGTGCAATAATACAAATAGTATTGTACCCACGAGTATTAGCCAAAATGCTTTATTTTAGCCGATAAATACGTAAATGTTGCATTATCATTTGGCTTAATTATACTAATCCCCCTTGAACTTCACCCCCCCCCCCCCCCCCCCAATTCCCCCTTTCTCTTCACCACCCAAAATTCTATTTTTTTACTTAACCCCCTAAACTTTCAAAACGACTTCAACAAATTTTCTAAACTAACACCGTAACTTTTTGGACGAAAAATTGGTCATTTACATGATACATGGAGGTATTTTCCTCCTAACAAAAAAAATTACTGAAAAACATTTAAGTCATATGGGTGTAGTTTCTTTTCGGGATATGTCGGTTTAATGGGAGTTATATTTTATATGCTTTCATAGACATATTCGTTTTGAATTTTATGGTTATTTACTGCAATAAAGTATTCAGTTTATATTCACTTTGATTTTCTTTGGTTTGATAAGGACGATCAGTTGGAAATAGGGATGTTCAGATCACATTGCATGAATTTTTCATGCTACACATCCGCACTTGATCTTTGTCATTAGTTGCAGTAATATATGTGATCATTGATGGGTCTACTTATGAAATATGTAATGACGATCGATTTGATTCTGTATTGGTGTAGTTAATGGATAAGATTATTAAGATGCATAAAATTAGGATTGCAAAAACTTATGAGCTCATAAAGTATGATTCAAGTTTATAAAGTTACATACATAGCCCAAGTGGGAGTCTATCAGAGTAAAACTGTATATATATATATATATATATATATATCTGGGCTTATCTGTGAAATAAATAAAAATTATAAGCTGTCAAATAAAGTTCGGCCAATTAAAGTGATTAATTTAAGTTTTGGGGTCTTAATAACGTATTATTAAGATGTGGATTTTAATGTGTAGAGACAAGCGTAATTTCTATTTTTATGATGGGTTAAAATAAAAAAAAAATATGGAAAGACGCAATTGTCTTATAAATAGGAGTCATGGTCCCCTGATCACACAACTCACATCTTCTGATTCCTATTGTCGGAAAGAAATTTAAATAGAAAATAAAAGTGTTGATCTGAAAGATCATAAAATCACGGACCCGGATAAATTCAGGTACGCTATCATAAATTAAATATTTCTAATTCTTGATGATTCAATATGAATGCACATATTTGTGTAGTAATATTAACAAAATAGAAATTAATCTAACATTATATTCATGTATTAAATACAGTAGCAATTATAATATATTGGTGCTTATTAATAAAATTATCCTTAGATTGTACTTATCGTTCCTAAAAGGTTTACTAATTGTTGATGTAAAAAATTAGATCGCTCTAATTGTTCAATCACAGATAAATAAAATGAAACAAAGATTTTTAAAGTGGTTCAGCCTTATAAGAATGGCCTACGTCCACTGTTATGTTATTGCTGAGTGTTTGGGAATTCTCGATTACAAGTTCAGTCAAGAAATTCCGGTCCCCTTGAATGAGGGTGATACAAGGTATTTATAGCCCTTAGGCTGTACATGAATGGGTTGATACATTAAATGATATACATATGAAAGGGTAATACATTTAATGCAGCGTGTGCGTCAAGATGATAAACATTCAATGAATAGTTGAACTGTTGACATTCTGGCAATTAATACTACGGCCGAGATGCATCTCGGACCGCCTTAGTTGCTCGTTGATCAGGAGTTCCTCGGAGCGCTAGAGTACCTCGGAGTGTTGCAGTTCCTCGGTATATCCTCGTGGCTCGGGGAAAACATAAGTTGGTCGAGGAAATGAACTTCCTCGTTGTTATTGTGCCACGTAGATTGACAAGTGTCTTCGTATGATTCGTCCACATCAGCATATTAATTTTGGTATCAACAGAAGCCCCCAATGTTTCATATTTCGAACTTTGAGGAGTATGGAACATTCTTTCTCGGTTTATGGCAATATTGAATGATCTTCCTGGGTTTTAGGAGCATCGTATTTGAATTTATTTCCAAATTCAACGAATCCGCCTTTTTCGAACTTTTAAGAGCGCTTCGATCTTAGTGCCCTTTTTGTCCTTTTAGCCGTCGGAAGTTCAATAGTTTCTTTTTTGTAATCATTTCCTTCGCTGCTTCCCAAGGCAAAGTATTTAAACTTCTTAGGTAACCATACCGTCTTCTTCTTTTTCCAATTTCCTGCATTCAAGCTTTCTATTCTCTCATTCTCTCTTGTGCGTTCATCCTAGTTTTCGTTCGTTGTCAACATACCTCCTTTCTTCCTGTAAGATCTTCTTCCTTTCTTCTGTATCTCTTTTATTCAGTATGGTTTATATTGTGGAGTCTGTTGAGAAATTTCGTTCCGATTTTTCCATTCCTTCTTGGGTAACTCTGGAGGTTCTTTCTGAGCCTTTAGATTATTTTCGATTGGCTGAGGGACATTGGTTCCCCAGTCTATTCATTGCTGAATGTGGATTTTCTTTTCCGCCAAACCCTTTGTGTCTTGAGTTTTGTCAGTATTTTGATCTTGTCCCTGCAAAAATAGCCCCCAATTCATGGAGAATAATTAATGGGGTGTACAAATTAAATCTAACTCATGGGACTCGTATAGGGATCCCTGAAATTATGTATTGCTATAAATGGGCCACTCTAGATAATATTTATTACTTAAAAACTAGGTTTCTGAATAGGTCTCTTGTAGTTAACCTCCCTGATTCAAATAGAGATTATTTTGAACATGGGTTGGTTATTAAAAATTGGCAATATGCCCCTTTAGTTGGAGATGGAGTATACAACGGTCCCAGATGCCCCCCATATGGCAATGGGATAGGTTTATTTTTCATTTTATTTTACTTATGAAATTATGCTTTCATCATGTTTGATAAAATGTATGACTGATATCTCATTATGTATTTATTTGCAGTTGATAGTAAAAGAAAAACTCCAAAAGAATCAGAGGTTAATATTAAGCATCTGAAACTTATCTGGGGTTTGCATAAGAACGTTGCAGACGAGCACATCAGGTCTGCATCATATTTACTAGAGTATAAGAGTTATACAACCTCTTATACCGCTCGCCATGTTGAGCCAGCTTCAACTCCATAGGATTCTTCTTCAGATTCTCATCTTCCTTTAAGTAAGAGAATGGGCAAGAAAAGAGCTCCTCCTGCTCTATTTGATGACATTACTTCTGCTGCTGGGGCCAAGAAAAGCAAAATTGATGTCCCAGAGGGGACTAAGAAGGTGGATGCTTCACCTTCCAAAGCTGTCGAGAAGCCCCCAGTGGCTCCGAGTAAGAAAGTTGCTCCTATGGAAGTGATTACTATCTCTCCGACCAAGAGTTCTTCCTTGGTTGAAGCTGATGAAGTCCCTTTGAGAAGATTGAGGAAATCATCCTCAGTCAATTTGGCTAAAACTGTCCCTTCTCTACCAGCTGGTGGTGTTGGTATTCCAACCATCATTCCTCCGAGCTCTGCAATGAGCTCGGTTAAAACTTGGATCATACCCGAGGTCCAAGGAATTGATGAAAAAATTTCTAGGGATATGCTGACATCCCTAGCTACTCGTCATCTTGCTTTGGTAAATTTCTCACACTCTGAATTTTCTTTCTTTCTCTGAATGCTTGCATTTTGTATTGACTTTACTATTTTTCTCATCTTTCAGCTGGTGAACTGTTTCAATAATATCGTGAAGAAAGATGAAGCTATTAAAGCTTCAAGCTCCTCGTCAGGTGTAGAGGATGCTCTGCTGGGTTTGACCCAATCCTTGAAGGAATCTCGCCAACAGTATAGTGAGGACAAGGCTGTTTGGGAGAAAAAGTTATCTACAGTTGAGGCCGAGAAGGTGAAGATGGCTGAGATCTCCAAAAGTTTGGAGGATAAGGTAAAAGGTTTAGAGGTCTAACATCAGAAGTATGATGTCAAGCTCAAGAACTTTGGAGAGCTTGAAGATAAGCTGAAGAAGGCAGAGGAAGAGTTATCCGCCCTGCGAGATATCAAGGTCCAAAAGGAAGAATTGGATGTGAAGCTCTCCTCGGAGAAACTAAAAAGAAAGCTCGCCATTAAAAAATCCTTCAGCGCTGGCTGGGAAAAAGGATGGGACAAGGGGATTGCTACTATGACATCCCAAGTTCAATATGGGAAGTTGAAATACTTCCGAGATAGATGGGTTGCTTCCCTGCAAGAATTGAAAATCAAAGAAGATTCTGGGCTATTCCAGCTACACCTCCCTGGTCCTCCCCCGCCAATTGTGGAGGAAGAAGAAGATGAGCTTGTCTCTGATGAATCTTCCATGGCCATAGGTGATCAAGTCCCTGCCTCTCTACCTGCTGCCAACGAGGACATTTCTTCCATGCCTCCTCCTTCTGACAAAATTTCAACTCCTGCAGATCAAGTTGCTGTTACCACCGAGCAACCAAGCTCCTCGTCCCAGCCTCCCGAGAAAGTCTTGGGAGACAAGGAAAAGGTGTGAAGTTGTTCGGTATCATTTCTATCTTTCATTATTTGTAATCAAACAATGTAATCCTTTTGTGATCTAATAAAATACATCTTTGTTCATCTTTGTTGTTGATGATTTGTTTTTGTTGATTGTTGTCTTTTTCTCATCCTTAGTTTGTTGCTAGAATGGAACTGATATCTGTACATGATACAAAGTTGATGCAGCAATGTCACGAATATTATAAGGCTGGTCATACAGACCTTAGTACATCAGAAATAGCTGACATCCTTGGTCATGATGCCTCAGAACAAGCTATTGAGGCTTATCGGTACTTGAAAGATTTACTCGACCGAGCTGTGGCCAACAGTGTGGCTTACTATGAATTGATCGAGGAACTTCATTGTACCTTAGAAGATCTTCAGAGTCAACACAACGAATCAACTGCTTTGCTGCACAAGGAGTATGAAAATAGATATCATCAGCTTTCTTCTGAAACAGGCCATAAAAAGATCCTTGCTGGATACGATGTTAGAGAAAGAACTTTAAAAGGTGAAGTTGAGGCCTGCAGGCAGATTGCTGAGTTGCTGGAACAAGAGAACAATAATTTGCAGAAAAAGTTGGCACAGTATGAATCTGCAGCGTCATCTTCCACTGCTTTAGTTCAAGTTACCGATGAAGGTTTCTCGTTCTTAGAAGTTGAGATTGCCAAATTAAGGCAAGAGTTAGACATTC
The DNA here is from genome assembly GCA_949130495.1 of Sambucus nigra. Classification (NCBI taxonomy): domain Eukaryota; kingdom Viridiplantae; phylum Streptophyta; class Magnoliopsida; order Dipsacales; family Adoxaceae; genus Sambucus; species Sambucus nigra. Next base: position 365,898,074 of record OX422220.1, on the reverse strand, counting down.
TGAGAAAATCTGTTATTCCTGTGACTGCTCGGGGACGAGGAAGAACTTCTCGTGGGCGAGGAAGAGCTGTTCAAAATATTGCCGAGGAGCAAAGTTCTCCAGTCGCTGCTCGGAGTCGATCAAGAGTTCTTAGCCGCAATGTTGAAGAGGCTCGTACTCAGTCGACGTTAGAAACTCAAGCATTCCAATTGAACGCAAAAGATCGGGCTCTGTCTGAAATGTCCAAGAAAAACCTATCCTTGGAGGATCAACTTACTGCGATGAAATCTGCTTTGAATGATAAAGATATTTTTGCCAGGATCCTTCACGAACAATTGGATAGATTAACCTTCCAATTCCATAAACAGCCCAGGGAATTTTGGATGGCAAGATATAATGAAGCCCTTGTTCATTTAGATGCTCGGATTGAACATGCCAATAATGAAGGTTATAAGCAGGGGTGGTTGAACGCCCTGGGTGTACTGAAATTGGAGCAAGGGCATTTTTTATGGGATTATCACGCTCCAGGGTTATTAGATTTGCCTGTTCCACCTTTCAAATTGGACATGGAATGGATCCCAGCTCGTTCCATTCCTCGGAGTCTAATTTCAAAATATCTCGGCGACTATAGTCTTCATTCTCAGACTGAGTTATCAAGTCCAGAGCATCTTTTGGATACACCTTCTGTGATGAACGTCAGAATGCTCAGAGATATTAATTTCATCAATTCTCCTCTTTGCTTAGAAGATCCTCCTGCCGGCGATGAACATGTTTCAAAAGCTAAAGGAAAGAAACCAATAGAATAGGTTTTTCAATGTAATAATTAGCACATATGTATAGCTTGTAATACATTTTTATCTTAATGAAAGAGTTTCATTTTCTGTTTGCAAATTTGTATTGCGATTATCTTGTGTTTATTTTTACATTTTTACATTTGTGTACATGTATCTGTTAAAAAGATAACAATATGACGCTGTTCATCAACCAACTTAGTAATCAAAATTACAAATATCAATGTTGCTCAATCACTTAATAGTAAAGTAATGAGTATAAAATGTTTAAAATGTTTCCAACCAACCAAGGTTGTTAAATTGTGTTCGTTGACCAACTACAGTTTATGGGTTTTTATCCCCGACCAACCATACTTGGTAAATTTTTTTCATAAAATGTGCCCGACCAACCATGGTCGATAATTTATCCTCGTCGACTAAGTATAGTTGATCACCGACCAACTATACTTGGTTCTGTTTGGAATTCTTTGTATTTTCTGGAATGATTTTACCTTCCGACCAACTTGTTGGCCTATTTTCAAAATGATATCGTTCTTTCCTCAACCGTAGTTGATTATTGAACTATCAGGTTCCTTCGAACTATCTTGTCCACTAGTTATCTTACCAACCTTAGTTGGTCACGCTAGTGTACGCCTCCTAACCAAAGGAGTATTTTGGTTCTTTCGAACTTTTTGTCCACTAGTTATCTTACCAACCTTAGTTGGTCACGCTAGTGTACGCCTCCTAATCAAAGGAGTATTTTGGTTCTTTCGAACTTTTTTTCCACTAGTTATCTTACCAACCTTAGTTGGTCACGCTAGTGTACGCCTCCTAACCAAAGGAGTATATTTGTTGGTTCTTTCGAACTTTTTGTCCACTAGTTATCTTACCAACCTTAGTTGGTCACGCTAGTGTACGCCTCCTAACCAAAGGGGTATACTTTTTGGTTCTTTCGAACTTTTGTCTTCTTTTTGCTGTCGAGTAGCGTAGTGTACAACACTAGTATTCCCCGAAAAACTTTCAAACAAAGGAGAAGAAAATGGTGAAAACATCATCGTTTTATTCATATTGATGGAACCGTTGTACATTTTACATCATTGATAATACTTGCGAAGGTGTTCAGCATTCCAAGCATTTTTGAATTCTTCTCCTTCTAAAGTTTCTATTCGTTAAGTTCCTGGTCGAACGACTTCTGTAACTCGGTAAGGTCCATGCCAATTTGCTTCCAATTTATTGTGCTTCTGAATGACCTTCTTTAGCAAATAATCTCCTTCTTTTAAATCGCATTTCTTCACCCTTTTATTGTAGAACAGAGTTGTGCGTTGTTGGTAAGCAGCATTCCTAATGGCTGCCTCTTCTCTTACTTCCTCGAACATATCCAAATCTAGTCTTCTCATCAAGTCGCTGACTGGGGAATTGAAATTCAGCACTCTGTGTGTTGGGAGACCTAACTCGGCAGGTATTACAGCCTCACTTCCAAACGCCAGCATATATGGTGATTCTCCAGTCACTGCTCGGGGAGTTGTTCGGTAAGCCCACAATACCGATTGTAACTCGTTAATCCAGCTAGCTTTAGCTTCACTTAGCCTTTTCTTCAAACCATTTAGCAGTGTTTGATTCGTCACTTCAGTCTGTCCATTGCTTTGAGGATGGCCTGGTGCTGAATGGGCCTTCAAAATGTTCGACTGATGACAATAAGCAGCAAATTCATCGTTATCAAATTGGGTTCCATGGTCTGTGATGAAGGCATAAGGGAGACCATATCGACAGATGATATTCTTCCAAACGAACTGGTATACCTTCTCGTACGTCATGTCGATGAGGGGTTCAGCTTCTACCCACTTAGTAAAATAGTCTACTGCGACGACGAGGTACTTGAATCTTCCTCGGGTGGTCGGCAATGGTCCCACCAAATCAATTCCCCACATGGCGAATGGCCAAGGGGAAGTTATGGGTGTCAACAATGCTTGTGGAGTTCGTCGGATAGAGGAAAAACGTTGGCACTTGTCACATTTCTTAGCATAGGCTATACAATCAGCCCTCATCGTTGGCCAGTAGTATCCTTGAGTCATTACCCTTTGTAAAAGTGTTCGACCTGCTACGTGAGCTCCACAAGACCCTTCATGGATTTCTTCAATCAATTCCTTCACCTCGGAGGGATGTACACATCTCTGCAAACCTGCCATAATTCCTCGTCTATATAAAATACCATTAGTTAATACATACCGAGCAGCTTTATACTTCAATTTTTTGGCAGCGAGCTTATCCTCTGGTAATCCTCCCTCTTCAATATATATCCTGATGGGATCCATCCAAGATGGTCCTAAATCAAGGGTAATAACATTCATCGTCAAGTTTTCATCTATGCTCCGACTTTCCAATACTTCAATTGGTATCGTTTTTCGCAGCTCGGTACGAGTAGCTGATGCTAGTCGGGCCAGTGCGTCTGCTTGTACATTCTCCATCCTCGGTATTCTCACCAATTGAATGGCATCAAATTCTGTCAACAACTTCATCACCTTTGCGTGATATTTGATCATTAACTCTCCTTTAACCGCATATATTCCCGTCATCTGATTCACAATTAATTGAGAATCACTGCATACCATCACTTGTTGTGCTTCCATAACTTTTGCTAAGTTTAACCCCGCTATCATGGCCTCATACTCAGCTTCATTATTAGAGGCTTTGAATTGGAATCGTAAAGCATATTCCATTTCAATCTCATCTGGGGTGCTCAAAACAATTCCTGCGCCGCAACCTGCTGTGCAAGATGAGCCATCTACATATAATCTCCATATGGGTAACCCGTCTTCAAATTCCTTATCTGATAGGGTTCCTCGGTGAAATATTTGTTGCTTCTTTTCATCCTCCCCTGACACTTTTCGCTCCTCGTCGATCATTTCTTCTCGCTCTTTTACCAACCGGAGCTGGTCTGAGTTTGAAGTTGATGATCCTTCTACATCCATAAGTCCTTTTACCAACCGGGGTTGGTCCGTATTTATGTCTGTTGATCCTGTAACATCCCCAGGTTGGTCAGCGAGCAACTTTTGTTCCTCGGGGGTATCAGGGTATGTAAACTCTGCTATAAAATCTGCTATAGCCTGCCCTTTTAATGATGATCTGGGCTCATATACAATATCATATTCACCGAGTTCTATTGCCCAGTACATCAGTCTTCCTGACTTCTCTGGCTTATGAAGGGCTTGTCTCAATGGCATATCGGTATAAACGACGATGGTATGGGCCTAGAAATATGGCCTCATTCTTCTACTTGCTTCAATTAATGCCAATGCCAATTTTTCTAACTTTGGGTACCTGATTTCTGCACCTCGGAAAGCCTTACTTGTGTAATAAATTGGCTTCTGGACTCCATTCTCCACGCTGATCAATGCCGAGCTGACTGCATTCTCTGATACCGCCAGATACAAGTATAATTTCTCTCATGTTATTGGCCTGGACAACAATGGAGGTGCTCCCAAATACTTTTTCAAGTCTTGAAAGGCCTTCTCACATTCATCAGTCCACTCAAAAGTTTTTCGAAGTGTTTTGAAAAATAGGAGGCATTTGTCAGTTGCTCGGGATACAAATCTGTTGAGCGCTGCAACTCGTCCTGTAAGACTCTGCACTTCTTTCTTTGTTGTTGGAGATCGCAACCCTAAAAGAGCTTTGATCTTATCTGGATTTGCTTCAATGCCTCGCTGATTGACAATGTATCCGAGAAACATTCCTTCTCGTACTCCAAATGTGCACTTCGTCGGGTTGAGCTTCATCTGGTATTTATCGAGTTGATCAAATGTCTGAGCTAAGTTAACTAGATGATCTGCAGCTTTCTTGCTTTTTGTTAGCATATCATCGACATAGACTTCCATGTTGCAACTGATTTGTTCGGTGAAAACCTTGTTCATCAGCCGCTGGTATGTTGCTCCTACATTTTTCAAACCAAAAGGCATAACATTATAGCAATAAGTTCCCCTAGGGGTAATAAAAGAAGTACTTTCCCTGTCTTCAGATTTCATTTTGATTTGGTTGTAGCCAGAGTAAGCATCCATGAAGCTGAGCAGCTCATGTCCCGAGGTAGCATCCACTAGTTGGTCAATTCTGGGAAATGGAAAATGATCTTTTGGGCATGCCTTGTTGAGATCAGTGAAATCAACACACATTCTCCATTTATTGTTCTTCTTCTTTACCATCACCACATTTGCCAGCCAGTCTGGATATTTCACATCTTCAATGAATTGGGCTTTCTGGAGCTTCTCGACCTCCTCTTGTTTGTCTTGATTCTTCTCGGGGCTAAATACCCTTCTTCTCTGCTTCACAGGCTTGATCTCCTTATTCACATTGAGTTCATGACATAAGAAGTTTGGATCTATTCCCGGCATGTCCTCATGACTCCATGCGAAAGTTTTCTTCCTATTTCTCAAGAACATTATTAACTCTTGTTTTATTGAAGCATCCAACGACGAACCTATCTGGGTTACTCGTTCAGGGTGCTCCTCGTCCAGAATAACATTTTCTGTAGACTCTACCACCTGTCCTTTTACAAGTTGGGATTCATCCCTGGGATCAAGAGTTTCAATTTTTGTGCCTTCCTCCACCTGGTAGGTAATAGTCTTTTTCCTTGATTCTTCAGGCTCCTCTTGCTCGGCAGATGAATAATAGCATTCTCGAGCTATTTTTTTATCACCTTTCACAACTCCTACTCCGAAGTTTGTTGGTAATTTTAAGCATTGATGCACTGTAGATGGAACTGCTTCGAACTTCTTCAAACCAACTCTTCCCATGATGATGTTGTAGGCTGACTGCACATTCTTATCCATCACGAAGAAGCGTATTCTTTCTGTTCGACAAGAGGGCCAAGTTCCAATGAATATGTCCAACTTGATCGTCCCAAGTGGAAAAACTTTCTCGCCAGCAAAACCCAGAAGGGGTCTGTGATAAGGTTCCAATTGAGATAATTTCAAATTCAAGCTATCAAAGCATGAATAGTACATGATGTCTGCCGAACTACCATTGTCCACTAATACCCTTGAAATCACCACATCTTTCATCCTCATTTTGATCACCCAGGGATCGTCATGAGGGTAAAGAACACCTGCCAAATCGTTTTTTGAAAAACCAATAACTAGCTTCTCTTTATTTACCTTCCTCGGACGATCATCCTCGGCAAGATTTATTTCGTTGAATATATGAGCAGGCTTGGGCCTCTCCGAGATAGGCCTTTCTTTCTGCAGTAAGGTATCCCCCTCCAGCATCTCCTCCTGTTATAACATTACAATCAATTGACCCAAAACGTATGGAAAATACCTCTCGTTCAGGTTGTCTTGGCTTCTTTGGAAGATCGGGATCTTCATCTCGATCATCTTCATGATCTCTTTTCTTTTTCTCCTCCGCCCGACGAGGAGATCTGGAACGATCTCTAGTTCTGTCATCATTCTTCCTTTCACTTCTGTGATCTACATACTTTGACAACTTTCCTCTTCGGATGAGCGTTTCAATCTCGTTCTGAAGGGCTATGCAATTTTTGGTCCTATGGCCATGATCTTTATGGAAATCGCAATATTTTGCCCTATTCCTCCGTTCAGGATTGGTTCTCAGTTTATCTGGCCACTTGATTTCTTCGTTATTCTTGATTTCTTCTAAAACATGATTAATACCCATCTTCAATGGAGTATAATTATCATATTTCTTCAGGACTTCCCATGACGTCCTATTATTCTTGCGGTGCTTGTCACCACCATTACCTTTTTGCTCTTTCTTCTTAGATTTGTCAACCTCCACCTTGGTTTCTTTATCCATATTCTTCTTCGCAGCCATAGCCTCCTCGGCATTCATGATTTTGGCCGCTTTTGCCATCAACTCCGACATAGTTTTAGGTGGATCTTTGGCCAAAGTATAATATAACTTGTTAGGCAGCAATCCACTCATCAAAGCAGTGATCGCTGTCTTTTCTTCGTAATCTATGACTTCCAACTTCTCGTTATTGAAACGAGTTATGTAATCTCTAGTACTCTCACCTGATTTTTGTCTAACACTTAACAAGTGTGCTACTCATTTTACTGGCTTTGCTCCAAAACAGAAATTGCCAATAAACAACTCGGCTAACTGAATAAAAGTCGAAATCTTACCCCGAGGAAGATTATTGTACCATATCTGTGCAGATCCGGTAAGAGTTCCCCAAAACGCTCTACACCTCATCTCGTCGGGGACAGCATATATGTCAGCAGCAGCTTGGTATTGTTCTATATGAAGAACAGGATCTATCTTTCCATCATATTTAGGTGTCACTACAGGTGCTTTAAATTTCGATGGTGTAGGAAAATTCACAATGGCCTGCACAAAAGGTGTCCCTTGAACAAAAGTTCTCTGTAAAGGATTCCTTTCTTTAACCATTTCTCCAAGTCTATCCTCCAATCGCTGAATGAAACCCTTCCATGCTTCATTTCCTTCCTCGGGCTGCTTAGTCCGAGCAATTGATTGTTCTGACGTAGCTTCCTGAGATCTATCTCGACGAGTAACTGGTCTTGATTGTGCTGATCCTTCTCTCAAACCTGATGGTGGTCGAAATCTTCTCGATGGGGCTCTAGGTGGACTCATATTTCTCCTTGGTCCTAACCGACTGAAAGGAGATGCCCTGCTTAATCTTTCCAGGGCGCTAGTTCTCTCCGGAGAGAGGGTAATATGTTGTTCTGTATCCGTAGCCTGTATCGATGAAGTTCGCCCAGGTTGATAAGAAGAATCATTAGATTCTTCATTACGATATGACCCATTACGCCTGGATCGCGATTGCCCACGATCACTCCTTTGCCTTGAATGGGTAGGTGCACCGCCGTGAAGAGTTTGAATGAGTTGCCTCATTGTTTCTTGCATGGCGGTTTGTCCTTCAGCCAGATTCGTCATAATTCCAGCCAGATCTGGAGGTGCAGATGGATTCGGAGGATTTCCAACATTTCCAGCATTTCGATTACTGGATTCTGGATTATCTGCCATTGATGATAAATGATTTTTGGTGAAAAACGATAGCAACAGTCGTTTCCCACAGACGGCGCCAATCTGTTGATGTAAAAAATTAGATCGCTCTAATTGTTCAATCACAGATAAATAAAATGAAACAAAGATTTTTAAAGTGGTTCAGCCTTATAAGAATGGCCTACGTCCACTGTTATGTTATTGCTGAGTGTTTGGAAATTCTCGATTACAAGTTCAGTCAAGAAATTTCGGTCCCCTTGAATGAGGGTGATACAAGGTATTTATAGCCCTTAGGTTGTACATGAATTGGTTGATACATTAAATGATATACATATGAAAGGGTAATACATTTAATGCAGCGTGTGCGTCAAGATGATAAACATTCAATGAATAGTTGAATTGTTGACATTCTGGCAATTAATACTACGGCCGAGATGCAGCTCGGACCGCCTTAGTTGCTCGTTGATCAGGAGTTCCTCGGAGCGCTAGAGTACCTCGGAGTGTTGCAGTTCCTCGGTATATCCTCATGGCTCGGGGAAAACATGAGTTGGTCGAGGAAATGAACTTCCTCGTTGTTATTGTGCCACGTAGATTGACAAGTGTCTTCGTATGATTCGTCCACATCAGCATATTAATTTTGGTATCAACACTAACTATTCATCCTTTATGTATTTTCAAGCTTCAATAATAGATTTATCTATGGGTACGATGGAGAAGTGTTGAATGTGCGTGCATGCATGAAAGAGAAACAGTTAAATATATTGGATATAATAAAGTGAGCTTTCAGTATTGAATATTTGCATGACTTTTCGCGTACGCATATGCGGACGAATGATCATTCCACACATGCTTTTCTTCAGAGTCTCTCTCATCAATCAATTGGTCTCACACATTTGTTAGACAATGTTTCCCTATAAAAGATATGATCAATTGTATTCAATTGGGTGGCTAAAGGCGTATTCCTCTCCAGTTTCCTTACCGCCTAACACGGATCAGCAATCTGATTATAATAGCCATATCTCTCTATGTGATTAAATACGACAAGATCGATGTTAGGTGACATAAATTAATGTTTCTTTGTCAAATACATGCAACGACAATGCCATGCAAACTAAGATTGAGATTTGGATAAATTGTTATTGTCAGCTATTGAATTGTGACACCACCGACAACTAGATTGATCAATCGTATGACAGGATGTTAATTTCTTTAAGTGGACTAACACCTAATCATTCAAGAATGGGTTTTCAAAAGAATATTTATGAGCGGTGACTTTTAAATTAGAGACTTCATTAATTGATGTAATTATATTAATTTATTTTTATACTTTTATTATTCTCGCCCCAACTTTCATTAATGGTAAAAACTATTAATGGAACTTTTTTTTGATAATTTGTACTGCAACTAGCGACGAAGCTATGGTTTTCCAAATTTGTTAAATACAATAAATGGTATACGAAATTTAGAGTTATTTTTCTTTCACAAAAAAGTGGAGCGATGAACATATTATTTTTCTTGCTCTACATATTCTCCTGTTATTTTGGTGCCTCTACAAATTCACACTATACACATTGATTTCCAGTCACTTCCCTTCATATTTAATCAGAAATTTGTGGTTTCTAATTTTAAGATAATTGAAAATTAACTTTTTTTCCCAATTCTTCGATTTAATGTCAAATCTCATTTCTAAACCCTTGAATCCACTCTAAATGCAAAATTTACATGACTATATAATTAATTTTTTATCCTCATTGTTTATTGTAGTACCTTTATAATTTTTAAACGTTAAATAGATTTATTCTAATTGCAGCATTTTAAAGTTTAAATAAATGTTAGGTTTAGAGTTGGAAATAGAGAGCAAACAGGTAGTCATTGTCACATAAACAACTAAACCCTTAGTACTTTTTTATTATTTTTGTGAAAGCTATTATATCATTATCTTACTTTTCTCTTCATAAAAGTTTTTTTCAGTGTATATCGTAATTTTACCTTATGTTGATGAATATATATTGTATTATCGGCTAAAATTTTCTTTCATGACTTTCCGACTTAAATTTTGGCTTCATCCCTGATTCGAACAATTAAAACCATCTCCCCCGCATTTGGAATTTTGCTCCAATGGTATTTCGTTCCACCAAAAAAGGCACCGAACTCTAGAGTATTAAAGAAAAAAAAAAGGTAAAAACTCTCATGTCGCAGTCAAATTGCCGTCCGAAAGGGTGCAAAATAAATAAAAACTAGGAAGAAAATCAAAATGCATTAAAACAATAAAAAAAAATGCTTGCGAGGTAATTGAAATGATAGAGAGGGTGATAACTAGCAAAAATATTCTTGAATTTGAATTTATTTGTTTAGGAGTCACTTTATTAGTTTTCATAATGATGTAGAGATCCAAAATCAATAAAAATAATGAATCAAAATAGTATTACAGTATCCCGTCGAAATCCCCATTTTATCTATTAGGTAGGGAAGTTCTGTTTGCCTTATATTAAAGGAGAAATTGACTAGGATGAAGAAAAAAAGAGTAATTTGACCTATTAATAACTTAAAAGAAGCCTTGAATAACGACATTAGATTATGAATCAGACCTGAAATGCATGACTAGTGCAGCGCGCAGCCATCATCCCAACCAGGGGATGGGTGACCATATGCATGCCCACGCACGATTTTCTAAAATGTTAAATCCTCACCTACCATGTATTTCTGAAGAATTTTCGTAACATATGCTCTAAATTAGCACACTAAAAATTCAAAAATTATAAGAACAAAATATTGATTATTAATAGCACATGGATAATAGTATACTGGCATTTTGATATTTTATAACATGTAACTTTAGGAAGGATGCTATAATTTTCAAGTTTTGAATTTAACTTGGTGTTTCACTTGTGATTTTAAAATTAAATCCTACATTCACATATTTTACAACAGAACACAATACCTCTTTCCAATTATTTTACACCTTTAAGAAATTTTCTGTGTGAGGTGTACATATTATACCCTTTTATATTCTTACATAATTCACCACATGAGAATAATGTCATAATGGTTTTTCATATGTTCATCCACATGCCAAGTTTCAAATTGTCGCTATCTTTTATTTTATTTTATTTTACTCAGTATATTTTGCAATTTTTTGATATATTAAAAAAATATTCTTTGATATTGGCTAAAATATATGCATTTTTCAAGTTATTACTTGCAGGCTCTTCTATAAATGTTGTTAGATAGTATTTTTCTCCTATTTATATGTATTTTAAATTGAGTATTTACTTATATATATATATATATATATATATATATAGCTCTTCTCTTGTGCAGACCAGTCCACGCTTTAAGAGTGCGGACCAGACATGTTTCACCTGGTGGTGAGCTCAGAAAAGAGAGAGAGAGTGCCTATAATTTAGCCGATAATTTCGAGGTACAACGTCAGGTAACACATGTTCGGACCGCAGTCTTAAAATGCAGACTGACCTGCACAAAAGTACTATTATATATATAATTCTTTAATGGCAAGAGTAGCTCATTGGGGATGATGGTGATAGTGGGTAGTAGGAGTTTTTTTTTTTTTCAGGCGGAGGTATTAGATGTGGGTTGTTTGGTACCAGTGGCACGTGGCAGTAGAGGTAGTGTGTTAGTGGTAGAGGTGGAGGTGGTAGGTTAAGATGGGTGATGGTGGTGGAGAGAGATAGAGACTTTTAGACCAATAGATTATGTAATTTTAGGACTTAAAATAATATTGATTATGGATGTAGGACAATAAACATTTCGCTTCCATTTTTAGTCCCGATTTTCAAATTAAAGGGACATGTGGCATATTGTGATTGGTTGACGTTTTATGAATATGGGTCCGCGCTAGCGGCTTTATTCAAAAATAGGGACTAAAACCATAAATTAAATATTTATTGTCCTATTTCCAAAATACATATTACAATAGGTTATTTATTAGTGAATTGTCACACAAGATACTACATTGGTGGTAGTGTTAGCCCATCTGTGAAGTATCCTAACAAAAAACCAATGAAGGTTCAAAATTGAACTAATTAATAATATCAAAACATCCCAAAAATACGTCGCAATTTCAAAATATTTCTAAACATCGTGGTTAAATTTTGCAAGTAACTCGATAACGTATATACAAAGTATAATGTATATACAAAAGAAGGAGAGGCCTTTAGTTGCAATAGTTATACATGTTTTTCAATTTTTATGTCTTTCGATAAAAATAAATTAAACTAAAAAAATTAAAACTTAACCATATCCATTGTTTTAATATTTTTTTGATAGTTGCTTATATAGACGGGAAAATAAAAGTTGTAATAAATATTTCAAAAATATATCAGGAATGCAATACAAACGTTATAAATTTATAAAACTACTTGAGGAAATAATAATTTTAGAATATCAAATAACTTTATAAACAAATTCTCTATTTTTATAAAATTGACCAATAAAAGTATTAATACTTTAAAATTGACCAATAAAAGTATTAATACTTTAACACAAAAAGAAAGTTCAAAAACTTTATGTATCTTGTCAAAACATTAAAACATATATTCAGGGTGTGTTTTATTACAAAGTTAGAAAGTGATTGGAAAAAAAATTATTTTTACGAGATGTTTGAAAATTATTGGAAAAAGATAAAAGTGGTTTCGACTTTTTTTTTATGAAACCCAATTTTTTGGGCAATAGATAAAAAAATGTTTTCATGAAAATTATTTGACTATGGAGCACCTTTTATATTTATAACTATTATTTTCATAAAATGTATTTGAATTCAAGCAACAAAGAAGCAAATATATTTTTCATGAAAAATAAATTAATGGTAATTAAATGAACCTTAGTAGAAAACTCACTATAAATTTTCTTGTTTGTTTTACTTCAAAATACTAGTGAAAAAAGAATATCAAAGAAGCTTAAAATGTAATAAAAACATGTGTCATTCTTACGGTCGTTATGCATAATATTTTATCAACCCAAAACCTCCCATGGTTGCCTAACAAGTCCACCATGGATGTGGCATTGCATTATATCACTTCAACCATTTAGCACAATGCGGAAAATAATTATAACAATAATAATGTTATTTATTAGAGGCACCTATATACTGCATAATGATGAAGTCCACGCCCAAAATATTAATATCGCTCCGTAATTCAACTTTGTCTTGTTATTATTGACAACTAGGACCCTTGTTTATTTGTTTCTGGAGTCCGTTTGGATCGTGGTGAAATATTTTTCACCGTATTAAAAATAAAAGGTGAATTATTAGTGTGGTGATTTTATTTTCACCATCTCCGTTTAAATGGTCAAGTTTTCACTAGCTGAAATTTTAATTTTTTCACCAGTTGTTATTTGGATGATCAAGAGCAATATGATGAAAAAATAAAATGATCAAATTACCCTCATACTTCAAATGCGCACAAATATAGTTATATTTAACTATTGGATTTTCATAACACAAGCGTCACGACCATAAAAAAATAAATTAATATCTCTTTACCTCATAAACTCAAATTTGACACATACCCCCCACCCCCACCAACACACTTGCATACATTTATCATGTCTGAATACTACATTTCTATAAATTTGTAACACAGTAAAATCATATTGAACATATTTATTAGTCGCTAATCAAATATAATATTGTTCAAATATAAAAAAAATGAGCAAAATAATATTTGAATTAATTTGTTTAGGAGTTTCTTTATTAATTTTTACAATGATGAAGCGATCCAAAATCAATATAAATAATGAATCAAATAGTATTACAGTATCAAGTCAAAATCGCCATTTGATTTATTAGGTAGGGTGGTTAGGTTTGCCTTATATAGAAGGAGAAATTGACTAGGATGAAGAAAAAAAAGAGTAATTTGACCTACCAATAACTTAAAAGAAGCCTTGGATAATGACATTAGATTATGAATCAGACCTAAAATACATGACTAGTGCAGAGCGCAGCCATCATCCCAACCAGGGGAGGGGTTTTGTGCAGTGCTTGATGGGTGATCACATGCATGCCCACGCACGATTTATTAAAAAAATAATAATTCACCGATTTAATCCAATTTCCACAGTTTTTATTTTATCACAAAATATAGTTTTTATGATTTATTCTAGAAAAATACGGGGTATTAAACTTCATTCCTAAATCACACTTTGGGATCTCAACATATAAATTAACTCTAAAGTTTATTCTCAAAGAATCCTTTTTATGAGATGACTCATTTAAATTTGGAATATCCTTTAAAGGAGGCATATCATCATAAGAATCTGAGTAGTTAATTTCAAATATGACTATAGCCAATCTTTTTTAATTTTTGGTTGCCTAATAATCCTTATTATTCCCGAAAAAATTGAGCATATTCCATTCGTTTTCCACCGAGACATTTTTGCCATTCATTTTTTTCCGAAATTATGGGATCTTCTGAATTTTCATTATCAATGTTAATATCATATATTTCTCCTCCACATCTTGCCGTGAACTTATTTATAAGAGTTATTTATATATAGGTCCCATAAGAATAAAGTTTCCCTAATTAAGTGCTATTGACTTTTCAATCATTAAATAGGTCATAATCCTAATTTTTTTGAACTTTTTTTCACAATTTCACCCTTTTAAAATCAACCATCTCTAACTTCGGATGGGAAGTGGTTGAACTTTTTCTATCCTATTTTTAATCTTCAAATGATCATAACTTTTAATTGACAAATTCGTTTTTTGCAAAATTACTATTTTTAAAATCTGATCGCCGAGATGTATCAAACAAGATGCATGAAGTCTATAAAATTTCAAAGAAAAAAACTTACACATACAGTAAACTTTACTTATGAACCAGAAAATGAAATAGTTTCATATATGTGACATTTGTGCAAACAGTAACATTTATTGTATTAATATTACAAAGACAATAAAATTTACTATGTTCACAAAAAATAATATCCATATATTTATCAAACAAGATCCATGGAGTCCATAATATTTCAATGAAAAAAATTACACAAACAATAATATTTACTGTGTACACCTTTAAAATATAACTTAATTAGTTGTTGAATAGTCAATAGGACTTAATTAAAAAAATCTCAAAATAGGAATTACATATTGTGGGTACCTCGATTTGTCACTATGGCCCAGATGAGTAGCCCAATCAAACACGACCCAAAGTCTAAAGGTCCCGCGCCTCAACCAATTCGATTTTGACCCAGTCAGTTCCTAAAATCTCTCTTCAGAGATATTCTAGGGATTGTGGGGTAACGTGGGGGAGTCTCACTCCTCCACTCTCCGAAATAACATGTATATAACAAACCCTCCGCCGGAGGTAAAGGGCATGCATTATTTTTCTATAAATCACTCCTCGGAGTAAAGAGAAATAATATACAGAGAGCACCACCGTGGACGTAGGCCTTCTTGTCGAACCACGTAGATACTGTGTTGTGTGTGATTATCATTCTTTTTTATTCTTTATTTATTCTGGTGATTGCTTTTATTTGTTATTTTGTGCTGAATATATTTCTCACCACAATTGGCGCCGTTTGTGGGAATGTTTGTTCTCCTTGAAAAAAGCCTTCACCAAAAAGAATTTAGAATGTCTGGTCACAGCAGCAATGCCCCTCAGGCAGGGGATATTCAAGAACAGTCTGCCCCTCACAGGATCAGATCTAAAATTCGACGTTTAGATCCTAGGGCTCGCCTAGAACGACAAGCTTCAGAGGAAAGCCAAGGTCCAGCTGATAATATGCAAATATCGCGTATTTCATCCGTCGAACCTACGTATTTTAGCCCCCTCGGGTGCCTTAATCTCTATATTTAAGCCCGTTAACCAGACTACCTCGGTTTATATTGATAACATGCTATATGAGATATAATTGGGCTTTTTTAGGTATTAATGTATCAAGTATGGGATTCGGATGCATTCCGCGCAATTTTTGTACACAATTGCACGTTCAAGGGCAATCCGATCATTTCACAGCTTGGGCACCTGGCCTGACATCTACACAAAAGTTGTAGCCCTCCTCGCTAGCTTCGCGTGGCCGTGAACGGTGCGCGATTCCGAGTCCGTATGACAAAGTTACGACAATTTGAGCAGAGATGAATTCCATGCCAAAACAGGGGATTCTGCAGGCTACCCCGCTTGATCGATCGATCGAGCCTGGGGGTCGATCGATCTACCCTTCAGAATTTTGCCACGAATTTAACAGTCGATCGATCGATCCCCTGTTTTTTCCTGCAGATATTTTCTTTTCATTTTCTTTCTTCTTTTCTTTTATTCTAACTTACTACTTAAACCAATTTTTGTTGTAATAAACCAAGTGAACGTTTTTTAGAGAGTTTTAGAAGATAGAATAGGTTAGGGTTTGGGTGATTTGCTTAGTTCTTCTTCATTTCTTCTTGGATTGACACACTTTTGGGCTTGAATGTTGACTATTCATCATCCTCTCCATTAATATAGTTTGTATTTCTTCATTTCTTGCTTTCTAGTTAATCTACAATCTTTCTAATTTAGGTGTACATGCTTTGATTTATACGCTTTCTAGTATAGATTTACCGCGTTTATTTACCGCTTTCCATTTACTGTGTTTTTAACATGATTTCTAGGTAATTTAAATTAGGTTGTGCTTGAATTGAACTCACTCGGGTTAACGCGTTGCTTTGCTTTGGTGATGGTGTTTACTGGTCTATTTCAGGTGTGTTGTCCTAGTTATTACGCCTAGGAGATTTGACGGGGCATATCATGTATGTCCCGTGCTTACGACCTTTCGCGCGTAATTTTCGGGATATTTGTTGATGCCAAAATCTTATTAGGCTTTTATGATGATTTAGGGAGTAACAACCCTTGATTTAATTAACTGTCGAAACGAGACGCACTTGTAATAACTCGCCGACCCATGTAACCATTTTATACTAATTAACTCGGGTGAGGGATATTCGACGCAACCTATAGTTTTACTCGCTTTCATAATCTAGTTTCAATACCTTGCCAAGATTAACATTTCCCTTTATGCATTTTTTTCCTTTTAGTTTGTAATCATCTTTTACACTTTTATTTCGGAATATTAAATCACTTGAATTCTAGCAACTCGTCTCTGTGGATTTTCGATACCCGACTTACCGCTATACTCACCCGTTGAGTGTAGTCGTAGTTTCGGTTTTTGTATAGTTCAGGTGAGTCGAACATTAAACGATCGGCGCGTAGGTGACTCTCACGCGCGCGGCAAAATTCTGCCTATCATATGGCGCCGTTGCCGGGGATGAGTTTGTTTTAGACTTTATTTGATTTAGTATTTCGTAGTATTTTCTCTCTATTTGTATTATTTGCTAACCTTTTTGCAGGACTTCCACATTTGAGCACTTAGAAACGCTCGAATTCTTTTCGCGCGCACTAACTTTGTGGAATCCGCCATTCGAGCCATTTTTGGGGTAAGCATGTCTTATTTTAATTCTTTCGGTAATCCTCGTTATAATTCTCAAAATTCTAGGCCTATGACTTTCGGTGAATACTTAGCATCCCAAAGTAAAATGAATTCAAATATGACTTTGGGCGAGTATAACGAAAGTCAAAGCTTAGGTTATTGGAATTTTGATGATGATGACAATGATTTTGGGCCTTTACCTCCTTATAATAGGAGTTTTGAAACGAATTCGAATAGTTTTCAAAATTCCTATAATAATGAGTTTTCGTTTATGTCCGATAGTAACTTTCAAAGTTCCCATTTTCATGAGTCCGCACCTCAACCCATGACATTCGGTAAGGGTTTGCGTATGTATGAGAATGAGAAACTTGAAACTCGTTATCGGGAAGAAAATCGTTCGTGGGAACATGAGTTGGATTTATTATTTGAGTCCGACGATAATTTTGCTTCCAAGACTTTCGAAGTTGAGGAATGTTTTGAACCAAATGAGGTACTTGTGCCTACTTTGGAACAAACCATTATAGACTTTGCCCATCGTGTAATAGATATTGAAAGCTAGGATGAAAATGACGTAATATCTATTTGCAATGAAATGAGTTCTTCTTTGGCCCCCAAAGAAAAACATTTCATTGAAAATGATATTATTTCATTCGAAACTCAAACTTCATGCAATGATGATTCATCTCACGAGTTTGAATTTCATTCATCCCCATTTTCATTCTCTATTATCCCACCGGAACAAGTACCCGATGATTCGGTTTCAAACTTTAATGTTTTAAATCCTATCGACGATGAGGAGTACTTACTCGAGTCGCCTTCCACGATCGCATTCGTGCCTTCGTGTGCGCCACCTCCCATTCCAATTTCAAAATCATTAGGAGGATATTCGGCTTTTCTGGGTCCCCACATGTTTTTGTCACTCGTTCAATCCAAATCCCCCATCCTCCCTCCAAAAGTTTCAATTGGGGATGGTTCACTTTTACCGCCTTACACATGCCTTCCGTCGTTCGAACGGAATTCCTATTTTTCGGGAGGCATGCATGTTCGGGAGGGTCCACCGTTGATCCGCCAAATTCAAATTGTGTTTTGGATAGACCCTCAAAAGTTTCAACTTTTAGTATATAGTTAATTACACATCCTAAGTGTAGGTTGTATATACTAACTTCTTCATTTTTATTTTTTTCTTAATAGTAGCCTAGTGTAATTAGTTAATCTCTTTTTATTTCATTTTGTATGCTTGGTTATAACTCTTTTGTAGGTTCAACGGACTTGAATTTGCAGAGATATGCGCCCCGACACACATTTGTTAAGAAAACAATCAAAAAAGTCACAAAAATATTTTTTCTTTGTTTTTCACACACGCATCCTCACGCATTTGCATTTATTTTTCTTTTTCTTTTATTTTATTTTTCATTATTTGTCGTGAACATGCGTGTGTGTTGCTCGTTGTACATATTTTTTAATTTTTGGTTAACATAGGCCTATTTGTGTGCATATTTTAGCCTATGTCTATTCAATTCTATTTTATTTTTATTTTTATTTTTATATTTTTATTTCATATTTTTATATATATATATACTTATATATACTATATAAATATATATTTTATATTTAAACCCCCAATATTCCCCAGAATTGCAAATCCCCCCCCCCCCCCCCAATTTTTAAATAGAAAGCAGTGTGCGGCTCAATCGATCGATCGAAGGCCCTAGCTCGATCGATCGATCGACCAGTAAAAGGCCTATTTCGGCTACTGTTTTACCCTTTCCTCTTATTTTCTCTACTCTTCTCCTACACGATTTTCCCCTAAATTCCCCCCCCCCCCCCCCACCACCACCACCACCACATTTCTTTCAATTTCTTCCATTCTCTACACTACAAAGGTATAATCCTTACTACTTTAACATGTTTTTGTAGTTTTTGGTAGATTTTTGTCAAGTTTTACATGTTTAAGTCCTTTGTTGACATTGTTTGAATGTGGTTGATTATCTCCCTGATTTGTGTTGATTCCACTGATTTCTTTTGTATAATCCACTCATGAACACATGTATATTATTGCATTGTTATTTTATTCATGAGTGGGGCTTTTTATTGGTTAAAATGCACTTTCGCACCCACACCGCACATTGCGCACGCCAAGTGTTCGTCAAAATGCCTAAAACAGTTTTCAATCCAATTTTTGGCGTACACTTGGGTGATTTTCATTCCATGTCGCATTCCGACATTTTTTATCGCAATGTTGCATTTTGTTACCTCGGTTTTGCGCACTAGCACCCCCATTTCAACTTGTATACTAACTAACCATTAATTGTGATTATAATCTTTTTTGTATTGCTTAATTCTTGTTTTGTAGGTTGAAATGGCACAGTTAAAGAAATACAAGTATACTAGGTGCTCGCCCGCCGGGGGCGTTGAGGGGTTCCGCTGCGATCAGGAGCGGGATTGGTACCGCGCCCATTTTCACACATCCGAGCGTTCACTTGGGTATCATTTTGCATGGACCATTGAGCATATACCGAGGGAGGCGCGTGTTCTTCTGTGCCGTCAGGGATGGGAGCCCTTTCTCCCTACTAACGGGCGCATCAATGAAGAGCTAGTCCGGATATTTTATGCGACGTTGGTAGAGGTAAAGGGGGATGGGCCGACTACTTATGAGGCTATGGTCCGTGGGGTGAGGATACCTTTCAGCATTTCTTATTTGTCAGACTACATGGGTGTGCCAAACCCCGCGGACTCGATCAGTTTTATGGACGGGAATATATTCGGCCGTGGGACATTGATAGAGGCTCTTGCACCGGGGGAGGCATGGAAAAAGGGTGCTTTTCGCTCGGCCGCAATGGAGGACTTACCAAGGTTACTTCACTACATTAATGTCCACTCTTTTATGGTGACGAAAAACCGGTCAGAGGTTCGTCACAAGCATGCCGCATTGATCTACGCGCTAATTAATGGTTTGGGAAATATTAGCTTGCCCAATATCTTTCTAGACATGATGCGCGCGACCGTAAAGGAGATTGCCTGAAAGTATTCCCTTCCTTTCCCTGCTCTCATTACGAAGATTTGTATATCGCATGGTTGCCCAGAGTTTAACACTGACCGCAAGCACGAGCCACTCGGGCTTCTTTCCAAGGACAATATTTCAAAGATGTTAAAGCATGAGTGGGGGCAACCGAGCAGCAAGAGACAGAGGGCAGCGGTGGCTGATGAGCCAGATGATGAGGAGGACGAGATTAGGGAGATGGAGATGGGTGAGGGTTCTCATGCGCCACACACTGATTATGATGCCCGCTTTGAGGCATTCTAGGCCGTGCAGGACCAGCGCTGGGAGGAGACCCAGCTCAGGTGGGCTACATTGGAGTCCCGCCTGGACCAGCAGCAAGCTGATCAGCGGCAGCAGTGGGCACAGCAGCAGGCCGAGCAGGAGCAGTTTCAGGCCGAGCAGCGATAGGAGTGGGCCCTACAGAGGCAGGCTAGAGCGCAGAACAGACATGAGTATCGAATGATGCAGCAGATGATGAGAGATCTTTATTTGCAGCGCAGTGATTCCAACACACCGCTACCTCCTCATTTTTAGGACCCTTCTGATCCTAGTGGTTCCAGTCACTAGGCTGCTATTGTACTGGGTCATTTTTGGCATTCTGGGATCGAATATTATATTGTACTTTTTATTTTTATTTGTATTTATATTTCTTTTATTTCACTAGTTGTAATGTATTAAGTGATTTTGTATTGAACTTATGGAATGGGAAATGAAAATGTAGTTTGTGGTTGTTTATTGGATTTTGATGTGTGTGACCTTCCATTTTATAAAATCAAAAAGTTCACCATCAATTTATCTAGTATTTGCACTTCAGCCCCTCTATATTATTGTGACTTGTGACATAGATTCTCTTAACTTAATACATCGATACACATTCTTCCTATGCTTTGTACTAACTTATTTTGCAGCTTCATTTGGACTTGTACTTATGGAGATCGCTCCAAATTTGGGTAATATCATTCTTTTCCTATCTTTGTGTTGTGTTCTTTAATGGACGCATTGGGGACAATGCAACATTTAAGTTAGGGGGTGTAGGATATTCTATCCATTTTGCTGATTAGTCCTTGAATTTGATTACAATTTAGTACAATGCATGTTTTTGTTAAAAATTTGAAAATTTTCAAAACTATTTTCTTTCTTTTTTCTCATTTTTTGGGCTTTTTTTCCCCTGTTTCCGATGATAAATTTTAATAATTGCCCAAACAAATAGACAATTCAATGATGCATGTTTTCGATTTTAGAAGTTATTAGACTTTAGTCCTAAATCATTAATATTATGAATAGCTTCATGAATTAAACTTTAATCCGTGAGCACATGCACCATTCTTGTTATAATGATTTGGTTTGAGATTTTTATAACTCGGTATGCTTTTGTTGCATTGTATATACTTACACCGAGTGAGATTAGAGACTTATCTTTATTTATGAGTGTATACACTTTTCTTTCCTCTTTAAAAACGTTACAGTCGTTGGTAATCTCTTTATTCTTTCATTGATCGTTCATTAATTGAGTTCATACTTGAAATGTGTTACTTGATCATGACTTTCATATGTTGTTTGACTCGAGAATTGCGTATACTTTTTGAAATGATCATAGTCCATCTTTGTATATCACCCATATGACCTTGACCTCACCCTTTATATGTTCCCTAGTCAACCCACTTGAGCCTAAATACTAGCCTTTCTTTTCATTACCCAAAATCCCATATCCAACTCCAAATTGGAGTTTTATACCATACATATTACCTTGCATACCCTTGTTTGGATTGTTACATGGAATTAAATGTTATTATTGTGTTGTGGTTGCAATTTGAGTATGAAAAGAGTAACAAGTGAAAAGAAAAAGAGTGAAAAAGAGAAAGTTAAAAATAAAAGAAAACAAAAGAAAAAAGTGAGAAAAAGAAGAAAAGAAAAAGAAAGAGAAAGTTGTTTATAGTGTTTGTATGTGAATCAATAATCCTTGTTACTCTCTCAATTGTTATATCTAATGCTCGTTTGGAAATCATTTGTCTAATTTTGAAATTGCCCACTTTTTCCCATTTTCCCGAGTTTCATCCCCGAACACTTTGAATCCGTATATACATCCCTTTCATTTCGTACCTGAACCTAGCCTACATTACAACCATATTAAAGTCCTATGTGATCTTAGGTTGATGTAATTCAAATGTTTAAATAGTGTTTATAATCTGTGAAAATGCATTTCGCCTCTTTTATATGTGCGGTATCCTTTCACTGAGATTGCAATTTTTATTTCCTATATAGCGTTCTTCAATTATGACATGTGTGCGGCCTAGTTTCCCTTTACATTTACTCCTTATGCCCGCATGTCCAGTGTGTTACCTCCCTGTTTCAAGTGAATTCATTTGATGAGTGTAATGCCCATGAGGATTGACTTTTATGCATGCTTCGATATTTAGTATCCGAGTTATTTAAGTTTTTTGCCAAATCATACTTTGCATGTGCTCGCTCCCCTCCCACATTTTAAGGTTTTAATTCTATGAGGTGCTTTCTATAATGTTAATGATTTGAACTTTTGTTTGAATTCATTCATTTTGCTAATAATGCGTATGAAATCCTTTTCACTATTGCTGGGCTTGTTGCATGTTGGGTTGGGCATATTTTGAGGAAACCATGTGATGTTTGTGGGTACCATCACTGAAAACCCTCACGAGACGACACTCGTCCACTAGGGTAACCTAGGAGTCTAATAGCTTATTGCATACGCTAAATGCAATTGAATCTCCCCAAAAGTGGCTTTATGCTTTTATACCATATTTTTGTACTTATCCTGCTTTTGGTGCTTGTTGTTCTTGTTGCATCCTATTTCATTGCTAGGGACTAGTAATGTGTAAGTTAGGGGGTGTGATAATAAGCAAATATCGCGTATTTCATCCGTCAAACATACGCATTTTAGCCCCCTCGGGTCCCTTAATCTCTATATTTAAGCCCGTTAACCTGACAACCTCGGTTTATATTGATAACATGCTATATGAGGTATAATTGGGCTTTTGTAGGTATTTAGGTATCAAGTATGGGATTCGGATGCATTCCGCGCAATTTTCGTACACAATCGCACGTTCAAGGGCAATTCGGTCATTTCACAGCTTGGGCACCTGGCCGGACATCTACAAGGAAGTTGTATTCCTCCTCGCTAGCTTCGCGTGGCCGTGAACAGTGCGCGATTTTGAGTCCATATGACAAAGTTACGGCAATTTGAGCGGAGATGAATTGCATGCCAAAACAGGGGATACTGCAAGCTGCCCTGCTTGATCGATCGATCGAGCCTAGGGGTCAATCGATCGACCCTTCAGAATTTTTCCACGAATTTAACAGTCGATCGATCGACCACAGGGGTCGATCAATCAATCCCCTGTTTTTTCCTGCTGATATTTTCTTTTCATTTTCTTTCTTCTTTTCTTTTATTCTAACTTACTACTTAAACCAATTTTTGTTGTAATAAACCAAGTGAACATTTTTTAGAGAGTTTTAGAAGATAGAATAGGTTAGGGTTTGGGTGATTTGCTTAGTTCTTCTTCATTTCTTCTTGGATTGACACACTTTTGGGCTTCAATGTTGACTATTCATCATCCTTTCCATTAATATAGTTTGTATTTCTTCATTTCTTGCTTTCTAGTTAATTTACAAGCTTTCTAATTTAGGTTTACATGCTTTATTTACATGCTTTAATTTATACTCTTTCTAGTATAGATTTACCGCGTTTATTTACCGCATTTTTAACATTCTTTCTAGGTAATTTAAATTAGGTTGTGCTTGAATTGAACTCACTCGGGTTGACGCGTTGCTTTGCTTTGGTGATAGTGTTTACGGGTGTATATCGGGTGCGTTGTCCTAGTTATTACGCCTAGGAGATTTGACGGGGTATATCATGTATGTCCCGTGCTTACAACATTTCGCGCGTAATTTTCGGGATATTTGTTGACGCCAAAATCTTATTATGCTTTTATGATGATTTAGGGCATAACAACCCTTGATTTAATTAACTATCAAAACGAGACGCACTTGTAATAACTCGTCGACCCATGTAACCATTTTATACTAATTAACTCGGGTGAGGGATATTCGACGCAACATATAGTTTTACTCATTTTCATAATCTAGTTTCAATACCTTGCCTAGATTAACATTTCCCTTTATGCATTTTTCTTCTTTTAGTTTGTAATCATCTTTTACTCTTTTATTTCAGAATATTAAATCACTTGAATTCTAGCAACTCGTCTCTGTGGATTTTCGATACCCGACTTACCGTTATACTCACCCGTTGAGTGTACTCGTAGTTTAGGTTTTTGTATAGTTCAAGTGAGCCGAACATTAAACGACCGGCGCGTAGGTGACTCTCGCACTGTAGCAAAACCCTGCCTATCACCAGCCAAGTCCACACAGGTCTCCAGGCTAATCGACGCCTATGAGGCCAGGCTCCGAGAGTAAGAGGAGTCCACTCGCAAGAAAGAAGCCGAGAATGCTCATCTCAAAAGAAGATTGGAGAGAATGGAGAGAGAACACAATCGTAACACCAGGCAACGTCAATACCGCACTCCTAGCCCTCAGGCGAGCAAGTCTCGCAGCCCAAGAAGGAGCCCTAGACATAGATCTCAAAGGCTTGATGGACACATATCATATGATGACTTGCTTGAGCAACATCAACCATCTCATCGTTATAGGAGCCCAGCTCGGGAAATGATGACATACGACATTTTATTCGAAGAGAAATGGACCATCACCCAACCCATCAGGGTGTCAGATCTACTAGAGAGCTATCCAGGCGAGCTATCAGGACCCATATGAAATCACCTTTCTCAAGGGAGATAGAAGAAGAAGAATCCCCCAAGAAGTTCATGATTCCTAGATTTAAAATCTACGACAGAAAGACTGACCCTATCGACCATGTTAGGCAGTACAGGCAGGCCATGACCCTCTAGAACCATAAGTACGCCCTAATGTACCGGATATTTCCATCGATCTTGCATGATGTGGCCCAGAAGTGGTTCAAGAGACTCCCTCGTAGATCCATCAGGAGCTTCGAGTCCCTGGCAGAGCTCTTCACAGCTCGCTTTATTACCAGCAGTTCCCATCCGAAGAGGATGGATGCCTTGTTGACAATGAAGAAAACACCCCAGGAGAGCCTCCAGGACTATACAAAAAGGTATTGGGAGTTCGTTAACGAGGTCGAGGACTGCTTAGAGCAGGTAGCTGTGGCATCTTTTAAGATTGGCCTACCCAACTCTTGCCTCTTGCACCAATCCCTCACGAAAAAGGAGGCCACAACCATTGATGACCTAATGGCTCGTATCAAGAAATATGCCAAAGTTGAGTATGTGACCCGCCTCAGTACAGGGGAGAATGGTTGAGCTAAGTTTGCTGCCAAGGGTAGCGACAAAGATGAGAACCAAAAGAAAGGGAGAAAGAATGGGGGCAAGAGTAACTCTAAAAGCGGGAAAAAAGGATGCTTCAAAAGCATTTCAGGTAATGAACACTGTCTTTAAAGAACCAATTTCCAAGATCCTTGCAAAAATCAAGGACGAGCCATTCGTTAAGTGGCCCAGAAAGATGGGAGGAGATCCCTAAAAGAGGAACAATGCGCTAAGATGCACTTTTCACAAGGAATGCGGGCACAAAACTGAGCACTGCAAAGCTCTCAAGTCTCACCTTGAAGAATTAACCCAGACTGGGAACCTAAACGAATTTATGGAGAAGAAGACAGAGAAAGTCACTGTCAACGGAGACATAAAGCCCGACAATATGCTCAAGGAGGATTTTATCCATGAGTTCGCAGTGATTCATGGGGCATCGAACTTAAAGCAGATTCAAGGAAATTCAGCTCGAGTGGAAGTTAAAAAGCTTACGGCAGTAATGCAATCTTTTCAAATCGATCCAGCTAAAACACAGGTAGGGAAGCATCGGCGAGCAGATGATGTCGACTACAGCAGACATATTGTGTTTATAAATGAAGATTTGGTGGAAGTAAGGACCCCACATCATGATGCCTTGGTCATTACACTCAGGATAGCTAACTACGATGTCGATAAATTGATCGTCGACCAAGGTAGCTTGTCCGAAGTAATGCATCTCGATTTATTCAAAAATTTGAAGTTAAGCGTAGCCGACTTGAAGAAAGACACTGTCCCTCTAGTCAGCTTCACTGGTAAAGTGACCATCCCTTTGGGAAAGATTGTACTACCAGTAAGGGCAGGAAGCGTCTCCAAGATGATCAAGTTTTTAGTGGTTGACATTGACTCGCCCTACCAGGCCATCCTTGACAGAGGATGACTACATGCGATGAAGGTCGTCCCCTCTACTTACCACCAGAAACTTAAATATGTGACTGAGCAAGGAGTAATAGAAATCCATGGAGATCAGGCGATGGCAAGAAAGTGCTTTACAACATCCATCCACCCAAGGCCGGAAAACAAAGTTAAGAAATCCAAAAAGAAGTATGAAACACAGGTAGGGTCGATGCCTTAAAAATAGCAGTTAAAATATGGAAGACCTGGAGTGGAGGAGACCACGATCCTTGATGATACATAAATATTGCGTATTTCATCCTCCGAACCTACGCATTTTAGCCCCCTCGAGTATCTTATTCCCTATAGTAATTCTCGTTAACCAGACAACCTCGGATTTCTATGTTAACATATTGTGCAAGGGTTAATTGAGCTTTTATAGGTATTTGGATGCTAAGTGTGAAGTTCGGACGCATTCCGCTCGATTTCCATACGCGATCGCACGTTCAAGGGCATTTTAGCCTTTTCACAGCTTGGGTACCTGGTCCAACATCTTCACGGAAGTTGTATCCCTCCTCTCAAGCTTCATGTGGACGTAAACGTTGCACGATTCCGAGTTCGTATGAAGAAGTTACGGCAATTTCAGCGAAGGGAAAAATAATGAAACCAAAAGAGGAGGAGAAGAGGAAGAAAGGGAAATGCAGTGTGCTGCCTTGGCTCACCCCTGCTTGATCGATCGATCGATCGACCAAAGGGGTCGATCGATTGATCCTCATCGACAGTGGGATATTTGTTCACCATCGATCGATCGACCAAAGGGGTCTATCGATCGATCCCCTGTTTTCAGGAGATATTTTGGCCTTTCTTTTCTTTTTCCTTTTCTTTTCTATTTCTTTTCCCACTTACTATATAATACTTTGTTGTTTTAATATCACATATGAAGTAGATAGAATTCTTTTTTTAGGTAGAGTATCTTAGAGTTTGAGGGTTTTGGAGAGTTCTTCTTCAATTGTTCTTGGATTGACACCCTATTTGGGTTGAATGTTGCACTATTCATCATCCTCTCCATTAATATAGTTTGTATTTCATTCTTTCTTTCTTTATAATTAGATTTACATGCTTTAGTAATTAGTTTACATGCTTTGATTTACTTACAATCTAGGTAGCTTTATTGCGTTTATTTACCGCGTTTCATTTATCGGGTTTTTAACATGCTTTCTAAGTAATTTAAATTAGGTTGTGTTTGAATGGAACTCACTCGAGTTAACGCGTTGCTTTTCTTGGTGATAGTGTTTACGTGTCTATTTCGGGTGCGTTGTCCTAGTTATTACGCCAAGGAGATTTTACGGGGCATATCATGTATGTCCCGTGCTTACGACCTTTCGCGCGTAATTTTTGGGATATTTGTTGACGCCAAAATCTTATTAGGCTTTTATAAGGATTTAGGGGCGTGAAAATCCTTGATTTAATTAACTATCAAAACGAGATGCATTTGTAATAACTCGTCGACCCATGTAACCATTTTATACATATTAACTCGGGTGAGGGATATTCGACGCAACCTATAGTTTTACTCGCTTTATTAGTCTAGTTTCATTTCCCTTGCCTAGAATAATATTTCCCTTTTATGCATCTTATTCTTTTTAGTTTGTAATCACTTTTTACACTTTTATTTCAGAATATTAAATCACTTAAATTCTAGCATCTCGCCCCTATGGATTTTCGATACCCAACCTACCGCCATACTTGCCTCACAAGTGTAGACGTAATTTAGGTTTGTTCCCTAAAAACCCTCACGAGACGACACTCGTCTGCTAGGGTGACCTAGGGGTTTAACGGCTTCTTTCATACGCTAAATGCAATCGAAACTCTCACGAAAGTGGCCTTTTTCTTTTATACCATACTTTTGTACTCTATCTCCTGCTTTTGGTTTGCTTATAGTTCTTGTTCCATCATATTTCACTGCTAGGGACTAGCAATGTGTAAGTTAGGGGGTGTGATGATACATAAATATTGCGTATTTCATCCTCTGAACCTACGAATTTTGGCCCCCTCGGGTTTCCCTATATTTATGCGCGTTAACCAGACAACCTCGAATTTCTACGTTAATATGTTTTGCACGGGTTAATTGAGCTTTTATAGGTATGTGGATGCTAAGTGTGAAGTTCGGACGCATTCCGCTCGATTTTCGTACACGATCGCACGTTCAAGGGCATTTTAGTCATTTCACAGATTGGGCACTGGTCCAACATCTCACGAAAGTTGTATCTCTCCTCGCAAGATTCGCGTGGCCACGAACGGTGCGCGATTCTGATTCAGAATGAAGAAGTTACGGGAGTTTTAGCGGACGAGAAAGGCAAGCATGCAAAAACAACAAAGCAGTGTGCTGGACCTGCTTGATCGATCGATCGACCAAAGGGGTCGATCGATTGATCCTCATCGACAGTGGATATTTTGTTTATCATTGATCGATCGACCAAAGGGGTCAATCGATCGATCCCCTATTTTTCAAGAGATATTTTGGCCTTTCTTTTCTTTTTCCTTTTCTTTTCTATTTCTTTTCCCACTTACTATATAAGACTTTTTTGTTGTAATATCAAATATAAAGTAGATAGAATTCATTTTAGGGTAGAATAGCTTAGGGTTTGAGGGTTTTTGAGAGTTCTTCTTCAATTGTTCTTGGATTGACACCCCATTTGGGTTGAATGTTGCACTATTCATCATCCTCTCCATTAATATAGTTTGTATTTCATTCTTTCTTGCTTTCTAATTAGATTTACATTCTTTGTTAATTAGTTTACATGCTTTGATTTACTTTCTTTCTAGGTAGCTTTATTGCATTTATTTACCGCGTTTCATTTATCGCGTTTTAACATGCTTTCTAGGTAATTTAAATTAGGTTGTGTTTGAATGGAACTCACTCGAGTTAACGCGTTGCTTTGCTTGGTGATAGTGTTTACGGGTCTATTTCAGGTGCGTTGTCCTAGTTATTATGCCTAGGAGATTTGACGGGGCATATCATGTATGTCCAGTGCTTACGACCTTTTGCGCGTAATTTCTGGGATATTTGTGAACGCCAAAATCTTATTAGGCTTTTATGAGGATTTAGGGGCATGACAACCCTTTATTTAATTAACTATCGACACAAGACGCATTTGTAATAATTCGTCGACCCATGTAACCATTTTATACAAATTAACTCGGGTGAGGGATATTCAACGCAACCTATAGTTTTACTCGCTTTGTTAGTCTAGTTTCATTTCCCTTCCCTAGAATAATATTTCCCTTTTATGCATCTTTTTCTTTTTAGTTTGTAATCACTTTTTACACTTTTATTTCAGAATATTAAATCACTTAAATTCTAGCATCTCGTCCCTGTGGATTTTCGATACCCGACTTACCGCCATACTTGCCTCGCAAATGTAGCCGTAATTTAGGTTTGTTTGTATTGAGTAGGCGAAACTAAAACAACGACTGCGCACTTACACGCGCGTACTTTTCGCACTCGATCAAAATGGCGTCGTTGTCGGGGATGATTTGCTTTGAATCTTAGTTGGTTCAGTGCTTTGATCCCGACAACTTGCTTAATCAAAAGGGCGCCGTTGTCGGGACTTGTTTGTTTTATACTTTATTTGATTTAGTATTTCATAATATTTTCTTTCTATTTGTATTATTTGCTAATCTTTTTACAGGACTTCCACCGTTGAGCACTATAAAACGCTCGAATTTTTCCCGCACGCACTTACTTTCTTGAATTCGCCACTTCGAGCCATTTTTTAGGTAAGCATGTCTTATTCTAATTCTTTAGGTAATCATTGTTATAATTCTCAAAATTCTCGCAAACCTATGACTTTCGGTGAATACTTAGAATCCAAAAGTATAACAAATTCAAATATGACTTTGGGCGAGTATAACAAAAGTCAAAACTTAGGTTATTGGAATTTTGATGATGATGACAATGATTTTGGGCCTTTACCTCCTTATAATAGGAATTTTGAAATGAATTTGAATTGTTTTATAATAATGAGGTTTCGTTTAAGTCCGATGGTAATTTTCAAAGTTCCCATTTTCATGCATCCGCACCTCGACCCATGACTTTTGGTGAGGGTTTGCGTAAGTATGAAAATGAGAAACTTGAAAATCGTTATCGGGAAGAAAATCGGTCGTGGAAACATGACTTGGATTTACTTTTTGAGTCCGACGACGATTTTTCTTCCGAGACTTTCGAAGTCGAAGAATGTTTTGAACCAAGTGAGGTACTTGTGCCTACTTTGGAACAAACCATTCTAGACTTTGCCCATTGCATAATAGATATTGAAAGTGAGGATGAAAACGATGTAATATCTATTTGCAATCAAATGATTTCTTCTTTGGCCCCCAAAGAAGAACATTGCATTGAAAACGATATTATTTCATTCGAAACTCAATCTTCATGCGATGATGATTCATCTCATGAGTTTGAATTTCTTTCATCCCCATTTTCATTCTCTATTATCACACCATCACAAGTAACCGATGATTCGGTTTCAAACTTTAATGTTTTAAACCTTTTCGCTGATGAGGAGTACTTGCTTGAGTCGCCTTCCATGATCGCATATTTGCCTTCATGTGCGCCGCTTCCCATTCCAATTTCAAAATCATTTGGAGGATATTCGGCTTTTCTCGGTCCCGACTTGTTTTTATCGCCCGTTCAATCCAAACCCCCCATCGTCCCGCCAAAAATTTTAATTGCCGATGGTTCCTTTCTTACGCCTTACACATGCCTTCCGTTGTTAAAACGAAATTCATCTTTTTTGGAAGGCATGCTTGTATGTGAGGGTACACCGGTTATCCTCTAAAGTCAAATCGTTCTCATGGTGGACCCTCAGCTATTTAGACTTCTAGTGTACAGTTAGTGTGAGGCCTAAATAGTAGGTTGTATATAGTTAGCTTTCTTTCTTTTTATTTTTTCTTTCCTTTTTAATTTAGTTTAGTTTAATTAGTTAACTTTTTGTTATTTATTTTTGCTATGCTCGGTACTAGCTTGTTTTTAAGATTCTTTGGACTTGTTCTTATGGGGATCGCTCCAGTTTTGGATAATATCGCTCTTTTCCTCTCTTTAACTTGGTTCTTAATTCACATTGAGGACAATGTCAAGTTTTAAGTTAGAGGTGTGGGATATTCTATCCATTTCTTTATTTAGTCCATGTTTTTGCTCACATTTTAGTTACTTAGTATGCTTTTCTTAGAAAAATTAAAATTTTCAAAAAGATTTTCTTTCTTTTTTCTCCTTTTTTGGGCATTTTACCCTTATTTTTTATGATAAATTTCAATAAATGCCCGATCCAATAGACAGCCCAATGATGCATGTTCTCGATTTTAGAAGTTATTATACTTTAGTCTCGATTATTGATATTATGAATAACTTCATGAATTAAACTTTAATCCCATGAGCACATGCACATTTATTATTCTATTGATTTGGTTTAAGATTTTTATAACTCGGTAATCTTTTGTTGCATTGTATATACTTACATCGAGTAAGTTATCTACCTTTCGTCGTTTGTGAGTGTATACACTATTCTTTTCTCATTGGAAACGTTGAATTTGTTGGTAATTTCACTATTCTTTCATTTGATCGTTCATTAATTGAGTTCATACTTGAAATGTGTTACTTGATCATGATTTTCATATATTATTTTGACTCGAGAATTGCTTAAACTTTTGGAAATGATCATAGGCATTCTTTGTTATATCACCCATATTATCCTTTACCTCACTCTTATATGTTTACCCTCGTTAACCCCTTTGAGCCTAAATATAACCCTTCGTTTCATAACCCAATTCCCATAACCAACTCTAAATTGGAGTTTTAAACCATACATACACTTTCCATACCTTTGTTTGGAATGTTACTTGGGATTGAATGTTGTTGTTGTGATGTCGGTTGCAATTTAGGCATATTAGAGTTTGAAAAGTAAAGAAAAGTGGAAAAAAAGTAAAGAAAAAGATAAAGCAAAGAGCAAAAGAAAACAAAAAAAAATGAGAAAAAGAAGAAAAGAAAGAGAAAGAGAAAGAGAAAGTTGTAAATATTGTGTATAGTTCAATAAGCTTTTATTACTCTCCCATTGATATATCTAATGCCTTTTTGGATCTTATTTTCCAATTTTGATATTGCCCGCATTCTTCCATTATCCCGAGTTTTCATCCCGAACACTTTGAATCCATATATACATATCCTTCATTTCACACCCTAGCCTAGCCTACATTATAACCCTAGTAAAGTCCTATGTGATCTTAAGTAGATGTAATTCAAAGGTTTAAATAGTTTTGATAATCTGTGAAAATTCATTTCGCCTCTTTAATGGGCGGTATCCTTTCACTGAGATTACAATTTTTCAATTTATATATCGCGTTCTTCATTTGTCACATGTGTGCGGCCTAATTTCCATTTACATTTACTCTTTATGCCCGCATGTTCCGTGTGTTACCTCCCTGTTTTGAGTGAATTCACTTTATGAGTGTAATGCCCGTGAGGATTGAATATATGCTTGCTTTAATGCTTATCCGGCTTATTTAAGTTTTTCGCCAAATCACACTTTGCATGTGCTCGCTCCCCTCCCACATTTTAAGGTTTCAATTCTATGAGGTGCATTCTATAATGTTAATGATTTGGACTTCTGTTTAAATTCATTCACTTTGTTAATAATGCGTATGAAATATTTTTCGCCATTATTGGTCTTGTCGCATATTGGGTTGGGCATATTTTGAGGAAACCATGTGATGTTTGTGGGTACCATCCCTGAAAACCCTCACGAGACGACACTCGTCCACTAGGGTGACGTAGGGATTTAACGGATTATTACATATGATAAATGCAATTGAATCGCCCGTGAAAGTGGCCTTATGTTTTTATAATATACTTTTATACTATCTCCTGCTTTTGGTTTAATTGTAGTTATTGTTGCATCCTATTTCATTGCTAGGGACCAGCAATGTGTAAGTTAGGGGGTGTGATGTTACGCAAATATTGCATATTTCATCCTCCGAACCTACGCATTTTAGCCCCCTCAGGTATCTGATTCCCTATATTTATGCTTCTTAACCAGACAACCTCGGATTTCTATGTTAACATGTTTTGTAAGGGTTAATTATAGGTATTTGGATGCTAAGTGTGAAGTTTGGACGCATTCCTCTCGATTTTTGTACGCGATCGCACGTTCAATGGCATTTTAGTCTTTTCATAGCTTGGTCACCTGGCCCAACATCTTCACGAAAGTTATAGCCCTCCTCGCAAGCTTCGCGTGGACGTGAACGGTGAGCGATTCTGAGTTCGTATGAAGAAGTTACGGCAATTTCAGCGGAGGGAAAAACAATGAAACCAAAAAAGGAGGAGAAGAGGAAGAAATGGAAATGCAGTGTGTTGCCTTAGCTCACCTCTGCTTGATCGATCGACCGACCAAAGAGGTTAATCGATCGATCCTCATCGACAGTGGATATTTTGTTCATCATCGATCGATCGACCAAAGGGGTCGATCGATCGATCCCCTGTTTTCAGGAGATATTTTGGCCTTTCTTTTCTTTTTCCTTTTCTTTTCTATTTCTTTTCCCACTTACTATATAAGACTTTTTTGTTGTAATATCAGATATGAAGTAGATAGAATTCGTTTTAGGGTAGAATAGCTTAGGGTTTGAGGGTTTTGGAGAGTTCTTCTTCAATTGTTCTTGGATTGACACCCCATTTGGGTTGAATGTTGCACTATTCATCATCCCCTCCATTAATATAGTTTGTATTTCATTCTTTCTAATTAGATTTACATGCTTTGTTAATTAGTTTACATGCTTTGATTTGCTTGCTTTCTATGTAGCTTTATTGCATTTATTTACCGCGTTTCATTTATCGCATTTTTAACATGCTTTCTAGGTAATTTAAATTAGGTTGTGTTTGAATGGAACTCACTCGAGTTAACGCGTTGCTTTGCTTGGTGATAGTGTTTACGAATCTATTTCGGGTGTGTTGTCCTAGTTATTACGCCTAGGATATTTGACGGGGCATATCATGTATGTCCCGTGCTTACGACCTTTCGCGCGTAATTTCCAGGATATTTATTGACGCCAAAATCTTATTAGGCTTTTATGAGGATTTAGGAGCGTGACAACCCTTGATTTAATTAACTGTCAAAATGAGACGCATTTGTCATAACTCGTCGACCCATGTAACCATTTATAAACTCGGGTGAGGGATATTCGACACAACCTATAGTTTTACTCGCTTTGTTAGTCTAGTTTCATTTCCCTTGCCTAGAATAATATTTTCCTTTTATGCATCTTTTTCTTTTTAGTTTGTAATCACTTTTTACACTTTTATTTTGGTTTATTAAATCACTTAAATTATAGCATCTCGTCCCTGTGGATTTTCGATACCCGACTTACCGCCATACTTGTCTCGCAAGTGTAGCCATAATTTAGGTTTGTTTGTATTGAGTAGGCTAAACAAAAACAACGACTGCACACTTACAGGCGCGTACTTTTCGCTCTCGATCACTCCTCCCCTATGAGCGGGTCGTGGAGAAATTGGAGGAGGTCGCACCCAGGGGCAGCAATAAAGACAGGATGTTCTTAATCGGAGCCTCTCTCACAGATCGAGAGAAGAAGGAATTAATAGCACTTTTGCGAAACAACTTGAAAGTTTTCGTATGGGAATCCTACGAGCTGCTCGGGATTGATCCCAGCGTGGTTTGTCATCGGTTGCACTTTGACCCGGCCTTCAAACCAATCGCGCAAAAGGCACGACAAACTGCACCCGAGAAGGCCAATACTGTGGAGAGAGAAGTGGAGAAGCTGCTGGATACAGGGTCCGTACGGGAAGTTCAATTCCCTAAATGGTTGTCCAACCCAGTAGTGGTTCCAAAGAGCAATGGAAAATTGAGAGTTTGTATTGACTTCACTGACCTTAACAGGGCGTGCCCTAAGGAAAATTTCCCTCTCTCGAAGATCGACCAGTTGGTGGACGCTACAACAGCTCATGAAAGAACGAGTTCCCTGGACGCATACTCCGGGTACCACCAGATTCCTCTGTATGTATCAGATCAAGACAAGGCAGCGTTCATCACCACCGTCGAATTATATTGTTATAAAGTTATGCCCTTTGGGCTCAAAAATGCAGGGGCAGCCTACCAGAGGCTGGTCACCAAAATGTTTAAAGACCAAATAGGAGATACCATGGAGGTCTACATCGATGATATGCTCGTTAAGAGCAAGCATAAATAAGACCACCTATCAGACCTATCAAGGACCTTCAAAATCCTCAGGAAATACCTAATGAAACTTAACGCAAGTAAGTGTTCCTTCGGTGTCCAATCAGGGAAATTTCTCGGGTACTTGCTTAGCGAGAGAGGCATTGAAGCCAACCTGGACCAGATTGATGCAATCAATAGGGTGCATCCCCCCTCCCCCCGCACGATAAGAGATGTACAGAAGCTCACAGGCGTGCTCGTCGCCTTGAATCGGTTTATCTCGAAGTCATCCGAGAAGTGCCAGCCATTTTCTAGCTATTGAAGAAAAGCAAAACTGTGGAGTGGAACCAAGATTGCTAAAAAGCATTAGAGGAGCCCAAAGCTTATCTCTGCGCACCACCCTTACTCGTAATACCTCAAGAAGAAGATTCCCTGTACATGTACCTTGCAATTTCCAGCCACGCTGTTAGTTCTGCACTGGAATGCGAAAGAACGGGAATCCAGCAACCAGTCTACTATGTGAGCAAGACCCTTATGGACGCCGAACAACGATACCTGCCACTGGAAAAACTCACCTTTGCACTGGTGGTAGCCTCGAGAAAATTAAAGCACTACTTTGAAGCTCACTCTATCATCATCCTTACATCTCATCCCCTTAATGCAGTCCTGCAAAAAGCAGATATGTCCGGCAGACTATCCAAGTGGTCAATCGAGCTTGAAAGATTTGACATCCAGTTTCAGCCAAGGAATGCAATCAAGGGACAGGTCCTCGTCGACTTCATCACAGAATTCACAGGAGAACATCCTCAGTGTCAACTTCAACCCGTTGGTCAGAAGGACGATCACTCGGCGCAAGGTGTTTAGCGACTGTTCGTTGACGGAGCCTCCAACTCCAAAGGGGCAGGAGTGGGCATTATGTTGGTCACCCCAGAAGATACGATCCTCGAGAAAAGAATCAGGCTTGGATTTTAAGCCTCCAATAACGAAGCAGAGTATGAAGCATTGATAGCAGGCCTGTAAAGGGCACAGGCGTTGGGTGTAAAACAACTTCAGGTGTTTGGTGACTCACAGCTGGTCTCCAATCAGGTAAGTGGAAACTTCAATGCAAAGGATGAGAGAATGGCGGTCGACCTCGCTACAGTGAAAAAGATAATGTCTAACTTCGAACAAGTTATCATCCAACAGTTTCCTAGAGGACAAAACAGTCATGCTGATGCTCTAGCAGCCTTAAGCTCAGCGATCAATTCTAACTTGAAGAGGACAATTTTAATCGACTTCCTCGCCCAGTCGAGCATTAACCAGAGCAATGAGCAGCGAGATACAGGTCATGTTTTTCAGATTGAACCAGCCCCCAGTTGGATGGACCCCCTGAGGGATTATTTGAAGGATGGTGCCCCACCAGACGATAAAAAGGGCGCACATCATATAAGAGTCAAAGTTGCTCGCTTTCACTTATCTCTTTAAGGCAAATTGTATAAGAGGTATTTTACTTGACCTTACCTCCAATGCGTTCACCCAAAGGACGTCAGCTTGGTGGCATACCCCTAGAGCAACGGACAAGCTTAAGCTTCCAACAAAATAGTGATTGATGGATTGAAGAAGCATTTGGATCGAGCCAAGGGGGGATGGGCGAACGAGCTACCACATATCCTATGGGCTTATCGCACTAATCCACGGCAAGCAACTGGAGAAACTCCATTCGCACTGACATATGGTATGGAGGCAATCATCCCCTTAGAAGCTGGCCTCCCCACCATGAGGTCCACCCTAGTCAACCAAGGCCAAAACGATGCTGCATTACTCGCTGAACTAGACCTAGCTGAGGAACGCAGAGAGCTGGCTCTAGTGAAACTAGCAGGATACCAGCAACAGCTAGCAAAGCACTACAACAATAAGGTCAATCCAAGAGCATTCCAAGTTGGGGACTACGTCCTAAGGAAAGTCCTTGGCAGCGCAGTAAAACCATCAGATGGCAAGCTAGGACCAAACTGGGAGGGACCATTCAAGGTGATAAGGGACAACCTGTAAGGAACCTATCACTTAGAAACGCTGGAGGGAAGGGAGATACCTCGAGCTTGGAACACAACCAATTTAAAGAAATTTTACTTCTAGTTTTCTATTTTAATCTTTTATTACAATGTCAAAATTTGCAATTCTTTTCTGATTAATAAAAGATAGCTTGGCAGTGGCATTCTATGAAGTGTTTTTTTCTTTTTCAGAAACTTTATAACTTGTGCACCATTTCCAATTGACAGTCTCCCCTCTTAACAAATATAAGCAGGGTTTTACCCTCCTTAGGTTCTCGTCATTTAACACAAATAACTTCTTAGAATTGCCCCTGGTAATATATGAAGCGCTACAGGGAACCCTTAGGCAGCTCGGCCAACTCAAAATTGGTCGCCAAATAATGTTTGGCTCAAAAAACCTGCTCGAATAAAACATCCAACACCAGGTGTGTCCTCGCCATTGCCACACTTAGGCCTAAGGGAGTGTGACGACATGACCTAAAAGGTAAAGTGTGACAGAATGGTATCTTATAAGCATACTGGACTGGGAGGATACTCACGTAATAAAACGACTCTAGTCGGCTAAGAAAAACCCATAATAATCAAATAATAAATCAATGAAGTGGATAATATACAACACATATTTAGTCGGCAAATCGCCCAAAACATAATTATTTTATTACTTCCTTGCATTTACAAAGAGTTACATTGGTTGAATTAAATAGATCCTAATGAGGATTAGGCCTCCGAGCAAGATAATCAGCTACTTGTGCTCTTCGGCCATCGTCTGGGTGAGAAGCTAACTCCTTCTCGACTTCATTTGCATCTGGCTCCAGTAACTTCCCGGGGATAGCATCTATGGGGACCCATTGGTCATACCTCTTGAAAGGGTTAGGCATCAGAGTAGAAGGGGAGATCTCACGACGATACCAGAGTACTGAGTTCCTGAGGACCTTTATCTCCCTGAGAGCATTCAACCATCCCCTAATAAAGGATAGCTCTTCGACCTCTGCCAACCTCGTCGGAGCATTTGTCCAACCCTGATCATAACCATCAGCCCACACTCGCCGAGGACCTTTCGTGAACAGATGCCTCAACAGCGTAACATCTCTTTGGAGCTCGACAGCTATCACATATGCTCAATGAACATCTCCTCGAAGCTCGTCAATCTCCCTAGTTGAACCCCTATCATCTGTACCAGCTCGTGGACTAGCCGATGAAGAGGAACCCCACAAAACTTGAGGGGCAACACTCGGCGCATGCTCTTTAAGTCATGACACCTCCCTTCTCAGAGCTTTATTCTCTTGTTGAAGAACTTCTTCGACCTGTTTGATCTCGAAGGCATACAAAAATTTAGCTCTTAGAGCATTCACTTCCTCTTGAACGAAAGCGTCAACCTCTTCCATCTCCTGAAGCCTATCCTTCAATTTGGCAACAAGCTCCGACTAGTCCTTAAAATTTTGGTTCCTTTATCTAAGGGACTTGCAAATCCTTATAAAGGCTTGGCAAACTTGGTTACTAGCATTAGGACCAAGAATCCTTCCTCGTTGAGAAGAAACAGGTATATACTCATTAACATCAATTAGCTACAGACCATATAAGCATTAAAGAATAAGATCAGTACGCAGAAGGGAACAAAACTTCATTTCATTAAGAAAGGATTCACAATACATTAAAGGGAAAGAACAACAAAAACAAAGTGAAAAATACAAAGAGTTCTCTAGAGCAAGCTAGCTGGAAACCTTAGTTTGCTCTAAGGTCGCTGGTTATTTTCCCTTGTTCGCAAAGGCATGAACACCTCCCTCAGATGGAGCGATTACTGTCCCCTGGTCAGAAGGAGCACCAGCAGAGATGGTCTGGGCAGAAAGAATGCCTTCATTAATGGCAGGAGCAGGTGCCTCATCCACAACAGGAGGGCCAGGATCGTGCTCGTCAAAGAGTGGGGAATCGATATCTACCTCGGCAGCCAGGAGAGGCTTGTTCCAACCCTTCTTGAAGTTCAGACGGCTAATATAGTCAATCTAAACATCAGCATCCTCATACGCAGTGACCCATCTAGTGTTGTATGAGCTTTCCTTAAGGGTGGCAGCCTCGGATTCCACCTTCTTCACCTTTCTCGTGAGCACCCTGTTCTCCTCCACCACGGCTAGCTTTCTCATGTGGACCAAGTCATAGGACTACCTCAACTGCTAGAGCTCCTTAGTTACTGCCTCCTTTGCTCGATTGGCTTCAAACATAGCACGGTTAAAAGACTTTCAGGTAGCACTGGCAGTCTTCAAACTGGCCTCCATCTCGGCATTCCTCCTCACCAACTCGTCCTGGCTACGATAAAGGACTGCGAAATCGATGACAAACTGCAAAAAAGAGAAATGTTAGCAAGAGAAGTTTTGAACAGAGTATTTCGAGAATAGAGAAGAAAAATCATACTTACTAAGGCTAGCCTCTGACTCGCCTTCAGGGCTAACTGGCCAGTCTCCATCGCCTTTTGATGATCAGTCGGTAAAATCGCTATTTCGAGCAGCGCAGGAGCCAACTGAGAGGAAATGGCAATCGAAGCCCCCTCAGGCAAAGCAGACACGGGCACTAAAGCTTACCTCGCCTTCCTCCTCACCTCCTCTATCCTCTTTTCTTCTTCTCTCTCTTTCCTCTCCTTTTCCACTCTCTTCTTCTCCTCCACCTTCCTCTTCTCCTCTACCTTCTTTTTCTCCTCTTCCTTCTTCCTCTCCCTCTCTCTCACCAGATCCTCCTCTTTCTTCTTCTTCTCCTGCTCATGAGCAACAGACTGAGAACTAGTGGCAACATCCCCACTGCCAGACTTCTACTTTTTCAACCGATGAATGAGAAGCACATCATTATCATCATCATCTCGGATCAAATTCTTCCTGGAAGGAGCCATGTCTTCTTCGCTGGAAGTGCTTGAGTCCCCTGAAGACTCTTGAAATTCTGAACCCTTTTCCGAGCTAGAAGATTCTTCGCTACCAGAGCTCCCCTCACTGGAATTACCTTCAGTTAGCACCCTCACTCTCCTCACCAGAGATGCTCTCCCCCTTGTCCAATTGGATGGGGTCGGCAGCAACCTCTTCTGAGATGTTTTGCTCAGTAGTGCTATCCACAGGTCGCGCAATAAAACTGGGCCCAATGTTCTTATACTCCAGAAGGAACACCGTTGATCGAGGATGTTCACCGTCACCTAAAGGTTCCCTGATTTTCCAGGCCTTAATCAGTTCGGCAGCCCGAATCTCGCGAAGATCTGGTTCTGAGTTCTTTGTCTTTGCTGAAAAAGAAAAAGAGAAAGATATGAGAAGAAACATGCATGAACAGATCATCAACGGGCAAAACAAAAGCTATGCCTACCTATGAATTCCTCCTCATAAAAGGGAATCACAAATCTATCGGACCTCGACCCTTCATCATGGGGAGAAAACTGCCAATTTTTTGCAATAAACTCCTCATGCCAGTAGTCCTTATGGAAATCGGGTAGATTTACTACCAATACCCTATCAAGACTCCTAGCCTTGAGGTACAGAAGACTAGAGCTAGTTCGAGAAAAAGAATAGCATAAGAAGATTTCGACAAGCCCTAGATTGGTGCCATAGAGTTGATTTATTCTATGCACACCATTGATAATTTTCCAGACATTGTGCGAGCATTGTGTAGGAACTCTATTGAAGTAACCAAAAAAGTGCATAAACAAATTATTTGGGAGAAAAGTAAGACACCCTTGGGACAACAAGAGAACATGAATCCAGTGACCGTCCTCAAATTCTCTGGCATTACAAGGGACAAGGGCACATTCAATATCCACCCAGTTTGGAATGTTATAGTATTTCCTAAATTCAGTTATCGACCTATTGCCTATTTTCGACATTGGAAAAGAAAAACCCTAGTAGCGAATATGAAGAAATTCCAACAGAAAATACAAAAAGAATAAGTAAGAAGAACTTACGATGTGAGAGTCAACTTGAGACAAGGCAAAGTCACAAGCAGGGACGACGAGAAGATGCGAAAAAAGATTGAAAATGGAGGACAAGACCTGAGAATACAAAGAGCTACAGTGAAAGCTTGGAGAAATTGAGAAAATAGGAAGAGGTATGAAGGCAACGATTCCAGGAATGACCTTTCTAAAATGATTTAAACCTTTATAATCATGATGCACCAGAAACGAGGCGATTTGCCGCCTAAGTCAGTTCGTGAAAGGGCTCTTCAGTTCAAACGTATGGCACGAATCATGAAAATGCCATTAAGACTAATTATTTAAAATTATTGAGCCCAAATTGTGACCCAAAATTTTTAGGGGAAATTGTGGGTACCTCGATTTGTCAATTTAGCCCAGACGAGAAGCTCAATCAAACACGGCCCAAAGTCTAAAGGCCCAGCGCGTCAACCAATTCGGTTTTGACCCAGTCAGTTCCTAAAATCTCTCTTCGGAGGTATTCTAGGGATTGTGGGGTAACGTGGGGGAGTCCCACTCCTCCACTCTCCGAAATAACATGTATATAACAAACCCTCCGCCCGGGGCAAAGGGCATGTATTATTTTTCTGTAAAGCACTCCTCGGAGTAAAGAGAAATAATATACAAAGAGTACCACCGTGGACGTAGGTCTTCTTGTCGAACCACGTACATCCTGTGTTGTGTGTGATTGTCATTCTTTTTTATTCTTTATTTATTCTGGTGATTGCTTTTATTTGTTATTTTGTGCTGAATATATTTGTCACCACACATATAATAATACATATTAATTGGGTTGTCACATTAGTTATTAAGATTAAACAATAATACAAACAATTTAGTTAAATAAATTGATCAATTAATGTATAAACCCATATGTGGGTTTATACATTAATTAACCCATTTATTTAATCAATTTGTTTGTATTATTATTTAATCCTAATAACTAATGTGACAATCCAGTTATTATGTATACATATATGTAATTCCTATTTTTAGATTTTTTTTAATTAAGTCCTATAGACTATTCAACAATTAATTAAGTTCTATTTTTAAAGATTTACACAATAAATATTATTGTGTGTATAATTCTTTTCATTGAAATATTATGGACTCTTTGGATCTTGTTTGATAAATATATGGATTTCATTTTTTGTGAACAGAGTAAATTTTACTGTTTGTTTAATATTAAAATAGTAAATGTTATTGTTTGCAAAAATGTTACAGATATAAAACTATTTTATTTTCTGGTTCATACAGTAAAATTTACTGTATGTGTAATTTTTTTCTTTGAAATTTTATAGGTTTCGTAGATCTTT
This sequence comes from Sambucus nigra, assembly GCA_949130495.1. NCBI lineage: Eukaryota > Viridiplantae > Streptophyta > Magnoliopsida > Dipsacales > Adoxaceae > Sambucus > Sambucus nigra. The sequence goes on along the minus strand of OX422220.1, from coordinate 365,855,171 downwards.
TTTTATAGCTCTCGGCGAGCAGATTTCAAAAATAGTAATTTTGCGAAAAACGAATTTGACAATTAAAAGTTATGATCATTTGAATATTAAAAATAGGATCAAAAAAAAATTAACTACTTACGTAACTTTTCACAAGAACTTATGAATGATTGGTCTTAAAAGAGTAAAATTGTGAAGAAAAAAAAAGTTTCAAAAAATTAAAAATAAAACTTATTTAACATTTGAAAAGTCAATAAAATTTATTTTTTTAAAAAAATTATATTTATAAAATCTATATATAAATAACCCTATTTATAATCTTTATCATTCTCACGCATATAAGCCACATGAGATATATTATGTAACGTACTGAGTATATTCAAAGTCGTCTAATACGGATCAGCAATCTGATTAAAATAGCCATATCTCTCTATATGATTAAATAAGACAAGATAAATGTTAGGTGACATAAATTAATGTTTCCTTGTCAAATACATGCTACGACAATGCCATGCAAACTAATTATTGAATTGTGACACCACTGACAACTCGGTTGATCAATCGTATGATAAAATATTAATTTATTTAAGTTGACTAATGCCTAATCAATCAAGAATGGGTTTTCAAAAGGATATTTATGAGCGGTGACTTTTAAATTAGAGACTTCATTAATTAACATAATGATATTAATTTATTTTTATATTTTTTTTATTATCATCCCAACTTTCGTTGATGGCGAAAAATATTAATGGAAATTTTTTATTGTTATATGACATTTTGTCGATGAAGAACATTTTAATAGCCATAATTTGTAGTTTATCATAAATGTATTTTTTTTAAATTAAATCTTAATATAACTGGAACCAAGGACGAAGCCATGGTTTTCCAAATTTGTAAATCACAATAAATGGTATACAAAATTCAGAGTTATTTTTCTTTCTCAAAAGAGTGGAGGGACGAACATATTATTTTTCTGACTCTACATATTCTCCTGTTATTTTGGTGCCGCTACAAATTCACACGACACGCATTGATCTCCAGTCATTTCCCTTCATATTTAATCAGAAATTTGTGGTTTCTAATTTCAAGATAATTGGAAATTAACTTTTTGTCCCAATTCTTCTGTTTAATGTCAAATCTCATATCTAACCCTCGAATCCACTCTAAATGCAAACTTTACATGATTATATAATTAATTTTTTATCCACATTGTTTATTGTTGTACCTTTATAATTTTTAAACCTTAAATAAATTAATTTTAATTGCAGCATTTTAAAGTTCAAATAAACGTTAGGTTTAGAGTTGGAAATACAGAGTACTCATTACTCACGTAAACAACTAAACCCTTAGTACTTTTTTATTATTTTTGTGAAAGCTATTATATCATTATCTTACTTTTCTCTTCATAAAAGTTTTTTCCACGTATATCGTAATTTTACCTTATGTTGATGAATATATATTGTATTATCGACAAAAGTTTTCTTCCACGACATTCCGACTTAAATTTTGGCTTATCCTTGATTGGAACAATTAAAACCATCTCCTGCGCATTTAGCATTTTGCCCCAAAAATACTTTGTTCCACCCAAAAAGGCATCCAACTCTAGAGCATTAAAGAATAAAAAGGGTAAAAACTCTCGTGTGGCAATCCAACTAACGTCCAAAGGTTGAAATAGAAAAAAGAATTGGAAAAAAAAAATCAAAATCTGTTAAAAAGGATAAAAAAAAATGCTTGCGTGGCAATTCAAATGAAGAGAGAGTGAGTGATAACAAGCAAAAATGTCCTTGAATTTGAATTAATTTGTTTAGGAGTTTCTTTGTTAATTTTTACAATGATGAGATCCAAAATCAATAAAAATAATGAATCAAATAGTATTACAGTATCCAGTCAAAATCGCCATTTTATTTATTAGGTAGGGTGGTTAGGTTTGCCTTATATAGAAGGAGAAATTGACCTACCAATAACTTAAAAGAAGCCTTGGATAAAGACATTAGATTATGAATCAGACCTGAAATACATGACTAGTGGAGAGCGCAGCCATCATCCCCACCCCAACCAGGGGAGGGGTTTTGTGCTGTGCTTGATGGGTGATCACATGCATACCCACGTACGATTTTGTAAAATGTTAAATCCCCACCTACCATGTATTTCTGAAGGATTTTCGTAACATATGCTCTAAATTTGCGCACTAAAAATTCAAAAATTATAAGAACAAAATATTGATTATTAATAGCGCATGGATAGTAGTATACTTACATTTTGATATTTTATAACATGTAACCTTAGGAAGCATGCTATTATTTTCAAGTTTGAATTTAACTTGGTGTCTCACTTGTGATTTTAAAATGAAATCCTATATTCACATATTTTACAACATAAAAAATTCCTTTTTCCAATTATTTTACACATATTATACCCTTTTATATTCTTAAATAATTCACCACATGACAATAATGTCATAATGGTTTTTCATATGTTCATCGACATGCCAAGTTTCAAATTGTCGTTGTCTTCGGCTTAATATATTTTGCAATTTTTTTATATATTAAAAAAATTCTTTGATATTGGCTAAAACGAATGCATTTTTCAAGTTAGTATTCGCATGATCTTCTATAAGTGTTGTTAGATAGTATTTATCTCCTATTTATGTATACTTTAAATTGTTTATATATATATATATATATATATATATAGAGAGAGAGAGAGAGAGACTCCCATACATACCAATTATACATATTTGTTGGCGGAAATCTATTTTTCTAAAATATTACAAAATATATTTTTGAATTGATTTTTTGTATGTAGTATTTAAACATTTCAAGAAATCCGTATAAAAAATCAACTCAAAATAACATTTTTGCTATTTTAAAAAATCGGTCAAACTTTCACATCTTTTAAAGTGCTTTAAAAGCTGCAAAAGTTTGACCGATTTTTTTAAAATAACAAAAAAGATTATTTTGAACTGATTTATTTTATATGGGTCCCCTGAAATGTTTAAATGTCATATAAAAAAATTATGTCAAAAAATAAACTTTTTTACTATTTAAAAAAAATAGATATACATATTTGGTATGTACTGGACTGTGCCTATATGTATATATACATATATACATCACCCATCATACCACTACCATCTCCAACAACCATTATTGCAACAGAACCACCATCGTTTAGCTTAACTATTGTGGTTGTTGTTGGTGAAAGTAGCGTTAGTGGGGAAACAGCTGCCATAATATAATGTGGGGTTAATGGTAAATTTAAATATGATGTTTAGGGTGATTTTTAAATTTTAGAACTTTTCTTTGAATTTTTGTAATGTTTATTCTGATGTTTTTAATTTGTTCAATTATGAACCTCCCTTAGTGTTCAAGCCCATGTTTTGCAAATGACATAATTAATTTATTACTAAACACCGACACCTGGCTTAAAGAATGAATAATTAAAAGCAATCCTGCCACAAATTAAAAACAACAAAATTGGAAAAAAAAACACCTATGGTTGTACATCCCACCCTCGAAATCGTATCGCCACCTCCCCCCCCCCCCCCCCCCCCTATCCACCGACATCTCTCTTTCTCTTTATCCAACCACTCGTATTAAGAGGTAATTAGAAATGCGATGGTGAGTTTTTATCAATGGCAAGAGTAACTCATTAGGGATGATGGTGATGATAGTAGGGGTTAATTTTTTTTTTCAGGTGGAGGTATTAGCTGGTTGTTGTGTGGTGCTAGTGGCATGGAGGTAATGTGTTAGTGGTGGAGGTGGTAGATTCAGAGGGGTGATGGTAGTGGAGAGAGATAGAGACTTTTAGACCAATGTAACTAAGTTTTATTTAATTATAATTTTAGATTTTTTGTTAATTAATTGATCTCTTCTCCATGTGACACCTACTTATTGGTGAAATGTTACATAAGATGCTACATTGGCTGCACTGCCAGCCCATCGGTGAAGTATTATAACGAAACTCTAATGGACGTCCAAAATTGAACTAATTAATAATATCACGGTTAACATCACAAAAATTGAAAGAGCACGTCCCAATTTCAAAATTGCTCCAAACATCATGGTTAAATTCATAATTACATGTATAATGTATATGTAGACTATGAGGTCTTTAGTTGCAATAATTGTACATATTTTTCAATTTTTATGTCTTTCAATAAAACTAAAAAAATTAAAACTTAACCATATCTATTGTTTAAATCTTTTCGAGAGTAGCTTATATAGAAGGGGAAAATGAAAATTGTTATAAATATTTCGAAAACATATCAGGAACGCAATACAAGCGTTATAAATTTATAAAACTGCTTGGAAAAAATAATAATTTTTAAACATCAATAATTTTTATAAACAAATTCTCTATTTTTATAAAATTGAGCAATAAAAGTGTCAATATTTTTACACAAAAAGAAAGTTCAAAAAATTTATATATCTTGTCAAAATATTAAAAAACATATATTGAGGGTGTGTTTTAATACAAAGTTAGAAAGTGATTGAAAAATAGTTTATTTTTATGATATGTTTGAAAATGATGGGAAAAAGATAAAAGTAGTTTCGACTTTTTTTATTAGAAACATATTTTGGACGATAGATAAAAAAATACTTTCCATGAAAATTTATTTGATTATGCAATTCCTTTTTTATTTATCACTATTATTTTCATAAAATGTATTTGAATTCAAGCAGCACAAAAGCAAATATATGTTAATCAAAAGGACACTAAAATTAGTAGAAAACTCGTTGTAAATTTGCATATTGGTTTTATTTCAAAATACTAGTGTAAAAAGAAAACCAAAGAAGCTTAAAATGTAACAAAACATGTGTCATCCTTAGAGTCATTATGCATAATATTTTATCAACCCAAAATCTCCCATGGTTACCTAACAAGTCCACAGCCGATATGGCATTGCATTCTATCACTTCAGCCATTTAGCATGATGCGGAAAAATAACAATAATAATAATTATTATTATTATTATTAGCGACATCTCAGTCTCTCATACAATTTTTGTACTGCATAATGATGAAGTCCACCCCAAAATTCAATATGGGTCCGTAATTCAACTTTGTCTTGTTATTATTGACAACAACTAGGTCTCTTTTTTATTCGTTTTTAGTGTTTTGTTTTAATTGAAGTGACAAAAAATATGATGTTCCACCCTAAGTAACCTATTCATCCAGTGGATGCAGATGCAACCAAGAGCACACATTAAAATAACTTTATTAAAATAGTGTTGCTAAGAGTAACCTAATTTATTTTCCTCGTCAACAACATATATTGCCATTAGAATCGTATGTAAAAATAATAAGAGTTATTACATGAAAGTAATTTTTATATGACTTTTAATATTGTCATGCAATCACAATTTCATTTTTAACTACAAATTATATGAAAAAAATACATTTTTCCATGAAGCTTTGATTTGTTTGAAGTCCTTGATGTGTCTTAATAATAACTTCCTAAAGTTGCTTGTTGTTCCGACTTCAAGCTCTCTTCCTCCCAAGGATCCAAAATCTCTCTTCAAAAAAAGCCAAAAATTCAAAATATGAAAATTTTGAAAAATTAGGGTTTTCCTTTCCTAGCCCAAATATATTTTTGTGTGTTCTTGTATACCAAATAGCGGAGATTGGTTCACTATATATATGGTGGAAGTGGACTCGAAATTCCCTTTAAAACTGATCATCTACCATCCACCAAAGTAGCTAAAGGGAGTCACAAATATACCAAAAGTCATGTGACCCTGGAAATAATAATTTTCTAATATTAATACATTAATTTAATCAAATTTGTCCCCTTATTTGGACCACACTAATTAGGAGAAATAATTTATTTATTTAATTTATAATTACAAAATTTGACCGAATTTTATAATTATTAAATAATTAAATATTAATTCTAATAGTCTCCCACTTGATCCTAATAAGGTTATACATAACGAATTGATTAACAAAAGTTGCGCAAGTATCTTAGAACATCATCAAACACCCTAACTACATACTTCATTAGTGTGAGTCATGGCGATTCCACACTAATTCAAGAGCATGGTTCCTTCCATGTACCACACCACCAATGTCATACTTAATAAGGATAAATATGTGAGTTATCATAATGGTCTCATAATGTCTTTATAAAAAGACTATTTATGTCACATTCAGTCGTTCACATGCATGTATATAATTAAGACATAAATTTAGAATTCAGAAACACTTCATTGATATCAAAAGTTGTGTCAAATAACTAAGCAACTAGCAATTACACAATTAACTACTCGAGACCTTTCTCTTTAATATGTTGCAGAAATATCTTTGGAGATAGTCCTTTCGTTAAAGGATCCGCTATATTATCATCAGTACTGATGTATTCAATTGACACACCTTGTACTGAACCCATAATACTAAGTCCTGAAATAAAATTTCGCAGCCATAACCCATGATTTTTAGCTTCAAAATAAGCCACAAACTCAGCCTCCATAGTTGAAGAAGCGATGACACTCTGTTTAGCACTTTTCCATGAAACGACCCCTCCTGCCGGAAGGTAAACATAACCCGAAGTGTTTTTCCTACTGTCAAGGCATCCTCCAAAATCTGAGTCTTAATAACCAATCACCTCAAGGTGATAGGATCTCCTATAAGTGAGCATGTAGTCTTTGGTTCCTTACAAGTACCTTAACACCTTCTTTGCAGCCTTCCAAGGGAAGTCACCCCGATTACTTTGATATCTGCCCAGCATCCCAATGTCAAAACTAATATCCGGTCGAGTACAAACCTGTGCATATAATAAACTCCCGATAAGAGAAGCATATGGCACATCTTTCATGTGATCCCTTTCCAATTCAGTTTGGGGACATTGACTTAAACTAAATTTCTCCCCTTTTAGAATTGGAACATTAATAGGATTATAATTTTGCATGTCAAACCTTTGTAAAACCTTGTTAATGTAAGTCTTTTGAGACAATCCTATTAATCCACGTGATCGATCACGATAAATCTCTATCCCAATCATGAAGGATGCCTCGCCCAAATCTTCCATTTCAAAGTTTTGCGAAAGGTACTTCTTAGTGTCCTTCAGTAAACCAATATCACTGCTGGCGATAAGCAAATCATCAACATATAGGACAAAAAAAAGAACTTACTCCCACTGATCTTTAGGTATATACACCGATCAACAGTATTTTCCTTAAACCCAAAAGATATAATGGTATGATGAAACTTAAAATACCATTGATGAGAAGCTTGTTTAAGTCCATATATGGATTTCTTTAACAAACAGACTTTGTGTTCCTGTCCTTTTTTAATGAAGCCCTTTGGTTGTTCCATATAAACTTCTTCCTCTAAACTCCCATTAAGAAAAGATGTTTTAACATCCATTTGATGTAGCTCCAAGTCATAATGAGCTACGAGTGCCAATATTATTCTAAGTGAATACTTATTTGAAACGGGAGAGAAGGTTTCACTACAATCAATGTCTTCCTTTTGAGTAAAACCTTTTGCAACAAGTCTTGCTTTATGTCACTTGATATTGCCATTTGAGTCGGGTTTGGTCTTATATATCCACTTAGAACCGACTGCTTTATAACCTTTAGGCAAATCGACTAACTCCCAGACTTGATTAAAATCCATAGATTTTATTTCATCATTCATGGCATCAATCCATTTATTATAATCTATGCTAGACACAGGTTTTTCATAAGAGATCAGATCATCAATATCCCCAATGTTAAATTCATTTTCTTTAAGATATACCACATAGTCATCCGAAATAGCGGATCTCCGATTTTTATGAGATTTCCTTAAAGCTATGTCTTGTGGTGTTTCAATAATAGGCGCATGTAGTGGTTGTTCAGTATGTGGTTCATACATTTGTTCTTCGTTGTTGTTCAGAACAATAATTAATTCAACAACATCAGTATGAACAATAGGAACATGAGAACCTCATTGTGATTATCTAGAGGTCTTGGAAGAGGAGGAGTTTCCTTGATTTCTTGAATAATCGCATTTCGAACTTTATTACTCCCACTAACTTCACCATGTTCAATGAATTTAGCATTTCCGGTTTCAATAATTCTTGTTGTATGGTTAGAACAGTAGAATTTATACCCTTTTGATTTTGCTGGAAACCCAATAAAATAACAAGTTAACGTTCTAGGGTCCAACTTCTTTTCATGTGGATTATAAATGCGTGCTTCTGTTGTACATCCCCAAACACGAAAATAACTTAAAGAGGGTTTTCAACCCTTCCACAGTTCAAAAGGAGACTTTGAAACTGCCTTACTAGGAACCCTATTTAAGATATGTGCAACAGTCATAAGCGCATGCATCCACAAAGACATAGGTAAATCAGTTCTACTTATCATACTCCTAACCATTTCATTAAGAGTACGATTACGTCGTTCAGCTACACCATTTTGCCAAGGTGAACCTGGCATTGTGTATTGTGCACAAATACCCAAACGTTCAAGGATCTTAGCAAAAGGACTGGGATGTTGTTTCGATTCATCATATTTTCCATAAAACTCACCACCTCTATCCTATCGAATGATTTTTACCATTTTGCCCAATTGTCGTTCGACTTCTGTAATATAAACCTCAACCGCGTTAACGGATTGAGCTTTATCATGTAACAAATACAATATGCAATATCGGAAAAAATCATCTATAAAAGGGATAAAGTATTTTTCTCCTCCAATAAAAAGAACATCAAAAGGACGACAAATATCTGTATGTATAATTTCAAGAAGCTGGGTGCTTCTTATGGCTCCTTTCTTTGTATGTTTTGTCTGTTTACCCTTAATACAGTCCACGCATACACTAAAATCGGACCAATCCAGATCAGGGATAATTCCCTCTTTAATAATCCTTTCAAGTCTCTCTCTGGATATGTGTCCTAATCTTTTATGCCACAAGTAAGCAGATTTCTCATTAAATGAGGGACGTTTAGTTCCAATATTACTATGCAGAGAAAATAAAGATTCCAAAAAATGAGGATCAAGATGAATTTGAAACAAACCATTCAACAAAAAACCCGAGCCAAAAACAAAATCATTCTTATATAATGTAAAACCATTATTCTGGAAGCTAAAAGAAAAGCTCCTTATTGAGAGTTTAGACAAGGAAATTAAATTTCTCAAAACAGTGAGTACAAAAAGAGTGTCTTCAAGATCCAAATAAAGGCCAAATTGTAATTTTAAATGAAAAACTCCAATAGCTTCAACTTTTGCTTTGGTCCGGTTTCCCATGTAAAGAAAATCTTCATTTTTCTTTATTTCCAGAATTGAAAGGAAGCCCTACATAGTATTTGAAACATGATATGTAGATTCCGAATCAATCCACCATGTGTTAATAGGAATATCAATCAAGTTTGATTCGAAACATACATAAGCACAAAGTGTACCTTTCCTTTCAAACCAAGCTTTACGCTTAATGCAGTCTTTCTGAATATGTCCCTTCCTGTGACTGAAGTTACATGTGAGTGCTGCTTTTTCCTTCTTTTGGTTGGAAGGACCAGGTTCATTGTTGGAAGGACCAGGAACGCGCTTTATGCCTTTCCTTTCTTTTTCTTACCAGCTCATTTATTGGTCTTCACATTTGCCACTTGCAATTTAGGCACCTTATCATTTTGCAGCTTGAAACGTCCTTCTTCCTGAACTAACATGATTTGCAGTTCATTAGCATTCCATTTATCTTTTATGGTATTGTAATGAATCTGGAAAAACCCATAATTAGAAGGCAAGGAATTTAAGACAAATTGGACTAAGAAAGAATCGTCCACTGAACAGCTTAAAGTCCTTAGTTTGGCAGCAATGTTGGTCATTTCAGTAATATGTGCGTTCATGGTCTTAGTGTCATCGAATCGCATAGTGGTCAAGTCGGCCATAAGTTTCCCAACCAGGGATTTGTCAGCAGTGCAAAACCTATCCTTAACATTTGCCAGATATTGTTTTGCATTGGTGGTTTAGGTAGGGAGGTTTTCACATTTGTTGCAATGCACATTCTAATAAACATCAAACATAGCATATTTGATTTGGACCATGTATTGTAAATTAGCACTTCATCCTCACTGCTTTGTTCAGTAAGAGCAGCGGGTTCATCAGTAAGAAGTGCTATATCAATGTCCATAACACCAAGGCTAAATTCGATTTGATCGCGCCATTCCGACAGATTAGTTCCATCAAATTTCGGAAAGGTTGAGGGTTGAGAAAATGGGTTAATATTTGCTGCAAAATGCTCACTCTAATTAAAAATTAACACACATAACTAAAATTGCAAGGAAATGAATATATAAAATTGTCAAAATTGATGGCTGAATTATAACAATTGTGTCAGAAATTGACCTTTAATATTTATTAAATCATAAAAGCAAAATATCTTTAATGAAATTTTCATACAGAAAATTGTGATTTAATAAACGAATTATTGGACAATTCAATATTCAATTAATAATTCTAAAGTTGATTAAATCTATATAATAACAAACTTTAGAATAAACATAAATTTGATATTTTTCGTAATGAGTCATTGGCCTGTGTTTGGCACGAGATGCTTTAATCAAAATATCAAAATAATAATATTTAATATTCAATTTTATAAATCACTGGCATGTGTTTGGCATGGAACTTATAAAAATATGAATATTAAATTATAATATTTTTAACATTCGATGTTATGAATCATTAGCCTGTGTTTGGCACGAGACTCATAAAAATATCAATATTAAAAATTCTAATATACTTAATATTCACTGTTATGAATCATTGGCATGTGTTTGGCACGAGAGTCATAAAAATATGAATATTAAATTAACACAAGTCTAATATCCTATTATATGAAATATGTTGGCTTGTGTTTGGCACGAATATTAACTTAAATAGGATCATTAGAACAAGGTTTATAAAACAGTTCTAGATGCAACACTTATACAATATAAAAACATGAAATTTTGCCAAAAATGAAAAAATTGAGTAACAACATGAATCTATAGAAAATGACTCCAGAATCTCTAAACTTTCGACGGAATTCAAAAATAATTTTCTAGAGTGAGATATTGCCGCCGAGATTATTTCCATAAATGGCAAGTTTCAAGTTTTGATGGCCTAAATAATCTTGGATCGCCGAAAAACAGTTTACGTCACGACCGAAGGTGGTAAAAATCGGTATCTAACCCGTTTCCAATCAGACTACCCAATTTGATCGCATTCGGAGCAAGTTCAGGGGTAAAAATACTATTCATCATAAGTGCTTTTTGAAAATTTTTGTTCTCAAATTGCTTGAAATTTGTAAGGTTGATTAAAACGGATTAGATAACCATTAAAATGACATCAAAACGACATATAAATAGTTTCAGTGCATCAAATGAAACTATTTTATGTGAATTTTCAACTGTTATACAAAAACAAATTCCAACAAATTTGTTAAACATTTAAACTATTTTCAACAGATTTGTTAAACACATTTTCAACAGATATATTAAACAAATAGAATTTTGTTCAACGGATTGCTTAACAATCAAAAACTGTATTAAATAAATCAAAATAAACAATACTGTTTTAAACCAGATTTGTTATAAAATCAAACAGGAATGCTTAAGAGCTTGAAAATCAAACAGGAATTCTTAACAGATTGAAAATTAAACAATAAAACTGTTCTTAATCATATTTATTAAAATCAAACAAACATAACTGATTTTAGTTAGATTTATAAAAATCAAACAAACAGAACTGATTTTAATCAGATTTATTAAAATTAATCAAATTCTTAATAATTTGACGGAATCAATTATGTTTCATAAAAATAATTTCTTACATAATTTAACATGTAATACAGATTATCATGATAAATCTCAATCAGTGTTAAAAAAAATAACACGTAACACTACTAATTATGATAACCAAATCAGTGTCAAAATTGTTGCGAAATTACTACTAATAATGATAAACAAATCAGTAAACAAACAGTGCGAATTAATCAAGAAAATCTAGGTTTATCAATTGAATTCCGAAAAGGGATCGCATGATAATATTTAAACTAGGCTCTGATAACACATGTGAAAATAATAAGAATTATTTATAACATGAAACTAATTCTTATATGACCTTTAATATTATCATGCAATCACAATTTCATTTTTAATTACGAAATATATGAAAATTTACGTTTTTCCATGAAGATTTGATTTGTTTGTAATCCTTAATGTGTATTGAGAGCAACTTCATAAAGCTCATTGTTGTTCATTCTTCAAGCTCTTATCTCTTCCTTCCAATGATCCAGAATCTCTCTTGGAAAATAGCTAGAAATCTAAAATATGAAAAATTTGGAAAATCAAGATTTTCCCTTCCTAGTGCAAATTTTTTTGTGTTTTCTTGTGTATCAAATAATGAAGATTCATTCACTATATATATGGTGAAAGGGGACCCAATTTTCCCTTTAAAATTGATCATCTACCATCTACCAAAGTAGCTAATGGAACTCACAAATATACAAAAGTCAGGTGACCTTTGGAATAATAATTTTCTAAGATTAATACATTAATTTAATTAAATTCATCCCCTTATTTGGACCACATTGATTAAGAGAAATAATTAATTTATTTAATTTATAATTACAAAATTTGGCTGAATTTTGTAATTATTAAATAATTAAATATTAATTCTAACTTCGTAATGTGTAATAATTTTTAAGACTATTATGAGAGATTGAGTAGTGTCTTTAACATCTTATTAATATTAAAGAGTTACGATCACAGCGCACATGATGAATGAAATCATTCATCATTAAAAATTGACATATATTTTATCCATTTTCTTATATAGTAAAAAAATATTTTTTTAACTGGTCTTTTTTTTAGGGTGGCGGGGGTGAAAAAAATAAACTACAGAAAAATCTTTTTTAAAAATTGAACCATTTTATTTTCCTCTTTGAGGTATATTGGTGATCCTTCCTATCTGTGTGTGTGTGTGTGTGTGTGTGTGTGTGTGTGTGTGTGTGTATCAACTTTTAAACAAATGGTAAATCCTAACGTTTTAAAAAAATCGATAAATATATGTCAGTGCTAAAAAAATTCGCGAGATTCCCTTAAATGTTTAAATACCTCACAAAAGAAATCAACTCAAATTATTTTTTTTGGCCTTCTCCCACTATATATAAGCAGGTTCCTATGCAGACCTCCAATGCGAACGGTAAAATAAATTGTTTTTTTACCAAACTTGATGGACGATGTAATACCCTGTAATTTTTAGAATAAAATATTACAACATAAATGAATTTAATGATTTCAGATTTATTTTGAGAATAAATTAAATTGGGAGAATTTAAAATTTAGGGGAGTAAATTTTTTTTTAATTTAAATAAACATTTATTCATGACTATATAAAAATAAAACTCAATTGAACATAATGAACTTATTAGTGAAAAGTAAATCACACAAATAAATTTGTGGGCGCCTGTCGTTAAAACATAATAAAATGTCTAAATGAAATAAAAATAATTGGAACGCGTTTTGAGAAACGTTAGAGACCCAGTTTAGTGTTTTAAGTATTTATAATTGATCCCTGGGCATAGGTATATGAGTTGGGGAACTTTTGGGATAATTGAGATATGAATTCGAGCCCATTTAGGAGTCCAAAAGTTGGGTTATAAATTCAACTCGGGATTAGCCACTTATTAAGAGCTTAAGTGGGGTAAACCACTCCCTCACTATCATTAGAGAAAACCTAGGGGCAAGAACAAAGGGAAAATCAAGGAGATTCCAAGAGATTTTCATCCATGAATTTAAGGCAAGAATGCTCTTGCTTAATTTATGTTTCTAATCTATTTCTTGATGCATGTAATGACCTCCTTAAATTTCTGGAATCTAGGTTTGAAGGTGATAAATTTGATGATGATTATTACATGTAGATAGCTGAATTTAATGTAAAAATTGTCCCAGAAATTTAGGTATTGAAGCCTTAAAATTTAGGGAAGATTCCTTCGAATTTTAATAGATAAAGTGAGAATATTGTGACAAGTTATGCAGAGGACATTATTGTTAATATGTGTGGACTGAAATTTAGATTTAACTCCATAATGGATGCCCCATATTTTGTGTTAAATAGGACTGGAATTTGAAAAAAAATGTTTAATCAATTAAGACCCTTCATAAGTCTGAATGTTGGATTGATTATTGAATGGAGGAATTGGGTTCTGCATATAAAATTCTGGGTTTGTATAGATATTTTAAATTCTGAATTTTGGTACAACAGTTAATGGAATTCTGGTAAGGGTTTTCTGGGTTTGAAGGTTTGAAGTTTTATGGGTTAAAAAAATTGGATTTGGGGAGAAGAGTTTGGAGGGCGAAAGATGAAGAGAGAAAAGAGAGAAAAGAGAGAAGAGTCAACGGCCATGGAAAAGTGGAGAGTGGGGTGTGCAACTTTGAAGAGGGAGAGAGAGAAAGAGGGGAGAAGGAAGGTAAATGGATTTTTACGTAGAGGTTAAAAAACGAAATTGACCATTTAAAAAAGTCACATGGGAATCACGTACCTATTTTTCGTCCAAAAAATTAACGATGTTAATGTCAGGGGGTTACTTGAAACCCTTTTGTAAGTTCAAGGGGTTAAGTGCCAAAAATGAAAGTTTGGGTGATGAAGTGAAAAGTGGGATACATTTTAGGGTGGGCATGTGTAATTAACCCTAAATAAAAAAAATGCTTACATGTTTACTAGTATTACCTTTGAATGTAATAGCAGCTAATATTTTACCATTTCAAAAAAATAATATGATGACCAATATTACAAAGGTCACCCATAAGATTTTAAATCAACACCTCAACTCCAACATCACTAAGGGGCATATACGAAATAGTCCCTTGGACTTCTTTTAATACATGTATATCCCAAGCCTTTTTATTTTGCACAAAAAAATCCTTCACCATGCCAAAACGGCTTTACCATGCCGCTGGCACGGACCTTTAAAGATAAGAGAATAACGGACTTTTTGATAGAAAATAAAATGCTTCACTAAATGTGTATTAAAAAATGTTTGAGGAACTTTTTGATATTTAATCCAATCACTAATGGGACTTATCGCAAAAAAAAAATAGAATAAATAAATAGTTGCACCACCCCCCTTAAAAAAATAAGACGACCTCTATATTCAAAATATAATTTAGAAAGGAAAAAAAACTATAGTTGGTAACTAATGCTCCTAATTAGATCATTTTTTTTAATTAAAGAAAGATCTGCTTTCACAACTTGCCCACATCTATAGCTCACCGGTTAGTGAAATTTTGAATACCTTATAAGCAACCCCAAAAATTGATCCATAACACCACATAATTCATAAAAAGCACTGTATATCATGTTTAAAAACCAAAGGTGCTGTGTTGTTTGTATGGAGTAATTTTTTTGGTGCTTCTAGCGCCACGCTTCACTTTTATAGTCATTTTTTTTAATTTCAAATTCAAATAATATGTAGAAATTTTTCATTAGTCGCATTAGCTCTTTCCTAATTGGTGTATATTTGCATTTGCATTTGCATTTGATTTTGTGCCTATTAAGCCCGAGTATACAAATTGTTATAATGTGAAGTTTAATAGAAAGCGGTTTTTCAGGTCTTGTTTTTAAAGATTAAATGACCTGCAATGGATTGACACATAGTTCATTACTTCACTAGCTCTAGCACACAATATACACCAATTCGGAAAGAGCTAACATTTCAGCCATCTTCTCTTCATCAAATCGCATGCATTAACCTTTGATGAACAAACAACCAGCCAAAAAAACATTTGTTCCTTCGACGGCATATACCTGATGTCCAGGGTGAAAAAGAAGCAAGAGAGTGATCTATGTGTCAATCCAAGAGAAACCCTAACCTCCTAACCCCAAAGCATCGACAAGGAAGCAAATTGTTCAATTTTGTAATCCTTGAGATTAGAAACATAAGAATGAAATGTGAAATGGAGTTATAAGTAATGCTTGTGAAATGAGATACGTCACATCCGAGGATAAATGGCTTTTTGAACAGATTTGTTCCTACCCGAGCATCCTCCCCAGTGATATGTATGTATGTATGTATGTATGTATGTTATTCTAAATATGATTGTAAATTACGCTGCCCAACATGAGATTTTAATATAAAAATGTATATACATAATTTTGTGATTTCATGATGCTATTAGTGATTAGCAATGCCACCGTGACTGGAAATGTTGCTATTGGCAGCTAGGAATTATAAACCTATATATGTTGAGATGGAAAACAGGAACCAAAGGGGGAAAATAGAGAGGAAGCTTATTTGACCCAGGTTGAACACAGCTTTTATGAACATTTTTCAAAGGGCTACTGCACTAAAATAGATGAAATATTATTTCTGTTAAGCTTAACAATAAAAATAGATGGAACATACAATGCATTGACTTATATAGTTTAGGATTCAATAGACGCGAAATAAAAATAGATGGAACATACAATGCATTGACTTATATAGTTTAGGATTCAATAGACACGAAATAAATATTAGGAACTGAATGGATTTTTTAAAATACTTTAAGATAAGTAATTTACTCTTTTATTTATTCGAAAATTATTTCGACACAAAAATTCATCACACACATATTTGGATAGCGTCTTAAGCACAACTACTGTAGTTGGTATGAATAATTCACCATAACCATAAGCATGAATATGTGTCATCGGCACAGGCAGATCTCCATACACGCACTGTCATAGGCATCAGAATTAGCCATAAACACTGATGGTATATTAACACAAGTATTTAACTATAAGCACGAAAACTATTAGTATCATATCAGGATGAATAATATTCAACACTAGCGCATATATTAATGCCTGTGACTGCTATTAGTCATGAATATTAATAATGTAATAATATTTAATAAATCTTTATGGTAATTATTATGCTCCAAGAACTCCTAATTAATTTTGAAATATCGGGAATAATTAGCAAAGTCTAATATGTTCAAAATTAATATATACATGATGTGTAGTTAGTAGATTTTTATGATGCACTGGCTGTACAATAATGGTGCCACATTATTGTATTTATACTACCTAATGGAAGGGACTAAAAGTGCATGGTAAATAGAAAACGTAAAAAATGAGTCTAATAGCTAAAGTCTAATACAGGTGGTCCTAATAATAAAATACATAACACTAATTTAATATCCAACACTCCCCCTCAAGTTGGAGCAAAGATATCGGCCAAATGAATGAAGCAACAAAGGTCCAACCGTCTTGGTGAGACAATCTGTAATCTGATCTGATGACGGAACGAATGATGCCCCTGTAGATACTTTCTCCCAAAGAAAGTGAATATCCACCTCAATGTGTTTGGTTCTCTCATGAAGAACCGAATCAGATAACACAATGGTTGATTTGTTATCACACAACAAATCAGAAGAACCGTCCTCAATAAGACCTAGCTCACCCAAAATCGATTGAAGCCACAAGAGCTCACATATACCATGGGACGTAGCACGGTACTCCACCTCCGCTGAAGAACGAGAAACCACCGTTTGCTTCTTACTTTTCCATGATATGAGATAAGAACCATAGAAAGTACAAAAGTCAGAAATAGAATGCCTACCAGTTCTGCATCCCACATAATCAACATCAGTGAAGCAAGAGAGACCCCTTTGGTCTCCTGAATCATATAAAAGAGATCAAAACCCAGTGAAGACTTGAGATACCTCAAGATATGATGAACAGCATTAAGATGGGCGATGCGAAGAGCATGCATGAACTGACTAACAAGACTCACAGTAAAAGATAAATCAGGACAGGTGTTGGTCAGGTAGACGAGACAGCCAACCAAACGATGATACCTAGACGGCTCAGAAAGTAAATCCCCAGACTCAGTTGTTAACTTCACATTCGGATCCATAGGAGTAGAAGTTGGACAACAACCAATCATCCCTGCATCCTGTAACAGATCAAGAACATACTTCCTCTGAAATAAGGAAATCCCACGACGAGATTGAGGGCCCAAGTCTTTAGAATCAAAAATTGCTCCAATGTCCTTTACCTGGACAATCCCCTCTAGATCATCACCGATAATATTCATATCGTCAACATAAATCAAAAGGATAATGCACCAGTGGTCAGGTTGACGCCGAATAAAGCAAGCATGATTAGACTGACCGGTAATGATGATATCATCAACATAGATCAAAAGGTTAATGCACCGGTGGTCGGGCTGACGCCGAATAAAGCAAGTATGATCAGACTGACATCCGGAGAATCCCATAGAGGTAATCACCCCCCTGAATAGGCTAAACCAAGCTCGGAGGGACTGCTTCAACCCATACAAAGATTTGCGAAGACGACAAACATTGCACACATACTCTCCTTCAACCCAGTGAGATTCCCATAAAGAAAGGCGTTCTTAATATCCAACTAATGCAACGGCCAAGAGTGAGATGTGGCAAGAGATATAAGTAGACGAAAAGAAGTCATCTTAGCAATCGGGAAAAGGTAGCACCAAAATCTTTACCCGAAATCTGAGTAAAGCCATGGGCCATAAGACGAGCCTTATATCAATCAACGGAGCCATTAGCCAAATATTTAACACTAACTCCCAAGTACCATTCATTTCTAAGGCATCCATCTCAGTTTTCATGGCAGCTACCCACTCAAAATTCTGAAGAGCCTCGTGCATATACCGGGGAATAGAAATGTGGTCAAGACAATCTAAAAAAGCACGATAAGACCTAAAAGTCCAGCATATGAAAGATATTCGAGAATAGAATGATTAGTGCTACAAGAGTCAACATAACGAGCAGGAGAGCGGCGATCACGAGTGGGATAACGGGACTGAAAATCAGAAATAGGTTGGGGAGAGAGTGGAGAAGAAGGAGCATCAACAGTACCTGACTCTATAGGAGGAAGTAGCAGGGGCAGCCGAGGGCGAAGAGCATAGACCTACAATGGAGGTTTCTCAGGAAGAGAGGAAGACACATCAAATAAAGGGATAGGACGGGCCATCGAAGAAACTGCCTCAAGAGGAGGAGGGGGAGGGGGATGGGGTGGGGGTGGGGGAGTAGCATCCCTACCATAAAATGGAGTGTCCTCATAGAAGGTAACATCACGAGAGTGATACATATGTCGAGAGAATGGATCATAACATTTATAAGCTATAGACATGATAGGATAGCCCACAAAAATACATTTAATAGCATTATCATCAAGTTTGTGACGAGAGGGGCGCCTATCTTGAACATAGCATACACACCGAAAAATTCGAGGTAACAGAGGAAAAAGGGCAGCAGTGGAAAACATAGAGTGAAGAGGTGTTTTGTCATTTAAAACTTTGCTTGGAGTGTGGTTAATAATAAATGTGGCAGTGAGATGAGTAAGGTGCCAATAGGATTGAGGAACATGCATACCCCATAAAAGACACAGAACCATTCCCATTAAGTGACGGTTCTTATGTTCCGTCACTCCGCTTTGCTCCGTAGTGTAAGGGAAAGTAAGTTGGTGTAAAATACCCTTTTTGTTAAGTTGTGAACGAAAAAGCATCAAAAACATATTCCCCTCATGATCAGACCTAATCTTACGAACAGTGGGGTTGAATTGTGTCTTAATCATTTGGAGGAATTAGACAAACAAAGGTAACACATCATATTTATATTTGAGTAAATATATTCACGTACATCTTAAGAAATCATCAATAAAAGTGACATAATACTTATGACCACGATAAAGCAGTGACAGGTGAGGGTCCCTAAACATCATTATAAATAAGATCAAACATACTAGGTGCACGATTCATATGAGAAATATAACTAGTACGCGTATGTTTGGATAACTCACAAGTCTCACAGGTAAACCTCCCATCTTTATAAGTCTTAGACATAGAGGGAAAAAGTAAACATAAGTAATGGAAATTGACATATCCTAAACGAGCATGCCACAGATGGAAAGTTTGTAAGGAAACATAAAAAACAATGGGCTCAATGAAAGAAGAGGCACTGAGACCAGAAACAATATTAGTATGGGGAGGATCACCAGAGTGGTATAAGTTATCGCGCTCATACCCCGTCTTCGAACTCAGGTTCTACAAATAGCAATGCGAGGATAAGAATACGACAGTACAATTGAGATCTTAGCAGAGTTGACGAAAAGAGATGAGATTAAATGAGAGGTCGGGAACATGCAACACAGACGATAAATTGAGAGCAGGAGAGACAGATGTTTCCCTTGCTACGAATACGAGCAAGTGAACCATCTGCAAGACACTACGACACCAGTCATATGATCAAAAGTTCCAGAATTCAAAATCCAAGTAGGCTTAATAGCCTGAAAAGAAGATGAGGTACCTGAAGCAATAATAGTAGTGAAAGTATAGTGCCCAAGAGAGCACAGTTGTGGCTAGAGGAGATGTGGCTAGAGGAGATCAATCTGAGCCTAAAGATGGTTATCATCCCTGGGAGCACTAGAAGGGGTAAAAGCGAAAGCATCAGCAATGGCAGCAGACCTGGGAGGGCCAGAGTGTTTGGTCTTAGCAAACTTGTGACTTAACTTTGGATGAAGTTTGAAGCATCGATCTTTGGAGTGGCCAACAACACCACAATGATGGCAGGTCGATCGTCCATCACGAGTACAAGGATCAGTATGAGCCGTAAACGCCATTTGCTTAGTAGGAGGAGACTAAACCCGAGTAGCAACCTGAGAAGTCTGAGATAACCTGAGAAGACGTTCCTCTCCATCCACAATTATTAAAGGCCTATCAAAGGGGAGGCATAGGAGATGTAATTATGATCTGAGTACAGAGAGCATCGTACTCAGATCGTAAATCCATAAGAAATTGATAAGTGTGCTGACGATCTAGACACTGCATCAGAATGGAAACGGCCTCAGGAGGAAAGTCTGTGAGTGTCTCAAACTGAGCAAGCTCCTCCTAATGGCATAGTAGATATCCAAAGTGGTGAGAGACAGAGAGGTTAGGTAACTCTCATGAGGCATGTGCAATCTCCCGATAAAGCTGAAATACTTGGGTATCATTACGAGTATGAACGTACATCTGATTAAAAGCTTTCCATAAATCGAAAACAGACTCGGAGAACATAAACATAGTATAAATGCGCTCCTCCACGGAGTTGAACATCCATCCAAGAATAGTGCAATGGCTTATCTCCCATTGATTAGAAATGGCAACATTATTAGCATCCGGTTGGATCTCAGTGCCCAACAACCAACTAGTCTTCCCTTTCAACCCAATAAAGAGGCGAAAAGATTGGAACCATGAATTAAAATTTGATCTGTTCAATAATACACTAGTAACCATAGTTGTCAAATTATGAATCAAATCATGAATCAGAAACACTATGAATCGCGACCCGTGAATCTAATCAAAAGAATCGGTATAAACGTAAAATATTTCGGAAATAATATATAATTGCAAAGAGAACATATTAAGAATATATAATAAAACATATTACGACCTAAAACCAATTATAAGACATGATTTCATTGAAACATAACTAACAAAATGAACTTCAATGTCCAAATTATGTCCAAATTTTAACAAACCACCACTCTCAATGTCCAAATTTAAACACAACAATATATTATACAATATAGTAACACAAATAAAGATTAAACATAACACTATAAAAAATACATTATAATAACAATATCATATAATATAACTTATAAAATCCTTACACAAGACTTGTTGGTTTTAATCGAACGCAAAGCTACCTCCCTCTCTCAATCAGCTTCAAACAAGTTTGAAGAGGAGAAAAAAATGATCACAAGACAATAAAGGAAATCGCAGCTTCGAACAAGTTAGAAAAGAAGAAGAAGAGTGATCGCAGCTTAGGTTTCGTTCTCGTATGTGTGTCAGTCACTCTCTCTTTCGCAAAGGGTAACTTAAATTTGTACTAACTTCTTATTATTTTGAATATAAAATATTTTTTAAGGTTTACGAGCTTTAAGTCGGTTGAAAATACCCAACATCCTCCGAGAAACATTAATCACATCTGAATCGTGAATCGGTGCGATTCACGATTCAGACTCCGAATCGACCGACAACCCGATTTTTGGAGCCCCTCTGATTTTATTCCCGATTCGTATCAATTAGTATGTGAATCAGATCGAATCATACGAATCGAATCGTGAATCGTATGATTTTGACAACTATGCTAGTAACACGATGAGTAGGTGTATGTCGAGTATGAACAACCCATTCAAATCAGCCATATCTCCAAAATACTCAAATATAATCCAACAAGTACACAAATAGGTCCAAAAATTGGTAAAGGTGCCCAATCACATTCACCAACATAAAGGGGTATAAATCCATAAAAAAAATTGGCAATGAGCTTAACTAAGTAAACACAGCAACATAGAAGGTTATAAACCCTCAAATTTTCATCAAATATAGGCAAATTAATAACCTAATACATTGTTTCTCACGCTGCTGGTTTGATTAAACCCCCAAATTAAAAGGGTTAAACCCTAAAAAAAGGAAGAAAAATGGGAGAGGAGATTACCCAATCAAGCCAGCAACGTTTAAACACTCTAAAATGGAGAGATCGCGATTTTAGAGGAGAAAAAGGGCACCTCAGGTGGCCAGGTGAGGTTGGTCGGTGGAGAGAGAGAGAGAGAGAGAGAGAGAGGGAGCTGGGCAGCTAGGGTTTGGAGCTGGGTTACTAAGGTTTTGGAGTGAGATACTAGGGTTTGTGGTGGAAGGTGTTTTGCTCTGAAATCAAGTAGATTTGTATGATGTGTTGGCTTTACAATAATGGTGCCACATTATTGTATTTATATTACCTAATGGAATGATCTAGAAGTACATGGTAATTAGTAAAGGTAAATAATGAGCCTAATAACTAAAGCCCAATACAAGTGGGCCTAAAAATAAAATATGTAACACTAACCTAATATCCAACATAGTTGGGGAGTGGAAGCGATTGAATATAAAATTGCACAACAACAATTTTAAAGGCCAAAGACCCAATTCTAACTCTCATTCATCTCTCTCAAGTTAATAGTAAGTACAAATTGGTGAGGGGCATCCTGTTTATATAGTACAATTGAATAGAGTAAAGGGTTCTAGAATGATGATATCATAAGATAGTGACATCAAGGTGTGACGTTATCTATCTAAAAGCCTCTTAAAATATCTAACGCCAAAAGTACAAAAGTAGCCCTAGCAATATATGCTCTTGCATCACTCTACCTTCCCTAAAAAGTCGTCATATAGTCTCTATATTGGCAGTGGAAGTCAAGGTTAATGCGCTTCTTCCGCCTCGGGCTGACCATGCCATCTTATGAGAAAACGGGTGTGGTCACCAGAAAGGGATGAAACTATTTTCAATGATTAGACACCCTCAACAGGATCAACATGGGAACGAACTAGGTGACCCTCCGCTCGCTGAAGAGGGATCGGGGGAATGTGGGTGTCTCGAAAGGGAGAAAAGTTGGCCACATTGAAAGTGCGGTGCATGAAAAACTCTACAAGCATGTCAATCTCGTATGCGTTATCCCCATTACTCTGGATCACGAAAAAGGGTTCAAAACACAGCATCTGAAGCTTGTATCCTTTGCCCTAGCGCCGAGCCCTCTGAAGATAGACCATGACTAAATCACTCAGCTGGAAGACAATGGCAAGACGATGGGCATCATCATGGTCTTTGTAGGACGCGTACATACACTGAAGACGGGTGCAGACATCATCGTAAATGGCAGTCAAGCGGGTGGCAAACTCAACGTCTGTGGGGCTAATCGAGACCATGGGAGGTAGCTCAGACAAATCCAACGGTAAGGAGGGTGAGGTCCCTAAAACAATCTAGAATGGAAAGAGACCGAGGGATTGGTTAATAGCATTGTTGAATGGAAGCTCAACTTGTGCAATGACAACATCCCATCGGCATGGAGTCTTGACGACTAAACAACGAAGTAAATCCCATACGCTTCGGTCGACAACGTAAGTCTGGACATCGGTCTGGGGTTGAAAGGTCGTGGAAAACTGGATGGAAAGGCGAGGTAAACCCGCCAAAAGTGGCCTGTGAAGCGAGCATCTCTGTCGAATGTGATGCTATGCGGAACGCCGTGTAAACTAACAATCTCCGAGAAATAGAGGGTGGCAACATGTGAAGCATCGGGTGTGCACGAGAAAGGGATGAAAAGTGCCATTTTGGAGAACCGATGGATGACAATGACGATCGAATCATGCCCTCGAGTAGTTCTCGGAATGCCGACAATGAAATCCATGGATACATCCTGCCACAGGCGATCGGGGACGGGGAAGGGGGGCAACGTTAAAGTGTCGCCCCTTGGTCGTCTAACAGATGTAAGACTTAACGTATATAAATGTTTGTGTCCCATCGCATGGTAGGCTCATAAAATCTCTCTACGGTCGAGTGAATACGAGTAAACACCCATGTGGCCAGCGAGACCGCAAAATAAACCTCGGATATGATATTTGCCTGGAGAGAAGAAGCAGTGATGCAGCGGATGGTACCGCGAAAGAGGAAGCCATCCCAGAGTAAAAAATATTCGAGGCGCAAATGGGCTAAATGGGTTGCTCGCCCAACCCTAAAAAAGAGATGCTAACTAGCGATATAAGCGGATTTATCGCAAGGCTACTTAAGATTTTACTTGAAATTGAGAAAAAGGGAGATGGGTGGGCTCGAGGAAGGTTGGTTCCATCGGATTCATTCTTTACGTACGAAAATGGACTTCTCCAAAGGTAGAAAACCTATCTGAGCAAAATCCTATGGCAATATCAAAGAAGAAAAAGATGTCAATCTTGAGATCCAACCTGTATGCTGGGAGCACTCACTTTAGGACCAAAATGGGCGTCTGTAACATATAAATCTCGCACTTCCTCTTCCCAGGTTTGTATTGAAGGACGAAGGTATAGCGCTGGAGGAAAGTTATCGACTAATTTGACGATCGCTATGAAGATGATAACAAAGTGCCTCATGGTATGACTTCATAACAAACTTCCTATGCAGGAGGCAAGACTGCCAAAACTTGAGGGCCTTAATACAGCGTAAAACTCCCGGTCGTAGGTCGAATAATTCAAAGCGGGACCTGAAAGCTGACTGAAGAACACAACCAGCCTTCCGTTATGACTCAAGACCACACCAAAGCCTATCTTGCAAGCATCGTAAGACAACTCAAAAAGTTTAGTGAAGTCTGGAAGGGCTAAAACCGAGGCAGTGGTCTTGAGGGCCTTCATGCGGCGGAAGACGCTACCGACTGCATCAGAACTTAAGGAGGTAGCCATCAAATTTGTACTAAATCGACAATGAATCGATAATAGAAGATGGCGAGGCCGTGAAAACTGCGCACCTACGATGCGGAGGTGGACCAATCTACTATGACTTGGACCTTAGAGGAATCACGCGCACACCATCTCCAGAAATTACATATCCCAAAAAGGTGATCGACGGGGCCATAAATTAGCACTTCTTGAAACGAAGATGAAAACGATCAGCTCGAAGTATGGCTAATACCTGCCACATGAGATAAATGCTCCTCCGATCGATCGTAAATGAGGATGTCATCAAAGTATACTTCTACAAACTTGTCAAGGAACGGCCGAAGGATCTGAGTCATGATGCGCAAAAAGGTGGATGGAACGATAGACTATTCGAAGGGCATAACGGGCCATTCATAGAGGTCATCATTCGTTTTGAAGGCAGTATTCCATTCGTTCCGGGGCCACATGCAAATCTAACGATACTTGTTCTTCGAGTCAAGTTTGAAGAAGACTCGTGCTCAATGCAATTGGTCAAGCATATCCTCGAGGTGGGGAATGGAAAATTGATAGTTGGGAGTAATCTTGTTAACATCCCTATTATCCACACACATCCTCCAACTCCCATCTTTCTTAAGGGTGAGGAGGGTTGGAACGACGCATAGAAACACTCTTTCCCTGATAAGGCTGCGATCACAATAACTCGCAAATTTGCCTCTAAAGCTCCTCGTGCTAGATAGGCGGCATCCGATAATGAGGAAAGTTGGGCAGGGATGCGTCGCGTACAAAGTCGATCGAATGGTGAATATCACAGAGAGGCGAAAGCTCATCGGGTGGGGAGCGAACATTGATAAAAGAATCTAGGAGGTCACGAATCTCCAGCGACATATTGGTCTCCGGTGTGCTAAAAGGGCTAATGAGCGCATAACACAACCCGCTCTCCTCGGCTTCATTCGCCAAACCAACGTGAGAAACAATAAAGGCTGAAGGTCGAGGGGGATGGAGCTCCTGCATCGACTGGAGCATAAACTGAACTGTTGACCCTAGGGCTATAGTGTGAAAGATGTAGTTGTTGGTGCGACCATCATGCATACTTGAGTGGTCATCCTACCAAGGTCTACCCAACAGTAAGTGACAAACACGTTGCCCTCTTGAAATGGATTCTAGACCATCTTTTTGTTTGGACTTTGATCCTAAACCTTTTTATGTTAACAATGGTCAACCAAATACTGATTCATCATGAAGTTCATAGTTATGTTCCTGCTTTTGTTGAAGTTCTTTGGCAAAAAAAAGTGTCTCCTACACAAAACTTAATGGAAACTCCAAGCCTCCCACCTTTAAGTGATCCCTACTTACGTGGTTATACTTTGGTTGTAAGATTGTTAAATGAAGTTTATCAAGATGTTCTTCGAGATAGTAGTTATTCTAATCTCAGTGGTAGATTGGTTCTTTCAAAGGGGGACAAGCCATGGAAGGTGGATGAACTCTAAGTTCATCTCTCTACTGTTTGGCAGCTTCAAAATACTTGGAACCTCACACACATTGGTAAGGGCTACTTTAATATTCATTTTTCTTGTTCATATAAAATGGGTAGAGTTTGGTCTTTGCATAAGTCAAAGCTATCCACTGGTACTTTCAAGTTGTTTCAATGGGTTCCTGATTTCAACACAGAATTACATGTTATTTCTACTGCTTATGTGTGGGTCAGGTTCATGGGTTTGTGCCAAGATTATTGGGACCCTCGTCTACTTCTTCAAATTTCTAGGGGAGTAGGTTTGCCTCTGCGTAGTGACAAAGCTACAACGGAAAGTACTTATGGCAATTTTGCTAGAGTTTTAGTTGAGGTTGACCTGTCAAAAAAGCCTCTTGAACATCTTTTGGTTGAAAGAGGTGAGGGTAGTTTCTTTGTGAAAATTAACTATGAATCACTTCCTCTATTAACGAGTGTAGAAATTTACAGAAAAAAGTGTCCAACCCGCTTCTTCAACCTAAAAAAAAATGTTGCCGGCAATGGTGGAAAAAACACAAAAGTCCTCTTGTCCAAAGCTTGGTCTGATGCTGAAAATCTGGTTCCAAAAAATGTTTCCTGCCAAAGTACGGAACCATTGGTCAATGGGTCAAACACGGATGTATTTTTGGTTGATCAAACGCCTGATTCCACTGCCGTAAAAGATAACTCTTTTACTGTAGCTCACAGATTGACATATCACAGATTGATGGAGTCATAATCCAAAGTTCGGATGATCACAAAGATTCACGCAGAGATACTCTAAGCTTACCTTTTGATAAAGTTACAGATGACCTTCTGCAGCAAATGGGTGCGCCCAGCAGGTCATCTCCAGATATGGAAATGATGTCTTTGTGGGTCACAACACTGCTGAGTTTTTGGATAATGTTGATCAACAAAAGTAGTGTGATGAACCTAATGAAGATGGTGAAAGAGAAAATAGTTAGCTCGTGAGAATTTATGTTCTCCATTGCATGAATTAAATATTGAGGATATTCTAAAAAAAAGGCACAACATTATAGAAAAAGAGATCTTATTTGTTTTCCTTTAAGTAGGTCACAAAAAAGAGCTACTAATATTAACGCAAGGAAGACATCTTTATTCATGAGGATTCTAAGTCAAAATAGGAATTGGCTGAAGAAGAAATTGACAAAGTTAATGCAAGATTAGGAACCCTTCTCAAACACGGAAACGATGATATTCAATTTTCGAAGTTTAACATAAAAAAAAGTGGGAGAAGAGATAATAGCCATTTATGCGACTCGGGAAGCCACGACTCTGCACATCAAAAATGCTTACGAAGGGGTTATTAGTTGTTTCCCTTTTGCTTGTTATTTAATACTTTATCTAGTTCTTTTGTAAGGGATTTTGGGTCGTCTTATAAGCCCCTTCCCAATAGGCTTTAATTT
The DNA here is from genome assembly GCA_949130495.1 of Sambucus nigra. Classification (NCBI taxonomy): domain Eukaryota; kingdom Viridiplantae; phylum Streptophyta; class Magnoliopsida; order Dipsacales; family Adoxaceae; genus Sambucus; species Sambucus nigra. Next base: position 365,827,077 of record OX422220.1, on the reverse strand, counting down.
TTGGGTTTCGTTTAGGGTTGTACGCCTTGGAGGTGGGGGCTCACTTATTCTCCGATTTTCTCCTTATTTATCACCAATAGCTCTTGTAGAGCTTCATGTTTTTCAAAACGAAAAATGACAAACACGCATATCAACAACTGTGCATAAGACTTCATCGGCGTATGAACCATTGGATAACGGAATGCGGCACTATCGGTATGTGCAATATCGTTGCCCAGCCGCCAATACGGCCTGGCCTGGCAAGTGGATATGTGGGAAGTCCTAACTTGTCAACCATCTCATGTGCGATAAGGTTGTCGATGGCTCCCCCGTCAATGATGACGGTGTATAAACGCCCTTTGGACATGCATCAGTTGTAGAAGTTGTGCTGAAATTTGTACGTGATGGCTTAGGGTCGGGCAGGTTTTTTGGGTATGTTAGGGTTGGAGTCGGGTCGATCCTGGTTTCTCCGTCTTCGGGTGAGTGGCCGGTGGGGTTTTCAGCGCCAGAAAAGGTCGTCGACTGGGAGAAATTGGCGGGATGCTCCGAAAGAGGGAAGAGGACACCAGATCCGCTTTGGATTTCTGTCGGTAGGGGACGGGGGTGTCGAGATCTAGCCGGAAGACACTCGATGGCCGAAAAAGGAACTGTTGCACGTTGGATCTGCTCCAGGACAGTTGAGGTGAGATCGGTTAGGCCAAAAGCCTCTTCTGGAGTGGCCGGCGGCCAGTCGAGGACCACAGGCCACTTGGCGGGTTGGATCTTCTATCAATCGAATAGTGGTGTTGCTACTTTTCTGACTTCTCGGGAAGCTGCTCTCGGTGGTGGTTTGTGCCTCATTGGGGTGGCACCACCCTAGAGCAAACGTCACTCTGATACCAATTTGATGTGTAACTGGGGAGCCGAGGCGATTAAATCTAAAACTAAATGACAACAATAATTTAAGAGGCCAAAGGCCCAAATTTTAACACTCATTCATCTCTCAAATTAATAGCAAGTACAAAAGGGTGAGGAACATCCTATTTATAGAGTACAACGGAATAAAGGAGAGGGTTATAGAATGATGATGTCACAAGATAGTGGCCTTAAGGTGAGACATCCATCTGGAAGCCTCTCGTTATTAACGCTACCTACTGATATACATAAACTTTGATATATAAAAATTACATGTTTAATAAAAAGAATGGAAGAAAATATAAAAATAAATTACATGATTAATAAAAAGAATGGAAGAAAATATAAAAATTACATGTTTAATAAAAAGAATGGAAGAAAATAGATGAAAGCGAGGATAGCTTTAATAACGAGAGAAATAAACACACTCAAAGTGTTGTTTGACTCACTAACTTCTGGAAAATAATATTAAATTCAAAGTAAAATTTTAGCGTTAATATATTTATAATATACTTATTTGCTAAAAACTAATAATGAAAAACACAGTAAAGAAAACAACCGATTACCCAAAGTATCCCAACCTTCAACTTCCAATATTTTTTTCTAATGAAAGCATAAAAACTAAAGCCTACTACAATTCTATCATAATACGCAAATGAAGAATCTATTTGTGAAATTTAGGACCTCCACATTCTCCAAATCCAATCCTATGGGTTTTCAACTCGAACTGTCTCGTTTGGTTAAAAGTGGACCTTCGACAAAAAAAAAAACAAGTGTTGACATGGTGGATTGCTTAAAGGACAATGTACTCTAGTGATTTACTTCAAATTGAAAGGCCAAATACTAGTCTCTCCCTTGGTACATTTTGTCTAAACTCTAAAAGAAATGTCAAATTGTCTCTCCCTTGGTTCATTTTGTCTGAACTCCAAAAAAGGGGAGCAGAATGTTGCTCGCCTTTCAATACATTCTCCCTTTATTCCGTTCTTGTGGATGAAAATGTGTGGAGAACTAGATAATGTGAGAATGGTTCCAAAGTCTTGAAAAGATGCTTCGTTAATCTCATTTTTAGAGTATAAGTGCAAGAAGAATTAAGATATTTGGAGATGCATTTTTATGGCAGTTAAGTTGAAAGTATGGTGAGAAATTTAATAGTACATTTGAAGCAATAAGGATGAGAGCCATATCTGGAAAATGATACTAAGGGCCCGTTTGGTTCTCTATTCAGAAAATTCGATTTAAACACTGTTTTTAAATACAGTTTTAAAATTCAGTTTTTTGTGTTTATAATTATTGGTGTGCGTTTGGTAAAGTTGTTTTTAAATACAGTTTTTTGAAAATTTGACAAAATTGACAAATATGTATATTTATATCATACATATGCGTGTGTGTGTGTGTGGATATATATATATATATATATATATATATATATATATATATATATATATATATAAACATACATAAAACTTTCATACATACATGATACATGAATGTATACATACATACATACATACATACATCATAATGAAGTATGTTAGGGAGTTTAACTCTCTCTCTCTCTCTCTCTCTCTCTCTCTCTCTCTCTCTCTATATATATATATATATATATATATATATATATATATGTCGCATATATAATTCACTATAAAATTATATACATACATGAATTGATAATATTTTTTAATACATATGTACTATATGTATATTTTATATTATTCCATACATTAATAATATATGTATAAAACTATATATAAGTATCATGTATCTATTGATAATATTATTTAACTTTATATTATTCCATACGTAATTTGTGTATATGTACATATATATTTTTTATTTATAAGAATTACACACATTAATGTATTATGTATGTATATTATATATTAAGGTATAATTGCTTTGAAATATTAAGAATGAATAATTCTGAGTTGAAAAATAAAAAAAACAGATGTTATAAAACACCCAAAATCTGTTTTCTGAAAAACTTGATTATAACACAGGAATATTATAATTCTGTGTTTAAAAACAGGTTGCCAAACGAAGATTTTTATCAGAATTGTATTTAAACACAGAAAACAGAATTATAGTTGCAAACCAAACACGCCCTAAGATTTTCAAGACTCTTAACTATTTGAAGGGTTTTTACGTTTCCTCTATTGTGAGATATTGAAATGGAGCTATCATTTTCCGTATTGGAAAGATGGATTTCTTTGTATTCTTGTTTCTTCTGTGGTGGGCTTCTTGTCCCCCTACAGTTCATAATTCTCCAGTTTTCTAATGCATATTTTTCGTTTCCAATCCCCAGAAAAATAAATCATATAGGAAGGTACGAGCTATGATTCACTTCAGACCACGCGTCAAACATGAAAATAAAGGAGCCCTACTTGTCAATTAATCATACAACAAACATTCCTACTCGAAATAAACAGAAAATGCATGTGCAGGCTTTCATCCAAGAAAATTCTCGTTGTTTGACTGAGTAAAAAATTATCAAATCTACTTGGGATGTGTCCACGATTGAGAATTGAGCACATAGTTTAAAACTGCATGTTCCAGGTACTTACATCATACTAACTCACAGAAAAATATGAAATATATGAAGATAGTAGTACCAGCCAATGTAATAGATTCATTCAACCCAGTTGTTTTCTCACCCTTGTTTATCGCTTTCCACGAGATCGGGAGCCAGAGCCAAAGCCAGACCTTGGGCCCGGGAACTTTGAAAACTGCAACCGCCGATATGCAGAATCAGGCTCGTGTTCGTCCATCTTATAACCTGTGAGATTTAATAACAATTTCGTGATATAATAGAGAGATTTTCAAAGAAACATTTCGTAGAGACCCTATATAAAGATGATTCTTTAAAATGAATGGTAAATTTGGAATCTCACTTTATTTTGAATGAATTTCACTAAGTTTTGCACTCAAGATGTAATGAACAGAAATTTTGGAATCTTATATTATTTATTAATCTATTTTTAGAAATATAACTCCTAATTTGGGAAGATTCAAAAAAGGAAAGCAGAGCTCTGAATTTGGGATGGAGAGGACAATGCCAATTGTATCTTGAAAGCAGCTGGTAACCAGTGTATAAATCGAACTCCATTTTACCAACATATTCATAGGCACCACAAAAGAAATTTATCTTCTTTAAATCTTTTTACTCAAGTGTTTTTACTCTAATTTTAGATTGTTGATAGCTTAACATCCCAAATTCTAGTACATTCTAACTAATATTAATAGCCCAAATTCTAGAACTCTATAGCTGGAGGGTGTCTAAAGAGTTGCAACAAACTGGCCTAATGTGCAAAATTGTGGCTAATAAAATTGTCAAAAAGAATAATCACACAAAATTGGGGCTATGTCCACAATTTTTGAAAAAATAGTAGTGAGAAGTTGAAGTAAAGTATAAGCTTGAGAGAGTGTAAAATTGAAGAAAAATTGGAAGGTGTGAAAGTTGCATCAATGTTACCTAATATATGGATCGCTTCATTGCATTGTAAGAATTCGCTAACGTATGTATAATATATTCCAACACAAGCATACCCCCTTTTTATTTAAATCATATTTTATATTAGGCACTTAGTAATGAATTACTTAAGTTTATGTAAATCTGCTCGGGATAGAGCAAAATGATAGAACTTTGTTAACATACATGTTTCACTTCTCACTTTTCTTTGTCATTCTCTTTATATATTCAAAACAAGGTATGCAAAATCTAGAATGTGGTACTTATGGGGAGAGAGTATGAGTTGGATATTTAATATATTGACATTTTTTAGGGGAACTTCAAAAGTATAGAGATATAACCAAATACTTTTAAATGGTGCAACCATTCTCACTGCACTTAATAAAGGTAAAAAATGTATAAAAAGAACAGAAAAAAATGTTTTTGGATGGGGTCTACATAGATTTGTCCTTGCATATCATATTATGTATGAGAAAAGTAATCACCTTGTAAAGCACTCAAAGCAGTTGCTGCACAGGCTGGATTTATAAAATCCACAAAACAAAAAATGAGGGGATCTCCACCACGCTGCAAAATCAGTTTGAGAACATACAAGAAATGAGCCAAAGAGCCTACAAGTCAATGTCGGTAAAAAAAAAAGGTAACAAAATAAAGGGAAACGTGACAATTAAGAGTTAATTATAATTCAGCATGAACTTACATGTTTTGATTCCTTGCTCACAAGCCTTACTTGTACCCTACAAATGGGCGGAAAATATCTACAGATGAAGTAAAGGAACGTGAACAAATCTAGAAAATGGCCAACAAAATGTGGGTGAGATCATTGCCAACATTTCAACGATCGAAAATGCATATTTATACCATTTTTTTACATATCACCTCATCTCAACGGTTTTTTTATTGAATTTTTTGATGAAAAAAATTGGAGATGATCTTCTCACCGTGGAGATCATATCCATGAAGTTTCATTAAAAAATTCATTTTTTTACTATTTTAAAAAAATAGTATGTACCGGAGTCTGCACCATAAGGAGTTCTTACAGGAGAGGGCCTCTCTCTATATATATAGATAGATAGATGTGTGTGTGTGAGAAAGAGAAAGAGAGAGAGTGTGTTGTCATGTCTCCATTGTGTTGCACACTAGTATTTTCAGATTTGTCATGTCGCCATATCCATACCCGTGTCCATGCCTCAGGTTTTGCGCCGGCACTTGGTGTTTCCACCCAACTATCATTTTTGCACGATACCGTTCGCAGCCAGAAGCAAATATGATGTCAATAAGGGTCTTTTTGTCAATTTTTTAGTCTTTCTTTTATTTTTAGTATTTCATTGTATTTTTCTTTTGTTTAGTATTTAGAAGAAAGAAGGTTATTGCCTTCTAGGGACGTAATTGTAATAAGAATTATTAGCTTAGAGGTCAAGCAACCTCCTTCCTATAAATACTCATGTGTAGTCTCATTTAAGGCATTCTTCCATTTTATGAGATATTGATTAGAGAGAGTTGAGACGAGAGTCTTCTTTTCTTGTTCTCATTTGGCATCATTTACGTCAATTGGTATTAGAGCCTAGTCGGTTTTACCCGTTGTTGTTGTCGTAAAAAAAAAAAAACTTCTAAACTTCACAACGGGTTCAAAAAAGATGCAAACCCCCGTTGAAACTCCCAACGAGAGTCTTGTAGAGGTCATCAACCGATTGATGGCCCAAATGGATGAGATCAACGCGCGACTTCCTTCAGCAACAACCATCGTTAGCCGCCCTCTCACCGCCCCAGTATCATCTCAGAACCCTAACCCTAATTCCCCCAAATCAACCCATTTAAAACCCACACCACAAAAAAAAACTAATCCTACAAACCCTAACCACATATACATCCAAGAAAGCACCACCATCGACGGTGGCGCCCCACCACCACAACCAGCTGCTCGAAATACCCAAAAAAAAAACTAAATATTCAATCCAACCCGAAACAACCCCACCACCCTTCGAAATCCTAAATTACCCAAGCCCGTCCCCAAATTCAGCCTGATCCAACCAGAAATCAACCCCAGCCCACAAAATATCTCCTCCGTAGCCGAACGACTCAAAATCAAGCTCAAACGAACCAGATTCAGTAACCAGCAGCGTCCGCCCAGCCCGCCGACTTGGGCTGAGGGTACCAACACTCGAATGGCCCTACCGAGGATCTCCCGACGCATCCGGTTCATTCCGACACTTTTTCGGCAATTTCTTCTCCATTATGTGTTCAAATGGCACCACCCTTGATCGGAATGTACTCTCCAACAATAGCCGAGATGATCCGTAACATTCGGCACAGGGGTCAAATCCAACTCACCCTCATGCAAAGGGTAACAATTCCGGCGCTAGATGAATCCACCATGCATTTTAACCCAAATCTTGAAGAACAAATCCTAGAATTTCAACCCCCACACATCTCAAATACCTTCACCCTCCAAAATTCACAAGAATCTCCCAAATATTCTCCACCGCCACCCAAACTCTCATCACACCATCATGTCCCATCACCATACCTTCCTCCACCTCGCATTCTTGTCCCACCCCATAACCACCATACTCACCCCACACCCTCTCAACATGACCAAACCTTACACCATATATCCATTTATACACGCCACCACCCACAAAGACACCTCGAACCTCATCATCTTCCCTCCATGCCCCCGGCCCCACCTACAACTATCAACCCTCACCCACCCCATATGGCCTTCCCCACGCTTCCGCCTCCACCTATTCTACACACATCCCCACCATCCGGCCACCCGACACATGTACCCCACCCCCATTCTATGAGGGATGCACGCTCCGTCAATTTCACCCCTGTTGATTCACATGAGAGAGTACGGGAGTGAATTAGCCTACCCCCACATGACGGCCCACCATCACTCCGCCCCAGAGTTCAAGCCTCTGCCTCCCACTAAGTGGCGCACCGATGTCTCCCCTTTTGATTATTTGGGTCCGAAGGTCACTCCTTATGTACCTCTCTCAAAGCGACATTGTTTTTTGTGTTATCAAAAGGGGCACCAGATGAACCACTGCCCCTATCGCCAGCCGTTGGTCCCCGCTCCACCTCCTTCCCCACCACGAGAGGTCATTCCCCCTTTTATTCCTCCTCCACCAGTCCCTTTACAGACACCACCACCAACTTCTGATCCTCCTCATCCACCGCCATGGAGACATCCAACTTACCGAGCCTCCGCTAGGCGATGATGACCTAGATGAAGATGCCTTAGATCTACAGGGTGGTGACGCCATTACACACTTAGCCCTTCAGTTATTATCGAGGAGTATGTTGGGTGATATTCGGGTGGATATCCCGAAGTTTGATGGCCACCTACATCCCGATGTCATTGTTGAGTGGCTTGCCACCATAGAGAGGATATTTGAATACAAGCGACTGAAAGGTCGTCGATGTGTCCTGTTAGTAGCCAGCAAGTTTTAGAGTTACACGAGTGTATGGTCGAATGATTTGGAGCAGCGTCGTGTTCTTGAGAGTCAGCATCCTATACAGTCTTAGGCGGAGCTTCGAGCACAGTTGATGACCGCTTTTGTTCCCACTACTTACGAGTGTGATCTCTTTTTTCTGGTCAAGTTTCTGCGACAGGACACTACAGTTTTAGACTACACGGAGCGCTTTCAGCTTCTTTGTACTTATGCCCGCCTCGGTGAGAATGAGGAGCAGCGAATTAGTCGGTATATCCACGATCTTCAAAGTTATATCCAGAGAGATCTCGCTTTACGTGACATCACCTACTTTGCAAAGGCAGTTGAGTACGCTACTAAAGTCGAGTCATTCCATCATACAGCCCCTCCGCCCCATGGCTGCTCCACTCCAGCTCCTCCAGCACCCGTGACTTCTACTGCTCCTATGACCCCACCTACCTCAGCTGTTCGGACGCCCACGGTTCCACCTCCTGCACTCACTCACCCGATGACATTCAAATGTTACAATTGTGGGGTAATTGGTCATATTGCATCGGACTGCTCTCTCCCACAGCGTCGCACTCTCCTAGCTTCGGGCGATCCTGAGTATCTTGAAGAGACGACGGAGGTTCCACCCCAGCATGCTCTCGTTACTATCCTCATGGTGACACTAAAGGCCTTCCCCTTTGAGTTCGAGGACGAACTCTTTCAAGGGGGGAGAGTGATGTGAATAAGGGCCTATTAGTCATTTTTGTCATTTTTTAGTCTCTTTTATTTTTAGTATGTCATTGTATTTTCCTTTTGTTTAGTATTTAGAAGAAGGAAGGCTATTGGCTCTTAGGGACGTAATTGTAATTGTAATTGTAATTGTAATTGTAATTGTAATTGTAATTGTAATTGTTAGCTTAGAGGCCAAGCAACCTCCTTCCTATAAATACTCATGCGTAGCTTTATTTGAGGTACTCTTCCATTTTATGAGATACTGATTAGAGAGGGTTGAGACGAGAGTCCTCTTTTTTTGTTCTTATTTGGCATCATTTACGTCAAAATACAAATGGTTGAAAAATCTAATTATACACCCTATGTTTTGTCGGGGGCATGCAGGAGATCAATGGGGACTTGATGTCATGTGATAGCAGCATGGTGCAAATACAAAGTTTTTGATAAATGGGTAACCAACACAAATCATGCGTCAAAACATAGGCTGCGAAGTCAAAACTTCACATTGCAACATCATATATATATATATATATAAGCATTACAAATTGAAGGATACGAGATACTTCTCTTTTTGTTCTGTTAGGAGGAAGTCCCTCAATGTACAGAGTCTTAGAAGCATCTGGAGGGAGAGGGAGAGGTAGTGGTTCGCGGCCTGGCCTGTCCATTGGATCCACTGGGACCCGACCCCCATACTCCACGACTCGGCCATTTTGGAGCCATTGAAACAGGATCAACTAATCCAAAGGCTGGTCCACCTCCAATAGCTCTCCCTAAACCAACACCGCCATAATTACTCGCTTCGCCAGAAGTAAAGGCAGGAGGCTGCTACAAAAGCGACAAAAAAAGATATTTTATTAGCACACAACCATCATGGCAAAAATGTAAATCGAGCAAAGTTCAATGTTTAGAAAGGAACCGAGTTTTGGAGATAGAGATCATATGACGATCCCAACGTCTTCGCTTCCTTTGCCGGAGGGCCACCTTGGTTATCGTATCGTGCTAAATAGTTGTGCATCTCATGAGCTGAAGGCAATCCAGAAGGTGGAAGCTCTGCAGTTTTTAATAACATATCACAATTTCATCTTAAAGTAATATGATAATTTCAGTATTATAATGCAATCATGAAGGTAGTACAAAATGATAGGTTTTCAAGCTTCAACCAAAGCATAAGGGAAATAACATTTTAATACATTATAGAATATACCCCTCTCATAATATTTTTTTTTACATAACTTAAAAGGAGAATGACTACTATAGAGCTTAGAAGTCTAATGAGGAGTTCAAGGGTTTTAGTATGAACTCCAATTATTATAAACTTAAAAGGGATAAAAAAAATTATATATATAGTTAAGGTGCCAACAATGGTTCGGCAACCAAGAAAAATTCAAGACCATGCCAAAAAAATATCTCATGTCAGGATTCAATTACAAACCACAGCCAGGATTCAATTACAACCCACAGTCAGCAATCAACAAGGACTGGCATAAAAAGAAAATCTCCCACCGGGAAGGGGGGGGGGAGTTGGGAGGGGGGGAGATGAGGATGTGCACGAGGGAGAAAACACGAACATAAAAATGTGTCTACTGGTAATCCCAGAAAAACAAATTCCACAATGAACTACAACACTTAATAGAATAAGTATTGTAAAGGAATCTGTGAGAACATAATAATTGTCCAGATCATTGTTCAAGCAACAGAAGCCGACAATTTCCAACACCTGGCTATGGCGAGGGCCGGCAAGCTCAATGAACACCTCAACTGAACTGGCTCCGGTCCCTTCGAGGTTCCTCAACCCTCAAAATGCAAAGTCTAAGCCATTAATTTCCAACCCCCTAGTTATGCTAAATGGCTTCCACCGAGAAACAATCCGGAGAACTAGCAACCTCACGGACAAGACCAATTGACCCCATCGTAAACCAAGCCATACCCCTAAATTACAACTCAAGCCTGCTCCTTGGGCAAAATTATTAAGTATTCCCCTCAAGTTTCCAAAATCTCACTTCACACACCCAAATGTTTTCAACCCAATTTTGAAACAGACCTCACTACTTCTAACCCTCCTAGATTAGATAATGAAAGCGTTGAACAGACCATTAATGAACTACCCCCACTTGGTTATCAGGCTCATGGAGGAAGAACTCGTCAATTTTTAGAAAATGCGAGCCGCGTGACCGTGAAGCTATCGAGACATTGCATCCCACTAAGAATTAATTAGCATTTAAAAAAACCACAGTTCATATTGGCACGATAAGGCCTAGGGTCTCGAGTTGGAATTGATTTCGGTTACTTGGTACAAAGAGTGCCACTTAGAAGTGGCCGAGTGTGTCAAAATGGTTTGTGAGTAAGTTGAAATGTACCACCTGAATGCAGAAGCAGAAGGTGGCTTTGGCTAGGTTACGCAGTCATTTTCCCTTGGCTGAGGCATTTGTTGCGGCCCCGTTAATGTTGTTGCTAAAGACTATTGACTTTACCCTTTTGTCATCCGAATCAATATTGTGGGTTCGTTGGTGGTTGTTGAGGAGACAAGGACACATTATTACTATTAGTGATGTAATACGGGAGGTTCGAGGAAATTAATTTTATTTGTCTTCATTTTACTTTCATAACTAGTTTAGTACTTTCTTCCTCTAAACTATATAATAGAAAGTATGGCTCTTCTTATGATTCAAAATCCCGGGTTGATCAACCAATCATGTCGCAATCACCATCACGTTACAAATCCTAGGGCAGGAGAGGGGGAAATGAGTCTTTATCAAATTTTCGTCAGGGGGAGGTGAAACAATATGCATAGTGGTAAAGGACCTCCAACTCAAATGAGAGGAGTAAGGTTGACTCTAGTCCCTCCTCCTAAAGGAAGTGAGCGACATATTCTACTATGTACGTCCTGGTTTCGTGCAAGCGTGCTCAAACTGACCTTTGCATATGATCTCTCGCAGTTTTAAGTAGTATAGTTATTTGAGGGTAAAATCTCCTTAGAATGTTCTAGTGTGCCCTCATTAGTCATTTTACCTTTTAGAGTTCTCTTGTCTAGCAAGATAACTTAGCCTATTAACAAGTCCATTGGCTTTTTTCGTCATCACTACTATTACTTTTGAGATGGAATACAGAGAGAAATTGAGCCCTTGGTCTCTAAACATGTTTGTGTTGTTTAGTTTTAATTAGAATTGCTTTCGCTCCCAACTACACATCAAATTGGTATCAGAGCGAACGTCGCTCTTGATGTGCTCGTCAATATGGTTGTTGTAGAGTGATGGGTAAAGTTCGGAGGAACTGGCGAGCCATTCCTCCAAATTTGACTCCCGCTGCCCACGGTCAAGCGACACCACCCTTATTTTCACCCAAAAACCCCACATCTAAAACTCCAGACACCTTTGGCTACTTTTCAAGATTAAAACCCACCACGCAACAGATTGTACTTCATTTTCCCTTACAAGAGCTAACCGACAGTCATCAGACCGAAGTGACCCTAAACGGAGGCCGTCTCCATGCCTCCACCGTCGATCAGAGTGACTGGAGGCTCAAAAATCCATATTTGGCCTCCTCTAATGACCTCAAAGAATCCCCGGCCACCACATGTAGAAGCCCAATAACCTAATCGACACTCGAGACTTTCCGCCAGATAACGACCTACCTCTGATGGTCCCTGTTGAGACGATCGACACTTGTCGCAAAGGAGAAGCCCAAGAAAACTTACCCTAAGCATCTTTTAAGGCCAACGACCAGCCTGCTCCCTGACATGGTTGTCGATTCCATGCAACGGTAACATGGCTAGTGAGAACCCTACCGGAACTTTGGTGAGCCCTGTCAAAGCCAAAGCAATTGTTGTGCCACTCCAAACCCTAGCTATGGTTTATAAATGCAATGATGCCATTTACCCTCCTACCACTCAAATTTCCACGAGTAATCCAAAATCACTTTTCCCTTTAATTTATGTTTTGCCACATTTAACCATTAATTTAATAGCATCCCACTTCCATCCACTTTCCAAAATTACAGTTTAGTCCCCAAAAGTTTTCAATCCACAGTTGATAATTCCAAATCTGCCCCAAAACCTTTTATAACTCTTCCAAATATCACCCCCAAACCTCCCCGACTTCGCAGAAAAATTACATAACCCACCTTCCCATTTCTGAAAATTATTTGGGGCCTCAACTTCTGAAATTTACATTTCAGACCCCAAAATTTCTGAAAATAACAATTCAGACCCTACACTTTCTCAAACCCACAATACCAGCCCAACTTCATTCCCCGTTACTAGGGGTGTGTTTCGGCCGGATCGGAATAAGGGTGTTCGGAAAATTTTCCAAATTTTTCGAAATTTTAAAATCCTTTCCAAATCAGAAAAAATAAATTTCGGAATATCACTTTTTTTTCCAAGTCGGGATATTCGGAATTTTCGGAATTTTTATTATTCGGAAAAATATTGGAAAAGTTGGAATTATCGATTTTATCTATTTCGGAAGATATCGGAACTATCATTTTTTAAAGACATACATATGATTAATGAAAAAACTTTAGAATGCATCAACAGCATAAACAACAATTTCACATACTAATATGAAATTCACACCATAAGTTAACACAGAGTTAACACAGTGGAGGGAGGATTTGTTTGGACATTCATAATCTTCCCCCTAAGGTCAGTTCTTAGTTTTGTGCTTGCAAAACTTATCATCATTTCTTTTCTTTCAGAAAATTATTGATGTGAGAAGTAATTGCATTGTTCATTTAAAGGATTTGCATAGAGCCATTCAATTTGTATTTATCGTATTTCAAAGAGGCTTGAATCTAGGAGGGGTAGAAAAACAGTGGTTCTTGGTTGTCTTTATTTGAAGTAGTAACGTTTGTTTCTTTACATTTACCAGTAAAATAACAGGGAAACAACCCCAACCTTATATTAGGATATATATATATATATTCACCAAGCTTTGTACCAGCCCATTTATCTTATCAGGATATATAAAATTAGTACACAAATCAACATAAACACACTCATCCGGATATATAAAATTGGTACACACATCAACATAAAAGCTATCTGAAACTTAAAATTTTACCAACCCATTTTTCTTATCAGCTATCATCCGCATATATAAACAAAGAGATCTTAACTTACCCAAAAAAATACCACCGGAAATAGCTGAAACACCAAAAAAAAACCACCGAAAAATGCACCCCGTGAGCTGAAACACCCGAATCGGAAATCAGTGAGGCTGACCTGAGTGAGGGTTAGAGATGATATGAGGTGCGGGGGTTCGAGGGTTAGAGGGAGATAAGGTGCGGCGACGCTGAGTGAGGGAGGAGAGATTTTAGGTTTAGAAAGAGAGAGAAAATCGTGCGGCTGATTTGCAGGTTTGGAGTGTTATGTTGTGTGTGTTAGTAACTTAGTGTGAAGTATATATATGGTAAATATTGAGGGTTGGGATTATTTTAAATGTAGGGTTTAGATTACACTATTAATATATAAATTTTCAATGTAAATATGATAACTAAAAAAAATATTAAAATTAATATTAATATTATGATTTCGGAATATATTTTGGATATTTCGGATCGGAAATTTGGAAATTCGGAAAATTAAATATGATTTCCAATTCCATTCCAATTTATTTCGGAAGATTCGAAAATCGGAAAATTCAGAAATCGGAAATTTAAATATGATGCCAAAATCGGAAAATTACGGATCGAAAATCAGAAAAATCGGAAGTTTGGAAATAATTAACACCCTACCCGTTACCTATTCCCGTTTGATTTGCCATGGAACGAATGTTGTTGTGGTGATTATGATATGGAGGTTTGTGTCAAATTCAATGTTCTGAAAGTCTATTCTGGTGGCCGACCAGGCGCGAGGTAGGTGCCTCACCTATGGGCTAGGCGCGATAAGTAGACCAAGTGAAAAAATCATTGTTATTAAAAATTTGCCCAATCTACACAAAAGAACATAGTACTACGGTTGTATAGAAATATACATAGAAATACATATTAAATATATATACATATATACACACACTTAAAAATATTACCCAAAAAATATACTAAGCATTGTATATATACAAAGCAATATTCATACTTATAAATCTATAATAACAGTATTCATTATGTGTGTAATATTTTATTCTTTGCTTTAGGAATCAAATATGAATTGCACAAAATATTTTTTTGTGGTCTATTATGTCTTCGTGTCAACGATCTTTTACTTGCGTGTCTGACTTCAAAGAAATATTAGTAAAGTTAAAAATCTACGATTTTAAAGTATCGTTACCAATGTTCATGTGTAAATCAATTATAATATAATAGGATACTTATGAATCGTTGAAACTTAATTAATTTATTAGTATTTTATATATCGTAATGAACTTTAATTAGATGTCTTCTATTTATGTACGAGAATTTAAAGAAATGTTAGTAATGTTAGAAGTAAATCAATATGAATTGTTAATAACTTAAATTTCAAAGTATTTTTGGTTTGTATAAAAAGAACATAAAACAAAAAGAATACATATGGGAGAGCCTAGGCCTAAGTCCCCATCCCACGCCCACCTCGCGAATTTAGCGGTTGAGTCATACCGTCATCGAAAAACTACAAAATCGATCGATTAGACCGGTTAAGTGACACTCTACACATAGGGATTCAGAGCTTCCAATTCACCTCCATATCCACCTTCTAAATCAATTATACACGAAATTCCTTCACATGAAAGCAGCGCGCGATCATTAGGTGCGCGAGTGGGTAAGGAATTTGGTCCAATATTTTGACTATTTGTCCACCAGTGCAATACTCCCTCTGGCCGACGTTATTTCCATGTATAGCGATGATGCCCATTACTTAATCACACATATTGATGACTTCTCTAAGGATGTCGAGGACTCGCCCGAGGCTGGTATGGATCTCGAATTATTTCCTTGTGATTTTATTACCATTTTTTAGGAGGATGGATGAATTACCCGCATCTTGTTCCACAATTTCAAGGTTTTTAAGCTTGGGGACTTCTTTCCCATCTTCGAGAAAGAAGAGGTTGAGTTGTGCATCGGCAATTTCTTCGATATTTTTGTTAAGGATGGTTGGATGAATCACACGCATTTTCGTAAAGTAGAGGCATATGAAATGGATGAGTTATTCCCACTCTTTGGGAATGACGATGGGGTTATTTGGAAGTTATTTCTCCTCAGGGTGACTCATTGCTTTGGGTGGCCGAGATTGATTGAGGGTATGTGAACCCATTTTTTTTATAACTCTGAACCTCCACACGAACGAGCCATTTGGACTCCCCCATGTAAACTAAATGGGAGGGCGTTGTGCCAGAGCCACCCTAACAAATTCCCCGCTTAAAGTCTGGTATCCATGGAGGGTTTCGAACTCGAATGGCTTCCTACTCGAATTACCCTAACAAATGCCCCGTTTCTTAGGATGGATTCCTACTCAAATGGGAGACTCCTTTGTTGGTTTTTTTGCTCCCTTGCCACCGACCAAAATGCTCGGACGAGCTTTTTCGAGGAGGGGAGAATAGTGTATACGAGAGGCCCGGGAAAATTAATTGTAATTTTCTTTATTTTATTTTCATGTCTAGTTTAGTAATTTTTCCTCTTTTAATTAGGACATGTAATTGAGGGTGATATTCCCTTAAAATGTTCTAGTGTGCCCTCTTTAGTCATTTGCCTTTTAGGGTTAATTTGACTAGCAAAATAACTTCGCCTATAAAAAAGGTCACTAGCCTCCTTTAATAATTACTACTATTACTTTTTAGATGAATTAGAGAGAGAAAATGGGTCCTTAGACTTTTATTATTGGGCCTTTAAACATGTTGTGTAATTTTAATTAGAATCGCTTCCAAGCCCGACTACATATCAATTTGAGGCTTCTTCAGTATCTTTGTTGTGGAGGTTTGTTGTCGAGGTACGGATTCTCAATGTGTTGATTGTTTTTTACCCTCTTTTTTAGCAAGGAAATGATTTCTCCAGGAGGCCACATTTGATTGAGTTGATTTGTGTGAGCACGAGTTATTGTACACTAGGATTTTACAAATCTCGTTTTAAGTTGGCGCTTGGACCTTTAAAGATAAATGAGTAGATCTCCCAGGTGGCCTAATCTTCATGTGTTGATGATAAGGTGTTTAGTTCTTTGCGTTGGCAAATCCAAGGAAGAATTTATGTTCCGTGGTTGGGGTTTGGGCGCGTTGCAATCTATGCTCGTATACGTGCTAACGAATATGTTGGGAAATTTTGTGGGCTCCATTTTCAAATTGAGGAGTCCACCAATGATAGTTCTCCTTTGGTCATGCACTTGTGCGAATAGAATAAGAAATATTTCTCTGGGAGTATGTATTAGTTAGCCAAGGTAGATAGATCTTCTAGTGTCTATTATTGTTTTTCTAACTTGGGGAAGTTAGGATAGGCATGTATATTATGGCATTAGCCTCCTTTTGTACTCATTAATTAATTGAATATGAATGAATGAGAATGACATGAGAGTAGAGCCCTATTTCTTCTAAAAGTGTTTAAATTGTGTGCAAGTCTTCCATTAGTGCAGGAAGATATATTGTAGGGTCCATGTGCTAAGTAACTCTTAGAGTAGTTTGATCTCTCATGTAACATGATACATTGTTAGTAACATAAATTAACAAGTAACCCCTAGTAGTTGGAAGGGTAATCGAACAGGCATTAATAAGCACCTCATAAAGTGCTTTTCAAAAGTTTGTACCCCCTTGGATGTGTACACTCAAGTGGGACAGCTTCCTTAGTAGCCTTGACCATTCGGATTGAGAAGTTTACATGTGCCGTCCGGGAGTAATTGGGTCAAAGACACGGATAGGCGGATACCCAATTGAAAAAAAAACGTAGATGATCAAGTACATAACTGAAGAAAATAAAATAATATGGAAAAACAAAAATAAAGGAAAATAAAATTACCACACGCACTAAAACCATCCCAATCAGTTCCACATTGGTTTTGCATTTAATAAAAATATACAATAATTTTTTCAAATTTGATATTACGTCCAAATTTTAATTTTGTAATTCATCAGTTGAAACCAGCCCCTGGTTGTACAGGCAGACAATTGAAGTAGCTCGCTATGTCCCCATTCCTTTCTTCGAATCGAATCAATAGTTGATCTCCTTTAACCACGGGATGTTGCAAGTAACATCATAGAAAGATCATAGGTAATATTCTAAGACTAAAGACCCCAAAAAATCCAAACAAGAGTGTGCCTCTCAGGGGTATGCTTCCTTATGTCAGGTAAACAAATCACTCTACAAAAGAAACCATATTTTCCACACAGGTGTATCCCTGCTCTCTCCAAATAGGCCACAAAATGCAAAGGGAGAATCACCAAACACTTGACCACCTCCTTCACTGGACCTCACTGGCACAAGCCAAAATATCCACCCCCATCCTTAGATAAGCCAAGGCATCCCAAAATATTAAGACTAGCCCCATATACTCTTAGTAACATCACAATGCAACAAAATATGATCAACGATCTGCTTTCCGTAAAGCTAACATCTAGTTGCAAGATGATGCCCCCTTTTTCAGATTCCAGAAGCCACGATAGTGCCCCAAGCTGCTGTCCACACAACACATTCTTTAAAATAGCAGAGATATGGGTAACCCTCCATACCAAGCTGATGTAGAGAGTCATGGGACTTGACAGAAAATTGGACTCCCTTCCCTCCATTTCATCTCATCGCATTCGAAACACCTGAAGAAACACATCCATCCAACAGCCCCAGCAGCTCTCCTACCCACTTCAACTCTCATTCCTAATAAAGTTCTTCTGAACCCCTACAGCGGATACATACTTAGCAAAACTATCATCCTTATAACTAGCAATCTAAAATAAATCAGCAAAGCGCTCTCCCAAATATGGTACTAGAAACCCAGAATCGTTCAAAAATTTAAGCATGCCTCCATCTCTGTCCTAAAAAAAAATAAACTTTGTGATCCGCCCATCATTCCTATGTAGCACGGATACTTCAAAAATGGCGTAAACCGAGTATTGAATATGGAAACAACCATGTATGTATCCGATACTTCAAATCCATATACACTGACCATAATTGACAATTTTGAAGTTTTAATAGGCCCAATACGTCGGAATACTGTGGGATACTTTTAGAATACAGCGAGGCAAACTTTGCAATTTTTTAAAGAAAAAAGGGGGTCAGTTTGTAACTATAAAACATTGAACGATTAAATCATATAAATTACTACACAAAATAGTAACTCTCATATATGTCCACTCAAATATCATTCACTAAATCTGTTGACAGCCTATGAAGTGATATAGTTGGGTCATATATATAGCTACACAAAAGATGTTTTTGTGCAACTGTTTATAAAGATATAAGGTGCCATTGAATAGATTCAACTACTATGACAAAGAATGGAGTAACTATTAGGCCTAGTATAATTTTTGGTTGCTTTTTTGTTCATGTCATTTCGAGAGAATTAATGTAATGTGAGTGCTCTTCCAAGAATTATAAATTTGGAATTAATGACTTACATGAATGAAATGTAAATGATAGTATGCAATTACTATTAATTGAACTAAATGTGCGTTAGTGAACTATAAATGTCAACCAATTGGGGGCTAATGCTAAAAATTTAAATATTTCTTATAAGAACCTATATTATATATATTGTAATTGTCCTTATCATTGTCGTATTTAAACTCTATTTATTCTAGATTTGCTGAATCTCCGTATCGTATGTTGTCCTGCATATCCGTATGCTTGCAACATATATCATTTCCCAATGAATTCCTATAAACCCACCCATGAGGACCCTAATAAACAAAATCTCGCCACTACGGTACGTGTTCAAAGATGGTCCACTTCTGACAGAAACCTCCAAAGTCATTACCCCAACTAAACTTCATTATAGATTCTCAAGTCCTTAATCCCCATCTCAACCTCCCTAAGAGGATGACAACACTCTTTCCAACCCACGAGATGGCATTTAAACTACTCCCCATCACCTTGCCAAAGCAAATCAGCCATGAGTTCATCCAATCTTTTCCTAACATACACTGAAAAAAAGGGAGAACGGATAAGTGGGAAAGCTATTAAGAGAGCTTTTAAACAACAGAAGCCGTCCAACCTTAGAAAGGTAAGTTTTTAATAACTGAATCCCTAATAACTTTGGATTCGTGGAAAGCTCCTAATGAAAGGTCGAGGTAGGAGCAAGGAATGGATCACACCTCACCCAAGAATAGCCGCCAAGGAATCAGGATCCTAATCTGACCAACCAACTCAAAGCACATTATATCTTCAAAGAGCTCCATTGATCCTCATCCGCACCATAAAACAGAAAAGTATATTCCGCAAAAAGTAATTAAGAATTAGATAATGGAGAGCCAATATTGATAATAATAATATTATTATTATTATTATTAAAGAATAATTATGCATATTTCCTTTCATACTTCAAAGATTAAATGTGTTTCTTATTATGCAGGTCAAACCTTAAATTTCATTAAATGGGTAAATTCGTGTAAAACCGATTTGAGGCATTATATACCAACCCAATTTGTTTATATGCCAATTCAAGAGGTCAAACAACTTATCACACAAACCCATATAGGCTCAACATAAGCCTAA
This sequence comes from Sambucus nigra, assembly GCA_949130495.1. Taxonomy (NCBI): domain Eukaryota; kingdom Viridiplantae; phylum Streptophyta; class Magnoliopsida; order Dipsacales; family Adoxaceae; genus Sambucus; species Sambucus nigra. Next base: position 365,806,983 of record OX422220.1, on the reverse strand, counting down.
TGACATGCTAGGTTAGAGTCATGTCAATCGTCTGGGTCAAAATTGTGATTTCCATATTTTGTACAAATCAAATATAACACGGATAGGAGGTCCCAAGATCTTCCATCTCTTGTTGCCCCGAAGCAAATGTGCGGGTTATGAAAGGAAGATATGGCATGATGGAATGTCCAAAACATGTGTAATCATATTACTAAAAAAGTATTATCATTTAAGAAGAATCAAGATTAAAAACACAAGGAAATACATAAATATAAAATTTTGTAAAGAACATAAGAGAAGTTCAAAGTGAAGGAGGTCAAGGAATCCTGCTTACATACAAGTAGGCAAAAAGATTTTATATTATTTAAAAAAAAAATCACCCCCTTCCAAACTAGAATGCACTGCAGCCCCCTCCCCCTCATTTTTTCTAACAATTAAAGAATATTCAAAATCTATAAGGTGTTTCGAGGAGGCAACCTTAAAAGAAGTGAAAACTTACCCTTCTCCCACACAATGCTCTTTTCTTCCTCAATTCTTCTATTGCCCCAAGCACCCCCCCCACCACACCACACCCCACCACACCACACACACACCACACAAAAGAGGGGTCGGACATAGACGAGTCCACTTCTCGTGCCTGTTCATCTCAGAGAGCCAAGGTTTTAAATCAATCTGAATCTGTTCAGATTCTTGAGCCTAATGTGGCTATTCCACCCCCGTGGATGAAATTCCCCTATCGGCTGCAAGTGGGGCCGAGTTTGCAGAAAGGTTCCCAAGTGGTTACCCAGGTAATCCACAGACTGAAAATGATCCTCAGGTCGAGGCTGAATAAAGTAGTGGTGAGGAGAGTGAGGTTGATACATCAGTGGTATAGGAGTATGAGAGCACAGTTTCTGAGGCCGACCTCTTAGTCTGTAGGCACTTATATGGGGGTAGATTCCTCTATTTCTATGAGAAAACCAGATAAGGATGAGAGAGCATTTCACGGTCGAGAAGGTAAAATTTGTGTTTATCAGCAGATGTTTAAGCTTGGCTTTCGGCTTCCTATCCATCCTACAATCCGGTTCATCTTGGCTCATCTCAAGCTTGCACCCTCTCATCTTTCTCTGAATTCTTTGAGGGTCATCCTTGGTTCTATCATACTTTGGAGGATATTTTACCAAACTAAAATTCCACCAGAACATTTTCCTTGCCTGTTAGACACCATCGTCCCCAAAGATCCAACTTGGCTAATACCACCTCGTAGTCGGGAGATCTGAGAAGAAACTTCTACTAGCCACCCAAACTTCTAACCACAATTGGAAGCCTCGCTACTTTTTCGTTTCTGGGGCATGGGAGTTTGTCCCCACCCAAGCTTATGGGTCCTCTAAGCCTAGGACCCCTCTGAAGTGGGGCAAGGTCTCAGCCTCGGCCAAATCAGACCCGGGTTTGAACCTTGAGGTTTATGAGAAGGTCAATAAGATCTGGGGACTAGGTGAGAAAGGTCATCTAGCTAAGTTTGAGAATATGATGACTCCATACTACGTAGCTTAGACATGCCTAGATATTGGCCCCCTGGAGGAGTTGTGTAAGTAGTAAACTTCGTATTTCTCAGATATTTATGACTAACTGCCCAGGTCTATCATTTGTAGGTCGTCCGGATAGCATTTCCAAATACTCTTTGGGAAATGGTGGCTCCAAACTGAAGTCAGTTCACAGGCAAGCGTGGGCAGAGGAGTGAACCCCCTGCCCCTTCAGCAACTAAAAAGTCATTCGTAGGCGGCCCCAATCGATTTGATGAAGCTAGGAAGAAGAAAAGGACCCGAGTTGATGACATGACCACAACTTATCTTTCGAATCATGGTTTTCAGGACCAAGCCATTCCCATCTCGTCTGAAGACGTGTTTACTGCCAGGCTATCGCAGCTAAAGATAGCCGATGATAGCATCATCGGCCATAGCCGACAGGCCATTAATACCATCAGTTGTATTATGTCTGAAGCTGATAAGTGCTTCTTTCAGACGATGGGTATTGCGTTACTAACCGAGTTTTGCATCCACGGATCTTTTCAAGTATCATTTTAGGAATTTTCAAAGTGGTGTCTCGTCTTTGATGAAACCTCGTACTGAATTTTCTTCTCGTAATTTGTAGGGTATAGTCTCCTTGCACAGGATGGGAGACTGGATCAGGAAGAGGATGCCCTTAATTCAAAAGGGAAGAGATGATGTCATAATAGAGAGTAATCTTCGAGCTGAGCTGTAGACTGCCAACTCGACCTTACAAGAGGCGAACAATAAAATTGATAATCTGACAATGAGTCATGCCAATACCTTCAATACCCTGGACGAGAAAAGGAAATCAGAGATTGATGTTGCTGTTAAGGCTGTTAGGGCACAAGCTATAGTTGAATTCGAGGACATTGAAGAGTTTGTCGAGTTTGGGTTTGAGTATCTTGATAGGGGCATCAAAACTGTCGGCCGGTGGGCTGTCTTTAAGCATGCCGAGACTGGGTATCTTTACCCTAATGACTACTCAGATCTCAACTTCAGTGACACACATCTGCAGATGGCCTTGGCCAAGGTTGAGGACCCCAATACTGTCACAGAGACTAATCTCCCTGAGGTCACAAAGATGAATGAGAACACGACAGACATTGGTCTTGGTGACGACAGTGCTGAGATAAAAAACACTGGGACTGAGGGGGATAATCAAGTTGCTAGTGATGGATCAGCCCCAGCCGGTGGTGACGGTGCTCTGCAGTTGTGATTTTGTGCAGCTTTTGTGTAGCCCATTTCATCTTCTTTTTTAATGTAACTTTTGATGTAAGGTGATTCTCGGCCTTTTATGGACTTCAACTTTTGTTGTACTCTTGCTTGTTAATGGAATTTGACTTTGACTAATGGAATTTAAACTTTCATTTGAACTTTCACTTACACTAGGCTTGCTTAATATTCCTAAGTCTTGTCTTTGTTTTTGTCATCTTTTCGATGTTTGCTTGGTGTGAACCGTAATTTGCTTGATGTGAACCATAATTTGTAATTTCATCGTCTCTGGCAAATGGATTGATGAACCATACCTGTCTCGTTGCTTTTGAGAGTGTATGGATGAGTGTCGTCTCGTCCATGCACTATCGTCTTTGGCTGAGAGATTTAATCCACCAAACTAATGATGTTTAATAATGAACAACAATTAACTATTTTTAATTTGCATTAACCAAATCATGGTGTTATGGCATAAGTCCTCTCTCTTCGTTTTTTAGAGTGTATGGATGAGTGTCATCTCGTCCATGCACTATCGTCTTTGGCCGAGAGATTTAATCCACCCAACTAATGATGTTTAATAATTAATTTCTTTCGATGTTATTGACAATCTATGGATGAGGTTGACCTCGTGTAGGTTGCCGTATCACCTAAAGTTACGTAAGACGACTTCACCACGAGTGATGTTTTGTAATGGTAATACTTTTTGAGGTGGTCGGCGTTCCATGGGTTGGAGAAGGGTTCTCCTTTTAGATTCTCTATCGATATCTCCCTGGTACCACCTTTTCAACAACTCTATACGGGTCATGCCAATTTGGATGGAGATTATTAGGCTTCTGCCACGTCTTTTTTAACACTAGATCTCCTACTTTCAGTGGTCGAGTCTTAACTCTTTTGTTATAGAACCTCGTTGTTCTTTGCTGGAAGGTAGCTTACCTAACCTTAGCGTCGTCTCTTCTTTCTTCTATAAGATCCAAATCAAGCCTCCGCTCCTCACTGTTCTTTTTAGGGTCGTAGGTTTAAACCCTACGAGTAGGTAGACCTAGCCCCGTCGGCATAACTACCTCTGAGCCATAAGTAAGGATAAAATGGGGTCTCCCCAGTAGGAGTCATCTATGTTGTCATGTAGGCTCATAGGACAACAAACACTTCCTCGATCCATCTCCCCATTGCATCCTATAACGTATTTTTGATTCCATCAAGAATTGTTCTGTTTTTTACTTCCTTTTGCCCATTTGCTTGGAATCAGTCAGAAGAGAAGAAGAATTGCGGATCCCAACCCTTTCTCTAGGTAGATGTTCTTAAATTGTGTTCCATTATCAAAAATCAGGGTGTTGGGTAGGCCTCACCTGCAGATGATATTTTTACAGATGAACTGGAAGGTCTATGATCCGTAATTGTAATCATCGGCTCGACCTCCACCCACTTTGAAAAGTAATCTATCGCCACGATCAAATAATGATAATTGTTTATAGCTCTGCGCAAGGTTCCTACCAAATCAATTCCCCACACGGTAAATGGCCAAGAAGAAGTAATGGAGGTCATAGGTTGATGAGGTTGGTGAGGGATGGTAGTAAACCTCTAGCACTTGTTGCACTTCTTGACATATGCTGTAGCATCCCTGGCCAAGGTGGACCACCAATACCCCTGGGTAATAATCCTCTCATCCAAATATCTTCCCCCAACATGACTAGAGCAGGAGCCTTCATGCACATCCTTTATGATATACGCTACCTCCGATGGATGGATACATCTGAGTAGAGGGAGCAGAAACCTTTTCTTATATAAAGTGTCTCCTATAATGAAGAACTTAGCAACTTTATATCTCAACTTCCTTTTCTTGGTATTGGATTCTGGAAACTCCCCATCCTTTATGTACCTGATGATTGGATCTATCCAGGAGGTTCCCATGTTCAGATTCAAACAAAACTTCGAAGCATTGTCCTCCTCTTTAATGGTCGGCCAGTGTAAGATTTCTACCGGCACTGTCCTTCTTATCTCTGTTCTTGTAGCTGAGGCCAACCTTGTAAGGGCATCGTCTCGGCCATTTTCCAATCGGGGTACCCTCTTTAGCTTCACTTAAGCAAACTACTTTAATGATATCTTAACATTTCCTAGGTACTTTGCCATTATGCCTTCTTTAACCTCATATACCCCCAAAATTTGGTTGACAACCAACCTGGAATCACTATGCATAAGAAGTTGGCCAACATTCAGCGCTCGGGCGAGACAGAGGCCTGCTAGGAGATCCTCATACTCAGATTCGTTATTTGAAGCTTTGGAGCTAAACCTTAATTCGTACTCAATATCAGTTCCATCTGGGACTGACATTATTAATCGTGCACCACTTCCACTTTAACACGATGACCCATAAATAAATAAACTCCACATAGTACCATTTTGTAAAAAACTACCCTCTTTAGGGGTTCCATTCTTGAAAATATGCTTTTCCTCTTCATTCTCAGGCACTTTGGTTCTTGTCGAACTTCTATCAGCCTGGGCCGGGGGAAGACATGCTGTGCTTTCTTGTTCACAAGTAATCTTAACATCTTCGGTATCGGCCTCATCCCAAGTGAATTCGGCCACAAAGTCTGCTAGGGATTTCCCTTTAATGGTCGTTCTTGGCTGATAGACAATGTCAAACTCTCCTAATTCGATTCCCCAAGCCATCAGTCTTCCTGACTTCTAAGGGTTGTGGATTACTTGTCTGAGGTGTGAGTCCGTGAGGACCACCATGGTATGTGCCTGAAAGTAAGGATTCTTCTTCCTTGAGGCATGGATCAGTGCGTAGGCTATCTTTTCCATCTTGGGGTACCTCGATTCAGCCCCTTGGAGTGCATTACTATTGAAATACACCAGTTTTTAAACTCCATCCTCTTCTCTTACAATAGCGGCACTGATGGCCGACTCAGATACAACCAAATGAAGATATAATTTCTCCCCTGAACTGGTCTAGATAATAGGAGTGGGGATTCGAGGTAGGAGTTCAAATTCTTAAAGGCTCTATCACACTCTTCATTCCACTCAAATGCTTTTATCAATACTCGAAAGAAAGGAAGACATTTATCAGTGACTCTAAAGACAGACCTGTTTAATGTTACCACTCTTTTGGTGAGTCTTTGCACATCCTTTATTATTGTAAGAGTCTTCATATCCCACAAGTCCTTGATCTTCTGAGGGTTGGCTTCAATTCCTCTTTGATTCACAATAAACCCCCCAAAACTTGCCTGCTCCCATACCGAAGACACACTTGGCTGGGTTGACCTTCATCTGGTACTTGTCCATTGTGTCAAATGTGCGCTCAAGGTCGGCCACATGTGTATCGGTCTTGAGGGTTTTAGTCAGCATATCATCGACTTACACTTCCATTATCTTCCCGATCTGGTCCTCAATCATTTTGTTGACTAACCTCTGATATGTTGCCCCAACATTCTTCAACCCGAAGGGCATGACCTTGTAGCAATAGGTTCCCTTATCGGTAATAAAGGTTGTCTTCTCTTCATCGATCGAGACCATGAATATCTGGTTGTAGTCAGAGTACGCATCCATGAAGCTCTTCTGACACACCCCAACCCAGTTACTTATAATTGAGTTTGAAAGTCAAAGTGAGTCAAACCATAATTGCCTTAACCGAACAATAAACACAATTATCCTTTTTCAGTATCAGCATGAAGCCATAGCACTAAAAAAATTTCAAAATTTTAAAGTAATCGTGCTTATTCAAACTTTCTCAAAGGATAAGTAGGATTAGATTACCCCTTTTTATGTTGACCAAAATAATGGTTTTACACATCCCTTGCTAACCCCACCCGACCTCCTAGATTTGGCCGTGACATTTCATTACCTGGAAAAAAAACATAACATAGGAATCGTGAGAAAAATAGCTCAGTGAATGCATTACTACTACACTAGTGCATAAAATTAAATGCAATAACTTGTATCTATGTAACAATATAAAACATCTCAGCATATCTTGGTTGTTAATAAGCCATAACATCACTTGGTTGTTAATACGCCATAACATCTCTTGGTTGTTAATAAGCCATAACATATCTTCGTTGTTGATAAGCCATAACATCTCTTGGGTGTTGATAAGCCATAACATCTCTTGGCTATTGATAAGCCATAACATCTCTTGGCTGTTAATAAGCCATAACATCTCTTGGCTATTAATAAGCCATAACATCTCTTGGCTATTGATAAGCCATAACATCTCTTGGCTGTTGATAAGCCATAACATCTCTTGGCTGATAATAATCCATAACATCTCTTATAATACATACACATCATATCCATAATCAACTCAGTAAGTCCAACATATCATAACCATAATCAACTCAATAAGTAGAACATATCATATCCATATTCAACTCGGTAAGTACAACAGATCATATCTATAATCAACTTCGTAAGTAAAACATATCATATCTATAATCATCCCAAAAAGTACAACATCTCATATTTATAATCAACTCGGTAAGTACAATACATAATATCCATGATCATCTCAATAAGTACAATATATCATATCTATAATCAACTCGATAAGTACAACATATAATATCCATTATCATCTCAATAAGTACAATATATCATATCTATAATCAACTCGGTAAGTACAACATACCATATCCATAATCAACTTGGTAAGTACGACATCTCATATTTGTAATCAATTCGGTGAGTACAACATAGAATATCCATAATCATCTCAGCAAGTACAACATATCATATTTATAATCAACTCCGTAAGTACAACATATAACATCCATAATCATCTCAATAAGTGCCACATCTCTTATTTATAATCAACTCGGCAAGTACAACATATAATATCCATAATCATCTCAATATGTACAACATATCATATATATAATCAACTCGGTAAGTACAACATATCATATCTATAATCAACTGGGTAAGTACTACATCTCATATTTGTAATCAATTCGGTAAGTACAACATAGAATATCCATAATAATCTCCACAAGTACCACATATCATATTTATAATCAACTCGGTAAGTACAACATATAACATCCATAATCATATAAATAAGTAGCACATCTTTTATTTATAATCAACTCGGCAAGTGCAACATATAATATCCATAATCATCTCAATAAGTACAACCTCTCATATTTATAATCAACTCGGTAAGTACAATATATGACATCCATAATCATCTCAATAAGTCAAACATCTCATTTTTATACTCAACTAGACAAGTACAACATATAATATCCATAATCATGTATAAATACATCTTACTAGTGAGTACACTCACCTTGACAGTTTTAACTGGCCATTACCTTCCCTTTATCCGATACTTGTTCAACCAATTCTTCTTCCCTTCCAATCATTCTTACAATATTAGTATCATCATAATAATATTAACAATTCAAGGGATATCTCAAACATAACTCAATTCATAAGGATCATGTGATTCTATTCAAATCATTTATTACAAGTGAAATTCCATCCAAATTCATGTTAATATATTTGAAATATCCAATTCATAGAACAAACATACATTATGTTATTCTTGGTAATTCAATCCTTATCATATTAGTATTCCAGTAGAAAAGACGGAACATCATTTCCAGTTTCGTAGAGCAGGATAGGCCATTTCTTTACTACATAGAAAATTTGCCCTATAGGTTCTTTTATTGTTCATTCAACTTCCCGGAATTTTCATAATTTTTTAATATCATAACTTTCTATGATATTTCACCCAACATCAGTAAACATATTTAACAATACCAAATTAAAGTTTCATAATTTTTAAGGTTCATTTGCTATGTCAAGCAAAATATCAAACACATGGCGTGCATACTTTCACCCTTGGGGCAGATTTCATACCCGAACTTCAAACCATCACCCAAAGTTCATTTCTGGTTATTTTCACATGATTTTCGGATATGTCACACATATATGAGTCTGTTTTCATCTCCAATTGGAATGAATCAATTCCAGTAGGTATAAAAAAGATATGGAAGGTTGAATAAACAAGGTTACTAAACGAAATAATTTTAAGGGTTTGTACATTCAACTTACTTAAACTTGCATCTAACCATACATATACACCAAGGGCTGAAATTTTAGTAAACAAATGATGATTTCTATCATCTAAATCATTAATATAAGATAAATAACAAGATTTGGGGTTAGGATTACCTTTGGGACTTTTTCGTAATTTCCACGGATTTTTCTCCAAATTTTCTCCTCACTTTCTTCTTAAACTTTCCAATTCTCTCTTCCTCTCAAGCCAAACTCTTTAATGGATGAATTATGCTGAAGGGGGGGCTTAATACAAGCCTTTAAAGTCGGCCAAAACCAACCTCCTTCTTTAACCAATCAAAATCCACCATTTGTTAGCCTAATAAGACGAAATATAATTTAACGAATGGACAAATTTATCCCTGCTTCGTAATTTCATCATAAATTCTCGCTCGGACTTACGTTTAACACATCGTTTGTTGTGTTACAAACCCAACTTATATATATACCACTATATAGTTTTCTCATCAAGTCAATTGTTATGTTATAAATGGCAAAACTAGTCTTAAACATGAACATTCCTATCGAAAACTTCAAAATTTCATATTTGTAACTAATTCGATATTTCATGCTTTATGAAGGTAGGATTAGACTAAACATAATGACTTAAAATTATATATAATAATAACATATTATCCACATCACATAATATAATCATGATTTAAACATAATTTATCATAATTATATTCGGGTTGTCACAACTTTCCCCCCTTAGAAAATTTCGTCCTCGAAATTTAGTATGAATTTTACTTACCAAATAATTGGGGATACTATTTCCTTTTGTTATATTCACCTTCCCAAGTTTCTCATTTAATTCCATGGATACTTCACAACACTTTAACTACGGGACTAACTTTATTCCCTAAGACTTGCTCCTTTCAATCAATAATTTCCATCGGCTCCTCGTTGTACGACAAATCTTCTTTCATAATATCTTCAGTTTATTTATTATTTACACGTTAGGATAATCATCTAATGATTTCTCATCAATGAAAGTCAATTCCCAGCACATATATTACTTCATACCTTTATATATGTATATTAAACATTCTCATATAATATATCATCAGTTGTATCATCATATATTCACAATGAGTGAACATTCTTAACAAACCTAGTATCATTCTTGATATTTCTCCCTTCCTTCCTATAGTCTATCCTTATCATCGTGTAATATTTCAAATCATAAATATCATATTACTAGACTATCTTATTACACATGTGTTTGACTTTAACTACTTTCCGCATCATTTATGAAGTTTAAGAGTATGTTAAATGTCATCCTTACAATTTCTTAATTTTAATATAGCCTCACTACTATTCATATATCGAAACTGAACAATCATTCAATAAATGTTTATTCTTAACCAAGATTTCATATTCACCTTCATGTATATTGTGCAGTCATGCACTATGAACAAAATCTAACTTCTCATTATATTCCCTTTTTCAGTATCATTTGATTTCTCTTTAACTAAACATACAATGACCTTAGCGAGTCATCTATCCAACACAATAACTTTACAATCATAATCTTATCCCAATGTTTATTAACATGATATTCTTATGCAATATCATTAATACACTCATCTTACCCGTTTGGTAACATGGATGTTAAACGTACCATCACTACTTAAAACTTTAATCTTACCAACCCCATAATACTTCTCTAAATATTATATGTCATATTTCTTTCAAATAACCTTTACAAATACCTTAATATATCACATTATGCTATCTCATATAGAACATTATCCTTACCCATACTTCTTGGTGACCCCGTATATTTTCAATCATATTCATTATATGTTATACTCTTAGTGATAACACGTACATACAATGACAAATACAACTCAATATCCACCCAAACCAGTTGTCGATATTCCAACTCGATTAGCATCTTTCCTATACTCATACATAACACATACTCTTAAAAGGGCTCTCTAATATTTTTAAACTTTCAACTTTTTAACACTTCGTCTCAACTCGGCTATTCATATAAGCATTTCAAAACACCCCAAGAGTAATATTTACTACATATACTCATACTATTAAAAAAATACATCTCAACTCTTATTGCCCTTTCCTTCTACTTATCATAATTCAGTATGAACCCATATTTGGATCAATTGTGATATATTGAGTAGTAATTAAATTTCAGACCATTTTACATATTAAATTTAAACATATACAACTATTAATCTTCTCACTTCACTTTTACCATGGAAATCTTCATTTTATTCACACTCAAACAATTTACCATCTCATCCTTTAACGGAATATGGGTTCCCGTACCTCACCCTCCCACATAAATGGGCACACACCAAACCATGGCTTAATAAGTGACAATACTCATGTATATATATTCCAGTATAAGAAGGGATTACTTCCAATACTTCACCATTTTCGTATACCACATTTTGTCTTTAAAAATTTTCCTTCATTGACATGTTTGTCCATACCACAAATAAAACAAAGCAATGATTCATATTAAAATACCTGTATTCACTGTCATCCCCGAATAAACCTTAACATCTCACTTCCTTTCCTGCAAGATCCCTACATTTCATATCTCGCACAACAATATATGTATAACCAACAAATGTTAGTCAACAGAAGCAAATTTACTTATTACTCAACACATTTTCTACTTCCACTGCCAAATCTAAGCGATCTTCACCCCAGAACCTCCAAAACCTAGGCTCTGATACCAAGTTGACACACCCCAACCCAGTTACTTATAATTGAGTTTGAAAGTCAAAGTGAGTCAAACCATAATTGCCTTAACCAAACAATAAACACAAGTATCCTTTTTCAGTATCAGCATGAAGCCATAACACTAAAAAAAATTCAAAATTTTAAAGTAATCGTGCTTATTCAAAGTTGCTCAAAGGATAAGTAGGATTAAATTACCCCTTTTTAATTTGAACAAAATAATGGTTTTATGCATCCCTTGCTAACCCCACCCGACCTCCTAGATTTGGCAGTGACATTTCATTACCTGAAAAAAAACATAACATAGGAATTGTGAGCAAAATAGATCAGTGAAAGCATTATTACTACACTAGTGCATAAAACTAAATGCAATAAGTCGTATCTATGTAACAATATAAAACATCTCAGCATCTCTTGGTTGTTAATAAGCCATAACATCTCTTGGCTGTTAATAAGCCATAACATCTCTTGGTTGTTGATAAGCCATAACATCTCTTGGTTGTTAATAAGCCATAACATCTCTTGGCTGTTAATAAGCCATAACATCTCTTGGCTGTTGATAAGCCATAACATCTCTTGGCTGTTAATAAGTCATAACATCTCTTGGTTGTTAATAAGCCATAACATCTCTTATAATACATACACATCATATCCATAATCAACTCAGTAAGTCCAACATATCATAACCATAATCAACTCAATAAGTAGAACATATCATATCCATATTCAACTCGGTAAGTACAACAGATCATATCTATAATCAACTCGGTAAGTAAAACATATCATATCTATAATCATCCCAAAAAGTACAACATCTCATATTTATAATCAACTCGGTAAGTACAATACATAATATCCATGATCATCTCAATAAGTACAATATATCATATCTATAATCAACTCGGTAAGTACAACATATAATATCCATTATCATCTCAATAAGTACAATATATCATATCTATAATCAACTCGGTAAGTACAACATATCATAAACATAATCAACTTGGTAAGTACGACATCTCATATTTGTAATCAATTCGGTGAGTACAACATAGAATATCCATAATCATCTCAACAAGTACAACATATCATATTTATAATCAACTCGATAAGTACAACATATAACATCCATAATCATCTCAATAAGTTCCACATCTCTTATTTATAATCAACTCGGCAAGTACAACATATAATATACATAATCATCTCAATAAGTACAACATATCATACATGTAATCAACTCAGAGAGGACAACATATCATATCCATAACCAACTTGGTAAGTACGACATCTCATATTTGTAATCAATTCGGTAAGTACAACATAGAATATCCATAATCATCTATACAAGTACCACATATCATATTTATAATCAACTCGATAATTACAACATATAACATCCATAATCATCTCAATAAGTAGCACATCTTTTATTTATAATCAACTCGGCAAGTACAATATATAATATCCATAATCATCTCAATAAGTACAACCTCTCATATTTATAATAAACTCGGTAAGTACAATATATGACATCCATAATCATCCCAATAAGTAAACCATCTCATATTTATACTCAACCCGATAAGTACAATATATAATATCCATAATCATGTATAAATACATCTTACTAGTGAGTACACTCACCTTGACAGTTTAACTGGCCATTCCCTTACCTTTATCCAATACTTGTTCAACCAATTCTTCTTCCCTTCCTATCATTCTTAAAATATTAGTATCATCATAATAATATTCACAATTCAAGGGATATCTCAAACATAACTCAATTCATAAGCATCATATGATTCTATTCAAATCATTTATTACAAGTGAAATTCCATCCAAATTCATGTTAATATATTTGACATATCCAATTCATAGACCAAACACACATTCATTTATTCTTGGTAATTCAATCCTTATCATATTAGTATTCCAATAAAAAATATGGAACATCATTTCAAGTTTCCTAGAGGAAGATAGGCCCATTTCTTTACTACATAGAAAATTTGCCCTATAAGTTCTTTTATTGTTCATTCAACTTCCCGGAATTTTCATAATTTTTTAATATCATAACTTTATAGGATATTTCACCCAACATCATTAAACATATTTAAAAATACAAAATTAAAGTTTCATAATTTTTAAGGTTGATTTGATATGTCAAGCAAAATATCGAACACATGGCGTGCATACTTTCACCCTTGGGGTATATTTCATACCCGAACTTCAAACCATCACCCAAAGTTCATTTCTTGGTATTTTCACATGATTTTTGAGTATGTCACACATATATGAGTCTGTTTTCATATCCAATTGGAACCAATCAATTCCAGTAAGTATAAAAAAAGATATGGAAGGTTGAATAAACAAGTTTACTAAACGAAGCAATTTTAAGGGTTTGTACATTCAACTTACTTAAACTTGCATCTAACCATACATATACATCAAGGGATGAAATTTTAGTAAACAAATGATGATTTCTATCATCTAAATCATTAATATAAGATAAATAACAATATTTGGGGTTAGGATTACCTTCGGGACTTTTACGTAATTTCCACGGATTTTTCTCCAAATTTTCTCCTCACTTTCTTCTTAAACTTTTCAATTCTCTCTTTCTCTCAAGACAAAATCTTTAATGGCTGAATTATGCTGAAGGAGGGGCTTAATCCAAGCCTTTAAAGTCGGCCAAAACCAACCTCCTTCTTTAACCAATCAAAATCCACCATTTGTTAGCCTAATAAGACGAAATATCATTTAACGAATGGACAAATTTGTCCCTGCTTCGTAATTCCCACATAACTTCTCGCTCGGACCTACATTTAACACACCGTTTATCATGTTACAAACCTAAATCATATATCTACCACTATATAGTTTTCTCCTCAAGTCAATTGTTGTGTTATAAATGTGAAAACTAGTCTTAAATATGAACATTCCTACCGAAAACTTCAAAATTTCATATTTGTAACTAATTCGATATTTCATGTTTTATGAAGGTAGGATTAGACTAAACATAATGACTTAACATTATATATAATAATAACATATTTTCCAATTCACATAAGCTAATCATGATTTAAACATAATTTATCATAATTATATTCGGGTTGTCACATCTTCAATTCATGGTCGGATACTGTGTCCACCATTTGATCGATCCTGGGAAAAGTGAATCTGTCTTTTGGGCATGGTTTGTTCAGATCCGTGAAGTCTACACACATCCTCCACTTTCCATTGGCCTTGGGGACGATGACAGCATATCCCAACCAGTCGGGGTAGATGACTTCCCGTATGAAGTCGGTCTTCTCCAACTTCTTAACCTCCTCTATGATCACGTCATATTTCTCTCTTGAGTATACTAGTCTTCTCCTCCATGTCGTCTTACATCATCGGCTACATTGAGCTTATGGAACATAACTTCTGGTTCAATACTCGACATGTCTTTGTGGCTCCATGTGAAGATGGTTTGCCTCTTCTTCAACAGCTTCACCAACTCTTCCTTAAACGGGGTGGATAATTGGAAAGAGGATTCAAAGACCTTCGAAGATTCATTCAGATTTTGCTCTAATGATGAAGTTTATCGGAGTCGAACGGGGCTCGGTAGCGCCCGATGTCCTCTTTATTAGTACTCAAAATATGACCTAGGGTTTGTGTTGAATGGGGAAGTGCTAGGGACCTAAGGAAAGACTTAGGGGGTCCTAGAATGTGGTGTCTACAACTGATTTAGTGGGTTGAGATCAATTTTTAGGATCTAAAGTTGTGTTAGGGATGACCAATTATGTGGGTCGAGGTTGTAATGACCAATTCTACGGGCCGAGGTCAATTCTGAGGACTTAATGTTGTGGCATTTGATTATATGGGTCGAGGTCAATTTGAGGACCTCAAGTTATGACGACCAATTCTGAGGTCCGAGGTTAATTCTTAAGAACTTGAGTTGTGACGACCAATTCTGAGGGTCTTGGTCAATTCTCAGGACCTAAAGTTGGGACGACCAATTCAGTGGGTCGAGGTTAATTCTGAGGACCTTGAGTTTTAACGAACAATTCTGAGGGCCGATGTCAATTGTAAGGACCTAAAGTTGGGATGACCAATTCTATGGGCGAGCTTAATTCTGAGGACCTAAAGTTGTGATGATCAATTATGAGGGCCAAGGTCAATTCTGAGGATCTTGAGTTTTAACGAACAATTCAGAGGACCTTGAGTTGTGAAGACCAATTCTGCAGGTCGAGCTCAATTCTGAGAACCAAAAGTTGAGATGACATTTTTTAAGGGTCGAGGGTCGAGGTCAATTCTGAGGACATAAAGTGTGATGACTAATTCTACGGGTTGAGGTCAATTCTAAGGACCTTGATTTGTGACGACCAATTTTGAGGGACGAGGTGAATTCTAAGGACTTAAAGAGATGATGATGAATGATTCGGTAGGTGGAGGTTAATTATAAGGACCTAAGGTGATGATGATTACCGATTAAGTAGGTCGAGGTCAATTCCGAGGAACTAAAGTTGGGACGATCAATTATGTTGGATGAGATCAATTCTAAGGACCTTGAGTTTTTTCAGAAAGTAATTCCACTGGGGAAAGTGTATATGATTTTGGATGAAGGTGCACTTTTGATTCCAGTGAGGATGATGTTGTCTTGTAATTTCGTTGGGGAATGTTTAGTTTTGAGGTTCTTGCTGGGGAATTGTAGTGGACTTCGATGTGGCGCACCATTAGTTACATTGTGGAGTATGGTGGGTATAAGAGTGTAAGATAAATTTGATTGGAGATCTTAAGAGTTTGTAAGGGTTTAGTGCTCCAAAAATGATTTTCTTGAGGGAAAATAATTCTTTATATTTTGGAGGGATTTTTTTGGGAATTTTTAGGATTTTTCGGCAATTTATGGATTTTTTTTAATTTTCTATACAAAATTTGAAGAGGATTGCTAACAAACAAGCCTGGGGAGGTGCCAATTGGTAGATGCAAGAACTCTTAGGCTTCTTCGAGATGAGGAAAAGACTTCTACCGATCGATATGGGCAGGGGATTTCTGATCGGCAGGTCGTTTAACCTTCTATAATAAGGGGCGAACCTTCCTCATTTTTCACATCTTTATGTAACACCCCAAAGCGGATTTATGGGTAACCTGTGGCTCAACCCGATCTGTCCTGAGCATTAGGTGTGAAGTTCAATTGAACAACCTACATAATGTTGCTAGTCAAGTATTATTTTACTTAACATTTCGCTCATTTAGCATGTGATTCCAGTTTCATGATAAGCTACGTGTGGGACGCATAGGAGTGCCCTGAAGTCCAAGTAAACGGAGCTAATAATGTAAAAATAAATAAAGTACTAACCTGTATAACGCCCTCAAAATACGAATCCGTACCCAACCCGTCGTAACAAAGCGAGGGTGTGAGTCTATGACCAGTAGAAATTTACAAAACAATATATAAACGAACGGCATAATGGATACTCACACGCTACAATCACATGCATGCAAAAATATATATATATATGTATCTACATATATGTATATACCTTTGAAAAATACATATTCCAATGCATAAACCGTTTTACTTTCGAAAACCTTACTTATCCTGATTAATTTACCTTCATCGTGTAAAGACTTTCTTTATTCATACTTAGTATTTATCACCTTATTTAACACAATTGGTTCAACACTTGAAACCATTACACTTGATTTATCCAAACCCATTCCTTTACCGGAATCACCCTTTTTATTCATGAAAATATATTTTAGTATTTTCATTAAAAAGCACCATTTCACACACACATTCACAGTGTTAGAAATTAATCATTTCATCTTTGAAAATCATTTACAACACAATCTTGTGTTCAATATAGGTTTAACCATTTAGGTTGTTTAACCACCCAATCACCCATTTTGTTTACCCTTTTCCTTATCTTATGGACATTAGTAGATTTACGCATTAACTTGTCCATTTCACCATTATCGAAACATTTATTACCTTCACTCAAGTTCGGTTGTATTAATACATTTTACTGCACAACCCATTTCTTGACATGTTCCATATTTCCTTTATATTTTCTCAGAATCGTCCTATACCGCATACTTCCACGGGCTTCATACTGTCGGCTATGCGCACCATATGCTCTGGACAGTGATTTAGGACTTTTCACCCAAGGGATCCGGGCCCTTCTTGCTTTATCCCGATGTCATCCGAGTTCCGTTTTATGTGTTTTAACATTTTACAAATGCCCACATTACTCCACTTTCCTTTTTACCCGATCGAAGCCAAAATTCAGGACGTTATCGCCCCAACTTGTGTCACACTTTTAAAATTTACCATTTCATGTCTTTTACACTTTAACCTTGATATTTATTCCAAAAATCATATTCTTTAAGGACCATTTTGTGTAACACCCATTCCAGCATTTCTATTTCATAAAATTTTCCATTATAAGTATAATGACCATTTTACCCATTTGTTTCAAAAATCACCTTTTACTCCATTTTCACAAGTGCTAATTTCTCAAAAACACAATTAAGTTATCCACACTAAGTTCTTAAGTGTTTTTAACCCTTTAACACCTTTTCACACTTTGAGTAATATTCTACTTAATTGGAAACACATTTACACCGTTAATTCTTATTTATTTTCGTAAGTGTTAATCCTTTACAACATTAGGAAGTTACATACTAACTTTTTCATTTTTACCTAATAACACTTAATGAAAACTTTTATTAATACTTTCCCAAACGCACATTTCTTTACCTTTTCATTTAAGAAATATATTCATACTTAACACTACCTTTATAAGAAACTTTCCATTTCTTTTTATTTAACATGTAGTGTTTTAACCTCATTCTCATCAGATCTTTAAGTCCCAATTGTACATACCTTGAAGACTAGAGTTCTAACTTTTCTTATTTTATGTTTAAACCCAACAAAACCTTCTCTAAACTTGTTTATACAATTAATATCAAAATACTACACGTTTATATGCATGATAAGACGGATTTTAAACCTAAAATTCCTACTACATAGTTTAAACATATTTTTATCATGGAAAATTATTATACTTGCAAAAATACATTATTAAGATACAAAAGACATTATTTCTTCTTCAGTCCTCGACAAATATCTATTTTTCATAAAACCTTGATTTTTGCAAGAACTTTGAAATATTTTCTTTCCATCAATCTTTCCAACTTTGAAAATATTCCCAAACCTTGAAATATTTTCTTATTCTCTAATTTCAACAAGATAGCATTTTTCCAACCAATTACATCCATTGCAATCATTTTATTTCATAAAATGTTTTTCATTAACATTTCCAAAAAATACACAATTTTTACAAAATACCCACTTTTACTATTTCAAAACCTTGAAATAATTATTCACTCCTTATTTTTAACAGAAATAACATCTTTCAACATATTTATTCTATAAAAATGTTTATTGTCTACTACGCAATAATTATACCATTTAACATTTACACCCTATTCAAATAGTCTAAATACAATACTACAAATGTAAAATAACATTTTACACTAAAAGTAAGGTTTAACCACCTCTAATGGCTCTAATGGTGGTGTTGGTATAGGAGGAGCAATCGCCACCTCCGAAGGTGGTCTCATGGGGTTACCAAAAGCATCCTCCAAATCTCCAAAGCATAAACTCCCTTCAACTCCATTAAAACTCACTTCATCTTCTCCAATAAATCCCCCAAATAGTTCTCCAAAATTCGTAGGTCTTCTTTGTCAAAGGTGGAAATGGGTATTTTTGAGTTGCACACACTATGGAAATGGTGGGAAAGTGGTGGTTTGAGGTGGAAGACCACCCACCTCCCCCTTTCTCTCTCACTCTCTAACACTATCTCTCTCCTTCTTTCAACAAAAATAAACCCATACAACCCTTAATAAAACCTCCCTTAATGTCAAAAACCTCGTTTTACCCAACCTGAGATGATCTGGGCTCGACAACACACAAAATCAATGCTCCAAATTGTGACAGCGCACAAGGGCAATCAGATCTAAAAACTCGACCAGCGTCGTTTGAATAAATTCCCGATGTCCTTCGATCGACTTATGTTATGTCATTCCTTTCAAGCTTTGCACAATCCTTCGCACAACCTGCTACTATAATTCAGTAGAACGTTGATAGAAGCCCTACTTCAAACGACTTATCTCGCAACCTATGTACTGGCGTTCGAACGTCAGTACTAAGTAGTTTAAATGACCCTATTTCTTTTTCTTTTTATCTTTCTCTAACTTTTCACCCATAATTCCTCCATAATTATAATTAACTCCTCCTTTATTGTACTCTCAACATATAATATAATTAATTTATCGGGGTAGGATATTACAAACTTCCCTCCTTGCAGAATTTCATCCTCGAAATTCTCGTTCCATAAATCCTCAAACTTTTGGGGTCCACCAACTTCAATCCTAGGTCTAAGAAATCCTCCAAGACAATTCATCGAGTTCCGTAGCACTAAAGTCGCCAGATGCTTAACATGTGACATGATTTAATGCTCACTATTTCGTTAAACGTAACACTGCATAATTCAATCCGAGTCTCCACTCTCCTTATGATCATGTTCAAACCATTCCTAGCACTACCTATGGTAGTATCTAAGTCATACCAGTGACTTTAAGGGCAAACTATTTTTAGCGATCAACGCTCACACAAAGCAAATCATGATACAACCATTTGTTGTATATATCACCAAAAATCAATTTCTAGCTTAGGACCGCACACCTCGTGTCCCACAAATTCCAAGGTTATCCTAACTATATAACTGTAGGCCCATATTTTCTAAATGTGCTTTAAGGATCTCAAAACAATTCTTTTTTCAAAAAACTTTTTCCAATTTTAACACGCACCAAGTTTGTGAACCAATTTCAATTAAGTCCATTTTTTCTTGTTTAATCCTAAACATTCATCTAGGTGATTAAAGAAAGCAAAATTAAAAAGTGCACAAAAGAAACGTTGGATGTACAAGGAAACAACAAAGTGAAAGAACCTCGTACGGCGCGAGCCAGACAATCACTGTGATATGGTTTTACAAAGGAAGATAAATAAACTTACACAAGGACTCGATCCCCACAAGCCTTGACGCTCTTCTTATCTTTAACCGCTCCTCCACAGTGCCCACACAGAAATCCTTCCACGATACTCGTTCACAACACACGCGTCCACGAGTGCCTCGGTGTCCACTGATGATGTGGCCGGATCTTTTCATTCTCCCGACCGGGGGGGAGAAGGTAGGAAAGGTCTCGAGCTCGATTTCTCTAAGAGTTCTTCGGCCTTCATCGGTGTCGGGTGAATGTAAAGAGATGGAGTCTCCATCCTATTGTACATAAAACAGGCAAAAGAACATGTCTCCGGCTCGAGAGAGCAACATCAAAGACAAACTGATGCTTACAAAACTAATACTTTGAAGGTTCGGGGGCTAAGTTACGTAATGGGAAGGTGTTAGGAACGTATCATGCCCTTTCGATCTCTCATGGGCTTGCATTACTATTTTCCTTAATTTATTCGTGAAGTGTGTGTGCGGATATATATAAATGGATATGGGAATCCCCCAACTCAAATCATGGAAAAGATGGCATGAGGTCATCCAAAGGAATGTTCCCAAAATAATATCTAGAAAAATACGATGTATGCGTTTATCGAGATATTGATCGTTATGATGACACAATAATATATATTGGATAAAATGCCAATAAGGATCACAAATATAATATATATTAAAATAATATATAGATGAAAATGAGACAAATGTGAAAATGGGAAATTTAGAAAATGGGAGGATTGGGCTCGAGTCTCAGGTTTAAACCTGAAACGCCTACGTAGCCTATAAAGTCATCAAAGTCCACGTAGTTCGGACGCAAAATAAGGGTGGGGTTTATCCCATAGATTAGAATGGGAATTTATTATATGTGTGTGCGCGGAAAATGTATTTTAGTTTTGGGAAATTGTGGTTGATTATCTCGTTGGAATTTATAGGTGTAACCCTCTTTTTCTTTTATTTTTTATAGAAAATAAAGTATGTGCAATATAACTAAAAAAGGATTAAATATTAATGTGTATGAACTAAAGTCTAGATTAAGAATTTATGTAACTAATGCAAAAATAAAGAATTTAAAGAGAGAAGGATTTTTGGAGCTTCTTTGGAGAATTAAGGCTTGATCTTGATTCTTGATGAAATCCCTTGAGTGTTGAGATGAATGCTGGATGAGAGAGAATGATATTTTTCTAAATTGGGTTTGAAGAGGATGGGAATGAAAAGTGGGAAGGAATTTCACACAAGTAAACTTTGCTGATTGAAATAGAATGTTGTTGAGATCACTGATATTGATGGATCTGAGGTGTGTTAGGAGTGAGGTCATTCCCTCTATTTATAGGGTGAGGGGGTTTCGATTGGAATATGCCTATCACTGCCAATCCACAGGTAACCCTAGGCACACTGCCCATAGAGAGGAAATGGACTTACCAATCGGCAGTCTCGTGCAAATTTTTCTAGAAAAATTGTCATAAAATGAAATCCGTTTATCCAAAACGTGCTTGGATTATATCATTAGAAAGATAATTTTTATACCTACATGAGTCCTTATGCACGATCCCGGTTCCAGAAGTTAACTTTGGTTCAAATGGGTCTCGAAAGCGCTCGTCGGTCCTTTGGACAAGTGATCGTGGAACAGTAATGGATCATTCATCCAAACCGTAAGTTAGAATCGTACACAGGGCAGACTGTTGGAAAGGTTACATGAGGTACTTCAACATTCTAAAGAGATTCACTCGGTTAGGAGAGCTGACTTTAGTCAACCACGACCCGAAAGCGCCCTGTGACCTTTCGGTGTAAAACGGGTCGTCCGTCCGTACCGTAAGGCTGATTCGTGCACGAGGTGGACCATTGGAAAGGGTATTCAGTGTCCTTATAAGATTCATTCAGTATCATTCAAACTAAAAAGTTGATCTTGGTCAAACGGAGCCCGGGAGTGCCCAACGGTCTCCAGATCAATTTTTGGGGAAAACGGATCGTTCGTCCGAATGGTTATGCCATTTTGCTAATGGGGTAGACCTTTGGAAAGGGTTTTCAGTTCTCTTAGATTATTTAAATAGATTTTGCTTTGATGTTGGATTTGATTGGGGTCAAATCGGGGCCTGAGAGCACTAGGTGGCCTCCAGATCGATTTTTGGTTGTAAAATGATTCATTTGTCTGAACCGTTATGCTGATTCGTGCACGAGGCATTGTATTGCGAAAGGGATTTAGATCCCTTAAGAGATTCAATGAGCTTTAACTCTAAAGATAGAGTTGACCGGAGTTAAATGGGGCCGGGGAGCGCCCGATGGCCTCTAGATCGGTACTCAGAGTATGACCTAGGGTTTGTAGTGTAATGGGGAGGTGCTAGGGACCTAAAGAGAGACTAGGGAGTCCTATAATGTGGTGTCTATAGATGCATCTTGGAAACTGTCTACGATTCGGAACACGAACTCGTCTATTTCTTCACCGCAAAACCCAATAAACAATGTTCAAATTGATGAACAAACCCAGATGATGCGAACAAGATCTCTATAGAAATTGTATACGAAAGATCGGATCTTTAAACAATAAGGATGGTTTTAATATTTGAAACCCTTATAAATTTTATGCATAAAAATGTTAGTGTTCTAAATCGTATTTTGATTTCGCACACTTACGAAATTCTGAGAGAAAAACTCTTTAAATAAAAAAATTAAGTAAGAAATTCGTTCTAACGAGATGCTCAAGTCATTCTAACGACTGTGAGAAGTTGTTCGAACAACATCACATGTTGTTTGAAGTCTCGATAACAAAGGTGAGAATTCACACGACTCTAAACAATAGTTACCTCAGAATAAACGAGGATAGAACATTTTAAAAACCTTTAAAACCTTTTAAATCATTTATAATAAAATTTCCATTATTTAAAACTCTTTCCGAACTCCATAAACATAATGCGTTCATACCTGAGAGATATTCGGAATGCAATCTGAATGAAGACGTGAAATTTGCACCAATAAGACTCAGCATGATATATCTTTGAAGCTTTTCCACTACATATTATAAACAAACACTTGATAGACTATGTGGGTATCATGGCAATATAAAAATATATTTATGACTTAAACAAGTTTTGTGTCGAGAATTAGTCAATTAAATACAAATGGACTCAATTGGAAATTTTGTCCTTACAAATCTCCCCCTTTGACTATTTCGGGACAAAACTCAAATACTGAAATGCCTAAGTCGAGCCGTATGACACCTAAATCCCATCCCGTAAAACCCCAAATCAAAAATTACAGGACAAAGACTAGTATATGCATGTGCAGCAAGAATGAGCTGTCTAAATGTGATATAGTCTTCAAATCTCTAATCTCTTAATCAAACCCACACACATGTAATAGACAAATACCCAGTGAAGTATGGAGGAACAAATGATATAAAAACACCAATATGTAAAACAAACCGTTTGTTAAACATGCGAGCAATACCAATAGGTGCATTACAACATGATAACAATAAAATATGAACATATAATCATGATACTAATTTGTAAAGCCAAGAAAAAATATGTGCTCAATAAACAAACCATCCCACTACATCACATACATCTCTCCCTCTTTTTATCTCGAATAGACAATAAATGAAAAAGATAAACAAGAATGATAAAATATCTATAATGATATAATCAATGAAGTATATCTAGATAAACAGAAACACCAGCTAAAAATAATCATAATATATCAACTCGTATCTAGAAAATAGTCATAAAGAATGAATCATCAATCTAAGCAATGATGTGACTAAATGAATCAATGTAGTATAAGAATCAAAGCATGAACAATCAAAGTCCACTGCATGTAAACTGCCCAAATGAACCCAGAAGTACCAAAATATAATGAAATCGTCTCATATATAAAACAAGTACTTAAACAAAATAAGGACTCAAAAATTCAGGAAGGTCATTCAAACGACTAAGCCATGTCGTTTGAAGGACATTGCCAAGTCGTTTTAACGAGCTCAAAAATGATCCAAAACAGTAAGTTGTCATTTAAAGCACCAATATAGCGACCTTACAAACGACCATACTAACGACCATATGTGATAAAATTAAAGCCTCAAAAAATGTGTTAGGAGAAGAAGACTTCAAACGAATTGGGTATGTCATTCGAATGACACGCAAAAGTAGTCTGAACGAATTCAGCAAATTATGTTTTTTAGTTCCAAAAATGTTAAAGTTTTTCCGAGTGAAAAAACTTCATGAAAATAGGTACTGGAGATACGAAACAGTAGCCAAACAGACTCAAAATAGAAAAATAAAATAAACAAAAAATGTGAGTTGCGTGCTAACATAGTATCAATGTTCTCAAACATGGATATGTAATGAATGGGTGTGGACTACAACAAATGAGTCACAACATGAACACATCGAAATGATAAAGAATCTCTAATTGATAGCTAAATATCATCACACTTAGTTTTGGCCATATGTGAAAATTAATATATTGAGCTTAATGAACTAAACAAACAACATGCGCACAAATGCGGAATTTTTATAATTCTACAAACAATAGCGTCATAATACGATTTTTCAACATTAGGATTCGTGGTGCAAACCCGTTTATTTTCCCATCCAAACACCCCTCATATATACATATTTTCATTTTCAAGCTCTTTTGAGGTTTCTATTTTTCAACTTAGAGAAATCCAATTGGCCCCATTTTTGGCATATGTTTCTTTTATTGCCTTAATTTTTTCTCGGGCTCTTTTAAACGGTGGCTTTGACGATGAGTTAATTGTACTCTTGCAGCCCTTTCCCATTAACACTCATCATTCTTTCAATTTAAGTAATATAAATCCTCATGGCAAACGGTCTTACATGCACACCTCCTACTAAGTCTTATTACATATAGATGATAAAATTGAGATAAGAACATCTCACCAAACTCAAAATGTATAAGATGTTAAATATTCATATAAACTCGTGCATATGTGAAAATGTGGCATATATACAAGTTGAATCAAAATGCATATCAACTTCAGAACAACTTCATTAGACAATGGTTAAGATCATTCAACGCATCACCAATTATGACCAAATGTCCTAGCCACATGGATAATTAAATGATGGGGGTCCAAGAACACTAATATGCCACATCAAACATGAAAACTCACGACACATAAAGAAATTAAAAATCTTTTTGTGTGTTTCAAAAATATTTTTGACCAAAAACTAAAATCATTTTGTATTTAGTCAAAAATATATAAAACCAAAAAATATTTTTGTATTTTCAAAATATTTTCTCAAAACAAAATCTTTTTGTATTTTTCAAATAAGACTCAAAAAATGAAAAATATAATAAAAAGAGATACATATATCATATCACTAGCAAGATATGTATCATGAAGCAAAAACTAGCGTATGGCAAACATGACAAGATAATCATCCTTTTGATTTAGCATGGGAAGAATCAAGTTCAACCAAACAAGAACCATGAAGTTTAATTCCTAAAGCCTCAAACTTTGATTTCCTAACCCAAGTAGGTGTGTAACGACGCATGAGGGTTTTGGGAACTAAAATGAATTTATTCCTAAACTTCCTAGGAGCAATTTTAAAGTCATAACAAAAATTCATAAGGTGACCCTTCCTACCGCAATGGGAACAACTGTAAACATAACGAGGAATGTGACCTAAATGTGAAACTCTCATAATGTTCCTAGTCGTCTCTCTCACAAGATTGGCTTTGTCTTTCGGAATGGGAACAACACGATCCTCGTAGCCTATGCTACACCTATCTTCCTTGATTTGGACAGTATCTAAAATCCTAGCCAATTTTTCTGACCTTGCCTCTAAATCAAGCTTCACCTCACTCGAGTCTCTCAATATCTCCTCAATCTCACTAATACTAGACTCAAAAAAATGCATAGACTCCTCAAACTCTAGAATCTCCTCTTTCAAGGCCTCCATAAAGACCTGAAGACTATCTTTTTCTTTCTTAACCTATTCTAGTTTCTTCCCAAGGGTTTTCTTCTGTGCCCTAAGATCCTCAATCAAAGCATCGTTATTTTCTACAGAACGCTCATTCAACCTAGATTGAAACTTAAGTTTTCCTTTTTCACCTTTATCGCTTCCTTATACAAATCATTAAAGGCAACTTTCAACTCTTCCACATCAATCAACTCTTCCTCACTAGCTTCACCCTCACTCACTTGGGATTCATAGTCAATGGCCTTGGAAGTGTCATTCATAAGAGAATCTTCATGGGGAGATTTATCATTGTCCCTCACATGACATGCCATTAACACTACAAAGTTGCGCTCAATGGGGGAACTCTCTCCCTCTTTCGGTTCACTATCACTTAAGGTGGCAATATATGCTATCGGTTTCTTACCCTACTTTTAAAGTCTAGTGGAACACTTCGCTACCTTGTGACCATAACCCTCACAACCAAAAAAACTATCTGAATCATCCCTTTTAACATTATAAATTTAATTCTTAGGGTGGGATCAACCTTTGTTGTTCTTAGATTTCTCAACTCTTTTGTCATCTTTCGATTGCTTTTGGAACTTAAGAAACTTTTTGAACTTCTTTGCCAATTAGACTACATCCACAAAATCGAAATCGGAATCATCATCCAAAACTTTAGTCTCCTCTTTTCGGGCTTTCAAAGCAATGCATTTTGCTTTTTTGGCACTTGTTTGGACGTAAACATGTCAAGCTCATAAGTTTGTAAATCACCTACAAGCTCTCCTAATTTCGTTGATTAAAGCATACCCAAGGAGTTTAAAATAGTCACTTTGGGATCAAATCTACTAGGCAACGACCTTAAGATTTTCTTTATGACAAGGTTGTTGGGTATTTTCTCTCCCAAGTTAAGAGACGAGTTGACAATGTTGTTCAATATAGTGTAAAACTCATCAAACAACTCACTCTCTAACATCTTAATCATTTTAATATGTGTGGTGAGGTTTTTAAGTTTAGATCCCCTAACCGTGATAGTGAACTCGTGAGTAAGTACAAGAATATACCAAGCCTATTTTGAGGTTTCACACGTCATGATTAGATTATACTCTTCGGGTGTGAAATGTGAGGAAATAACATGAAGACCTTTAGAATTATAAAGTGAAATTCTATGTTCGACTTCGGTCCATAACTCAACAGGTTTTAAATTAGTGGCATCTCCCTCTCATGTGACCTCTGGTGATGAATATTTTTCAATCGCTAACCAAACACGCTTATCAATTGATTTTAAAGCACTTCTCATTCGCATTTTCCAGTAAGCATAATTTGTGACATCAAAAATAGGAGTTCTAAAACTATCATAACTTCCAAAATTCATCCTTAAAAGCACAAGGGATTAACACACACAAACAAATGTTTCTAGCTTTGATACCAATTTGTAGGCCCTTTTTTCTAAATGTGCTTTAAGGATGTCAAAACATTTTTTTTCTTTTTAAAATCTTTTTCCAATTTTAACACGCACCAAGTTTGTGAATCAATTTAAATTAAGTCCAATTTATCTTGTTTAATCCTAAACATTCATCTAGGTGATTAAAGAAAGTAAAATAAACAAGTTCACAAAAGTAATTCCGAATGTACAAGGAAACTATAAAGGAAAAAAACCTCGGACGGCCCAATCCAGACAATTACTATGATACGGTTTTAAAAAGAAAGACAGACAGACTTACACAATGACTCGATCCTTACAAGGCTTGACATTCTTCTTCTCTTTAACCGCTCCTCCATAGTGCCTACGCAGAAATCCTTCCACGATACTTACCCATAACACACGCATCCACGAGTGCCTCGGTGTCCATCGATGCATCTTGGCAACTGTCTATGATTCCGAACACGGACTCATCCGTTTCTTCATCGTAAAACCAACCAAACAATGTTCGAAATGGTGAACAAACCTAGATGGTGCAAACAAGATCTCTATAGCAATTGTAAATGAAAGCTCGGATCTTTAAACACTAATGATGGATTTAATCTTTGAAACCCTTTGAAAACTTATGCAGAAAAACGTTATTGTTCTAAACTGTATTTTGGTTCTGCACACTTACGAAATTCAGAGAGAAAAGCTCTTTAAATAAAAAAGTTAAGTCGATAAGTCGTTCTAACAACATGCTCAAGTCATTCTAATGACTATGAGATGTCATTCAAACGACATCACATGTCGTTTGAAGCATCGAAAATCAAGGTGAGAATTCGCATGACTCTAAACAGTAGTTATCTCAGAATAAATGAGGATAAAACATTTTGAAAACCTTTTAAACCTTTGAAATCATTTGTAATAAAATTTCCATCTTTTAAAACTCTTTTCGAACTCCATAAACATAATGCGTTCATACCTAAGTGATATTCGGAATGCAATCTGAATGAAGACGTGAAACGTGCACTAATAAGACTCGGCATGATATATCTTTGAAGATTTTCCACTGCGTCTTCTAAACAAACACGTCATAGACTATGTGGGTATCATGATAATATAAAAATTTACCTATGACTCAAACAAGTTTTTTTCCCAGGAATTAGTAAATTACTTACAAATTGACTCAATTGGAAATTTTGTCCTCATAATAACTCACACAAATTTGTGGATAACCATTCCATGTCATTCTCTCGCTCCAAGGAGGAGTAATCCCATCAAATCATTATTATACGCCCGATTTACACCTTCCGCTGCGTCACTCTGATGAACATAACACTACCTTAGGTGTCTCATTCTTGAGTACTCACTAAAGTCTCACTCTAATACACTCATTGTGGAAAAGCAACATCATATGCTAAGTTCTCCTCGATTTACAACACTATACCGTATCCACAAGCCATCATCCTACTCATCACAACCCGAGCCACTGACTTCCGAGCCAGCTAGTCAAGAGTCCACCAGTCTAAAGGGAGATTGACACTAAGAACAAACTGAATGGTCGAAAGCATAGCCACCCGTACACAAAATTTTATGCAACTGCATGAATACCTTAGAAGAGCACACCTAGTTATCGATCTTCATTGACCAAACCCAGCACACCATGCTCTCTCGGGTCCAACTCATCGTGCCATGACATGGCGTCAATTTGAGTCACCATATAGGTTAGGACATTAGATCCCGATTACCAAAATCGAAAGGAACACACTTGAGTTAGAGGGACAAGAAATCGTCCCGAGAATTTTGCCCATAGGCATCCGATTTTGACTTATGAAGCGAACATATACAGTATACTAGAAGTCGTACCACTCATTCACAAAAATCTCACCGAGTACTATTTATGGCCATATATCCTGACCTGGGTCACTACCCGTGACGAATCAGATCACAACCATTCATTATCATAATGTGATTGCAATTTATGAATCAATAGTCCTTAAGGAAGTCAATGCCCGACTTCCATCCTTGGGAGGAAGGACCTACCTTTTACACCCTTGGCGTAAATGAATCATTCTGATTGGAGGATACCTCATGCCTTGTCTACATCAACCTTATCCAATAACTAGTGATGATGTCTCCAACCTATTATAACTAGGTTATTGTCTGCTTTATATATCGTGATCGAGATCCTAAACAACCATATTCCTTATTTAGTCAAGGAAGGTACTCACCTAACGTGTCCTTTTTTACCGCAAGGTTGCCATTAATTCACCTTATCCTTTTATACACGCGTGATTTTTGTGATGACCACACCCATCGTCATTAGTACCCTAAGGGAAATTATTATCACATTGGGCTACATCTTCTAACCCGTACCAGATTTACAAGATGTCCCAATAACTAATCATTACATTGCTAAGGCTACTCT
This sequence comes from Sambucus nigra, assembly GCA_949130495.1. Taxonomy (NCBI): domain Eukaryota; kingdom Viridiplantae; phylum Streptophyta; class Magnoliopsida; order Dipsacales; family Adoxaceae; genus Sambucus; species Sambucus nigra. Next base: position 365,776,690 of record OX422220.1, on the reverse strand, counting down.
AGCACACACTATCGACACCCCAACATAACAATCATGTTTCGATGCTATCCCACCTTGACTACCATTTTCAAATCTCTGCATGGCGTCATTACTCTATGTCTCAATTACATTCCTTAGTGCATCTCGAAACAGAGTATCACCACACCCGCATTAGTCATCCCATGACATTCGAGCCTCACTCTTACACGGACACAACTATGTTTTCAACTTAGGGATTACATTCCCACCTGTGCCGATTGGAAAGCCATACCCAGCATGCCCACTATACGACTGTTAATCTGGGATCATCACCTAACCCTCAATGCCATCGTTACTAGACTGCTACTGTCTCCCTTACCAGACTTAATTAGTCTCTTAAGAACACCAATATATTTCATGTGAAAGCCCCAAATTTGACCAGATTTCATCATTTGCCTCTTTATCATCTTAGGTTCTTTTTATAACCCTTTCAATACCCACATCGATGTTACGTAGTGCTCGCATAGACATTAGTCTATGAGCTTCTATCTATAATGTAACTTAGTCATTAAACATTCCAAGGCATCACAACATTCGACATTTATCCATAATGAAGCCACACACAATTTGTCCTATAGTTACCTCAACATGCCTATGAACTACTCATACACTAGAATTTCCTCGCACCTAGCCATTACCTTAGAAGCTAAAAGGAGTCTCAACACTTAGATACTAATCTTAATTTCCTTCTGAATGGCTGCAATTATTGGTCACGTATAAATTATAATTAATGGTGCCACGGTCATAGCAGGATATAGGACGTCGACTGCAACCTATAAACCTCAAGGTCTGCCTCACCCAATTCTTAATGATCGTTGAACTATGGAAATTGAAATTGCCTCACTATGATAATATTATATCAAGTTCCAACCTACGAGTTAACATGACAAAATAAATCTTGGTAGGATAAGGGGGTCGGGTATTGCCTATAACTACCAAGACCTATACCGTGGATGCCGCACAAAATCCTATTCCTCGATACCACAGTACAACCCAAAATACATTATAACCTAAGTCCTCAACCAAGAAACTAATATGTTATCACCACAAAGCAATACTTATTAATGCCACACGACTATTTAGTCTCCATACATGAGATACATAACCTTTACCATTAGGTCACCATGAACACTAATCATTTTTGCCACTAACAAAGCTACTCATATGATCAAATTTATTGTACGATACATCTCACAAAAATGATCACGACATTGCCACTATCCACCTACACAACTTCATGTGTTCATCGAAATGCTATCCAGTGTGATTTCACCCAAAGGATTGAATTTGTCAAATTACATCACCGGCATTAACTACCCATAAGCACCACACCTAAGGGTTATACACTGATATGACCAAATATGACCTCGTCCCAGGATGAGACCTTTCAGTTCCAAACAACGGATATTTAAAAAAGATCATACAGGTCACTTCCAAGACTCGGCCAAAACCACAGTCGACCTCGTACTTGTAACCTCGGCCATACATTAGGCCGAGGCTTCAAGAAATAATCATAGCAATAAAGACATCTCTCGTCGTATCACCCAGCCAACACCATGAGTTAGCCTGCTTAGACAACCTTGGCATAAGCTCCTCAAGTCGAGACCACACTCGCTAGTTTCACGAGTAAAGTCAATTGCCCTATCAACAATCTCGTACTCGATCGGGGCTGAGACATTTGCAGACGATACCTTAAGTGGATGATCAATAGAACGTACTAAGGTGATGTGTTCCACATGAGAAATTAAGTTATAACCAATATTATTCTCCTCACGTGAGGGGACATTTCATCATCATTACATACCTGTGTATGGACAGCTGTCACGAACAACTGCCGCTACCTGAGTGGATGCCCTAATTTGTGCACACCTTCAACATGGTTGGGGGGGTGTATTACAACCCCAGGCTCTATATAAACCCTTCATATGCTTCATTATAAAGGATCAATTAATTCAAACCCTAGTTGCAACTCTACTCATTTGTATACAGAAGAGAGAGAGAGAGAGAGAGAGAGAGAGAGAGAAAGAGAGAGAGAGAGAGAGAGAGAGAGAGTTGGTGTTGTAATTAGGCCATTGGTGCCATATTTACTAGTGGAATTCACTCACACACACATAGTGGACGTAGGCTCCGGTCGACCACTTAAATCCAGGTGTTCATCCTCTTCATCTCATCTCTTTCTTTGATGGCTTGTTGTGTGATTGTTGCCCTTGTTGTATATCTGTTTGAGCTCTATACATTTATTACTTGGTGATACCATTTCTGGTATCATCAGTCTGGCATCATTTGTGGAAATGACTAGCATCATCTCTTCCCTTTTCTATCTTGTCCTCATCGGAACCTCTGGTGGTGAACCGATCCTCCCCTCCGGTGGAGCTGTTTCACCTTTGAAAGAGTTCCTATTGAGCTACAAAGATTTTACTCTTCAACTATAACTCATCTGTAAGGTCTAACACATGGCATTAGAATTTCTACCACCACCAGCTGGTGGTCCCAGTTCCAGCAACGTACCTCCTCACTCAGAAATGGCTGAGGTAGCAGCGGTATTGAAGTCCTTGGTAGCCAGTTAACAGGTGATGCAAGAGCAGCTGGTTGCTTTCAGCAAAAATGTGATAATTAGGCCAGCTGCGGTGCAATCGAAAATGGTTACTTCGGTAGCCATGGAGAACCCTCAGGATGCCAAGGGACCACCCCAGGCATGCGTAAAGACCTGTCACCCCTTCAGCGGTGGAGGGACGTTGCTGACCCTAGGCATTTATGCCGAGGGAGGTAAGGCCAACCCTGCCCAGAGGATCGTTATGACGATTATGAGGCTGAAGATGCTCAGGCTAATTACTGGGAATCATATGAGGTATTTAGGAATACAGTATGCCCCATCCAAGGGAGCTAGTGTCATGGTAGGAGGCCGAGTCATGATGCACAGCCAATGGGTTCTTCCTTCGATCGATTAAGTATAGGGTTGGCCTTCAAGAGGCTCGGCCAACGATTTTAGAGAAAGGTTGTCCAGGTAAAGGAGCAATACTGGCTCTAGGAGAGATGGGGAAGATGACCGACCCCCATATGGCCGAGATGAGGGCCAATAAGTAGTAAATAGCCAATGCAGGTCAGCATCAGGGGAACCCTCAGTTCAGCCGGTTGAGGTAGTATGAGATAACATTGTCCAGGTCGACGTTATTGAAGCGACCAAGAGGCCTTAGAATGACTCAATTCAAAGGCTAGAAAATAATATTGGAGACATCCTTAAGAGCCGTGACCCCTTGTAGAGGGGATACTCGGAAGGTTCTCCTTTTGTGGCAAAGATAGTCAACTTTCCACCCCTGCCAAGTTCAAGCCACCAATGGATACTCCAAAGTATGATGGGGGTACTACCAGTCGGCTGTAGACATCTACTATGTCTCAGATGAAATAAAATGCCATGAATTCTCAAGAACTTTGACTGTGGCTACCCATATATGGTTCACTTCGCTCACGAAGAACTCCATTAAAAATTTCAAGCAACTCACTGAACGATTCATCCACAACATCTGTTTTGGGGTAAGACCAAAGAAAAAGACTACTCACATGGTGTACGTTAAGCAGGGGAAAAATGAGAGTCTTAGGGAGTACATCGCGAGGTTTAATAAGGAGAAGTTGGAAGTGGAGGATTATAAGGAAAGTATTATGATGATAGCGTTAATAGGAGGCCTGCAGAAAGGGGAATTGCTTTAGAAGCTTTCTGAAGACCCACCGAAGTCTACGGTCGAGATATTGGCGCCATCCAGTAAGGTCATGAACGCTAAGGAAGTTATGGCAGATAAGTAAGAGGATGAGAAGGGGAGTAGCAATGGGAGCAAGTTTTAGAAGAAGAATAAAGATGGAGAGAAGAGATCAGCTGATGATAAGATTGTCGGGTATACTCCTCTTATGGTAAGCTACGAGCACATTTTGAATGAGATCAAGAATGACCGATCCCTAAGATTTCTTGAAAAGTTGAAATCTCCCCCTCATAAAAGGAATAAAAGCTTATGGCGTGAATTTCACCAAGATCACAGGCACTTAACAGACAAATGTTTCGCTCTGAAAGATGAGATTGAGAAGATGCTTAAAGCTGGGAAGCTGAGAAAGTATGTGAGCAGCGATAACCCAAAAAGGGGATGAGACGACCCCAGAAAAAGAAGGGTCGATAGGTTCAAATAGGAGACCCTGGGGAAAAATATGATGCCTCAGACGTTGATGATGAGGATGACCCGGATCTGCCACCAAAGGACAATAGTCCTAAAGGTCGCCTTCACATGATTTCATTCTGTGTGAAGATAATTAATGGGGGGCTAGAAAGAGGAGGCTCGGAGATGGCTAACCGAAAGGCACACATTACAGAAGTCAAAGCTCTTCCTAAGGTTGAGGTGGTTAACTCGGCTGAAATAGGCATTAAGTTAAAGAAAGGGAAGAAGGTGGATATGGACACTTTGATTGTGGGTTTTTAAAAACTTGACTTCAAAGGTATCCTAACCCCACAAGACGACCCCCTGGAGATTATAACCAGGGTTCATTGGTATGACACCGAGAATAATGGTTGACGGCGGGAGTTCGGCCGACATTATGCTCTGGCCATGCTTTAAAGGCCTAGAACTCAGCAAAAAGAGGCTCGTGACTTATCATTATCCTCTGATAGGATTCATCGATGAGAAGGTGCATCCATTAGGAATGTATGAAATGAACGTCAGAATGGGAGATGTTTGGCCTAAGAGGCTAACAAAGAAGGTCAATTTATTTATAATGGATGAAAGTGTATACTCGACTTATAACATCGTCATGGGAAGAGTGGACCTCAAAGAGTTTGAGGTCATAACCCCCACTGTACACCAAATGGTAAAATTTTTTACTCCTTATGGGGTAGGGAAGTCCAAGGTGATCAAGTGTTGGCACGGGAATTTTACTTCAAATCAGTCGAGGAGAGGGAAGCTCACAAAAAAGCAACTACGACCTAGAATATCAATACCCTGGACCTAAGAGACGATAAGAAACTCAAGAAGGGATAAGTTGATGAGGAAGTGGAATCCGTCGTTCTCAATAAGGATAAGTTATCCCTCGATAGGGTCATGCACTTCTTTTTCTTGTTCGTCTACGTCCTCATCCTTATCATCTAAATGGAGATGAACTAGCTCGAAGGTGCATTCTTCTAGAGATTCTTCAAATTTATCCTTCATAAATTCTTTAAAGTCACTCTCTTCGAACCACCGCTCTCCCATCGATCATTCGGCCTCCTCATCAAAAGTGATGGCCATATGGTCTCCATGTGGTGGTAAAGGATTATCGTTCACATTAGTTTATGGAAACTCGATGTCTCCATTCTTCACATGATGGTCAATCAACCTCCTTAGTGAAAAACACACTTTGCTAGGGTGGTTCACCCTATTTTGAAGTGCATAATAGTGGGGTTTCTCTCTGTCCTCCTGGGAGAGTTGCGATGTGTTAACGTTGACCAGCCTGCAAACCTTATCATGAACCATAAGATCATACAGGTTCAAATCTTGTTCCACTGTGCAAGGTAGCTCGGGGGGATCTTCTTCGTCTTCGAATCTTCACTTGTTGCCTCTCCCCGTTCTACCTCCTCGGCCGCCGTTGCTTTCCTCCTTGGAACCATCATCTACGTAATTGACCCTCGAAAGAATTCCACTCCCCGAGCCAACCGCTAGCCTAAGTAGAAAGTTTGACAAAGCAGGCGGGGGTACTACGGGATTAACCACTAAAGCAATGTTCCTTACTGCTTTCAAGAATGTTACGAACATCCATAATAGTGTTTTATTAATCAAATGGCATATATACTCGGGCAACAATTCCTCTGCCCAAACATGCAAAAGTTTATCCTCTCGCGTCTCCTCCATCACATCTAGAGACCGCTCATGAAACCTCCTAATAAAGTCCACAACATGCTCCCCTGGATTCTGCTTCTCACGTGCTAGCTGCGTGAGTGTAAACTCATCCTCAGCCAAAAAGAACTTTTGTACAAACAAAACATGCAATTCCTCCCAGGATCCCACACTTCCTGGGGCTAAGTAGGAGTACTACGTATATGCTTTCTCTGTCAAGGACCTTGAAAATTCCCTAAATTTTAGCTTTTTATCGTTGCAATGGGCCCCAAGACTTTCAATAAATCTCTTCACATCCTCCTTTGGGTTTGCACCTTTCCTGATGTACTTGTTAAAAATTTGGGGAATATACCCTACTGGGTAGGGTTCGTTATTGTATGCTTCTAGGTACGGAGTACGGAAGTCATCATACACCAAAGAACTATCTCCCCCTTTGGACACTACTATGAAATTCAGTAAATCCTTCTTTATTTCTTCTAAGTCGGCCGACAAAGAGCTAGTTGGTTGTATTACTACTACTATTAGAATCACCGGAGCGAGTGGTGAACTTTTTTCCATGTCGCTCGTCATAGCCTGAGTCACTGAAGTCGTCCCCCATCCTGCGGTGTTGGCCCAAATGTCATGAGTGGGACTGTAGTGGGGGTTACACTGCCAAAAGTTGGCGGGGTGGTAGGGAGAACACCATTAAAAGGGGGCGTATTAACACCCCCCCATAATGGTAGGGGAAGGTATTGTCACAGGTGGTGTAGTGAAAGAGTTCCCTCCCGTACAGATACCCAACATCACCTGGGATACCGGAGTCTGAATGAACTCTATGAACAAATCCATGAGTCCCTTAATTTGTGCCAGGCCTATTCCCGTCTGTGCGCCCTTCGTTTCCATCACACCGACATTAGACGCGCTAGGATCTGTCCGTGCTATTCTCACTCCCTGAGATAAAATGGAGAGGTTTGCCTCCTCTTCGCGCTGTATGGCGTCAAATTTAATGATTTTGGCGGTGTCATCCTCTGGCATCTTTTCAAAAGAGAATACCTCCCCGGCGGAGTTGCCAAATGTAAGATGTGGGTTCTTGGAATATAGTTAGTATCAAGTGAGGAATAAACCCTTATCAATATCGGGATCAACACCGTGGAATATTAAATGTTGACAGTGAACACAGGTGAATAAGAGGCAAAGGGATTCAATATTCAGACATGTATTAAATGATAAGTTGGCACAATAAATACACAACATGCATAACAAATAGATGGGACTAGCAGGTAACATGGTCGAAGGGAGAAAGAGCAAGCATTCAAGGGATAATAAAGGCAAGGCGTGAACTTCAACGTGAGTTAATGCTCATTGATATGGGTATTCAATGAATGTGGGAGGTCATGTTCTCACAGTAGCTCTCGTGTATGGGGGAAGTTGGGCAGAAATTCTCGGTTCAGAATGCCCTCCTCGTTAAACTATTTGTATGATGTATTTATATAAAGGGAAAGTTACTCGAGTAAACTTGCTCGCGTTTAATATGATCGATCATATTAAATGCACAACTACCTCCCATTAATGTAGAAGATATTGCATTAAATGCATGGGATCTCATAATTTGGCGGCAAACTTTTTCATTGGCTGGAAGTATCGTAGGAATTAATTAGGGACATGACATGGCAGCCTGGAGCTTATATTATAACGGCTAAAGGGCCAGGTTTGGTGAACTAGACTTGTAGTCCTAAGGATTAACCCACTTGAGTGCCGTAACTTCGAGTCCCTAAATGTTAGATGTTATGACATCAGAAAGTGGGTAAGCAGTGACTCTATTAGGTGCACGGTTCCATCAGTCAGGCGGGATGGCATCTGCTTTAAGGTTGCTTGGCTGGTAGGTAGTTCGAGTGTTTAGTTTTCTATTTGTTGGCTAATAACTATCTTAAGACCAAGGATGCAAGATTGAGCTACCTCGAGGAGGTTCCTTCAAGCAAGTAGGGGCTGAGTTAGCTCGGTTGTAGTGGCTCGAGAAACCATATGTAATAAGCGAAGTTTTACCCAAGTGTGCCAAGAGGGTTGGTAATTGTAATCCCAACATTTCCTTGCTCCCAATCCTCCAAACCATGTCCCTGCGGGGTTCCTAAGAGGAGGTTATTCAATAGATCATGTTAGATCTCCCATACCCTGCCAGGCATGGTCCCTCGTGGGTACCAAACAACCTCGCTCAACATATAATCATAAGAAAAAGTACATGATACAATTCATTATATTTCTTACTACAAACTATCATTACTCGAGTGACTTTGATCTACGAATTGGATCCTTCGAGCCAGGTCCGTGGGAGAATCTTCGAGGTAGGTCCTTCGAGCTACCTATATGGAAAATCTTTGAGGTAACTTGCTCGGGTGACCTTCATCCTCCTCCTTCATCTGCAAATCAACAGATTAACCAAGTTAATCACTCTTTGGCGGGGAATCCTCCTTACAAATAGCATTCATGATATCATACCATTGTCGAATTCATTGGTAGTAGACATATAATTACAAATGCACTATTTGAGATAGCAAGGCTGACCAGAATACCTAAGGTCGACCATGATCATATCTGAGCCGATCTAATTATTGTTTGAGCTGACCTCATCTTAGTTAATAATGAGTTCAAGTTTACCCTCCTAATAGGCTTTTGGGTCGTACCATATTCATGATACAATAATAATCAAGTTTCATAAAGTAATTATTTAACTAATGAAGTTATAGAGTAAGGATCTAATAAAAAAATTTAGAACAAAATTGGAGGTATTAAGGTATGGATATTTTTTTAATTTATATCTTTTCTATTGCAGTTGTTTGATAATTTTTATTTTATGTTTTGATGGATTAAACTATGGATCATTCAGAGAAAATTTCATCGACATTTATTTGAGTAACATTTAGTTTAAACGTCTTCTATTTTGTTCCAAAAAGCCATCACCATATAAAACACTCATAAACACTATTTCTTCTCTTATCTTAAATCCTAAATAAATTGTTAAAAATAGATACGGGATATTTTCCAATATAAAAAAATAAGGTGGACTAAGTACAAAACTTACTTATCTCCTAGGGATTACGAACTGGTTATTTATTAAATTAAAGTAATAGTAAAATGTTTAAACAAAAAACTTAATTAATGGTATTATGGACAGATGTGTAATATTTTTTAAATGTTGGGAGTAAGAAAAAATTAAGTATAAAAATGGGGAGCAAACACAAATTAATTCTTCATCTTTTTATACATATCGCGATGGCTACAAAGTCTAACACCTTGGAAGGATTGATTTCAACAATATCCATTTTCACCTTACTCCTTTAAGTATATGAAATTATGAAAATAGGGTTTTGTAGACAAACCATGGATAAATGGTTGATTATTATGGATTTAATGATGTATCAGTATTAGGAATTCCTTAGAAATCGTTTATATACTCTTATTTGATGTTGGGTTAAATTATGTTGGAGTTTGGATACGATGCATGAAGGTTCGGTTGGATAAAATTGCTAGAAAATGTAACAGTTAAACGAGGAACATGATCTACCAGGGGCGATCGATTCGGTTAGATGACCGAATCGATTCAGCTACCCAGACTTTGGCAAATTTTTACTTTCTGCCCTAAATTTCACGAATAATCAAAGGGGGAGACTTTGGTATTATTCTTAAAATATATAAAGGGACCTATTAAATTCCAGTTGACTATGGTAAGGATTTGGTTTAGCCTAAATGAGTGAATTAAGGGTAGGACCTTTGGGGTATAATAAGAAATTTAAGGAATTTTGGGAATCAAAACCGGATACGAAGAGTATGAGTAAACCCAAGTTGTGAACCAGTAGGATAGAGATATATTAACTACTGATATTAATTAATGGGTAACTAAGACCCTTTGAATAGCAAGTGATACTCGAGAATATATTAAAAGAGGTTAAAATGAGTACGTTGAGTATTCGAGAGATATATACTACGTACGGGTGTATATGATGGGTTGTGTGTATACCTACTGAATAATATGTATAAATAGGTTGATTGAATACCTATTATTGTGATTTGATTATGTGTGTTATCATACCTACGCTGCCTGCTATTACAGGAGGTTCCGCGCAGAGGGAGATTCCACCTTGACGATTCCAATGAGGTCTAGATGTGTGCCCAAAATATAGAACTTAGGGCAGCTCACTATGTACTGTGTATTAGTGGGACCAACTTGTCATTTGGGTATGTTAGGTATGTGTGTATCCCAAAGGCTTAGAACTATGTTTGCCTCCATTGTGTGTTGTTTGATTAAGGGTTCGAGGAAACATACCGAACCAATAGTCCTTGATTTGGTGCGAGAAGTACATGGACAGGATAGTAGTGTATGCCAGCATCACGGGGGTCATTCTGAATGATGTTATTATTATATATATTACATGTGTGCTAAATATATACAGGTCTGATTAATCTACTTATATGTGATGGTAGAACTGATAGATTGTGCACATCTAATAGTAATTTAAATAGAGAAACATAAATAATGATTCAATAATAATATACGTGTAATATTAATTATTGATAGTACACTAGTGTATCGTATGTGTAATACGGGGGAGCTAAACCTTTTGTTGTCAGTTAGATACGTTATCTAATTAGGCAGGGTAGCATAGCTCGGTAGGACACGTTAGGTGTGCACTTTAGTTTAGAGGTGAGGAACTCAAGAGAGTGTATGTGAAACTAACGAGTGTATCTTATAACTAATTCGAACTGTGATTTAAATACTTTCAAAATATTTTCAAAAGGTTTTGGGGATCTTACCCTTGTCAATCTATTTTTCAAAACAATTTAGGTTTCCGTCCACAGGGAAGCCGAGCTTGACGATTCATTCCAAGGATGCGTAGCTGTAGCATTTATGGAGGCTTGCCGGATTGATATAGACGCTTCAGTTATTCATTCCTATATTAGGATTTTCACTTCAGTATTTCATTTGGTCATGTTCCCCTTCAGATGAATTAGTATTTCAGTTATTCAGCATTTATTAGACTTTTCTCAGATTCAGTTTTATTTACCTTAGAGTTGTAATTGAATTTTGTTTTGGGAACCGATGGTTTATTCGGTATTATCACTCAAGATATTTATTATATGATTGGTTCAGACTATTGAATTGCATGGATGGTTTAGTTATTTTATTTTAATCCGCATCTTGTTATGATGAAAGGTAAAATTTAGCATCGGCTTAATTTAATATATTTAGTTAGTAAATTAAAAAGGTTTTGACAATGATGCTAATTATGAACCAAATGAGATTCCTGGTTATTTTGATAAAGGACTGATCACCTGTGGTTAAAATTGGCGGGGTGTCACATTGTCCAAACTCTTTCATCGGAAGCGATTTGATAAATTCTCTTTTGTTTGATGAATTTATGTCTCGTCATCACCAGTGATGATTAAATCATCCACGTATACTACAACAACAACTACCTTTCATCCATTGTCTTTGACTAAAAAGTTAGAATTTGCAGGTATTACTGAATAGCCACTTTGAGTAAGAAATCTAGCAATTTACCATACCATGCACTTGGCTCTTACTTTGATCCGTATAGTGCATTTGTCAGCTTACAAATGAACTCAGAATGAACTTTGTTCTCATAGAACATTGGTTGAATCGTTTAGATCTCGCAATCTAACTTCCCATGAAAAAAATGATTCTTCATATCCATCTTCCACAAGTTTTAATCTTTGATGGCTGCAAGCGCAAGCAAGACTCATACAGTTCTTAGCTTTGCCACCAGAGTAAACGGTTCATCATAATCTACCTCATTAAACTAAGAGAACCATCAAGCCACCAGTCGAGCCTTGTATCTCTCGATTGATCCATCTGGATAACGTGTAAACCCATTTTCAAGATATGGGGTTCACATCCCTTGGCTTTGATATCAGATCCCAAGTTTGATTTTGCTTTAGGGGAGTGATTTTTTCTTCTATAACATTAAGCCATTCAGAACTCTGTGATGCTTCTTCAAATGTCTCAAGTTATTTTGCAATATCCTTTGATATGGTTGTGTTGGCGTATTTGAAATTTGGATTTCGAATTCTTATTGACCTTACGAGTTGTGATTGTGGAGTTGGTTATTTTATTTCACTAGGCTTATCTTCTTCAGCTGGTTGTTGATACATACTAGTTATCCAATGATCATTACCATCGTGCAAATCTTCAAGTCTATCAACCCGGTTGGATTTGAGAAGTATTCTCGTGTAATACCCCATATTTTTATATCATTTAAATTTGTAGAATTAAAAGAAATGAATTTCCTAAATATGATTGTGCATGATCAAGTCATTTGAATATACCGAATGTGTTCATTGATAGAATAAATAATTTGCATGTTACGATAATTATTGTATTACATGATTGGTATAACTAAAATGTGTAATTTATTGTAGACATTTTTTAAGTGCATTATGGAGTGATTTAGGATCTCGTTTAGGCGTTTTAAACATCCTAAGCTGGGCTCGGGGAATATTTATACCTTTAGAGGAGATTTTGGACCAATCCGAATGTCATTCTAGGCTTATTTGGGACATAAAATTAGGTATTAAGAGGAGATACGGGATTCAATTTTTAAAGGGATTATAAATCAACCCCTTTGTCACTATCTCGCCCAGCATATCTGCCGGGAGCAAGAGCATATCCAAGTCCCATATTCAGTTGAATCAGATCTAGCAGCGCTCACTACTGAGGCGAAAGAAAGGAGCAAGATACGGCCAAAAAGCCGGAGATTCTCGCGCAGGAACAAGCGTAGGCCTGTAGCGCGCCCTTCACCCAGTAAGATTTTTCTTGGCGAAGCGAGGAAGCACAGTTGCGCGCCTCTCCATAGCCCCTCTATACTCTATAGGCTATTAGTACCAAGCTGGAAGCTTCCTGTGTAATTTCATAAAGAAAGAAAAGTGTGTGAACCTCAGCGAGTCCGGGTTTCAAACTAGCCTCCTGTACTGAACCGACCTTATTAATAGGTTATAACTATCAAGAAAGTAGGAATGGCAGAGAAAGAGATGCACTTTCTGGACACAGGATCCAGAGTTTTTTCGAGAAAAGGTCCCTTCCATAAACTTTTAAGTTAACCTACCATCCTTACACCTTCTGGAGGAAGTTATCAAACTTCAAGGAAAAGAGAGGAGAAAAGGCTCAAGGGAGGAGGCTTCTATCATCTCTAATGGTAAGAATTTTTTAACAAAACTTCTAATAATACGTTTCTTGATTCATATGCATGTCTCTCATGACAAATATATGTTACAAAATTGATTGGAGATTGAATTATAAATGGATTTGGATATAAGGCTATTTATAATTAATTGATATTAATTATGTCTTGAGAATTAAAGTCCTTGGTGATAAACCCAGAATTGATATCGTACGATTGGAGATTTTTCTGTTAAAATCCATATGAAAGGATTGAATTATATTATTGAATTTGATCAGGTGTTGATCTTACTATGCTGGAAATCTTAAGATGAGAATTATGAACTTGTTGGGTTTAGACAACTTGTGGCTTTATATCCAATAACTTGAAGGGGGACTATCATGTGTATATTGGTTATAGACCCCCTGTAGGAACATTTGATTGATTATGATATAGTCATGGTTATTGAAATTGAGTTGTATGAAGGCTTAAAAATGATTATGAAATTTTGTGGGAGAAATCCATATTGAAATTTAACAAATTTGGTCTCACTGCTAGAAAGTGAATCAATTCAGCTCCAAGTGTGATTCGATTCGACTCCTAAGGCTCGGGTCAGGATTAGATCATGGGAATGTTTGGAGTATTTTTACAAGTCCAAGCAAGTATATGGGAGGTTGTCTAATTGAAGGTATATTTAATTAAAAATGTATTTGTGTTATTATCCCATAAGTGGTGAATTTAGTAATTAACTAGAGTGTTAATACCCAAGACAAAGGTTTATATTTCAAAAATTACGAAATCAGATTAAGGTAGTTATGAGGATAATTACATATACATATTGTCTGATATATATATGTATCTAATACTTGTGTGGACATACCCCTGTTCATGGAAGGCCTATCGATTGGGTGTACGATTTCGGATTGTATACCACGCGTCGGCTGAGATGTTCTAGGCATAGTGTAGGTACGTATCCATCTACCTAGACAGGTGTATGGGCTAAGTGGGGAACTATTTCGTGATGAAAGGGGTGGGATGGACGTATCCATCTACCTAGCCAGGTGTATGGGTGTGAGATGGTGTACAGCGTAATGATCACGCCACTTATATTTGTTTTGTTTACGTCCCTTTGGTGAGGGGCTCCTCCAGACTTACTAATAAAGCATGAGCTGAACACCGAAGGTGGATACCTTCATGTGCCATATATATATATATATATATATATATATATATATATATATATATATATATATATATTGATTAAGAATGAATCAATGTAGTCTAATCATATAGACAACTGTTAATGGACACAATGGTACGTAAAATATATAATGTAATATGATTGTATTTTTATGTGGGTAGTATTATGGGGTTAGTCTTTGGGACTGTAACCATACCTGTAGATATTTACCTCCTGATTATATGTGGGTACTTGCCCTCAATATTGTTATGTTAGGGTAGAAATTGGATCATATGTTTGGGCTTGGATTGGAAATGTGTATAGTATTAAACTTATATGAAGGCTAAGATACTTACTGCATGTCAGAGATGATGGGCGGTATGTAATGTGAATTAACTGCATTATTATCATTGGATTTTTAAGTTAATTCTTGAAACTTTAGGGTGCTGAGCCAAATTATGAAAATTATTTTCCAAGTTATCCAAGACAGGAATATTAAGGCTGACAGAGGATCAGACTTGAAGTTTCACTTGCTTAGTAGCAGATTCAGCTCCTTGATTTTAGAATAGTTTACTAATCATTATTTCCTTTCACTTTTAATATTCCAAAGATTTTATGGACATAAGCCCGATATGTATTTATTTCTGTCAGTTATTTCCAATTATGTTTGGGATAAATGTTTTATGATTTATAAGAGTTGGGACTTATTCATCAACAATTATTATATCATGTTGATTTATTGTGCATGGATGATTTAAGCTAAAATTATACTTTTACGATTGATAATAAGAATGATATGAATTTTTAGAAGATCCCCATCTTCGACATATTGTGTCTGGCCAACCATTAAGTGGAAAATGGGGGTTGTTACAGACTATTGGTATCAGAGCCAGGTTCTAGCATTCTTAGGATTTATGTTACGCTCGTTACATTCGTTATTGCATTCTTTGATATGTAGAGTCCTATGTTTATAAATCAATGTACTTCTTATGATTTGTTACTAATATGAACCTTGTTTACTTTCATATGACAAACGCTCAATGCGGTAGACCACGACGTGCTACCAATGAGGCTACAAAGCATAGGACTCAACAGGAGCCACAACTACATCCACATCCACCACCAGTGTCACCCATGGTTACTCCAGTAGACATAGCTACCATACTGACTTAGGCAGTCTATATAGTAATGGTTGACATGATATAACACTTTCATCCATATTAGTAACCACCACTACTACCATCCCCGCAGTTGATGGTGCCACCGGTTTAGTCAGAGGGCTTAGTTTAGAAGAGAGCCAAGTAGGACTTCACTAAAGGCCTCCCACCAGATTTTTCTCGGAGTACATATATCTTAGTGTCAAGTCAGTGGAAGAATGATATTCATAGACATTTGATGATTGAGTTCATAACGGTGCATAAGAAGATGTTATCTTCATTCCGATTAGTAGGAGCGCCCCCATAGTAGTGGTGTAAGTATTTTTCACCTGTCATGAAGTCAGAGATGAGGAGAAAATTCATGGATCTGAAGTAGAAAAGTCGTACCATAGCAGAGTATAAGGATGAGTTTATCACACTGTCGTTGTTTGTTGAAGATGAGATAAACACCGAAAAAAATAAAATGGAGAAGTTTGCATTTGGGACAACTTGGTACATCAAGAAATCCCTATTGGGGAATACAGATTTTACCACATATACTCAGATGGTGAATGCCTCTTTATATCATTGCCAGGATTACTGTTCATTCCATAAGAGTAAGGGAGAGATCTATTTTAGAGTTATTGATCTAGCAGGGCAAGATAGGTGATAATGGTAATCAAGAGGTCCATCACTTTAAGGTGTCTAAGACAATAGATCAATTCAAAAAGCACAGGGGTCCTGATGATCAGAATAAACAGATCCATTAGGTCCAAGAATAGTAGGCGAGTGGCCACAAGGGCAGTAACAAAAGGGTCGAGGCTAGAAGGGGCAAAAACAGGATAGGCTTCAGTATAGAGAGAAGGGACAACCAGCGAATAAGTTCCCTTGGGGCAATCGGGGCCACAAAAGCATGGAAGTAAGCATGGATATCATGCACCTAAAGGACAGTGTGAGTAGTTACCAGCCCCACCAGTGGTCACAGTTCCAGCACAACCCGCTCCACCCACCCCACCTCAGGGGGCAACAACCACTTCTACAGTATGGGCATGTGTATCACACCAATAGAGGCAGTGGAGTGTGTGTTCCCCATTTTTTGTCATGTAGGGAACATTATATTTGATACTGGTGCATCACACTCATTTGTTATTACTATTTTTTCTCGGTCATCGGGGATAGTTAACTTAGCATTTGACATAGTAATTTACATCGATTCACCCGAGAGTAGAGGGGTACCCATAAGTTCTGTCTGTAGATGTATAAGAATTGACATTGGGAGACTTAGGTTCATGGCATACCTACTTGTCTTAGATATGTCACAGTATGACATTATCCTTAGGATAATTTGGTTAGATACTTACTGGTCTTATATTGATTCTTATAGGAGGTCCATCGTATTTTCCATTCCGGGGAAAGAGATATAGTTGGTTGCGATATCGCATCTGGAAGGAGGGTAGATCACTCATTTATACTACACTGAGGAGGAGACTTCTCATAAGGTCATTATTTCCTTATACTCAATTTCGATTGTTAGGGATTTTTCGAATGTTTTTCGAGAGATTCCAGAGTTACCATCGAGTAGGATACCAAGTTTGTGATTAATTTGATTTCAAACATGAGACCCATCGCTCTTGCACCGTACTATATGGTTCATTTGGAGATGATAGATCTTAGAGACTAAATTTAATATCTATTGGGTCAGGGGTTCATTTGGAGGAGTATTTCACCTTGGGGTGCTACCATCCTATTTATATAGAAGAAGGATGGATCATTGAGGTTGTATATAGATTACACGGAGTTGAACAATGTCACTAATGTAACAAGTACCCGTTGCCCCATATTGATGGTGTATTCGACCAGTTGAGGGGTGCATCGTAATTTTCTAAGATTGATTTAAAGTCGGTGTACCATCAGTCGAGGATACGGTATCAGGATGTTCTGAAGACAACATTTTTTACAAGATATGGGTCTTACGAGTTCGTGTTTATGCCTTTTAGTCTAACCAACACACTGACAGTTTTCATGGACCTGATGAATAGGGTGTTCAGGGACTTCCTATATCAGTTTTTATCGTGTTCGTATATGAGATATTGATTTATTTTCAGACTATAGATGAGCATTCATAGCACTTACGAATAGTCTTACATACATTGCGGGGCCATCAACTCAATTACAAGTTCAAGAAATATGAGTTTTTATTGAGGGATGTTAAGTTCTTGGACAACGTTGTATCACAAATGGGAATATCAGTGTATCCAGGAAAGTTTTCAACAGTGATGGACTGGGGACAACCCACTACACCCATGAAGGTGCATAGTTTTCTTGGTTTGACAGGATACTACCGTTGATTCATTCAGGGGTTCTCGAAGATATTCGGGACTCTAACGAATTTAATGCAAAATGGTGTACCATTTTTTTGGGATGATGCATGTCATAAGGATTTTGACAAGTTGAAGGTCAAATTGACTTCAACTCCATTACTCACTTTACCTAGTGGAGGAATAGACTATATAATATTTATTGATGCATACTTAAAAGGACTTGCAGGTGTATTGATGCAAGTGGAGAGTCTAATACTTTGTGCTTCCCGAAACTTAAGCCTCGTGAGGGAAATTACCCCACCCATGATTTGAAGTTGGCAGCATTAGTGTCTGCGTTACGCAATTGGATGCATTATCCTTTAGGGGAGATATTTTAATTATTCACGAAGCACAAAAATCTATAGTATTTATTCACATAGAGAGAGTTGGACATGAGGCAATGTCGGTGGCTTGAGTTGGTGAAAGACTACCAGTTTGATAATCAATATCATCCGAGCAAGGCGAATGTAGGGGCAGATGCCTTGGCCCTAAACCGATAGTCGAGTTAGCAATAATATGGAAGTCAAGTGGGATTCACTTTGTATAGATGATGAGGTGTTACGTGATTTTATAGAAATTATTTCCATCACACCTGAAATCATCATTAGGGTTTTGAAGGCACAGGCCAGAGATCCTGTTTGCCAAGAGACGGCCAGGCAGTTGTTGGCAGAAGGGGAAGAACTTTATTCTATTAGTTCTGATGGGGGATTGAGATTTCACAATATGTTAGTAGTTCCAGAAGATGAGGAATTACGATGGGTAGTTATGAATCAGGCACATGGGTCATGTTTTTTGGTACATCTAGGTGGGGATAATATGTACTAGGATGTGAGGCGCTAGTATTGGTGGGCAAGCATGAAGAAGGACATTTCCATTTTTGTGTTCAAGAGTGCCACATGCCAAATGGTGAAGGTGGACCATCAACGACCAGTAGGTATTCTTCAGCCTATCGATATTCCTATGTGGAAAAGGGAAAGCATTTCCATGGATTATATTACGGGGTTACCTAAGCCATGAGGGGGACATGATGCCATCTGGGTGATCATTGACCATTTGACAAAGGTGTCTCACTTCTTTCTAGTTTGAACTGACTATACATTGGAGCAGTATGCCAAGATATTCATTGTAGAGGTTGTGAAGTTACATGGTGTACCACTCCAAATTGTGTCAGATGGGGAAAAGACACTTGTGTCCCACTTTTAGAGGAGTTTCCAACAGGCATTAGGGGTGTCATTGAGGTTGAGTACCTCGTACCACCTATAGACAGATGGTCAGACAGAGAGGGTGAATCATATGTTGAAGGAAATGTTATGAATATGCATTTTGTACTTCAAAACTAGTTAGGAGCAGTACTTACCATTGGTGGAGTTTGCTTATAACAATAATTACCAGTTTACTATCTGTATGTACCTTTTCAGGCATTGTATGGGAGGCCTTATCATTTGTCCTCTTGTGGTTAGAAGTGGTGGAGAATAATCTTCTCGGACCTAAATTCAGCCTGGATATATAAAAAAGGTGGATATGATCAGGGCTAGGATTCAGATTGCCTAAGATTAACAGAGTAGTTATGCTGATGCAGATAGGTGGCACTTGGATTTTGAGGTTAATAATCAGGTGCTACTAAGGTCATCTCCCATGAAAGGAGTGATGCAATTTGGAAAGAAAGGGAAGTTGGATCACCGATATGTGCGATCGTTCCCTATTATTGAGAAGATTGCACCAGTAGTGTATCGATTAGCCTTACTGAATCACTTTTAGAGTATCCACAACATTTTCCATGTTTCAAAATTATGGAGATTCCTTAGAGACAAGGTAGCTTATAAGCACATAGATCTTTAAGAGATAGAGCACTAGCCCGATGTGAGTTATGAGGAGAGACTTGTAGCCATTTTGGGCAGTTTCGAGCGTAAACTTTGTTCCAAGGTAGTTCCTTTAGTACGCGTGCATTGGGTACACCACAATAAGGATGAGTTGGCGTAAGAGAGGAAGGATGACATGCAATAGATATCCGAAACACTTCGGGTTAAGTACACTTCGAATTCCAAGGAAGAAATTTCGTTCATAGGAGGAGAATGTCCCCATATTTTTATATCATTTAAATTGGTAGAATTAACATAAATAAATTGCTTGAATATGATTGTGCATGATTAAGTTATTCGATTATACTGAATGTGTGCATCGATAGAATAATTATTTTGCATTGCACGGGAATTATTATATTACATTATCATTATAGTTAAAATGTGTAATTTGTTGTAGACCTTGTTTAAGTGTGTTCTGGAGTGATTTAGGAACTTGTTTAGGCTTTTTAAACATCCTAGGTTGGGCCCGGGGAATAGATATACCCTTAGGGGAGATTTTGGACCAACCCGAGTGTCATTATGGGCTTATTTGAGGGCCCGAAGTTGGAAATTAAGAGGAGATACGGGTTTATGTATTTTAAAGGGATAATAAACCAACTTAATTACACATCCCATCCATTTATAAGTTAAATTACTATCCTTACAACTTTTGGAGGAAGTTACTAAACTTGGAGGAGAAGAGAGGAAAAAAGGCTCAAGGGAGGAGGCTTATATCATCTCTAAAGGCAAGAATTTTATTGCAAAACTTCAATAATATGTTTCTTGATTGATATGCATGTCTCTCATAACAATTCTGGGTTATAAAATTGATTGGAGATTGAATTAAAAAAGGATATGGATCTAGGGCTGGTTAGAATTAATTCATATTAATTATGTCTTGATAATTAAAGACCTTAGTGATAAACTCGTAATTAATATCGTATAATTGGAGAAATTTTTGTTTAATTACATGTGACAGGATTGAATTATATTTGTGAATTTCAATCATGTATTGATCTTACTATGCTAAAAATCTTAAGATGTGAATTATAAAATTGATGGGTTTCGACAACTTGTAACTTTATGATATAATAACTTGAATTATATGGGCCAATCATGTATAGATTGGTTATAAACCCATGTAGGCACATTTTATTGATTATGTTATAGTCATGGTTGTTCAAATTGATTTGTATAAAGCCTTAAAAATGATTATGGAATATTGGGAAAGAAACCTGTATTGAAAATTAACAAATTTGGGTTCACTGCTAGAAGCAAATCGCTTAGGCTCCCAGGGCAAATCGATTCAACCCAGCACAAATCGATTTGGCTCCAGAGGCGAATAGATTTGTCTTCTGGGGATCGGGTTGGGGTTGGGGTTAGACTGTGGGAATATTCGGGGGATTTTTAAGAGTCCAATCGAGTATATTGGAGGTTGTCCAATTGAGGGATATTCAATTTAAAATGGATTTATGTTGTTATACAACAAATGGTGAATTTAATAATTAACTAGATTGTTAATATTCAAGACAAGGATTTATATTTAGAGAATTACGAAATCATGATACGGTAGTTATGAGCATAATTACCTAATTATATTGTCGGCTATATGTTTGTATTTATTACTTGTGTGGACATACCCATGTTCGTGAAAGGCCTATCTGTTAGGGTTGCATTCGGCATCGGACCATGTACCACGCGCCAACTGAGATGTGCTAGGCATAGAGTAGGTTGTTATTTTAGATCATACGTTCAAGGGGCACCACTCTGTGATGAGAGAAGTGGGACAGTCGTATCCATCTACATAGTGTGGGTATGGTCATGGGATGGTGTACTGCTTACTGATCACCCCAGTTATGTGTGTTTTCTTTGCGTTCGTTTGGTGAGGGACTCCTCCAGACTTATCAATAAAGCGTGACATGGAAACCTAATTTAGATACCTTGGTGTGTCATATATATATATATATATATATATATATATATATATATATATATATGGGTTAAAAATTAATCAATGCAATCTAATGACATAAATAACTATTAATGGACATAATGCCACATAAAATACATAATGTAATGTGATTGTATTTATGTGGGAGTAGTATTGTGAGTCTAGTCTTTGGGAATTTAATCATACGTGTATATATTTACCTCCTGATTATATGTGGTCTAGTTGCCCTCAATATTGTTATGTTAGCGTACAGAACATATCACATATTTGGTCTTGGGTAGGAAATGTCCATAGTATTACACTTAGATGAGGGGTGAGATACTTACTGCATCTGAAAGACGATGGGCGATATGTAATATGATTTAACTGCATCGTTATCTAATTGTTTTGTAAGGTAATCCTTGAAACTTTAGGTTGTTGGTCTAAATTATTAAAATTATTTTCCAGGTTATCCTAGACAGGAATAGTAGGGCTGGCATAGAATCAGACTTGTAGTTTCACTTGCTTGGTAATGAATTCAGCTCCTTGATTCTAGCATAGGTTCTACCTTTTATTTTATTTAAGTTATTATATTCAAGAGATTGTATGGGCACAAACCCGAGACGTAATCATTCCAATCAGTTATTTCCCGTTATGTTTGGGACAGACGTTGTATGATTTATGAGAGTTAGGACTTATTTACTGTGATTTATTATTTCATGTTGATTTATTGTGCGTGGATGATTTAAATTAAAATTATATTTTTTTATGATTGATGCTAAGAATGGTATGAATTTTTAGATGATCCCCATCTTCGACGTATTATGTTTGGTCAACCTTTACATTGAAAATGGGGGTTGTTATATCTTGTACACAATCTTTAGGGACCACCATGAAATACTTCGTTATATAATAACTTTCTTGATGTGTTGCATTTTCCACTTGTACGATCATAATATTCCCACCCTTTCTCTGGTTGTCATATCCCATAAAGATATATCTAGATTATCTCTTGTCAAACATGCAACGTTAATGACTTAGAATAAATACATAGCACACATACTCGAACACCCAAGAGTATCTAATTGTAGGTTTCATATCCCACAATTCTTCAAAGGGACAGACCTTTTTTGTTCTCATATTACGTTGGGGAAGGCCCTTAAGAATTGATTTCTTCATCATCTTACTTATGATTGATAGTGTGACCCATCTTTTGTTCCATAAATCTATAGTCTCGTTTTTCCTTGTCTTGTCCACATATGCCTACTCTATTGACATTATATAGACCGACTCCAATCTTCATCCCTCCATGTCATCATAATTGATGTCTTGAGGTCTTGGTATGACTTCACATCTCTGGAACTGAACAAGATATAGTGGCTTGATGATGTCAACTGTGCTAGGGAAAGGAAAATTTTCTTCATGCCTAGAACATGGTAAACATCTTTGAGAGGGATCTAGTTAGGACTGTTGGTGTAATACCCCGTATATTTTTGGAATAAAATAAAGATTTAATAAGGATTAAATTAATTCGATGAAATTAATTACTTTGGGATTTAGAGTAACGTAACTCAATATTATTTATAAAGTTTAGAAATTGACTTTAAAGATTTGGAATAAATCAAACGGGATTTATTTATTGTTATAAAAACTATTTGGGTGTGTCACAACACAATTAATATTTTTGGGATAAAATATTTGGAACGCACTTTAAGACGTATTACGGTCTCGTTTGGGTATTTTATACCCTTAGAAATGGTCCTGGGGTACATATATGTAAGTTGGGTAGCTATCGGGCTAATTAAATTTGGTAATTGGGCTCATTTGGGGGTCCAAAGTTGGGGCTCAAAGCCTAACTCGGGATTAGGGGTGCAACCGGTACGAGTTTTTACCGTACCGTACCGTTTTGGTCCGAAAAAAAATGGTTTTGGTTTCATATTATGAAATACCGAAAATCGATTTTACCGAAACCGAAAATATCTTCAAAAATTTGGTTGGTTTTGGTTTTTAGATACAAAAAACTGATTTACCGAATTTACCGTACCAATATCGTACCAAAATTACCGTACCAAACATTTTGTGCAGTGTCAAATTATTTTGGGTATCATACTATTTCTATTTATTTTATTTCTCATGAGTGAGTTTTTATATTCTCTTTGAATTTAAATTTATTTATTTGAGTATTTGGTTTAAGTGTTAAATAATCATGTTAATTAAACATATATTTTGTTCAATTAATCAAACATTTAACACAAAATGAATTAGGCAGCATTTCGTTAAAATAAAAGGAGTCGTTTGTTTTGTTGGCAATATTTCCGTTTTTCCCTTATTTCATTTGAGCTTTATATTGTGGTTTGTGTAGAGATCTTTTTTTAGGGTTTCCATTTCATTTTTTTTTACCTCTTTCTCTCTCAAAAAGTGTGGCCGTCATTTTTGTTTGAACTCTCTCCCTCTCTAATTTTTTTTTCTTCTTCAACCTTGGGTTGATTTTCAGAAATAATTTTTTGGGGACTTTTATTTGAGAACACCATTTTTTTTTTTGAGATTTGGCTTTCGATTTGGTGTGGTTACTTCGTTTTGAGATCGGGTTTCCGGTGATAATTTTTTCGGTGCCAGTTGTATTCGGATCTAAGTTCCCTCCGTGTTTTTCGGTGATTTTTTTCCCGACGAGTTGGCTTTTCTAGTGAGTTGGCTTTTCCGGCGAATGTTTGTTTTTTCGGTGTTGGAGGTGTGGATGATTTTGACTTTCTGGCGAACATTTTTTGAGGTAACAGCTCCCTCATATTTTTAGGCTCATCATCATGGCTCACTCTCCTCAGGCACCAGCTCCCTCATCTCGTCTCACTCTCCTCCGGCTCCGGCAAAAGCAAACCAGATTTACCAAATGCATAAATCGATTTGAAATTCTGGTATTTACTGGG
This sequence comes from Sambucus nigra, assembly GCA_949130495.1. Lineage (NCBI taxonomy): Eukaryota > Viridiplantae > Streptophyta > Magnoliopsida > Dipsacales > Adoxaceae > Sambucus > Sambucus nigra. The sequence continues at coordinate 365,752,310 of OX422220.1, read as the reverse complement.
AAAAAACCGAATTGAAACCGAAATTACCGAAACAAAAAAAACTCGAAAATACCGAAAAACCGGTCGGTTTGGTTTTGGTTTTTGTTTTGATGTACCGGTCGGTAAATTGGTACGTTATGATTTTACCATATAGAGTGTGGTTTTGATATTGATAAGGGGTCGTTACCGACCATACCGTACCGGTTGCACCCCTACTCGGGATTAACACAAATTAGGTGTTTAAGTGGGGGTAAACCACTCCCCCACTATCATTAGAGAAAACCTAACCCTGGAAGCCCCAATTTCAAGAGAGAGAGGAACAAAGGCTATGAGGAGGAAGATGACCCTAGGAGGAGGAAGGAGGATTCTCTACACAATTCCAGGCAAGGATTCCCTTGCCGTATTTATTCAATTTATGCTATTTTCATATGAATGTTCAATCCATGCTTAGATTTAAAGTTAAATCATTTTTTTATTTCTGAAAATTAGAGCTTTTATTATATTTGATTTGGATGATTGAAAACCCACATGTAGAGGAAGAATATACTTGTAGAGTTATTCCAAAAATTAGGAATTGAAAGTATGTATGTTGATGATTAGATTTTTTTTGAGTTTATTGGTTATTAAAAAATAATGGCAATTAACTGTAGAGATGATTGAGGATCTTTTATGGACTAATTTCTAGATGTAAACTCCCCCGAATATATAATCCTCTTAGAAAATAATTTTGAGCCAATTCCGTGTTGAAAAGGATATACCGGACCAGTAGCAGTATCTGATTTGCAGGGCGGACCGATCCGGTTGGGAGGAAAAATGAATTGGTCTGACTCTCTGAAACTTGCAGTATGGGGCAGACCGATCCGGTTAGAACAAAAAATGAACCGGTCCGGTATACCAAACCGATCCGATAGCTGCAGACCGGATCGATTTGGCATTTTGAGATTTTTCTGCCTTGTTTTCTGCTCCAAATTTTGAGCTCTTGAATGTTGATGACTTAATTCCTTAAACATTGGAGTATATCTATGATTACACGGTCAAGTAATTATTGTATGGAATGGAATGTATAATTTTTGAAGGAATAATTATACCTAGAGGGTGAGAGATGGAAAATTTATAAATGTGTCTACTTATTTAAGGGAAATTTAATTAGATTACGGGTCCAATAAGTGACTTAGAGCAGTTTGGTTGAGTGTCACCCTTTTAATAAATTAATTAAGCTATGATTAATTAAATTTCAAGTTGGAAAAATTGACTTGGTATTAAGGGTTAGAGCTACGGGGGTTAGGCAGGGGTTAGTCGATTTAATTTATTATATATAATAAGCTATCAAGTATCGAATTCATAAAAGGGTATTTGACATACTAGTGGGATTTTGTGCAATAAATTCTAAAGGATTTAGACATGGATCGAATGAGTGATTCAAGACGTAGTAATTGGGTAATACTACTAAATTATATTAGAAAGTTCCTTATATATGTAAATATAATCATTTTTTCCACGATTAGTTAACTCCTTGTATATGTACATATAAACCCTGTAGAAAATGTATGAGGAAGAAAAAAAATATTAATAATCTCAGATGATCAAAATGTTAGTCAAGATGACAACATACTAAGATTATTAAATGTTTGGTCAATGGTTAGTTTGGGAATAACTCTACCTATAATATTATTAAAAAGGGTAGTTTGGGAAATAACTATGCCTAGGTGTTTAAAGTTTAGAAATTATGGAGCAAGTGTGTTTTAAGTCAAAAGAGGATTTTATGAGACTTAATATTTATTTGGGACATAGTCGTAGGATAACGACTTAAAGTGAATTATGGAATAATGGAATAAATGCTATGGTTAAGCCAAGAAGGCTAAAATTTATATGGATTGGGATATCCTTGGATTAAAGTAGTTATAGAGTAACTACTTACACATATTATATGGGAATAATAATATGTATTATATTATATTGTGTGTGGACATACTAGTGGACCTTCCTATCGGTTGGGGGTTCACGCGACAGGCTGCGTACCACACGTCATCACAGGTGGGCTTGACGATGTGTAGGTCATATAGGTACTACGTGGAGGCTCCACCCACTAGAGGTAGGGTTGGCGCTGACCGTTCCTGTATTACCGTTAGGTATGGGCCGTATACAGGTGTCCTGCGTAGGGACCGCCCCCAACTTGTGTGTTTTGTGGTATCCGCTTAGGATAAGGGATTCCTCCGGACTTTGCCGATAGAGCACGAATGAGACACCAATGGTAGATGACCTTGTGTGTCATATAAATATAAATGGACATATATATTTACCCTTTTACCCATTGTGGTATCTCTAATATGGGAATGTTTTCCTTTTTGTCTAAAGATGTAGACATTGTTTAATGATGATGAAATTGGGCTAATAAAAGGATGTGGATAATTAAAGATGAAGATGAGTCCTAATGAATAATGTCGTAAACAAATATTAATAAGAATAATATTTGGATAGTCTAAGGGAGTAGACAAACATTAAATAGAATGAGAAATGGTGTAACAAATTATTAAATGAGAATAATAATTTGGTAATCCAAGATAGTGAAACTTATAGTATAATGGGGTAGACGACAAGGATTATGAATTTAATCATTAAATGATTTGAAGAAAATGGCGATGGTCATAGGATATAATGACGTAAGATTTTACACTTAGTTTAAGGTAAATTGTAATATATTAATATTGTGAAATTTATTCAGAAATTGGAGTGTGAGAAATGAGTACCCTCTCTTGGTTATTTCAGAGATGAATGTCTTATTTGTTACATAATTGAATAAATATTGGAAGTTACAATTTTCATTTGATTGAGCATACGAGTAGGACTGCTTCTAGATGAGAGGTGAGGTACTCGTTACATGTGAGCGTCGATGGGGAGACGTGAAGTATGAGATAGAAATAAATTGCATATTTATTCGTGAAGAATCCTTGCACACCTCGTTCTTGGACCCAAATTATAAATGTTTTCCCCCTAAGTATTCTTAATGACAGGTAAAGCATGACTGACAATGGATCAGGCTTGCAGTTGCATTGGATGTAGTGGATTTCGCTCCATTGACTCTAGTATAGGTTATGCTTCATTCTCTTTGTCATTTTATTTTATTCTGGGAATTTTACAGGCATAAGCCCAAGTGTTTATTTACGTTAGTTGTATTCAGCTTTATATTATGGTCTTTGTATGGTGACGTAGTTTTTATTACTCATGTAAAAGAAATTTTGTTAGTGTTTTTATTCATTGTGGATTTTGATATAAAAGAAAGAAAGTTTTTATTCCTTTAGTGTTGAGAATGGTATATACTGTTGATAATCCCCATCTTCGGCGTATCATGCCTGGCCAGCCTTTACGTGAGAAAATGGGGGTTGTTACAGTTGGGGAGCAATTACTATTTTACCGATGTGGGCTATCGATAACATTGATTTGTTAGCTATCACCACGACATGACTTTCGTTATAATCAATTACGTTATATATCTTATGTTTATCACGTGCATGTGATTTGAGTAGCCAGAATCCACTATCCAATCATTCTCGTGGTCCATTCGTTCATGCATTATTACTATGAGTTCAAACCTCCCTTCCTCCATAATAAGGGATGCTTTGACTTTCCAATCGTCTTCAATTTTCTCCTTTGAGTCAGAAGCATTAGCACTAATCTCGGAAGGCCTTTAGTTCAACCAAAAATCTTTCACTATATGGACTTTATTTCTGCAGTTGTAACATTTGGCCAAAAATTTTCTATTTTTTTGATATTGAAAATGTTTCAAAGATTTGTGGAAGCTCACCCTGGATAAGAGCCTCCCGCTTCTTCATGACCTTTTGCCTTGTCACCATCCTTTTCAGATCTACCTCTAGCATTCTTTTCAGATAACAACTCATTCTCAAAACGTTATAGTCTTGTTCCGTTCTTCTTTAAGAAAAATACAACGAATGTATCCCATGCTTCTTTTAGTGTTTCTTCATTTTGAGTGTAGTCCAGCATTTCTTCTTCAATTATGGTTTTAAGGGAAAACATAACTTTACCTACTACAATCTTTCACTTATGAAAATTCACATTGGTTTCTTCTTTCGACCGTATAACTTCATTACCTCCAAGGACTTCCCAAATATCTTGGCCTTGTATGTAAGATACCATACACATCATCCATGCATTGTAATTTTGGTTATTAATCTTCTTAATTCCTCCAACTACTTTAAGGTCACCCTTCGTGTCAGTAAGATTTCAACAGTAATGAAAAAGCTTGATTTGAAAATACAAACTTCTTAGAACTTAAGAAAACTTTCCAAAACCGATCCTTGACAATTCTTCTCTGCTTTCAATTGTTGAAAATTAGAGTACACAAACTCTAAAAATTTTAAGAAGAAGAAACTTACTCAAAAGAGAAGCACATACCAATCAGAATAGCACTAAAATGAATACTCAACAAAAGCCATAAGTGATTATTATTTGTCTTTTTTTTGGATAGTTACAAACATTGGTGAAGGGAGGTGTTCATAGTAAAGAAAATACAATCAACACCACACATTGCGGTCAAATAAACAAACATACTTTTAATTAAAATAAATAAAAATTAATTTCATCCATCCAAGTTGCTCATTATGCAACCTAACTTCCACTAATTTTTCCACTTATTCACCTAATTTAGTAAGCTTTTACAGGACTCTATTGGGTTTAATGGTTTAATAGTTGTGACACTGAGGTAGGCTTTCTCTGAACTTGAGAGAGAGAGAGAGAGAGAGAGGTATGGTGGGGGTGGTAGGAAGTTGTTCAATAAGTATAAATTAGACCATATCTATGCAAATGCAAGCCTGGCTATCTCCCTTGCCTATTTAGACACCTGCCTAGCGCCTCACTCAAGGGAGGGGCACATTTTCAATGTTTATAGATTCATTTTTCTGTTGAAGATGTTCTTTTCTTTTTCTATTATGAGCAATTAGTTTTAAGTTTCTTTTTTATTATGAGCAATTGGTTTTTTTCCTTATTGATTATGAGCAATTATCCCATTAGCTCCCAGAATTCCGACAAAAAGATATGGCCTCTTCTGGAGGCTAGCCAATATGCTACTTTGTTAACTATCCTAAACTTCTTTTTCCCGCTTTTTATAAAATCAAAACTTCCCACTAAAAATATTTCATACCTCTCTTTCTCTCTTAATACTCTACACGATTAGAAAATGTTTTAACAAAAATTTCATTGTGGATTAATAAATGTATATCACACTATGTTATTTTTGAACCATTATATTAATATTTATTATGTCATTATGCTTCTATTTTTTATTTTTATTTTTATTTTCTATTATTTTTTTCCTTTAATATTTTTGCTAAATTTGCACCTTTTTCTTTAAATTTTATTTTCAATCTAAAAGTGAAGCCTGAATTTGGGTTGAGTGAACTTGTCAGGTTCCATCTTTCCTTGATATTTATTTTATTTTATTCGTGTTTTATACTTTTGTTGATATTTATTATGCTTTTGTTATTAGAATATATAAAAATAGTGATTAACAACATGGTGAAAAAATAAAAGAACATGAATTCCTTCAATTTAACCAAACTATTTAGATTTACATTAATTATATTGAATTATTACGCATACAAACATATATTAATAACATATTTTAAAATTCTAGTGATTACATTGAGGCCCCTATCTCAAAATTTTCCTAGTATTCCAACTGGGCTTGAGGAAGCCGTGTGTACATGTGGAATAAGATAATATAATTTTTGTTTTAACAATATAACTTTTCAAGGTAGGGCCCCAACCTGTCTAAAACTCTTCCTACCGCTCGTCTAAATCGTTGGCGTATGTTTTTTCAATTCACAATGCTAATGCCATATAATTCAGGAATTTGCGGAGAATAGTAAGTCTTTAACTCATGCCAAGTCTGTTTCAAATACTAGAGGTCTAGCTTCCTTACCACTCATATAAACCCTTCAGATAACAATGTGATATATGTCTGAAACAAAATAATTTAAACTGTACCAGTTAGTTAACATTAATTTTTTTCTTTTTGGTTTCTCGAAATATTTACTTCCATGTCAGAGGACCTGACATCACAAAATACTAAGACCCAGTTTAATTGTGAAAAGTAATTTTTCATTTTCTATTTCCAATTTTCATATCCATTTCTAATTTTCATTTTCCGTAGAAAAATTTAGAAAACTAGAAAATGAGTTCATTTGGGTAGAAATAAATTATTGTTTTGAAAATATATGTTAACGAAAATGTATTTTATCCCTAATTAATTAAATTAGTTTAATTAATGTACATTTTAGTTTAACTTAATATATTGATTTTGATGATTCCAAACATATCTTTATTAGGTTATTCTATAGATATTTATTATTGTATAATATTTATTATATGATCTTGTTTATATACCTTGATATACATATATTTATTCTGTATGGTATTATCTTGTTTATTCACGACTCAACATACCTCGACTTTACACAACGACATATCCGAGTAAATGTATTCACATGTTTTGCACATTTGTGTTTGACACATTAGGCACACATGCATATTTCTTGATATATTTTTTATAAAAGTTACGTAGTAAATTTTTGAAGTTAAAAATATTTTTTGGAATGATATTGCATATGCGTGTCATATTATATGTCCAATATTATATATATATATGTGTGTTTGTGCGCATGATATTATTTTATGTGTATTCATGCGTGTATGTTAGGATATATATATATATATATATAGGTATATTTAAAGGGTTGTTATCCTTTTGCTTTAGACAAACTATTGCCTTGCTGTAGACTTGAGATATTATATATACATAGCTCAGACTTGTGTGTCCTATAAATCTAATATCTGTTCACTATTCATGGCTCCATTAATTATCTTTCGTCCCTTACCTGTCACTTTGAGTAAGGAAGGATTACTGACCTGTTTTCGGATTCAATTTTTTTCTTTAAAAAATCGTTCGGCCATACCGAGTGAGATGAAATCTGTCACGGATTATTTCAGAAACCTACTACAACTTTCGGCCATAGTTTTGACCCTTGTACTTCGGCTAGTGCTACACGCCAACTTCTTATCAGTCTGTGCTGACCAAAATAAACCAGTTGGACTCATTTACTATATGTGTACGAATTGCTTTTATATATATATTTCAGTCCGAAATTTTATTTGGAAATCCTTTATATTTTTCTGTTCGAAATATTTTTTTGTCCGAAATTGTTTTTATATCTGTTCGGAAACTTTTTATATCAATGTGGGAAATATTTTTTTGTACAATATATATATGTACACCTTTCATATATATATATATATATTTACATATATATTCTTGCAAACCTGTGACTGAGTTGAACATGTACTTACTTTGTCTCATTTATTTTTCCTGACAGAAAAATGTACTTTAATCTATATATCCTTTACACATTAGATATTTCTATTTGCATGTGCACTAATATTTTTGCAGATCCAAATATACACAAATGAGGATACTAAGTGATATACCTTTTAGACTCCACATTTTCATATGTCTATTTCCATGCTACTACAGCTATATTTTTATGGAGAAGATAAAACTGGAGATTTGCATATCAGAATTGGAGATTATTTTCAGTCATCTCACCTCAGCAAAATCAGGAGCATTTAATGCTCAAAATGCATGTGTCTAACAGCTAGTTTTTGGAAGGCACATTTAAAGCTATGAAGAGCTGCATTGAAGACAGCAGACTTGAATGAGAAAATGATTAACAGACTTGAATGAGAATATGAGCAAGACTTGAAATAATATTGAGAGCATTTATTTTACTACTCAGCTACACATTCAAGAGAGCAATAAATTTTATCATCTGCTCAATCATTGAAGAAGAAGACTTGTGCCTACTTCAAGATCATTTATTGAAGTCTCATTAAAGAAGGAGAAACTCAGATTACAAATTGTATTTTAAGGAGTTTTAGTATTTTACCTTGTACTACAAAAATTCAGATTTGTTGTGAAGCTTTGTTGAAGCTTCGGTTTGTACCGGTGATTGGTTCCTACCCGCAAGTGGGCCACGGGGTTTGAAGCTCGGAGTTAGCTTGCAAACAGTTGTACGCGGTGGTTTGATCCTACCTGCAAGTGGATCAGGTTTAGTGAAGCGCAAAGGAGACAGGGGCTCTAGGCGCGTGGACGTAGGCCGGGATTTGGCCGAACCACGTTAAATTTCGGTGTCATTTATTTTCCGCACTTATATTTATTTATTTGCATATGCTTGCTTGAGTTAATATTTTCAGCACACTATCTTGCAAATAAATTAATTCCGAAATTTGACTTAATTATTTTTAAGATTAAAATAATTATTTTTGAATTAAATAATTAATTTCAGATTATCACTTTATATTAAATACGAAAATTAATTTAATATTTCTAGAGTGTTAAAATCTGCATCTCTAGTTGTTTAAATTAGTTAGTTGCATTTATTTGATATTGTTGGATTTATTCTTTATAGTTTTATTAATCTGAAATTTGTCTTAGTGATTTTAATTTAATATTTTTCTGAAATCTTAATTTGACTTAAAGTTTGTATAAACTCAATTCACCCCCCCCCCCCCCCTCTTGAGTATAATCTGGGCAACAATTGGTATCAGAGCTAGTGCTCTTCTTATTTATCTTGATTTAACAATCATAGAGATAAAGATCATGACAAACTTTTCTGTATTTATTTTAAATGCTGCACTCTACATTTTTATTATTTGTATGCTAAAATGTTTGATGTCTTGTAGTTATTCATTGTTTCATTATGTGAGAAGAAAATGGACACATACTCAACCTTGCATTTCAAGCTTTATTTTAAAGGAAGAATTCAATCCTTGCTTATATGCTAATATTGATGAATCAAGCAGTGTGGAGACAAATGCTACTTGTCTCATGGCAAATGATAATGAGGAGGTATTCTCTTATCATAACTCTAGCGATAGTGATGATGATATTGTTGATGATTATGAAGAATTACAAAATGTATTCAATGAATTATGTGAAAGTTTTGAAGAACTTAAAAAGAAATATATTGATCTTAAGAAGTCTCATTCATTACTTTCAACTAACTATGATTCTATGTCAAATGATTTTGATGATTTAAAATTAGAAAATGAATCATTGAAAAATGAGATTAAAACTTTTAAAAAGGATAAATCTGTAAATGTTAGTCACCCTCTTGAAATTGAAAATAATGAATTAAAAAGAGAGATTGATTATTTAAAGAAATCTGTAGATACCTTTACTAAAGGAAATGAATATTTTCATAAAATTATTGAAAAACAAAGAATTCGATTTAATAATAATGGTATTGGATATGAGGAAGAAAATGAGAAAAAGAATTATTCTAATTTATTTAAAAATGGAGCCTCATCTAGTCATCCTAACTCTTTATGTTCATATTGTGGTAGACATACACACTATTCCAAATTTTGTAAATTTAGAAAAAGAAAATATAATACTAAATTAGCTTGGATTCCGAAAGAAACAATTATGTATGCTAACCGTAGTTTGCCACACTCTTTTTGAGTTCCAAAAGATAAAGTTTTTAGGTGCAAAACCGGTATTGGGACTTGAACAAATTTTATGAGAAATAGAATTAGTGTTAGATTTTTTATTATTTTCTTGTTTATATGTTTGCTTAAGTTGTATACATTCTTTGCTCGATAAATATTGTGATATATTGTTTATTGTCATAAAATATTATTTCATATGATTTTTGGATGCTATAGGCTTATTCATGAATCATAATCTGATTAAATTCATGTTATTCCTAAATGTATCAATTGTTTGAAAATGTGAATACTCTCATTTTTTTTTGTCCCTGACAATGTGTACTAAGGATGACAAGTTATTTATATACCTTGATGAATAATATATTTTTGTATATGATAAAATTGACATTGATGATTATTATCTGTTACGTACATTCTAGTATGTCATAAGTTGCGTATGTCGTTGTTGTTCTTGATGATCTCTTATTATGACTACGCTTGAATTTTTTTTGAATTCTGAAATTTTCTATTTAATATTGCTTTATGGACCTAACACATTCTTGGATGGAAAAGAGAAAATCTTTAAAGTTGTGTAGGTTGCATTTTGAGATGGAATGTGGATTTTCAAGGCATATGATTTGGTCATATTACGCATTTCAACTATCATTGCCTAATGTTGGAAATGCCACGCTTGGAAGAAGTTTCATGAATATATCTTTGGTATTGGTAAGGTGGTAAGGTACACCTTTCTGGAAATTAATATCATATGTTTATTAATGATTTATTTCATAATTGATATATTTCCATGCATAGAATATTTGTTATAACACATGAGCGTGTTGATTGAGTATTTAGTATTCACGTGTAAATATGTATATTTATTATTTCTTGATGATTCTTTGTTATATCACGCAATTGATTTTGATGATTATTTTATAAGAAAATTCATACATTTTTAATAATAAGATTGGATCAATTCATGCTTTTATTGAATATTAATCTGAAACGAAAATGTCCTTTTAAAAATTTATTAGTCATATGAGCTACATGCTAATATTGTAACATTCACTTGTTGATTTTGATGATATGGTCATATTAATCTCTACGAGTTAGTTTTATTGCATTCTACATGATTTGTGCCATCATTTGAATATTCGTAACATTCACGATGAATATTTTTTTTAAGTCGGTAATATTTGTGTTATGTATGTTTGAATTAAGAAATAACATGATCAACAATTGGTATCATTTGTGAGACTCGTTAAAAATGATTATATGATGTCAATTTTTTAATAATATTTTATCTCATGAAATAGATGCACCATAATTGTTATATGCATATTTGCCTTAATTGGTATCCCTTAGGGGGAGATAAAAGTTTATTGAAATTTGTTTGATTACTTGTTCGAAAAATGCTTGATCATAACTTTGATATATTGTTATCGATTTTGCAATTTAGTTGATTATTCCGAGAATTTTAGCTCGTATCTTGAAAACGGCAAAGCTTGAGCAAAATGCTGTATTCTTTTACCGTTGTCTTCTAACTCATGTGTGCGTTATTCCAAATTATTTGAAAACATCGAGTTATGAAATGTTTATTTGTTGTGCACTTGAAAGTTTACATCATGATGATTTATACAACAATTGATATTGCGCCTACTGAAAATTTATACATTGCAATTTTATTACATTAGTGAGAGAGTTAATTATGCACATTGATATATCTCTCGTATTTGCACTATTTGAGAACATTGAGTTATGATTTCTATTTTTACATAAAAGAATTGTTCTGAAAAATCATTGTGTGCAACGCACGGTTTGTGTGTGATTACAACAATTGGTATCAATTATGATTTTTGTGACTTATGCATTATTTGATGATATTCTTATCTATCTACAATTTCAAATACATGCTATAAAAAATTTATGATGACACATGTGCGTATTGAAAATTTTATGCCCTTTGCGAATTATGGTTATACCCCATGCATGAATTATTTATGATAGGGGGAGCTTCGCATTTTACCCGTGACACTGAATTTATTTGAAAAATATTTTTGATAATGTCTGTAAGGACACAAATTTCCAATTGAGTTCATATATAGTTTTGGCTCAATTCCGGACAAAAACATTTATGCATAGGATAGTATTTATTGTAATATTCTCAAGCCTATGAAGTGTATGTTGAAGACGTAGCGGCAAAGAATTTAAAGCTTCATCAAAATGCCGGTTTGTGTGCCTCGTTTCTACGTCATCAACTAAGGTTCCATGCTCCCAAGGTATGAATGTAATTATATTTATATAGGAGCTTGGAACAATTTGTATTGGGTGTTAGGTGTAATAAAAACTGCATTTTATTTTCAGAAAGAATCAAATAGAACTTTAATATAAGTATATAAAAGTTTCTGGGCCAAAATCGAATTTTTCAATCTTTCTGGTCGTTCGTTAGAAATGTCGTTCGAACGATTTTTTTCGTTCGAATCAGATTTCGTTCGAACGAGTTTTGTCGTTCGAACGAGTTTTGTCGTTCGAATCAGGTTCGTTCGAACGAGTTTTGCCAACGACCCTAACTGGACAGTCGTTCGATATGTCGTTCGATATGTCGTTCGAACGAATTCTCGTTCTAACGAGGTATCTAACGAACTTCTAACGAGCCCAGGCTGGTCACTCGTTAGAAGTCTCGTTCGAACGAGAATCAAGTTCGTTCGAACGAGATTCCAGCGGGAACAGTTATTTGGCAGTTTTTTGCAGTTTTTCCCCACTCCTCCACTTGGTTTTCAACCAACTTTTTTCATACATTATTATGTGCGGGAAACACATTTTCCAAGACAACTTTTCCAACATAGTTTATCTCCTAGAGAGAGTTTGAGATCAAAATTAGTTTAGGAAAATGTTCAAGTTTTGAGTGTTCATTTTTAATGAAAAATTCATACACACTCTAGTTTACACCCAATAATTGTTTATCCAAGTTTCTATATTTATATCAATTGCTTGGAGTTTTTGGCACCGGTTTTCTCTACCGATTTCAAGAGACGTTTCGGGTTTGCTTCTACACCCCATCACAAAGAAGACTTTTATTGAGATTCTACCCACACGGAGAAAGGCTCCATGCATGGGTGACGGTGACCATATAAAGTCCCATCGGTGAATTCCGAGACCACGGTGGAGCTCTGTTGGTTATCCGCTAATTGGAGGTTGATACAAGAAGGAGCATCACGGCTTGAGAGGGTTCGAGTTTAGGAAGTAAGTCTTTTGTCTTGTATTTTGTAATACCGTTTTTAGTGGATTTGAGGCTACGGCGGTCCCGAGGTTTTTTCCTGTTAGTGGGTTTTTCCTCGTACATCGCGGTGTAGTGTGACATTGTTTATTTTTATCTTGCTCAAAATTTAGAACGCATGCTTTAGGTTTAATTCAAGATAAAATTTGGTTTAATTATCACACTCATTTAATTTGGGACTTAAATTAAATATTGGGTAAAATTGGTTTATTCAAGTCATTTGCTAAAATTGGTTTCGCCTAACTTTGTATAATTGTTAATTATGACTTAGGCAAATTCTAGGACTTGAATTATGTTTTAATTTGTTTTGAGAAATTAAAACTTGTTGTTGTTATATTTGAAAGTTAAAACCATCTCAACGCTTCCGCATTTATTTAAAAGGAAATGATATTTTAATTTGTGTCCGGGGACTCACACCTCTTCAAATTGGTATCAGAGCCAAAAAAGATAAATTATTTCGTTAAGATCCTTTTAATTTTTGGCTAAAATGGATTTTTCCCCATTTTCAAAATTTCCTATTTTTGATGGTTCTAACTACGCGTATTGGAAAGCGCGAATGAAATCGGCACTTAAATCTATCGATGAACGTGTTTGGATGTCTGTTGTTACCGGGTACTCCCCACCAACTCATCTAATTGAAAATGAACGTGTTCCCAAACCCATCGATAGATGGACCGAAAATGAGTTTAAACTTGCAAATTTTAATTCCCGTGGTTTAAATGCTTAGCGCTGTCGCACCGGATGAATTCCGACGTATTATGACGTGTGAAACCGCTAAAGAAGCTTGGGATATTTTACAATTAACTCATGAAGGAACGAGTGTCGTTAAAGCTTCAAAACTCCAAAACCTCACCACTCAATTTGAAACTATCAAAATGGATGAAAAAGAAACTTTTGACAAATTTTATGCTAGACTTTCTGATATTGTTAATTCATCCTTTAACTTGGGAGAGAAAATACCTGACAACCGTGTTGTAAAGAAAATTTTGAGGTCCCTACCCGATAGATTTATTCCTAAAGTGACCATTTTAAATTCTTTACCCACTTTAGCCTCTACGAAATTAGAAGAGCTTGTAGCTGATTTACAAACCTATGAACTGGATATGTTTCCCTCTAAAATTGAAAAGAAAATTGAAAAGGGTGTTGCTTTAAAAGCCCGAAAAGAGGTCAAACAAGTAGTAGAGAGCGATAGTGATAGTGACTCGGAAGACATGGCTTTGTTTGCTCGTAAATTTAGAAAATTTCTTAAATTTAACAAAGATAAAGTTAAAAATGATTTTAAGAAATTTGATACTTCTAAACATGATAAAAGCGAGAAGATTTCTAAAGCCGAGAAAATCCCTAAACCTAGTAATGAACATTTAGATAGGGACGAGTCTAATAAGTGCTTTGGTTGTGAAGGTTATGGCCATAGGGCTTTTGAGTGCCCCACTAAACTAAGGAAAGATGGTAAGTGACCTATTTCATATAATGCAACCCTTAGTGATAGTGATAAGGAAGAAAAGCCTGATTCCCCCACTAAGAAAAATTTTGTGGCTTTTATGGTTAGTCATGTGAGTGATAATGAGAACTCATCTATTGATGACACGATTGCACATGCCACTTCCAAGGTCATTGTTCATGATTCCCTTGTTTTTAATGATAGTGAGAGTGAAGAAGAAAGTGAGAGTGAAACTGAAGAAGAGGTTGATGTGAGTGAACTTCAAAATGCTTTTCATGAATTATATAAAGAATCTATTAATTTGAAAAGAACTAATTTGAAGTTAGAAGCTTGTTTAAGAAAGAGTGTCAAGGTCGTTGATGATTGTGCCTTAATAGAAGACCTTAGGACACATGTGAGGACTCTTCAAGAGAAGCTTGATTATGTAGAAGGCGAAAGAGATAGCCTTAGGGGTTTAATGGAATCCTTGAAAAAGGAGCTTCTTGCTTTTGAAGAGCGAAATGTTTTACTAGAATCTAACATTGTTGAATTGGAAAATAAATTAAAAGATTCTAGTATTGTCAAATTTGATTTGGAGTGTCGTTCGGAAAAACTAGATAAAATGTTAGGAACGGTCCAAATTAAAAATGACACTTTTGGTTTAGGCTTCAATTCTTGTAATGATTTTAACCCTAATGCCCAAACCAATGTTTTAGGAGAATCAACTAGGAATACAGTTAAAGATCACTCCTTAAGTAAATCTTTTCGACATGTTCTCACTTGTACACATTGTGGTCGACAAGGTCATCTTAGGAAATTTTGTTTAGATCTTAAACGAATTCCTAGAAAATCCCATAGTAAAGTAACCACGATAGTTAACGTTCCTACACCCCAAGATAGTAATTCTTCATTAATTTGGGTTAGGAAATCCGACTTGGTTGCCTTACAAAATAGGGATTTTGATTCTCATTTACTTTCACATCCTTCCTCCCTTGCTAAATCTAATGGATGAATGTGTTAGTGTTTGCATACTTTAGCGTTTGTACTTCATGCTATATTCATATGCTAAATGTATGCTTGTTTAGTCATTCTCTAGTCATTGCCTTATTTCATATCACATGCTAGAAATTATGACTTGTTTATCTTTTTGTATTATATTTTGTGTTTGAATCGACTGCATAATATAACAAGATTTTTGTTTATCATTTGTGTTTTATTTATTTCATTTAAGCTTAATGAAAAATACAAATGATTTTTGTTTGTCCTTTTTGAGTAAATATTTATTTTTGATTAAAAATGTTAAAAACTCAAAAAGATTTTGTTTTGTGTGTATTTTTGTTTGACACACTTTATGTGGCATATATTTGTGTTTGAATCCTATCGTTTACGCTTCCATGTGGCTAGAACTTTTGGTTTAGATTTTCAATCCTTAAAATGTTCTTTACCATGTTTTATATGGAGTAGTTGGATTTTGTATTGTTTAAATGGATTCTATTTCTATATGCCTCTATTCACACATGCACGAGCTCTTTTGAAATCTTAATGTCACATGTTATATTTGAGCTTTTTGAGGTGTTCTCCTATCAATCTAGTCATCTACATATCTATGACCTAGGAGGACTAGTGCATGTCAAAATCCGTTGCATGTGAGATTTGTGTGAAAAATGAAAACATGATAAATTAATATATGCACGGGGAAGGGCTCCGAAAGGATGAATTAAATCCTTTGCGATAGTAAGCCACCGTTGATTGGATCTAAAAGAAATACGTGATCCAAAGGCCTAAAAACAGAATATTTGGCATTTAACAGAAAGCAATTGCCAAGGCCTATGTTTGTATGATATATTCATTCAAAAACAAAAGAATATATATGCTCATTGAGGGAGAATTGGATGGTATATCAACGGTTTTCACAATGTCCGTTTATCCTAGTTGTCTTTAATGTCATGACTCTATTTGGTTTGTAGAATCATCATCATGCTAGGCTTGTATGCATTGTGTATGTTTGTTCATTGAGTTCAATCTCTATATTGTCACATGAGGTTATATTTAACTGTGATGAAGTTTGCAATCAAATGAGAACTCCGTGAACGTTTCTTAAGTGTTTGGGTCTAAATTTAATTGTTGCTAGTACACACCCCTACACTTCCATTTCCATATGACACATTTTTGCCATACGAGTGTGCAAACTTATTGTATTTTGTGTCATGTGTGTGTTTATATCTATATATATATGCAAGTGCTCTATTGGTATATTTTTCGTATCTAAATATATGATATTTGTTTGTCTTTGCCTTACTTTTAATTGCCCATATGCTTTCATGTCTTATCACTTTAAGCTTTCACATTCTGTTTATTAGTTCTTTATCCTTTGCCTATTCCCGAACAAAAAGGGGGAGAATGATAATAGGGGGAGAAATGGTATCTTATCCTATTAGTATCGTATCTTCGTTTGGGGGAGCTTTATCTTAGGGGGAGACGTCTTTCTAAGTAGGTCATGTGTTTAAAGGGAGAATTAATTTAGGGGGAGTAATTAATTAATTGCATTTAATATTTTGATATATATATATGCATTTGATGAGTTTGCTTAAGTGTGCAGGAATCTTTCTAAAGCGGCATCTTTCTATGGCAAAGCGTTTGATCCTTGGGTTGAGTCAAGATTGGGCGGGGTATGTTTTGAGTCTAGTAGAGCTTTACGGCCCTTTAGGATTTTTGTTTGGTTTTTGTCCCGGAATAGCCAAAGGGGGAGATTTGTAAGGACGCAAATTTCCAATTGAGTTCATATATAGTTTTGGATCAATTCCGGACAAAAACATTTATTCATAGGATAGTATTTATTGTAATATTCTCAAGCCTATGAAGTGTATGTTGAAGACGTAGCGGCAAAGAATTTAAAGCTTCATCAAAATGCCGATTTGTGTGCCTCGTTTCTACGTCATCAACTAAGGTTCCATGCTCCCAAGGTATGAATGTAATTATATTTATATAGGAGCTTGGAACAATTTGTATTGGGTGTTAGGTGTAATAAAAACTGCATTTTATTTTCAGAAAGAATCAAATAGAACTTTAATATAAGTATATAAAAGTTTCTGGGCCAAAATCAAATTTTTCAATCTTTCTGGTCGTTCGTTAGAAATGTCGTTCGAACGAGTTTTTTCGTTCGAATCAGATTTCGTTCGAACGAGTTTTGTCGTTCGAACCAAATTCGTTCGAACGAGTTTTGTCGTTCGAACCAGGTTCGTTCGAACGAGTTTTGCCAACGACCCTAACTGGACAGTCGTTCGATATGTCGTTCGATATGTCGTTCGAACGAATTCTCGTTCTAACGAGGTATCTAACGAACTTCTAACGAGCCCAGGCTGGTCACTCGTTAGAAGTCTCGTTCGAACGAGAATCAAGTTCGTTCGAACGAGATTCCAGCGGGAACAGTTATTTGGCAGTTTTTTGCAGTTTTTCCCCACTCCTCCACTTGGTTTTCAACCAACTTTTTTCATACATTATTATGTGCGGGAAACACATTTTCCAAGACAACTTTTCCGACATAGTTTATCTCCTAGAGAGAGTTTGAGATCAAAATTAGTTTAGGAAAATGTTCAAGTTTTGAGTGTTCATTTTTAATGAAAAATTCATACACACTCTAGTTTACACCCAATAATTGTTTATCCAAGTTTCTATATTTATATCAATTGCTTGGAGTTTTTGGCACCGATTTTCTCTACCGATTTCAAGAGACGTTTCGGGTTTGCTTCTACACCACATCACAAAGAAGACTTTTATTGAGATTCTACCCACACGGAGAAAGGCTCCATGCATGGGTGACGGTGACCATATAAAGTCCCATCGGTGAATTCCGAGACCACGGTGGAGCTCTGTTGGTTATCCGCTAATTGGAGGTTGATACAAGAAGGAGCATCACGTCTTGAGAGGGTTCGAGTTTAGGAAGTAAGTCTTTTGTCTTGTATTTTGTAATACCGTTTTTAGTGGATTTGAGGCTAGGGCCGTCCCGAGATTTTTTCCTGTTAGTGGGTTTTTCCTCGTACATCGCGATGTAGTGTGACATTGTTTATTTTTATCTTGCTCAAAATTTAGAACGCATGCTTTAGGTTTAATTCAAGATAAAATTTGGTTTAATTATCACACTCATTTAATTTGGGACTTAAATTAAATATTGGGTAAAATTGATTTATTCAAGTCATTTGCTAAAATTGGTTTCTCCTAACTTTGTATAATTGTTAATTATGACTTAGGCAAATTCTAGGACTTGAATTATGTTTTAATTTGTTTTGAGAAATTAAAACTTGTTGTTGTTATATTTGAAAGTTAAAACCATCTCAACGCTTCCGCATTTATTTAAAAGGAAATTATATTTTAATTTGTGTCCGGGGACTCACACCTCTTCAATGTCAAAGGGGGAGAAATATTTATGATTCACTATTTGTGCTTAATATTTCATTTTATGAATATATGTGAATCCCTGTTTGTCATCATAAAAAAGGGAGAGATTGTTAACGAAAATGTATTTTATCCCTAATTAATTAAATTAGTTTAATTAATGTACATTTTAGTTTAACTTAATATATTGATTTTGATGATTCCAAACATATCTTTATTAGGTTATTCTATAGATATTTATTATTGTATAATATTTATTATATGATCTTGTTTATATACCTTGATATACATATATTTATTCTGTATGCTATTATCCTGTTTATTCACGACTCAACATACCTCGACTTTACACAACGACATATCCGAGTAAAGGTATTCACATGTTTTGCACATTTGTGTTTGACACATTAGGCACACATGCATATTTCTTGATATATTTTTTATAAAAGTTACATAGTAAATTTTTGAAGTTAAAAATATTTTTTGGAATGATATTGCATATGCGTGTCATATTATATGTCCAATATTATATATATATGTGTTTGTGCGCATGATATTATTTTATGTGTATTCATGCGTGTATGTTAGGATATATATATATATATATATAGGTATATTTAATGGGTTGTTATCCTTTTGCTTTAGACAAACTATTGCCTTGCTGTAGACTTGAGATATTATATATACATAGCTCAGACTTGTGTGCCCTATAAATCTAATATCTGTTCACTATTCATGGCTCCATTAATTATCTTTCGTCCCTTACCTGTCACTTTCAGTAAGGAAGGATTACTGACCTGTTTTCGGATTCAAATTTTTTCTTTAAAAAATCGTTCGGCCATACCGAGTGAGATGAAATCTGTCACTGATTATTTCAGAAACCTACTACAACTTTCGGCCATAGTTTTGACCCTTGTACTTCGGCTAGTGCTACACGGCAACTTCTTATCAGTATGTGCTGACCAAAATAAACCAGTTGGACTCATTTACTATATGTGTACGAATTGCTTTTATATATATATTTCAGTCCGAAATTTTATTTGGAAATCCTTTATATTTTTCTGTCCGAAATATTTTTTTGTCCGAAATTGTTTTTATATCTGTTCGGAAACTTTTTATATCAGTGTGGGAAATATTTTTTTGTACAATATATATATATGTACACCTTTCATATATATATATATATATATATATATATATATATATATATATATATATATATATATATATATATATATTTACATATATATTCTTGCAAACCTGTGACTGAGTTGAACATGTACTTACTTTGTCTCATTTATTTTTCCTGACAGAAAAATGTACTTTAATCTATATATCCTTTACACATTAGATATTTCTATTTGCATGTGGACTAATATTTTTGCAGATCCAAATATACACAAATGAGGATACTAAGTGATATACCTTTTGGACTCCACATTTTCAGATGTCTATTTCCATGCTACTACAGCTATATTTTTATGGAGAAGATAAAACTGGAGATTTGCATATTAGAATTGGAGATTATTTTCAGTCATCTCACCTCAGCAAAATCAGGAGCATTTAATGCTCAAAATGCACGTGTCTAACAGCTAGTTTTTGGAAGACACGTTTAAAGCTATGAAGAGCTGCATTGAAAACAGCAGACTTGAATGAGAAAATGATTAACAGACTTGAATGAGAATATGAGCAAGACTTGAAATAATATTGAGATCATTTATTTTACTACTCAGCTACACATTCAAGAGAGCAATAAATTTTATCATCTGCTCAATCATTGAAGAAGAAGACTTGTGCCTACTTCAAGATCATTTATTGAAGTCTCATTAAAGAAGGAGAAACTCAGATTACAAATTGTATTTTAAGGAGTTTCAGTATTTTACCTTGTACTACAAAAATTCAGATTTGTTGTGAAGCTTTGTTGAAGCTTCGGTTTGTACCGGTGATTGGTTCCTACCCGCAAGTGGGCCACGGGGTTTGAAGCTCGGAGTTAGCTTGCAAACAGTTGTACGCGGTGGTTTGATCCTACCTGCAAGTGGATCAGGTTTAGTGAAGCGCAAAGGAGACAGGGGCTCTAGGCGCGTGGACGTACGCCGGGATTTGACCGAACCATGTTAAATTTCGGTGTCATTTATTTTCCGCACTTATATTTATTTATTTGCATATGCTTGCTTGAGTTAATATTTTCAGCACACTATCTTGCAAATAAATTAATTCCGAAATTTGACTTAATTATTTTTAAGATTAAAATAATTATTTTTGAATTAAATAATTAATTTCAGATTATCACTTTATATTAAATACAAAAATTAATTTAATATTTCTAGAGTGTTAAAATCTGCATCTCTAGTTGTTTAAATTAGTTAGTTGTATTTATTTGATATTGTTGGATTTATTCTTTATAGTTTTATTAATCTGAAATTTGTCTAAGTGATTTAAATTTAATATTTTTCCTAAATCTTAATTTGACTTAAAGTTTGTATGTATAAACTCAATTCACCCCCCCCCCCCCCCCTCTTGAGTATAATCTGGGCAACAATATAGTTTGTAGAAAATTTGGCTGTAAAAATTAATTTACATAAAGTTTAGGGTTATAATATAATCATCTGGTCCAAATCTAATTTATAAAAAGTATAGGGGCCAAAATATAAATTATAGAAGTTTTAGGGACCAAAATATAATTCTAAAAAAAATCAATTTCTAAATGTAATTTATATAAACTTAAGAGATTTTTGTGTAATTTACCAAAAGATTAACGGTCTGGATATAAGTTATAAAAAATTCAAGATAAAAAATATAATTTTAGAAGTCTGAAAATTATGGAAAACTTGATAAGTTGGTTTTTCAATTTCATGGAAAATTAAAAAAGTTTGAAAAAAAATTCCAATTTCATATTTTGGAAAAATATCAAACTCAATTAAATTTTTTAATTTTTAAGTTTTATGGAAAAAAATTCTCAAAAACAAGCTTGTTTTTTATAACTAAACATGGCGTAAGGTACTCCAAATGGTGAAATTTGTGTATTTACTTAATACCGTGGGTAAATTTTATTTGCCATTTAGGTGATATTGCTTTAAACATTTAATAGACAATGGTATGTTTGTTCAAAGTCTCTTTCACTTTTATTTTTACCCAACTCAGTGAGGCGTCCAATGCGTTTGCTTTTGTACCATGAATTAATTATTATTAGGTGCAATTGAATGTTAAATTGACATCTACTCAATGAATAAGGGTAAGAAAATATTAGTTTAAGTGTGTGATTTATATATAAAAAAAATTTAAATCCGCTATATGGTCTACCAAAAAATGCATGGCTCGGTAATTTTCCATGGAGAACAAAGAAAAAATTTACTTAATTTTTCCACCCATCCTTACATAACAAAAACTATTTTTTCCTGGATTCTTAATTTTTTTTTAATATAAAAAATTACCTTTCTCATCGGAAAAGTAAATAATGGTGAGAGCCATCTGGATTTATAAATTTTGCAAAATTTGTGATTTATTTATTTATAAAACTTGGTGGAGATAATCACTTCCTCATTAAGATGATGTTAGCATATTTTTATTTTAGGATCGGTTTCAAAAGCAAGTTGTCTTATTCACAAACACACGGATCAATTTTTATTTATTTCAAATCATTATGTTATTGAAATTGCGTTCCATAACAATTATATATATTGAAAATTTTGCTTAATTATTAGTTATAAGCATGATATTAGTTTTACATTTGTGAAAAACAATTAGTTAATTGAAGTTATAATAATATAGTTCGTTTACAAGATAAGTAAAGCAATTAAATTTGAATGTAAAGTATTATATGCACATGTGATATTTGTGACAAATATTTAAGTTAATTGAATTAATAATAATTAAGTCAATTTAGAGAACACGTAAATAAATCAACATTGTTCTTTAATTATAAATAGAGCGCCTCTTATACAACATTACAAATCACAAAAATGAAAGTCGGAAAATGAGAAGAGATTTGTTTATTATCCGAGTTATGCCCATAATTTTAAATTCATTTTTAATATCTTTATAGAGTTTTCATAAAAGATCATTGCAAAATTCTCAAGAAACTTGAAAAAGGATTGCATTTTTTTTAGAATTGACAGTAATTTATACTTAATCACAAAAGTGGGATTAAACTATAAAAATAATTTTTCCTCTTTGTGCTTCATAATCAAGGTCACAAATAAATGTTTTAGTTTATCAAAACAAGAATTGCAATATTTTATTTTAGTGAATACTAGTTTTTATCCTCGCGCGATGCGCACGCAATTGTAAATTGTAACCTGTGATATATATATATATATATATATATATATATATGTTTGGAAGTAAAAAAGATACTATCAAGCACTTTAGTCTAGTTCTTTCATAAGAACACAATAATGAAATAAATAGATTAATATTCTTGATGGGATTTCTATAATTTTCATATCATCAATTTGAAATCTGTGTTACTACGTAATATAATTTCATTAGCATGCAAATACATGTTCATTGTATGTATAAAAAAAATGTTAAATATATTTATTCCTAAATATGAAGGAAATAACATTTTAAAATGCATACAACATCAAATTTAACTACTTATAATATACATACAACACACTAATCTGAAATCCATATAGATCGAATTGGTGAAATACAACTATTTACTCATTTCTCAGTAATAAAGTTCAGCTACTACATAATTTACTATATTTAACCAAAGTTTCATGCTAAATTTAGTAAAGGAAAAGGTCATAACAATGATTAAATATTGTCAATCAAATATAATTACTTATAATATACACACAACACACTAATCTAAAATCCATATTGATTGAATTGGTGAAATGTAACTATTTATACATTTCTTAGTAATAAATTTCAACTACTAAATAATTTACTATATTTACCAAAGTTTCATACTAAATTTAATAAAGGAAAAAGTCACAACAATGATTTGAGCATTAACAATTTAAGACAAAAAATAAATACCTTTAACATTAAATTTTCAAACAAATAAGTCATAACAATAATAAACAAACATAAATTAAACTCGAGGCTCACATCTTCTACAAATAAATACTTTTTAAACAATTTATTAAGTTTATTCTAAAATCATATATAGTGCACTTCTTAGAGTAGTATATATAAAAAAATTATAGAAGATTGATGATGTCCAGAAATGAAGACAACAAATGATAGACCAATCAATAACAAAGACAAATGATAATAAAGAATGGGGATGAGAGGCAAAGAGAACACGATGGGCTTTACACGGTTTTTCCCCTTAAGGAAACCTACGTTTATGGTGTTGCCAAGCTTTTATTGCATTATTGTAAAGATTACAATTAGGATTGCCCTTACAACTCGATGATTGTGAGGATCCGAGAGAGAGAATCCCCCTCTTAGGTGGATCAGTTCCCTATATATAGATGATTAATGGAGAATATCAAGAGGACGGATGGATTTCCCTTATAAGTTGGGCAGTTACACTGAAATACACATGTTTATTATAAGAACAAACTAATATGCATAGGATCATGGGCCGACGTCATTTATAGGTGCGTGGATGGATAACTTGTAACAGTCACGTTCTCCTTATCTCCACGTGTCTGATGAGGGGTGTTTAGTGTGTAGGCACCCATATAAGTGTATGGTGTAGCCGACTTTATTTATATGGATGGGAAAACCGTCAAGTAGGTAGGCCGAGCAAACTATTATTGAGCCGACCTCATTTTGGAGTGGAGTCGAACACATTATTAATCTTCCTGGTGTTTGGATTTTATTTAGCTTTGGGATTATATGGGTATAACAGAAAGCCCCCAAGACCTCTTGAATGAACTATGCAATTCGATGCAGGGTGATTGGATGAGGTTGTTCATATCAAGGCATTTGTGGTCGACTCACTCTGGGTCATCATAGGCCAAGAATATTGCCTTTAGGGTTTATAAAAATTCTAGGGACACGTGTCCAGTAGTTGAAACATCTTCTTTGTAGTGATGGTGACAGGACATGCACACAGATGCTCTGTACCGTCGTTCCATTTCTGCAGATTTTCTAACGTTTAGTCTGCTGCATCTTTTCACTCCCTTTTTCAAAAGTATAAATTCGAGCCACAAATCCCATTCATCATCACTTTGATATTTGCATAGCACTAAAGAGAGAGAGAGAGAGAGAGAGAGAGAGAGAGATTCAAGTGTTACTCTGGGCATTCTTGAGGAATCAGTCGTTTGCCGCCAAAAGTATTTCTGTTGTTTTTCCCTATCTTTCGTCTAGTGTATTGTGTTTAATTAATTTTATTAGGTACATATTTCCTTATTTTTGTTAGGGTTCTCCGTTCTTCAATTTATTGGCTGGTATTTTGCTATAGCTTGGAGATTGTAGCGTTAGACAGCCATTGAGTTCGTTGGCCTATGTTTCGCAAATAGCGATAGAAGTTCTTATGAGTTTTCCCTTATATGTCCAACAAATTTACAATTTTAGTCATGAACTTGAGTCAGAATGCCCTGATATCACTGAGAGGAGGTTCCCACACCATTTGCAAGTGGTTAAACCGGAGGACAAGCCTGGTCACCCCCGTTACACACCTAGGACTCCCTCCAGTTGTGGTTCTTTTGCTGATCCTAGGGTTCCTTACATTCACTCCCCTATTTTAGATATTGCTGCTACCACCCTTGTTGTACCGCTCTCTACTGAGGGTGATTGTGTGAATACCGTGTCCATGGACCCCATTAATCTTGATTATCTTTTTGAGGAGGCCACTACTGATAGGGAGGAGTACAGTAGGCCTAAGAGTTTTGGTCCCCATTCATCTATTTTCTCTCTTGATGGGTCCCATAATGAGGCTATGGCTGAGGAGGAAAAGGTCAGTTTTGGGTCCCCTGATACCTATAATCCCACTGAGACCGATGCTCGATGGTATCAATGCACTATCACTTAGGAGGAGCTTGGTGCGTTAAGAGAAAACTTCGCCCTACCTATAGCAATTCAGACTAGACTATACAGTGTTTCAAAAAGGTGTTATTCTGTGAAGGATGCTGACGGGATTTACCTCCCCTTTTGGGTTCTCCAAGTGGGGTTGAGGCTGCCTCTTCATCCTACCATTCATTATATACTGACAGGTTATGGTGTGACTTTGACCCAACGGCCCCCAAATGCTTATAGAACTATATTAGGGGCCATGATGTTCTGGAAACTCAAAATAGGCTTTGATTTGATGGGAGACATCTTTCGATATGTTCATGGCTTGAAAGACAATGCTAAAGCCCTCGGGTATTTTTATTTTTCCCCTCAAAAATCTCGTTATAATATGGTTACCGTAGTCCAAACTATCAATCATAGATGGAAAGTCCAGTATGCATTTATTAAAGGAGAATGGTAATTTAGGTCCAATGAGCGGGATTGATCATTTAGGGTCCCTAAGCAGTGGAATGGATTCATAAACATAAGTAAAGACTTTTCTTGACCTTTGATTCTATCTTTTGGTCGTCTTGTTGTTCTGATATTTCCATTATATTTTCTCTTTTTAGTGAAATGAGCCCCCGGGCTTGCCAAGTCTTTGATTGACCTTGTTGAGACGTACTGTGAGAAAAAGCCTCCAAAGTTTGAAGATTCATTTTCCGTTGAGAAATTTATAACTGTCGGGTATCATACTCTTGGTGGTCTTGCCCCGTTAGAGTTTGAGGTTCCCTTAGAAGGGTGTGTGGTGCAAGATACCCATATTATTGAGGGTGAGCAGCCTGAAGGTGGGGAAGGAAACTTAGAAGTAGGCAAGTCATACTGGCACCCCACCCTTTGTCATCAAATGCTTTAAGTATGTATGCTGATTCATCTGCTCATCTTTTTTTTAGGTGTACAAGAGAAACCATCAGAAGAGATGTTGGGAATGGCTCCTCATCCCATTGATCGCGATGCCCTAAATTTTTCCAGGTAGATAGAGTTAGTGCTGGGCAAAAATATATTGGGGCTAAGTAGGCAGCTGCTTCCAGGAGAACCAAATAAGATGCTCATCAGAGAGAGACCGAAGTTGCTGCCAGGGCAAAAGGCAAAGCCTCCATGCATCCTACAATCGGAGATAAGAGATCCAAAGATGAAGATGAGGATAGAAAGCCCCTACGCAATATATCGTACTTTTGGGCTTAGTCATACTTCTGGTCCAGGTCATTCTTCTCGCTATGGTAAAGTTCCTAAGTTTAAGTTCTACTTAGAACCCAAGGTCACTTATAAGAATATGAAGGGATGACCAGGACTCCATCTTCTATCATGCTAAGAATGCTACTAATCTTATCGGTTATCACGATCATGTGAAAGATTTCAAGTTTCTAAGATGTTCTGACCCAGATTCTTTGTGGACCTTGGCACAACACAAGTTGTCAGTGGTAGGATCATTTCTTAAACTATTTATTATAACTTGGTGTTGATCGTTGTGTCTTACCTACCTTCCTTTATTTGTTCTCCAGGCATCCATGGCGTGCACTATTATACGAGAGAAATCTTTGGTGAATTATGTGGAGTATAAAGAGCTGGGCGAGGAGAAGAAGACATTAAAGGCTGGGTACAATAAGATATTTATTGAGTTGAAGGAGAGAGACGACCAATTAATGGCAAACACTAAGGATTCGATAAAGGTGGAATGTGAGAATTCCGTCCTCAAGGAAAAATTTGATATTGATAATGCTAAAATTCAGAGTTTGAATGAAGCCCTTGTACCCGAGCATGAGAAGTTTGGTCAAGAGAAGGCTACCTTTACTGCTGAGATGTAGGCTGCTTGTGATGCCCTTGCCTCTGCTGGAAAAGCAGCAGTTGAAGCCTATAAGTCCTCGGTTGAGTTCACCATGGAGTGCCTTGGCTATTTTCTAGATGGATACGAGGAATTGAAAAAGAGGGTGATGACCCACTATCCTGATATCGCTACTACGGTGATCAATAGCTAAGGGATTGTAGGTACCTCGTCAGTTTTCATAGGCCCAGAGAAGTATTCGGACTAAGCCCTATTGAGAATAGGGAGGGCCCGACCCAAACTCCAAAGCCTCACAAATAATTAGTTAGTAACAACCCATCCTATTCCTAATATCTCTCATGAGATATTCTAGGGATAGTGGGATAGCATGGGAGTTCCCAATACTCCCACTCTCCGAAGTTTAACTGAATATATTGTATCCCTGGCCCAGGGCAAAGGGTATGTAATCAAAAACACTCCCCTGGAGAAAAGGAAAATACAAACAGAGAGCACCACCTTGGACGTAGGCCATTTGTCGAACCATGTATATCTTGTGTTGTGTGTGATCGTGACTATTCTGATTATAGTTCTTTATTTTTTTTCTAGTGATTGCATTTACTTATAATTTGTGTTGAGATTTATTGTCACCACAATTGGTGCCGTCTGTGGGAAGCGATTGTTCTTACTTTAAAAAGCCTTCACCAATAAGAACCTAGAATGCCTGGTCACAGCAGTAATGCCCCCCAAGCAGGGGATATTCAAGAGCAATCTATCCCTCATAGGGTTATATCTGAAGTTCCACGCTCAAACCCAAGGCTTCGCCCAGAATGGAAAGCCTCAGAAGAAAGCCAGGGACCAGCCAGGTCCACATAAGTCTCCAGGCTGATCGACGCCTATGAGTCCAGGCTCCAAGAGTAGGAGGAAGCCACTCGCAAGAAGGAAGCCGAGAATACTCACCTCAAAAGGAGATTGGATAAAATGGAGAGAAAACTTCATCACAATACAAGACAATGCCATTATCGAACTCCTATCACTTAGGCGAGCAGATCTTGCAGGCGAGGAAGGAGACCAAAACGTGGATCTCAAAGAATTGAGGGACACAGGTCAGATAACGACTGGTTCGAGCAACAATAATCAGCTCACCGTTATAGGAGTCCAGGCCGAGGAAATGACGATATAAGAAATTTGGTCCAGAGATAAATGGACCAACACCCAGCACATCGGGGTGCCAGATCGACAAGAGAGCTAGCCAGGCAAGCTCTCACGACCAAGATGAAGTCCCCTTTCTCAAGGGAAATAGAGGAATAGGAAGCCCCCAAGAAGTTCTCAATGCCCAGGTTCAAGATCTACGATGGGAAAACTGATCCCATCTACCATGTCAAACAATACAGACAGGCCATGACCCTTTGGAACCATAAGAACGCACTGATGTGTCGAATTTTCCCATCGATCTTACATGACGTCTCCCAGAAGTGGTTTAAAAAACTCCCCCATAGATGCATTAGGAACTTCGAGTCCCTGGAAGATCTCTTCACATCTCGCTTCATTACCAGTAACTCCCATTCGAAAAGGATTGATGATTTGTTGACAATGAAGAAAAAGCCCCATGAGAGCCTCAGAGACTACGTGAAGAGGTATTGGGAGCTGTTCAACAAGGTCGAGGACTGCTCGGAGCAGGTCACCATGGCATCCTTTAAGATTAGCTTACCCAGCTCCTGCCTCTTACACCAATCCCTCACTAAGAAGGAGGCCACAACCATTGACGGCCTGATGGCTCGTATTGAAAAATATGTCAAAGTCAAAGACGTGACCCACCTCAGTGCAGGAGAAAATGGTCGCGCCAAGATCACCGACAAGGGGAGCGACAAGAATAAAGTTCAAAAGAAAGGGAGTAAGAATGGGGGTAAGCATGGCCCTAAGAATGGGAGAAAGAGTGATGCCTCAAAGGCATTCCAAGCAATAAATACAGTTTTCAGAGAACCGATCTATAAGATTCTGGCAAAGATCAAGGACGAACCGTTAATTAAGTGGCCAAGGAAAATGGGTGGATACCCTTCAAAGAGAAATAATTCACTGAGATGTGCTTTCCACAAAGAGGGTGGGCACAAAACCGAGCACTACAAGGCCTTCAAATCTCACCTTGAAGAGTTATCTCAAGCTGGACACTTGAGCGAATTTATGGAAAAAAAAAGGCAGAGAAGGTAGATGCCAACGGATATCAAAGGCCCGATAACGTGCTCAAGAAAGATGTCAGCTATAAGTTCGTAGTAATTCATGGAGCGTTCGACCTCAAAAAGATTCAAGTAAATACAGCTCGGATGGAAGTAAAAAATCTCACAACAGTAATGCAAGCTTTCCAAATCGATCCAGCCAAAATGCAAGCTGGGAAGCGTCGGCGAGCAGAGGATATCGACTACACCAAGAACATTGTGTTCACAGATGAGGACCTAGTGGGAGTAAGAACCCCACATCATGATGCATTGATCATTACACTCAGGATAGCTTACTATGACGTCGATAGGTTGCTCGTCGACCAAGGTAGCTCATCCGAAGTAATGTACCTCGACATGTTCAGGAAGTTGAAGTTGAGTGTCACTGACCTAAAGGAAGCCATCGTTCCTCTAGTTGGCTTTGCTAGAAAAGTAACCACCCCTTTGGGAAAGATCGTCTTACCAGTAAGGGCAGGAAACATCTAAAAAATGATCGAGTTTCTCGTGGTCGATATAGATTCACCCTACCAAGTAATCCTCGACAGGGGATAGATGCACGCGATGAAGGTCGTCCCATCAACCTACCATCATAAGATCAAATGTGTGGTCGAACGAGGAATGGTGGAAATCCATGGAGATCAGGTGATGGCAAGGAAGTGCTTTATAGCAGCCATTGGTCCCAAACCAGAGAAGTAGGTTGAAGAAGTTAGGAGAAAGGACGAGGAACAGGAGAGGCTAATGCCCTCTAAATAGCAACTAAGATATGGGAGACCAGGAGTGGAGGAGACCAGTCTCCTCCCCTCTGAAAGAGTCATCGAGGATCTAAAGGAAGTTATAGTCAATAGCACCTCAAACGAAAGAAAGTTCTTGATCGTAACATCATTCACCGACCGCGAAAAGAAGGAGTTTGTCACCTTACTTCGAAGTAACTTAGATGTCTTTGCATGGGAGCCTTATGAGCTACTCGGGATTGATCTTAACATCACTTGCCATCGACTGCACGTCCACCCAGATTTTAAATAAATAGCTAAGAAATCTTGACGAACTTCTCCGAAGAAAGCCAAGGCAGTGGAGAAGGAAGTTGAAAAATTATTGGACGCAGGATCCATACGGGAAGTTCAGTTCCCCAAGTGTCTATCTAACCCAGTGGTTGTCCCTAAGAGCAATGAAAAGTGGAGAGTCTACATCGATTTCACCGACCTCAATAAGGCATGCCCTAGAGACAGCTTCCCCCTCCCAAAGATCAATCAGCTAGTGGATGCCACAGCAGCACACGAAAGGATTAGCTTCCTGGCCGTGCACTCCAAGTATCCCCAGATCCCTCTGCACGAGTCGGATCAAGACAAAACAGCATTTATAACCACAGTTGGGTTATATTGCTACAAGTTTATGCCCTTTGGGCTAAAAAACGCAGGGGCAACTTACTAGCGGTTGGTCTAAAAAATGTTCAAAGACCAAATGGGAAGCACTATGGAGGTCTACATCGACGACATGCTCGTCAAGAGAAAGCTCAAAGATGATCACCTCTCTAACCTATCAAGGACCTTTGAAATCCTCAGGATATACCAAATGAAGCTCAACACGAGCAAGTGTTCCTTCGGTGTCCAGTCAGGGAAATTCCTTGGGTACTTGGTCAGCAACATAGGTATTGAATCCAACCCAGACCAAATTGATGCTATCAACTGGGTGAAGCCCCCCCCCCCCGAACCATAAGAGACGCGCAGAAGTTCACGGGAATGCTTGCCTCCCTAAATCGGTTCATATCAAAGTCTTCCGAAAGGTTCTAACCTTTCCTCCAATTGGTGAAGAAAAGTAAGGATGTTGAGTGGAATAAGTATTGCTCGAGGGCATTAGAAGGGATCAAAGCTTACCTCAGCAAATCGCCTTTACTCGTAATCCCTCAACAAAATGGTTCTCTATACCTTTACCTTGCAGTATCCGGTCTTGTTGAAAGTTTTGCACTAGTATGTGAAAAAATGGGGATCCAACACCCCGTCTATTATGCGAGCAAGACTCTTTTAGACGCTGAACAATGATAACTACCATTAAAAAAACTCGCATTTGCTCTAGTGGTAGCCTCAAGTAAATTAAAAGACTATTTCGAAGCCCACTCCATCATCATACTTACATCCCACCCTCTTAAAGCAGTCCTAAGGAAAGCAGACCTTTCAGGCAGACTGTCAATGTGGTCGGTCGATCTTGGGTGATTTAACATTCAGTTACAGCTGAGGAATGCCATCAAAGGGCAGGTCCTCGCTGATTTCATTGCTGAGTTTATAGGAGAACAGCCTTACGACCAGCCCCAGACTATTCATCAGAGTGAAGTTCCCCCAGCGTCAGGCATCTGGAGACTATTCGTTGATGGAGCCTCCAATTCCAAAGGGGCAAGAGTAGGCATCATGCTGGTTAACCCTGAAGATACAATACTCGGGCAAGGAATCAAGCTTGGATTTGAAGCCTCCAACAACGAAGCAGAGTATGGGGCACTAATCACGGGCCTACAAAAGGCGCGAATGCTCAGAGCAAAGGGACTCCAAGTGTTCGGCGACTCACGGTCGGTCTCCAACCAGATAAGTGGCGATTTCAACGCAAGATATGCGAGGATGGCAGCCTATCTCGCCACTGTGAAAGGATTGATGGCCAACTTTGAACACATCAGCGTCCAGGAGTTTCCCAAAGGATGGAACAGCTATGCTGAAGCCCTAGCAGTCTTAAGCTCAGCGATTAACTCTGACTTGAAGAGGACAATTTAGATTGATTTCCTTGCCCAGCCAAGTATCAACCAGATCAATGAACTGCCGAGCATAGAGCATGTTCTCCAGATTGAGACAGCCTCGAGTTGGATGGATCCCATAAGGGATTATTTTAAGGATGGTGTACTACCAATAGATAAGAACACCGCTCATCAGATAAGAGTTAAAGCTGCTCGCTTTCACTTAGCTCATAAGGACAAGCTGTACAAAAGATCTATTATTGGCCCTTACCTCTAGTGTGTTCATCCAAAGGACGTCAAGCGAGTCCTGCATGAACTCTATGAGGGAGTCTGTGGGAGTCACATTGGGGGCTAGTCACTAGCTTTTCGAGCAATGATAGAAGGGTACTAGTGGTCATACATGTAGAAAGATGCAGACATGACAAGATTCATATGGAAAAATATCGTCACTCGCTTTGGGATCCCCAGAACTATCATCACTGACAACGGAACTCAGTTCGAGAGTGGCCTCTTCCAAGGGTTCTGCAGCGACCATGGGATCAGACACTACTTCAGCTTTGTGGCATACCCTCAAAGAAACGGATATGCGAAGGATTCCAATAAAACGGGGTTTAGAGCGAGCCAAGGGAGCATGGGTAAACGAATTTACCAATATCTTATGGGCTTACCGCACGAACTTAAGGCGAGCAACTGGAGAGACACCATTCTCACTTACGTATGGGATGGAGGCAATTATCCCTTTGGAAGCTGGCCTCCCCACCATGAGGTCCACTCTGGTCGACCAAGGCCAAAACGATGCCGCATTGCTCGCTGAACTTGACTTAGCCGACGAGCTAAGGGAATTGGATCTAGTGAAACTGGCGGTCTACCAACAACATCTAACAAAGAACTATAACAAAAAAGTCAATCCAAGAACATTCCATGTTAGGGACTACGTCCTGAGGAAAGTTCTTGGCAGCGCTGTGAAACCGTCGGATGGCAAGCTAGGACCAAACTGGGAGGGACCTTTTAAAGTGATAAAAGACGACCTGCAAGGAGCCTACCACTTGAAAACGCTGGAGGGCAGGGATATACGAAGAGCTTGAGTTGCAACCAATTTGAATAAATTCTACATCCAGTTTTCTTTTTTCTTGAACTCAATATTATATTCTCAATTATTCTTTAAATAATAAGATTGTTTGGTAGTAGCATTTTATGAAGTGTTGGTTTTTTCTCAACTATATTATAATGAATGCACCCTTTCCAAGTTACAGGCTCCCCTCTTAACACACAAAACGAAGATCACGAGAAACCTGTTAAAGCAGGGTCAGTGTGCAATGACCCTCCTCAGGCATTCGTCAATAAACATGATTGACCTCTTAGCTTGCCCCTGGAAATATATAAAGCCCTACAGGGGCCCTTAGTCGTCCACATTGTTTGGCTCAAAAATCCTGCGCGGGTAGAATATCCGATACTAGGTGTATCCTCACCATTGCCTCACTTAGGCCTAAGGAAGTGTGACGACACAGCCTAAAAGGTAAAGTGAGGCAGAATGGTATACTAAAAGCATATTGGACTGGGAGGATACTCTCTTAACAACTAACTCTGCCTAAGTCATATCTAGGCGGCTTGAAGAGCCCAAGATAACTTAACAAGAGATCAATAAAATAATTCAAAACACAACACATGCTTAGTCGGCAAATTGCCCAAAGCATGACTATTTTATTACATCATTACATGTACAAAGAGTTACATATGCTAAGTAATTCAAACCCTAATGAGGACTAGGTCACTGAGCGAGGTAGTCAGCTACTCACGCTCTTCGAACATCATCTGGGTGAGGAGAGAATTCCTCCTCGACTTCGTCCAAATTTGGTTTCAGGAGCTATCTTGGGATCGCATCTATAGGAATCCATCGATCATCCCTTTTGAATGGGTTTGACATCAAAGTTGAAGGAGAATCTCATGCCTATACCAAAGAACAGAGTTCCTGGGGACTTGTAACTTCGTGAGGGCACTCAACCACCCTCTTATGAAAGTTAACTCCTCAACCTCCTTCAATTTTGTTGGAGCATCAGTCCAACCCTGGTCGTAGCCATCAACCCACGCCTGATGAGGACCTTTCTTGAACAAGTGCCTTAGTAGGGTAACGTCTCTTTGAAGACCAACGGCTATCACGTACGCCCTACGAACATCCCCCCACAGTTCGTCAATCTCCCTAGCTGAACCACTATCATCAGCCCCAGCTCGCCGCCCATACGATGAAGAGGAACCACGTAAAACTTGAGGGGCAATGCTCAGTGCATTATCCCTAAGGCGCGAGACTTCCCTCCTTAAAGCATTATTCTCCTGTTGAAGGATCTCTCCAACTTGGTTGATCTCAGAAGTATCCAGAAGCTTAGCCTTCAGAGCATCCATTTCTTCTTGAACAAAAGCGTCGACCTCCTTCATCTCCTCAAGCCTATCTTTCAGCTTGGCAACAAGCTTTGACTAGTCTTTATAGTATTGATTCCTCGATCTAAGAGACTTGTATATTTTTACAAAGGCACGGCAAACTCGGTTGCTCGCGTCGACACCAAGAATTTGGCCTAAGCGAGAGGTAGCAGGAATATATTCCTCAAGATCGATAAGCTACAAATCATACAAGCGTAGAGAATAAATAAATCAGTATATAAAAAGGAACAGAACTTCATTTCATCAGAACAAAAATAGTTTAAGTATATCAGCGAGAAGAAAAAGAGAACAACAGAAATACAAAGTCCCCCTAAGAAGACTAGCTAGCAACCTCAGTCTGCTCTGAGGATGTTGGTTGCTTCCCCTTATCCATAGCAGCCTCATGTGCACCTACTTTAAATGGAATGGTCACCATTCCCTGATCATGGGGAGCATCAGCAGCAGTGGTTGGAAAAGCTGAAGCATCTTCACTGGTAGCAGGAGGAGGCACACCCTCTACAACATGTTTCGGGCCAGGGTCGTGCTCATCAAAAAGAGGAGAATCAACATCCACCCGTGACACCCCGCCTAATTAAATATCGGGCGATCACTCCTTTATTAAATTAAATCAAGGTAAACAGTTGGTTCATTCTCAGCATCACTGTCGATAAAAATAAATTTTTCCAATTTAACACCCTAAATAATTAAGCTAAGTGTCAAAACCATTTTCATACATAACTTTCCAAATTTTATTTTTAAAAAAAATGATTTATTTATTTATTAACAACATTTCAACAATTAAGAATCACACCACAATAAACCTGGAACACAATCCAATTAATTTAAAACATTCGTAAATCGAATGTCAACATGAGAAATATAAAGTCATACATCCAATCTGAATAAACCCCATAGTAACAATACGGGAAATAACTGAAATACAAAAGTCCCAATAACAATGAAATAATGGAAAGAGCTACACATGCTCAACTAGTGAAAGTACTAAGAGTGGATCCGAATGAAGGAAGTCGTCTAATCAAGAGACCTGCAACTCCCACCTAAGCTGCAGCGCGTTCCTTCCAAGAGATCCTAAGCAAGACGCCCCTGTGGCTGGGCACCTGTAATACATACATATATATACAAGAGAGAGAGAGAGAGAGAGAGAGAGAGAGAGAAAAACGGGTCAGAGCCCGAAAGTGTGTTTGATTTAAAATACGTTTAGCAAGTATTTAAATTGATACAGGCCAATGCAACAACATATTAGTGCGTCACTCTCTTGAGAAATGCTCACCTCTCTTCTAATGTGCACACCTATCGCACTAACCTTCCCAACGGTTTATCTTATCATTTTATCACACTACCCTTCCCAATAATTTAGCGTATCTTAACTTACTCATAAGATTTCAAAACCGAACAATATCATTGTTTAAAAAGAATACTTCCAATTAGCCGCACAACTCTCGTTTTAGCTTTTATTAATTTATAAAGTTTCTCAGTGTCATATTATACTTTCTCAAAACAAGTATTTACTATTTGAGTCATCAACCATGTCCTACTTATCAAATCACAGTAGGCAGTTTCAAATTCCCGAAACTCATATATATATTAACTACTCGTATGATATATATATAATAACAGCACCCCAAATAAAACTATGGTGCGTGCATACTTCTACTATCCAAACCCCATACCACTCATATCAAGGGGAATACAAATTCGGAATCACTCTCGAACTGTATTAACACATACACAAACAATATCGAGGCGAAGTATAGATTCCAAGTCTCTAAGAGGATGGCACATACTCGCGTCTCTTAGGACCGTCTGAACTATCAATTCAATAGCCTGTACCAAGGATATCTATCTTCTAGGGTACAAGTCAATATCGCCCATAAAGGTCCCATCGAGATAAGACTGTCCCAGCGCGGTAACCTCAAGGATAGCAAGTAGCGCGGTATATTTTTCACATGTATATAATATATGTACACACAATCATATAAATATACCACTTTTATCATTTTAATATAGGTTCCTCTCGTCACCCATAATTACAATATTTATCCTTAATTTCACATTATTAGTATTACGTATAAGGTTTCATCTCTAACCTTAACCCGAAGGGTTTTCTCACTTATTACGTGACACTCGTGGACTCTATCCTTCCAAGTAGAAAATTCAGTGGGTATACCTCTATTCACTATCGTAGATATTCGCCGTAATCCCTCACTTGAAATACGTAGTTTCATCGTTCATTATATAATTATCCCAAAAGCAAACTTCTCGTCTTATAATAAAGTTCCCAACACTTATTCATGTGTCCTACTGGTCTTTCCTAACTCCCAAAATATTTTATTAAGAATACCCAAGAATTATTTCACGATAAATTTAGTTTAACTAATTAAACAAGGGAAATAGGAGTCTGCCAGGAGGGGTCGATCGATCGAGGTCTGGGGCTCGATCGATCGAACCTTCGATCGATCGAAGCTCTATGTTCGATCGAACGATCAAGCAGGTATCTTGATTTCTGCAGAATTGCAGTTAAGGGTTCTACCAATTTTCCT
The DNA here is from genome assembly GCA_949130495.1 of Sambucus nigra. Lineage (NCBI taxonomy): Eukaryota > Viridiplantae > Streptophyta > Magnoliopsida > Dipsacales > Adoxaceae > Sambucus > Sambucus nigra. The sequence goes on along the minus strand of OX422220.1, from coordinate 365,715,132 downwards.
CATCCAAATCCATGTTTTCCAACCCCAAACGTCCCAAAAATTCTACTACTAACATTATAACAATATACCAGATGTTTCTAACGTAAGGCATGTACATATTCATCATTTAAACATGGATTTTCAACCCAAAATTATACCTAATTATCAAGAACCCTAGAATTTTCTTAAACAGTTTTCTAACAAATCTTTCTCCAGAATTTCTTTCTTATAATCATCAAAATTTCGTGGTTAATTTCCTCTACATGGCAAGGGTTTCCAGAATCATCATATAAATCAATACTACATGGATTCTCCTATCACAAATTGGGGTTTCTTCCATATTTTTCATCACAAATCATTCCTAAACTAGTATGAAGATTGCACCAACGAAAATACGCAAGAAAATACTTGCCTGGGATTTTCAGAAGTCTAGATTGTGGCTGATTTTGGTGTGGTTGCGTTTCCCTTTTCGCTATCTACGCGTTGGTGGTGGCGGCGGTGCAAACCGGTGACTTTTTGGCCTTGAATTGCCTTGAGAGCTCTCTCCTCTCTTCTCCAATGGCCGTTCTAGGGTTCTGAATATTCTAACACTAAAAGACTAACCTAAATGGCTGATATAGGTTGCTGAATTTCGTGGGTTTAATTACCCAAAAAGGTGAAATGTCCAAAACGCCCTCCCGGGGTACCAATTAGGCCTAAAAACGCCCCGAGACCCAAACTAAACCCCCGGGTACACTTTTCTGACTATCTCGACCCTTCCGGACGCGTTGGCGCACTCAAAATGACCATATGGGCAACTTATAAAATATTCACTTTTTATTTATCAAAATTTAGTCCCGACGCGACACGGGCGCGTCCCGGTTCAAATTTCCAAAACTGTCATTTAATTCACTCATGACATTCAATATAACCAATATAATATATTACTTTGCTCATTAGTAATATTCAACCAATTTCCCATAATTACTAACTCTCGTCACGTTAATAATTATAACATAACTAATTTTCGGATTTTTATTAAATAAATCATTCACATTAAATTTAATAAATCCCCAAATTAATATAGCATAAAAATACGGGGTATTACATACTCCCCCTAATAACGGAATTTCGTCCCGAAATTCGGAAAATAAGGCATACCTGGTAAAAACAAATATGGATATCTCTCGCGCATATCTGCCTCGCGCTCCAAAGTGGATTCCTCCACATTATGATGCTCCTACTGGACCCGCACAAGTGGAACTATCTTCGACCTCAATCTCCTCTCACTATAGTCTAGAATAGCCACTGGTCTTTCTTCGTAAGAGATATCAGGCTGTAAGTCGATCTCATCTATCGCAATGTGAGTATGGGCCATATCATCCCGAAGATATCGTCTCAATGACGAGATGTGGAATACGTCGTGGATGCGATGTAAATGTTCTGGCAGTCCCAACCTGTATGCAACTGGCCCAATCCTCTCGATAATGGGAAATGGTCCCACGTACCTCGGAGCCAACTTCCCCTTCTTCCCGAACCTCATCACTCCCTTCATAGGGGATACACACAATAACACTTGGTCCCCCACACTAAATTCCCGGAAGAACCGTTTCGCATCGGCGTAGCTCTTCTGCCTGTCCTGGGCTACCCGAATACGACTCCTGATCATCTCAATCCTTGCGGAGGTCTCCTGAATCACCTCTGGTCCTAAAAACTTGTTATCCCCCACTTCGAGCCAAAAAGCTGGGGAACGACAAGGCCTGCCATACAAAGCCTCAAATGGAGTCATGCCAATCGTGAACTGATACGAGTTATTATAAGTAAACTCTACCAGTGGAAGATGTGGCTCCCAACCTCCTCCAAAATCGAGAACACACATGCGTAGCATATCCTCTAACATCTGATTAGTACGCTCTGTCTGTCCGTCTGTCTGTGGGTGATAAGCTGAACTCAACCTCAACTCAGTACCCATAGCCTCCTGAAAGCTTTCCCAGAAACGTGACACGAAGATCTTGTCTCTATCTGACACAATATTCAGGGGCACCCCGTGTAATCTGACGATCTCGGCAATAAACAGCTGATCATACTGACCCGTGGTATAATATGTCCGCACCGGCAGAAAATGAGCCACCTTGGTCAAACGGTCTACTATCACCCAGATAGAATCGTGGCCCCGCTGTGATGTAGGCAACCCTATAATAAAATCCATGGAAATACTCTCCCACTTCCACGCGGGTACTTCCAATGGCTGAAGCAAACCTGACGGTTTCTGATGGTCCACCTTCACCAGCTGGCAGGTAGAACACTTGGACACGAACTCAGCAATGTTCTTCTTCATCCTACTCCACCAGTATTGTCTCCTCATATCCTGGTACATCTTATCCCCTCCAGGATGCACCGCAAACCGGGACCCGTGAGACTGGGTCATCACTGCATGACGTAATTCTGCTCCATATGGAACTACCAATCTCCCATTAAACCGCAAACCTCCATCAGAACTAACAGAATAGGACTCAGCACCCTCAGCTAGAATTCGTACAATCTACTCCTGGCAAAACGGGTCAGTGGTCTGTGCCTGTATTACCCTCATAATAATCTCGGGTGTGACTGACATCACGGATATGAAAGAACGTGCTACTGCGTCCTGGTGGCCTAACTCCTTCCACTTTGCTTTCCAGACATCTGCTACCTCGTCTACCGGTCTACGACTCAACGCATCAGCAACTACGTTGGTTTTTCCCGGATGATACTGTATGTCGAACTGGTAGTCCTTCACAAACTCTAACAATCTGTGCTGACGCATATTCAGCTCTCGCTGAGTGAACAGGTATTGCAGTGACTTGTGGTCTGTGAACAAACGGAATTTCTCTCCCAACAAATAGTGCCTCCATATCCTCAATGCAAAGACGACCGCTGCTAACTCCAGGTCGTGGGTGGGGTAATTCTTCTCATGCGGATTAAGATTGCGGGAAGCAAAAGCTATAGCCTTCTTTTCCTGCTGAAGTACTCCCCCAAGTCCCCGTAAGGACGCATCGGTGTAAACCAGGTACTCCACACCCGGCTTCGGTAATGCAAGGACTGGCGCTGAAGTAAGCTTGTCTTTCAGCTCGTCGAAAGCCAACTGACAAGCGTCATCCCACACATATGGTACTCCCTTACGAGTCAGATTCGTCAATGGACCCGCTATTTTGGAGAATCCCCAAATGAATCTCCTGTAGTAACCAGCTAACCCCAAGAAACTACGCACTTCCGTCGGTGTCGTGGGCTGTCCCCACTCCCTCACCGCTGACACTTTGCTCGGGTCAACTGCAATCCCCTGCTCAGAAACAACATGGCCCAAGAACTGTACTTCTCGCAACCAGAATCCACACTTCTCTTACTTAGCATACAACTGATGCTCACGTAGAGTCTGAAGAAACTGCCTCAAGTGCTCGGCATGCTCCTCCTCGGAGTGTGAATATATCAAGATGTCATCTATGAAGACGATGACAAACTGATCCAAGAACTCTCTGAATACTCGGTTCATCAAGTCCATAAAGATGGCTGGAGCATTTGTGAGTCCGAACGGCATCACCCTGAACTCATAGGACCCATATCTCGTTAAGAAGGCAGTCTTTGAAACATCCTGTTCTCTAATACATAACTGATGGTACCCCGACCTCAGATCTATCTTCGAAAAGAAAGTTACTCCCCTCAACTGGTCGAACAGATCATCGATTCGAGGCAACGGATACTTATTTCGTATCGTGACCTAGTTCAACTCCCGGTAGTCCACACACAATCTCAGTGAACCATCTCTCTTCTTTACAAACAAGACTGGAGCGCCCCAAGGTGAGGTACTCCTACGAATGAAGCCTTGACCTAATAGCTGCTCTATCTGATCTCGTAGCTCTCGCATCTCTGCCGGAGCCATACGGTACGGTGCGCGCGCGCTATAGGTCTCGTATCTGGAAATAAATCTATAACAAAGTCTATCTCATGACTGGGGGGTAGGCCTGGTATCTCCTGAAACACATCGGAATACTCCCTGACAACTAGGATCGAATCCAAGGGAATCACAACCGCCTTAGAGGTATCCTCCTCTATGTAATACAAATGAGCGGTCAAACCTCCCTCTGGGCGAGGCATCGCCACTACAAACATCTCTTGCCCTGGAATGGAAAAAACAATGCTCCCACCGAAGTAATCAATCATGGCTCTACAAGCTGCGAGCCAATCCATACCAATAATCACATCATGCTCGTGCATGTCTAAGACTAACATGTCTGCAGGTAATACCAAGCTACCAATCTCTACCCCCACTCCCCGGCATATAAAGAAAAAAAAGTGACCCACTCCCCAGTGGTGAGTCCACACACGTCACTGTGCTCTCTGTTGTGGCTAACAACCCTAAGGCCTTCGCAAAATGCGTAGATATAAAACAATGCGTTTCCCCCGTATCAAACAAAACTCGACCCATAGTACCATGGATAGGAAACATACCCTCAATCGCGGGTGGTGCCTGTGGAGCTGCTGCCTGGTGGACGTTATAGACACGTCCATACTGTAATTTCCCCTGCTGCACTGGAGTTGTTGGAATGGCTGGTAAGGCTGGCACCTGGGCTGGAGCTGGGAGGGCAGGTGGAAAAAGTGGTCTCTGTGGCTCATTACGGGCTCCCTGCTGCTGTGGGGTCCTATCGCCCTCTGGGCAATCCTGACGCCTATGGCCATGTTTACCGCACCCAAAACATCGGCCTTTGAAGTTACCTCCCCTCTGACCCGGCTGTCCACTGCCCTATTGGCCGTTACCTCCACGCCACTGGCCCTGATTAGCACGCTGCTGGCCCTGCTGCTGTCCCTGCTGTCGGTGTTGGCCCTGCTGATTAGGCTAACCCTGATGGCCCTGCCTAAAACCCCTGAATCCCTGCCTAGAATCACCTGAACGGAATCTCTTAGCAGGGTCCCCCTGATGGGAACTCTGCTCGTGCTGACGAGTCTGTCTATGAGATGGTGCCCCACTGGCACTATTACCCCCGGTCCTGCCCTGCTGGTTGGACTCTCCTGCTCTCTTGCTTCCCTGCAGATGCAAGCGGTGATCCTGGAAATGTAACAACGTGGCATTGAGTACATCAGTGAAAGTACTCAGGGATAAATTCCCAATAAGGTGTTGGCGGATCCTCCAAGATAACCCGTCGACAAACATCATAATATTCTTGCTCTCAGTAGGTGCCTCATCTGGCACAATGGTGAGAAGTCTCATGAACTCCTCCTCATACTCCGTTACGGTAAGACTCCCTGCTTCAGATTTAGTAATCTCTGCCTCATCTCAGTCTGCACTGCGGGTGGAAAATACTTGCGGTCAAACCGCTCCCAGAACATCTAAATAGGGATCGTGTCCCTCTCCTCCAAAGTGGTAGTGGACTCCCACCACTGTAATGCGGCTCCCACCAGCTTAAAGGAAGACAATAACTTCTTTTGCACGTCAGTGCACTCATACATACGGAGATGCCGCTGGATGTCTTTCTTCCATTGGCTAACTGTGACAATATCGGAGCTACCAGAGAACTCAGGGGGATGCGCTTTCTGAAAAGCATCCCGAACCCTCTCCCATGCAGATGGAAGTTGTGCTGGTACTGGCGCCACTGCCTGAACCTGGGGTGGAGCCTGCTGAATCACCGCTATCACGGCATTCACCGCCTGAGCAACAATGGCGGCTACTTCATTTGCATTCATTGTGCCTGGTGCCGGAGCTGCTAGCTGCTCGTCCTGGGCACGTCTATCTTTCGGAGCACGTCTCGGAGGCATCTGAAACGTGAACAAGTTTATTAGTCTACAGTTATTATCAAATCTCAAATAGCTGAAGACTTAAACGTAACAGCAAGAATACAATAATCCTAAAAATAGGGCTCTATAGCAATAAAGTTAAGCTGAAAGCGAAATAAGCCGTACAGATCCTATGGACACTAGAACCTGATGCTCTGATACCACCTGTGACACCCCGCCTAATTAAATACCGGGCGATCACTCCTTTATTAAATTAAATCAAGGTAAACAGTTGGTTCATTCTCAGCATCACTGTCGATAAAAATAAATTTTTCCAATTTAACACCCTAAATAATTAAGCTAAGTTTCAAAACCATTTTCATACATAACTTTCCAAATTTTATTTTTAAAAAAATGATTTATTTATTTATTAACAACATTTCAACAATTAAGAATCACACCACAATAAACCTGGAACACAATCCAATTAATTTAAAACATTCGTAAATCGAATGTCAAAATGCGAAATATAAAGTCATACATTCAATCTGAATAAATCCCATAGTAACAATACTGGAAATAACTGAAATACAAAAGTCCCAATAACAATGAAATAATGGAAAGAGCTACACATGCTCAACTAGTGAAAGTACTAAGAGTGGATCCGAATGAAGGAAGTCGTCTAATCAAGAGACCTGCAACTCCCACCTAAGCTGCAGCGCGTTCCTTCCAAGAGATCCTAAGCAAGACGCCACTGTGGCTGGGCACCTGTAATACATACATATATATACAAGAGAGAGAGAGAGAGAGAGAGAGAGAGAGAAAAACGGGTCAGAGCCCGAAAGTGTGTTTGATTTAAAATACGTTTAGCAAGTATTTAAATTGATACAGGCCAATGCAACAACATATTAGTGCGTCACTCTCTTGAGAAATGCTCACCACTCTTCTAATGTGCACACCTATCGCACTAACCTTCCCAACGGTTTATCTTATCATTTTATCACACTACCCTTCCCAATAATTTAGCGTATCTTAACTTACTCATAAGATTTCAAAACCGAACAATATCATTGTTTAAAAAGAATACTTCCAATTAGCCGCACAACTCTCGTTTTAGCTTTTATTAATTTATAAAGTTTCTCAGTGTCATATTATACTTTCTCAAAACAAGTATTTACTATTTGAGTCATCAACCATGTCCTACTTATCAAATCACAGTAGGCAGTTTCAAATTCCCGAATCTCATATATATTAACTACTCGTATGATATATATATAATAACAGCACCCCAAATAAAACTATGGTGCGTGCATACTTCTACTATCCAAACCCCATACCACTCATATCAAGGGGAATACAAATTCGGAATCACTCTCAAACTGTATTAACACATACACAAACAATATCGAGGCGAAGTATAGATTCCAAGTCTCTAAGAGGATGGCACATACTCGCGTCTCTTAGGACCGTCTGAACTATCAATTCAATAGCCTGTACCAAGGATATCTATCTTCTAGGGTACAAGTCAATATCCCCCATAAAGGTCCCATCGAGATAAGACTGTCCCAGCGCGGTAACCTCAAGGATAGCAAGTAGCGCGGTATGTTTTTCACATGTATATAATATATGTACACACAATCATATAAATATACCACTTTTATCATTTTAATATAGGTTCCTCTCGTCACCCATAATTACAACATTTATCCTTAATTTCACATTAAGGTTTCATCTCTAACCTTAACCCGAAGGGTTTTCTCACTTATTACGTGACACTCGTGGACTCTATCCTTCCAAGTAGAAAATTAAGTGGGTATACCTCTATTCACTATCGTAGCTATTCGCCGTAATCCCTCACTTGAAATACGTAGTTTCATCGTTCATTATATAATTATCCCAAAAGCAAACTTCTCGTCTTATAATAAAGTTCCCAACACTTATTCATGTGTCCTACTGGTCTTTCCTAACTCCCAAAATATTTTTTTAAGAATACCCAAGAATTATTTCATGATAAATTTAGTTTAACTAATTAAACAAGGGAAATAGGAGTTTGCCAGGAGGGGTCGATCGATCGAGGTCTGGGGCTCGATCGATCGATCAAGCAGGTATCTTGATTTCTGCAGAATTGCAGTTACGGGTTCTACCAATTTTCCTCATCCAAATCCATGTTTTCCAACCCCAAACGTCCCAAAAATTCTACTACTAACATTATAACAATATACCAGATGTTTCTAACGTAAGGCATGTACATATTCATCATTTAAACATGGATTTTCAACCCAAAATTATACCTAATTATCAAGAACCCTAGAATTTTCTTAAACAGTTTTCTAACAAATCTTTCTCCAGAATTTCTTTATTATAATCATCAAAATTTCGTGGTTAATTTCCTCTACATGGCAAGGGTTTCCAGAATTATCATATAAATCAATACTACATGGATTCTCCTATCACAAATTGGGGTTTCTTCCATATTTTTCAGCACAAATCATTCCTAAACTAGTATGAAGATTGCACCAACGAAAATACGCAAGAAAATACTTGCCTGGGATTTTCAGAAGTCTTGATTGTGGCTGATTTTGGTGTGGTTGCGTTTCCCTTTTCGCGATCTACGCGTTGGTGGTGGCGGCGGTGCAAACCGGTGACTTTTTGGCCTTGAATTGCCTTGAGAGCTCTCTCCTCTCTTCTCCAATGGCCGTTCTAGGGTTCTGAATATTCTAACCCTAAAAGACTAACCTAAAGGGCCGATATAGGTTGCTGAATTTCGTGGGTTTAATTACCCAAAAAGGTGAAATGTCCAAAACGCCCTCCTGGGGTACCAATTAGGCCTAAAAACGCCCCGAGACCCAAACTAAACCCCCGGGTACACTTTTCTGACTATCTCGACCCTTGCGGACGCGTTGACGCACTCAAAACGACCATACGGGTAACTTATAAAATATTCACTTTTTATTTATCAAAATTTAGTCCCGACGCGACACGGGCGCGTCCCGATTCAAATTTCCAAAACTATCATTTAATTCACTCATGACATTCAATAGAACCAATATAATATATTACTTTGCTCATTACTAATATTCAACCAATTTCCCATAATTACTAACTCTCGTCACGTTAATAATTATAACATAATTAATTTCCGGATTTTTATTAAATAAATCATTCACGTTAAATTTAATAAATCCCCAAATTAATATAGCATAAAAATACGGGGTATTACACCACCTCAGAAGCGAGCAATGCCCTGTCCCAACCTTTTTTGAAGTTGAAACGACTGATGTAGCCGATCTGAGCGTCGGCATCCTCATATGCTGCAAGCCACCCAGCATTATAGGAGCTCTCCTTAATGGTGGCGTCCTCAGATTCCAGCTCTTTTGTCTTTGCGATGAGCTTTTTATTCTCCTCGACCACTGCTATCTTTCTCGTGCAGACCAAGTCATAGGACTGCCTCACCTCCTCAAGCTCCTTAGACGACACCTCTTTTGCTTTGTTGGCCTCAGCCAAGGCAAGGTCAGAAGACCTCTTAGCAACACTGGCAACCTTTAGGCTCGCCTCCAGCTCAGCATTTTTCCTCACCATCTCGTCGCGGCTGCGATAGAGGATGGTGAAATCAGACACGAACTGCAAAAAGTAATAAGGTATTGGAAAGAAAATTGCAAGAGTAGAGAAGTAAAAATAGACTTACCGAGACTATCACCTGACTCACCTTTAGGTCTAACTGGTCGGTCCCTATGCTTGATAAGCTCTGACGATCTGCTGGCAAGACTGCTCTCTCGAGCACTTTCGGAGCCAGCTGAGGGGCAAGAGCAACAAAATCCCCCTCAGCTAGGGAAGACACGGGCACCAAAAACTTCCCCATTTTTATCCTCACTTCTTCTCTCCTCCTTTATTTTTCTCTTTCCTTCTTTTCCCTCTCGTCCTTCTTACTATCTTCCTCTCTTCTTCTTTCTTTCTCTCTCTCTCTCTCTCTCTCACCAATGCCTCCTCTTTTTTCTTCTTCTCCCTTTCATGAGCCACAGTCTTAGAGCCAGTGGCAGTATCCCCACTCCCAGACTTCTGATTTTTTAGCCTGCCAGTAAGAGCAACATTGTCCTCATCATCATCCTAGATTAAGTTCTTCCTAGGAGGAGCCATAGTCTCTTCGTTGGAGCTATCCAAATCCTACGAACTCTCTGAATTCTCTGAACCCCCCTCCGAACTGGAAGATCCCTCACCACTCAAACTTTCCTCACTAGAATCACCCTCAATTCCACCTCTGTCAGCCCCTTCATTGTCTTCACCAGAGCTACTCTCTTCCTCGTCTAATTGAATTGGCTCAGTAGCGAACTATTCTATGATATCGAGGTGAGGAATGCTATCAGTAGGTCGAGCGATAAAACTGGTCCCGATGTTCTTGTACTCTAAAAGTAACACAGCTGATCGCGGATGCTCGCCTTTAGCCAAAGATTCCCTTATCTTCCAAGCTTTTATCAGCTCAGCAGCTCAGATTTCACGGAGAGCAGGGTCTGAGTACTTCGTCTTCGCTAAAAAAGAAAAAAAAGGGAACATAAGAGAAAGAATACACTAATAAGAAATCAACAAGCAGAGCAAGAAAAATATCTACATATATACTCCTCCCCATATAAGGGAATCGTAGGTCCCATGTACCTAGTCCCCTCAGTTTGGGAAGGGAACTACCACTTCTTGGCAATGAAACCTTCGTGCCAATAGTCCTTATGGGAATCAGGTAAATTGACTACCAACACCTTGTTATGACTCCTAGCTTTCAGATAGAGGAGACCAGAGCTCGTTCGAGAAAAGGTATAGCAGTAACAGATTTCAATAAGACCTAAATTGGTGTCATAAAGCTGATTGATCTTATGTACGCCATTAATAATTTTCCAAATGTTTGGAGAACATTGGGCAAGAACTATGTAGAAATAATCAAAGAAATGCAAAAACAAGCGATTATGGGAAAAGGTTAAACCCCCGTGAGACAAGAGGAGAACATGAATCGAATGCCCATCATCAATGTCTCGAACATTGCAAGGAACAGGGGCAAATTCAATGTCCACCCAGATGGGGATGTTGTAGAACTCCCTAAACTCAGCTAGTGACCTATTACTTATTCTTGCCATGAAAAAACCCTGGCGGTAATAGAAATAAATTTCAACAAAAAAGAGAGGAGAATAAGTTTGGAAGACTTACGAAATGAAAATCGGCTTGAGACAACGTGATACCACAAGCAAGGAAGATGGAAAGATAAGGAAAAGCTTGAAGATGAAGGGAGAGACCTAGAAGTGAGAAGACGTGGCACGAAGCAAGAGATATCTCGAGAGTGCGAAATTTGTGAAGTGACGCCAGAAATGGCTCCTTCAAACTGTTTTAAACCCTCTCAATGACGATGCATGGAGAACGAAGTAGATATGCCACCTAAATCCTTTAGGAAGAGACCCTTCACTCTCCAAAGTATCACTCAATTCACCAAAATGCCATCGTAGCTATTATTTAAAATTATTGAGCCCAAATTGTGACCCAAAATTTTTTAGGGGCAATTGTGGGTACCTCGTCAGTTTTTATAGGCCCAAATAAGTAATCGGACTAAGCCCTATTGAGAATAAGGAGGGCCCGACCCAAACTCCAAAGCCTCACAAATAATTAGTTAGCAATAACCCATCCTGTTCCTAATATCTCTCACGAGATATTCTAGGGATAGTAGGATAGCATGGGAGTGCCCCATACTCCCACTCTCCGAAGTTTAACTGTATATATTGTATCCCTGGCTCGGGGCAAAGGGTATGTAATTGAAAACACTCCTCGGGAGAAAATGAAAATACAAACAGAGAGCACCACCGTGGACATAGGCAATTTTTCAAATCACGTATATCTTGTGTTGTGTGTGATCGTGACTATTTAGATTACAGTTCTTTATTTTCTTCTGGCGATTACATTTACTTATAATTGGTGTTAAAATTTATTATCACCACAGGGATGATGAGGAGGTTGCAGTTTTAGCCGGTGAAGAAGGTGGTGATGCTCCAGTTGATGGTTTTGTGCCTGATGATGCTTGATGTTCTTGATGTTGATTTTTCTCGTTTTACTTTTTATTTTGACATTCTTGTTGTTTGTTTTCTCACTTATGGGGTTGTTAGGCTTTTTGGCACAATATTTATGGAACTATTTTTGTGGTTGCGTTAATATCTTTTTACTTAAATGTAGCTTGTCAATCTTCTTGCGTATATCTTGTTGGTATATGCTTGTTGAGAACGATAAAACTTTATTCTTTAAATGATATTTGATGTTGTTCTGTTCACAACTCGAGAGGTCGTACATAGTTTTTAGGTTGATCACCTTGTTCGTAAACCTACGAGAATACGTTTGTACAAGTTAAATTGTTCGCGACTTGTGAGATTGTATAGTATTTTAGTCGATCCCCTCATTCGTGACATGTGAGGTCGTACAGTGTTTTGGCTGATCTCCTCATCCTCAACCCGTGAGATTGCACAAGGGTTTGGCCCAGTTCCTTGTTCTTAAACTTATGAGAATAAGTTTGCACAAGGGGCCAATATTTTTGTTCTTGCTCGGTCATATTTGGCAGAGCAATGAAGTTTATGTAATTAGATATGTTTGCATATATCATACTATATCTTACACTGAAAAGAAAACAATAAAATGAGGGATGAAAACATAATTTTATTAATTGCGATAGTGAAAAATACATTAACAAAATGACTAAAACATTACGGATAATATTTCCTGAGGTGTTTCGAATTCCAAGGGTTCTTGAACTGCTCGCCCTCTAGAGTTTCAATGCGATAGGTTCCAGGCCTTACAATGCTTGTCACCCGGTAAGCCCGTGCCAGTTGGGCTCGAGCTTGTTATTTTTCTGGATCACCTCTTGAGGACGTAGTCGCCCTACTTCAAGTTGCTTGCCTTCACACGACGGTTGTAGTAACATGCCCTTTGTTGGTAGGCGGCCACACAAAGTGCTGCTTTCTCTATAACCTCTTCCAATAGATTAAGAATTAGTCTTCTCGCGAGATCACTTTTTGGGGAATCAAAATTGAGGATTATGTGGCTGGGGAGTCCTATTTCAGTAGGGATGACTGCTTCGGTGCCAAAGGTTAGCATGTATGGCATCTCTCCAATAGATGTTCGTGGAGTGGTTCTATAATCCTAGAGCACAATATGGAGTTTGTTGATCCAATTTCTTTTTTTGTCATCGAGTATCTTCTTAATTCCATCTAGGAGTATCCTGTTGGTGACCTCAGTTTGGCCATTGCATTATGGATGCCCCGATGCGGAGGTGTAGTTTCTGAATATTCAATCTAGCGCATTAGTCTTCAAAGTCGCGGTTATTAAACTACGTGCCATGATCCGTGATGAATGCGAAGGGCATGCCGTAGTGACATATGATCATCTTCAAAAATAAATTACAACACCCTTTCATAAGGCAATTCTACCAGGGGCTCAACCTCCACCCACTTCGTAAAGTAGTCCACCGCCACCACCAGGTATTAGTACCGCCGTTTCATCCTCGATAATGGGCCAACCAGATCGATCCCCCACATCGTGAATGATCATGGTGGCACGATTGGCATCAATTGAGCCCCACGATAATGGTGGAACTTCTCATACATCTGGAATTTATCACATTTCTTCATATAATTTGTGCAGTCCGCCTTCATGGTCAGCCAGTAATACCCTTGAGTTGCTATACGCTTGACCAATGACCATCCGACGGAATGGGATGCACAACATCCTTCATGCACCTCCTTAACAAGACTATTGACTTCCATCGAATGTACACATGTAAATAATGAGATAGTGTACCCTCTTCTGTATAGTACTCTTGCCTCCATCACGTAGTGGGATTCCTTTTAGCGTAATTTTTTAGCTTCGTTCGAATCGGTGGGGACTTCGTTAGCTTCAATATATGCTCGTATGGGGTCCATCCGTGATAGTCCCCGATTCACCTCCATTATTGTCAGGCTATTCTCATTTGTGCTTCTATGCTCTAGTACTTCAATTGGTAGCATCCTTTTAAAAAACGTTCTGGTTGTCGAGGCTAGGCTATCCAGGGCATCTGCTCGAATATTCTTAACCTAGGGATCCTTACAATTTTCGCTTCTATGAACCTTTTCAACCTCTGTCATACAATGTCTAAACATTTTTCCATAGACTCCTCCCTAGCTTCATAGACCACTAGTACCTAGTTAGCAACTAACTGGGAGTCACTATGTGCCGAAATGTGGTCGGATCCCATGGATGAACTAGACTTAGCCCAGTAATCAGAGCTTTATATTCTTCTTCGTTATTAGAGGCTTCAAATTGAAAATGCAGAGCGAATTCCACATATATTTTGTTCGGTGTGTTGATGATAATTCATGTGCCACTACCCTCCAAATAATATGATCCATTAATATATAACTTCCAGATAGCGCTGCCTTGATCGAAGTATGCTTCTTCAACTTTACCAAACTTCCAAAGCTTTGTATGGGACTCGTCATATTGTCTTTTGACCTCTTTGAGGGATATCTCTCCCTCGAGAGTATTCTCAATGCTACAAGGAGTTAAGGTTTCCTTTGGGGGGGGGGGGTGCTCATCGTTAAGAATCAAACTCTCTCCCAATGGAGTCTTCTCCTCGTAGGTGAAGTCGGTAATGAAATCCGCTAGCACTTGCCCTTTTGTGGAGGTCCTAGGTTCGTACTATATATCGTACTCACCCAGTTCGACCGCCCAAGCCATGCGCCGACCATATTTCTCTAGTTTATGTAGGACTTTTGATAGAGGCATTTCTGTTTAGATCACAATGGTGTGGGCTTGGAAGTATGGCTTCATTTTATGTGAAGCTTCTCTCAGTGGCAGTGCTAATTTCTCCATTCATAGGTACCGAACTTTAGCTCCTTAATACGCTTTGCTGGTATAGTAAACTGGTCTCTGAACTCCTTCCTCCTGTCTCACTAGTGCCAAACTAACAACTGATTCAAACACTGCGAGGTAGAGGTAGAGTTTCTCTCCAACGATGGGGCACAATATGAGAGGTAGGGAACCCATATAATGCTTTAACTCTATAAAACAATTTTCACATTCTTCATTCCATTCGAATGACCTTATTAACACTTTGAAGAAGGGCAAGCACTTATCGGTGGCTCTAGAAATGAACACGTTAAGTGCAGCCACACGCCCTGTTAGCCTTTGCACATCCTTCTTCGTTGTGGGAGATTTCATGTTGAGTAAAGTATGGATCTTATCTGAGTTATCTTTAATACCCTGTTGATTGATGATAAAGCCTTGCAGCAATCCCTCATTTACCCCAAAGATGCATTTTGTGGGATTCAGCTTCATTTGGTACTCCTCTAACTTGTCGACGGTCTGCCCCAGGTCCTTAATGTGGTCGCCATCTACCTTTATCTTAGTGAGAATGTCGTCCACATAAACCTCCATGTTGACCCCGACTTGGTCTTTAAAGACTTTGTTCATAGTCTCTGGTAGGTGGTACCTGCATTTTTAAGACCAAATGACATGACGTTATAACATGTAAGTACCTTTGTGGGTTATGAAGGACGTCTTATCTCTGTCGGAAGGCTTCATCTTGATCTGGTTATATCCAGAGTAGGCGTCCATGAAGTTGAGAAGCTCATGGCATGTAGTGGCATCGACCAACTGGTCAATCCGTGGCATCGGGTAATAATATTTTGGACATGCCTTGTTCAGATCGATAAAATCGATGCACATCCTCCATTTTCATTCTTTTTGTGCACCATGACCACATTAGCCAACCATTTTGAATACTTGACGTAGTCAATGAAGTTATCTTTCTATAGTTTATGGACCTCTTCCTCGACAACAAGGTTCTTTTTGGCATAAAAAAACCTCCATTTTGGTTTAACCGACTTGTCTCCTTCCACCATATTTAATTCATGGCACATGAAGTCAGGATTTATGCCAATGGCTCCATGCAAATACATTTTTGCGCTGCTGCAGGAATTCTACAAGCTTTTTCTTCAACATCAGGTTTAATGATGACCCGATTTGGCCGCTTGTTTGAGGTGATGAGCGTATAGTGGGACTACTTCAATCTCTTCAGCAGGCTGCCCATTGACCAATTTTGCTTCGTCTCGGGGATCAATAGTTTAAATGTGATAAGTGGCCGTCAACTTCTTTTGTTCTTCCTGGTCTGCTGAGATGTAATAACACTCATGCGCTACCTTCTGGTTGCCTTTGATGACTCCCACTTCTAAGTGGGTTGGGAACTTTAAGAATTAATGCACTATAAATGGGACGACTTCAAACTTCTCCAGGTCAATTCTACCAAATATCATATTATAGGCTGAAAGTAAATTCTTTTCGAGGATGAAGAAACGTATTTTCTCTGTTCGGCTGATCAGCCAAGTGCCAACTATGACTTCTAGGTCCACCGTCCCCACTAGGTACACCTTTTCCCCATATACCCAATTAGAGGTCAGTGATAAGGTGTTACCTCGATATCCTGAAGCCTCAACTTCTTGTAATAGCTGTAGAACATTACATCCGCGGAGATACCACTATCCAACAGTATCCGGGCCACATGACCTTCTTGGATGACCATGGTGACGACTAAAGGATATCATGGGGATACAATACCCCAAATAGGTCATCTTTTGAAAAGCCGACAATCATTTTGTCTCTGTTCACCTTATGGGGTCATTTTTTCGAATTATCTATCAAATTAACTTGCGTATGCGTGCAATCTTGGGCCTCATTCAGGTAGGCTTTCATTTTTGCAGGCTCTTCTCCCCCACTAGCACCCCCTCCAGAGATGAAATGACAATCAAAAGATATCATGCCGACGTTGTGCATGGGCTCTTTTGGTTACTTTGGGAGATCCGGGTCATCATGTGAGTTGTCTTCCATTTCCCTCTTCTTGTCGTTCGCCATCCGACAAGGCAATTCTGGTCCTCCTCTGGCTTCATTCTCCTCGGGATTGGATTAGCTGTTTCCATCCACGTATTTGGACAACTTTCCCCTCCTGATTAAGCTTTCGATGTCGTTCTTCAGAGCTATATAACTGTTTGTATTGTGACTTTGGTCCTTGTGGAATTTGCAGTACTTGCTTCTGCCCCTCCTGTTTGTTGGTATCTTCAATTTTCCTGGCCATCTGAGGTCTTTGCTTCCCCCTACATCCTCCAAGATGTGGTGTAAACTAACCATGAGAGGCGTTTACTCGTCTAACTTTTTTATTTTGTCAGCCTTTCTATCCTTTTGTTCTTGTTTACCGGTGGTATTGCCCGCGGGTGGTTTAGGGTCATCGGATTCTTTGGTCGCCATTGCCTCTTTGGCGTTCATGATCTTCCATGATTTGGCTAGCAGTTCAGTCATATTGTTGGGTGTCTCCTTAGCTAAAGCCCAAAATAATTTTTTTCCCAAAAAATACCCAAGAGGGGGTGAATTGGGATTCTGCAAACTTTTCGGGTTAAATTAATATTTTAGAAAAATATTAAATTTAAATCACTTAATACAAATTTTAGATTAATAAATCTTTAAGGATTAAAACTAAGAATATCAAATAAATACCACCAATAAATTTATACAAGTTAAATTTCAGATTTAAACACCCCAATGAATATATAATCAATTTTCGTATTTAATATTAAATAATATTTTGAAAATTATTATTTACTTCAAAAATACTTATTTTAATCTTAAAACAATTTTACCAAATTTTGGATTTAATTTATTTACAAATATAAGTGTTGAAAATATAAATTCAAGAAATCAAAAGTAAAATATGCAAATAAAATGTGGAAAACAGAGACACTGAAATTAAAGTGGTTCAGCCGAATCTCGATCTACGACACATGCCTAGAGCTTCTGTCTCCTTGTGCTTCACTACCGTAATCCACCTGAAGGTAGGATCAAACCACCACTTACAACTATTTTCAAGCTAACTCTGAGCTTCAAATCACGTAGCCCACTTACGGGTAGGAACCAATCACCGTTTATAATCCCCGTAGCTTAAACCCAGACACTGATTATAGCCAAAGCTTCTAACAAAGCTTAAAATGAATCTGAATTTGTAGTACAATGATTAATAGTGAAACTCTCCAAAAATACAATTTATACTTTGAGTTTCTTCTTCAATGAAACTTCAATAAATTATTCAAAATTTTAGGCTATAGTCTTCTCTTCAATGAATGAGAGGAATATCAAATTAATTGCTCTCTTGAATGTTATAGCTAAATAATAATTTTAGATGCTCTCAATAAATTCTCAAGTCTCATAGTCTTCAATGCAGCTCTTGAGTGCTTAAATAACAATCCTCAAAAACTAGCTGTTAGACAAAATTTTTCAAGGCATTAAATACTTTTGATTTTGCTGAGATGAAGATGGCTGAAAATCAACTCCAAATCTCAATTTGTCTTCTCAATAAAAAATGTAATTGTTGAAGTATGGAAATGACATTCTGAAAATATAGGACTGAAAGAGGCTTTAGAAATATCTCAAAATAGCTCTGCAAAATATTAGTCCAAAGAATTGAGAGAGAACCAATAATCTGATATACGAGATGTTAGTTATTTCAACTATCAAAATATTCATGATAAATAAGCACACATTGTACAGAAATAACCTTCTTAAAATAAGAGAGTTTGAACTGATAAAAAAACATAACATGCGTGTTCAATATTATTTTAAATCCTTGTTCAAAGATAATAAAAAATATAAACTTTTTAAATTCGCATGGCTCGAGGTGAATGGTGAACATAGACAAAAATTTCCAAGGCATGGCTTTGAACAAATATGGTGATGTCTAGTATTATCTGTTATGACAGTAGACTGTCCACGAATACAAAGTATTCATTTCTAAAATTCGCAAGGCGCGAGGTTGAAAAATAGCGTACAAACCAAAAGTTAATGTATGTATAAGTATAGAGGCGCAGGTTTCAATGAAGAAGAAAATGCATGGAAGCTCACGTCTGAATGTTTAGTAAAAAGTTGTGTCAATATCAATATATAAATATCTATATAATATGATAGCTTGGTTTTTGAAAATATACACATTTTTAATGGTACGGATTGATGCCACCTCCTTACACATTTTTCCAAAATGAATGGTTGAGATCAATACCACCATTGATTTCAAAATAATTTGGTTTCCCACCACACCTTTTTCTCCTTTTCCCCCGATTTCTGTGCCCCTCACCCACTCTATCACCTGCTCACCTCACACCTCACACCTCTCACCGCCCACTTGCGTCTCTCCTCTCACCTCCCATGTCAAGGTTCTTAGCTTCATTTAGGTTCATAGCTTCATTGCTATTTCGTTTTACATTATTATTTTGTTCATAGCTTCATTGTTATTTACTGTGACACCCCACCTAATAAAATACCGGGTGATCAGTCCTATACCAAATTAAAACAGGAGTCCCAGTTGGATCATCCTTAGCATCACTGTCGAAAACTTTTTAAAACTTACTAACCACCTAGTATTCCAAAAACTGGTGCCAATTTTAACTTTTTAATTAAACCAAAACTGTACATGCGGAAATAACATATAAACCATTCACACAACTGAATGAAAATAAACTGAATCATAATTACACAACATGACGAATAAATCACCGGCCACCAAAGAAATAATCCAAATACAAATATACAACACCTGAAAACTGTACCGAGAAGTCTGGGCTACAAGCCCTAAATAAAACTGAGACTGATACAAGATTTCTACTCTAGGAATGAACGAATGATGCGTCTAATCCAAACTCCTGCTAGCATCCACATATGCCGCAGCTCCGTGTCCCTGGAATAGAATATCAATCCTGGCGTCCCTGTGGCTGGACACCTAAAAGGTTTTGAAAATAGTTTTATAGCAAGGGTTAGAACCCAAAACATTTTGAAAATATTTAGCAAGTGAATTAACTGCAGTAATTTAAAATGCATGAATGCGCTTCATATTTAAGTTAGTGTCGCACTCCCTCGTGGACATTCTCACCCCTCCACTATTGTGCACACCTACCGATTACCTTAATCCCACCTAGTTGTACTACCCCGTCCAATTAGTTCTGGTATAACCTTCCCTTGCCATACTACTCTAACCCGAGTATAATGATCCTTGAATTATAAGTTATTTCACAATTAACTTAATTAATTCCTCTTAAACAGTAGCATATAACCATCTCACAAGTTATATAAAGTAAATACATCACACACTGTATTATCCCCACAAATGATTAACTTAATTAATTTCTCATTAATTAACAGCATATAAATGTAACTCGAGTTATATAAAGTAAATACATCACACACTGTATTATCTCCTACATATAATATCTGCTACCATATTATACGTCCCTTTACTAACAACCACACATATATCATACGTGTATCCATCCTTCCGAGTATACCCTCACCGGATGATTCCCTCTAAAATGCTATCTCACTAGGTGTGCTCACAAAACCTAGTTCCCCAAGTTGGAATCGCTTACCAACTTGGCCCAAAATTATAAACGTAGTGGAGGCGGTCATATTCCTTCCCTGAAAGTGAGATAAGTCCCTCACCCATATATACCGGACGCTATGACCTGGGGATATACTCGCCCTACTCCTCAAGCTAGGGGATTCACCCACATCGCGCAACCTCCCTTGATAGCATTAGAGTATATAATTTTAATAAATATCTAATCACTGATATTTAGTATCACGCACAATAAATACACATATATATATATATACTATCACGACACCGTATATATATATAATATAAACCCGGCTTTACCGTGTACTCAAAATCCCGTACACTGCCTGTAATTTCCTGAGTCTGTGGCCCGACTCAATGTAATTAATTTTCTCACTTAATAACTTTTCCTCTTCCCGAGTCTATGGTCCGACTCTAATATAATTAATTCACACCTTAATTAATATAATACTTTCCCCGAGTCTATGGTCCGACTCTCCTTAAATTAATTAACACACATATTAATTTAATTCTACCCGAGTCTACAAACCGACTCTAATTAAATTAATTAACACCCATATTAATTTAATCTTACTCGAGTCTACAAACCGACTCTAATTAAATTAATTAATACACATATTAATTTAATCCTACCCGAGTCTACCAACCGACTCTAATTAAATTAATTAATACCCAAATTAATTTAATCCTACCCGAGTCTACAAACCGACTCTAATTAAATTAATTAATACACTTATTAATTTAATAACTTGGTGTCACCCAACCATTATCCCCGGACTCTCTCACTTGGCCCTTACCTCCACATTTCCGAGTCAATGTTCCGACTCCAAACTAATTACTTCCTCTCTATAATTAATTTAACACCTTGATATCACTTAACCAATATACCCGGACTCACTCACTTGGTCCAATTTACATTTCATAATATAATACCCACATTTTTGCCTACAATGTGTCACACCTTTTATTTCTAGAATTTTTCCCAATTATATTTGCTTATAATTAATAACATACCCGGACTCGATTCACTTGGCCCGAAATTAAATATTTCCCGAGTCTATACCCCGACTCTAAATTACTTAGTTTATCTCCAAACTTAATTCACTACCATGGGTTACTTTACCAATATACCCGGATTCACTCACTTGATCCGTACCTCACTATTTTGGAATAAAATCTCTCAAATTCATCCGTTAAATGCCCCACATAAATTCATCCTAGTCCCAATTACTTTCCCCCATAATTGCTAGGAATAATTGTTTCATATTTATTTATCACTAAATAAATGCTTGGGAGTTAAATTTAATTAACTTTCCCCTTATACTTCACTCAAGGCCGAACTGCCCAGAATTTTCCATCGTCGATCGATCGATGCCCCCGATCGATCGATCGACCCCTTCGTTACAGCTCCTTTTCTCCTTGTTTTCCACCATTAACGAATTTAAAGCTTTTTAAACCATAATTTAAACCTCTGTTTACATCATCCCATCATCTACACATGGTTAATCCACATCCTATTCATCATAGAAATCATTAAGATAATCAACTTCTCTAATTATCTCACAAATTTTCGAAATGGGTCTTTCTCCACAAAATTCAATTATCTGTTTTAAATCCAAATTTCCAGATTCGATTTCCACTCTCTTATGTTCTGGATTTCTCGTTCAAATCATAAATACATATTTAGATTTCAATTACCCATCTAAATCTTACTTTGAATCTCATTCAAGTATTTCAAAAACAAAAACCCCATTTTGTACCCATTTACACCCAAAAACGGATTTTCATACCCACATCACTATAATATAAATTGATTATCATGCTTTAAGAATCAAAACAGTTAACCACTTGCCTCAAAGTGTTTGTAGTGTCTGATCCGTTGTTGCCGTCCCTCAATTTGGCTCCAAAAACCTCCAATTTGTTCTTGATTTGCTTTCCCCCAAATCCCCTCTCAAACCCTAGGTTTAGAGTTGTGTTGGCTGCTGATTTCCTAATCTCCCCATTAGGTTAAAAACCCTTAATCCCGTTTTTCACCTAATGGGCTTAATTAAAGTGGCCCAACTCACCCCGTGTGGGCCCGGCTATGCCCAAAAATATTCCGAGACCCAATTACTACACCCGGGTACTCTTTTCGGACTATCTCGACCCATCCGGACTCAACTGTGCAGTCAGAATTGACATCCGAATTAATTTATAAAAATTCTTATCTCACACCCCCTTTAGTCTATACCGACTCCCGACTCGGATAAATGTATACCTCGTCATTAATACTCGAAATGACGTAATTAAATTATTACTATTCACTTAGTAAATAAATTTTCCTAAACATTAACCATTCACTCCCCGATTAATATTTAAATAAATATATTGTCATAATTAATTCAATTAAAACTACAACACACAAGTAATTTAAAATCCCCGAATTAATTAAATATTAAATGCACAAAAATATGGGGTGTTACATTTACATTCAGGTATTTATATTTTGGAGGTTTTGTGAAGCTTGCCTAAGGTATTTACATTCTTATTGTTATGGGTCACATTCTTAGGTTTACATATTCACATCTGATTTGGGTATTTTCATTATAGAGGTTTTGTGAAGCTTGGCTAAAGTATTTACTTATTAAGGTATTTACATTCTTAGGTTCATAACTTCATTGTTTGGGTATTTACTTATTCACATTCTTAGGTGGGTGTCTGATTTGGATATTTACAGGTATTTACATTTACATTCAGGTATTTACATTTTGGAGGTTTTGTGAAGCTTGGATAAGGTATTTACATTCTTATTTTACATTCTTATTCACATCTGATTTGGGTATTTACGGGTATTTACATTATAAAGGTTTTGTGAAGGTTGGCTAAAGTATTTACTTATTAAGGTATTTACATTCTTATTTACATTCTTAGGTTCATAGATTCATGGTTTGGGTATTTACTTATTCACATTCTTAGGTGGGTATTTATAGGTATTTAATTTATGGAGGTTTTGTGAAGCTTGGCTAAAGTATTTACTTAATAAGGTATTTACATTCTTAGATTCATAGGTTCATTTTTGTATTTATAAGTCTTTACTTATTTACTCTTTTGTATTCATAGATTGGGTTTCGTGGCTTCGGATATTAAAACGGTTTGCCTTTTGTGAAGCTTGCCTTTACGTATTTACATTCTTAGGTTTGGGTTTGTATTTACATATTTACATTCTTAGGTTTGGGTTTGTAGATTTCGGACAATTTATTTAATTTTTTTATTAATAGGTCGGGTTTCGTGGGTTCAGCTTCTTTTGTTTAGAGAACTAAACCCCGGAAGTGTTCTGACATGTTGAAACATGTAAGTATACGTATAATCTTACATGTATATTTTTTGGTGATTGATACTAATTGTTTCTGGCATCATAGGTTGAATTTACGGGACATAGACACCTTGGTATTATTTGAAAATCTCATTCTTCTTGTGTTGGCTCAATCTTGAGACAAACAATTTTTTATTTATATGCTCTTGCAATTTTTATTTTTTTATTAAAATCTATTTTTATATCCTAAATCATATCTTCCTATATTGATTTATTATATAAATTATTTTCTGATAAAAATAATTTTTGTGTAGTGTACAAATCATTTTGGGTATCATACTATTTCTATTATATTTTTTTTGTGTATGATTTTTTATATTTTTCTGAATTTAAACTTTATTTTATATTGCAAGTATCTTATCTCATTTGAGTTGATATATAAAATAAAATATATGTTCAGAATATTTTTTTTTTTGATTACATAATATTGTAGTCTCGTTTTTTTTTCTTTTCTAGAATTGGTATTTTTATGAGTATTTATTTTTTAATGTGTTAAATTATAATATTTAATTAAACATGTGTGTTATTTTATTATCTAATTTAACACAAACATTAAAAGGCAGCACATTATTGTTTTAAGTGTTGTTAGTTTTGTGTCAAAATCATTTATGGTTTCAATATTTTGTGAGGCTCAATGTTTGAGATGACGAGTCATTTGGGTTTGGTGATTAGAGTCGTTTGAGGCTTGTGTTTTGTTTGGGGGTTATATGTTTTGTCTCTCTCTCAAGACATAGATCTGCCAACATTGTTCTTTTCCCTCTCTACGAAGCTTCTTTCCATTTTTTGGGTTTGCTCTTTATTTTTGCTGCCAACATTTACTATCTCTCTCTCTCTGATTTCCTTGGGTTCAGCTTGTATATGAGAGTTTGAGAGTGTATATATATCCTTGTATTTGGTTGATTTTTTTGAGCTACGCGTCCGGGTTTCAGTGGTTTCCAGTGGACCCATTTTTTTTTCCGGCGAGTTGGGATTTTGTTTTTCGGCGTCATTTTTTTTGGTGAACGATTTGTTCCGGTGTTGTTTTCTACTGGTGGTTCGGAGTTGCTATTCTCCGGCGACCCTTGTATTTCCGGTATTGGATCGGAAATTTGGAGATCAGTTTTTTCAGTTTTTTTTTGCCCCGCATTTTTTCGGTTTCTAGTTTCCGGAGTTTTTTTTTTGTGGTTCCTTTTTCCGGGGGTTTGGCTTTCCGGTTTTGGAGCTATACAGTTTTTCGGTGAAGATTTGATTTTTTCGGTGCTTTCCTTGGGCTGTTTTTGTCTTCGCTGTTGAACACGGGTTTTCGGCTGCTGATTTGGTTTGGAGGTTTCTCCGGTGGTTATTTCCCGGTTTGTTGCTTGGTCCGGCGCATTTTCCCGGTTTATCGGAGGTCCATCGTGTTTTTCCAGTTTTGGTTCTGGCGATTTCCGATCCGGTGTGGATTTTGAGATCTGCATTTTTGAGATAACAGTTTATATATATATATATATATACGAAGGTTCTAAAAAACGGGAGGTATGATTAAGGCGTAGAGGGCAAGTCTTAAGTCTTAGAACCCTAGGCAGACCTTGGCGTGAAAAGGCGTTTATGCCTTTTTAATATATTTTAATATTTTTTAATTATAACAAGGCTAATAAAAAATACTGAAAATGGTACATACCCAATAAAAATAAATAATAATGAAATGGTATATACTTAAAAAATATGTTCGTATATTTGCAATTAGGACGCCTTTTCCATATGCATGCTTCATAAGTCCTCATCATGTTATCACCCAATTTCATGCAATCAAAATTCAAAGTAGTCAATAAAATAATTTAAATAAATAATATTAATCAATATGAATAAAATCAAAATAGCCCCTTATAAAATAGAAAATGATACATACCTTGAAATTGAATACCAATACATGCATTGGGAGCCCTTTTCCATGTGCACAAGTCCACATCACCCTAATAAACTTACACTACGATAATTCAGATTAAAATACTAAAACGATCCATTAGTTAGTACAACCCAAGTTTCAACCAAACAACACATCTCTCAAATAAGGTCATAAATATTACAATCTTTTAAACTTAAACAAACATGTTTAATCATCTAATTCCTTATCGGACTCTAATTCAAAATCATCTTCTTCATCCATTCCATCTTCTGTGCCATCCGATACAAAATCCTCTTCATCGGGTTCCCTTATTTCACTTTCATCACGGGCATTTCTACCGCTTCTTCTAGGTTGTAAAATCTCATTTGCCGCTTATAAGACTTTCAATTTCTTCTTCATCCTCCTCCTCATTCGTTAAACTTACCTCACTCCTCCTACTTTTATCACTCACCAATTTTTGGACTTTCTTGTTTTTCGCCTCTTCATCCATCCAACATCACTAAGATCTTTCTTTGATGACGCCTCATTAGATGCCATCGACGAAGATACATTTGGATCCATTAACACATGCAGGCCCTGTATTCTATCACCTAGTGAAATTACAGAATTTACAACACAAATCTTAGCAGAACATTGAGTCAACAAAGTGTATTATTCTAAAACAGATGCAGGCACAGCATTCCTTTCCTAGTATGATCATTGCCAAAATTGGGTATACTAAAACAACAGTCGGTGTAATTAGCTGTAATGCAGGAAGAATACACGTTAGTATGAAAATCAGATAAACGCAAATTAAAGCAAAACTAACTTGTTTGGAAAACAAATTAAAAGTCTTCAGAGATAATAACCTAGATTTTGAATTGATTGTAAAGTATTCAAAGTATATTTATATAAGTAAAAATAGAAACAAAAAATTCTTCAGAGATAATAACCTAGATTTTGAATGTCTACCATTATACTTTTTCACATATCATGTATCACGTATAATAAGATGAAAGATATAAATAACAAAAAAACAATGAATAGTTGTGCATAACCGATCATTAAAATTTTGATATATCCAAATATTAAACTAGTTCATTAAACTCACAAAAAGAAATAAGATCATTAAAAAAACAAACTCAGTTAATTCAAAAAGCAAAACAGAGAACCAATGTTGATAGAGTACAGTGAGAGATAAGTAAATATCAAAATACCTAAAAAGCAGGGAATTGTACAGGACCGATCGTGAAAAACGAAAATGGTTTTTTGTACAGGACCGATCGTGAAAAACGAAAGTGAAGAACTCACCTTTAGAACAGGGCTGATCGTGAAAAACGATTATGGTTTTATTTCTTGTTGACAAAACGAAAGTGAAGAGCTCACTTTCTTTAGAACAAAGTGAAAAACGAAAAGGGTTTTGTTTCTTTAGAACAAAACGGCAGAACTCAGTCAACCAAACACAAATTAGGTTTTTTTTTTTGGTTTAAAAGCAACCAAAACGACGTCGTTTTGGTTACCCCCGAAAATGAAAATAAAAAAACGCCGCCTGAGGCGCGTTTTATCTCCAAAAAAACGCGTTTTTTACGCCTTTTAAAAAAAAAAACGTTGAACAATGTTGACCACGCTTTTGTCCACGCCTAGGCCCTAAACGGGGAGTATCAAAAAAGCCTCGCGCCTAGGCGCCGCCTAGGCGCGTTTTTTAGAACACTGATATATATATATATATATATATATATATAATATAATCTGATTTTTTTTTGTTTGAGAAATTTTTTGTAAAATCAGATTTTTTTTGTTTGTTAAAAAGTTTCTTAAACAGATTTAATTTATATAAACTCACATGAGATTTTATTTGGATAAAATTTATTTGGACTGAAATTTTATTTGATCCATTTCCATTTAAATATTGGATTTAATATTTGGACTCTTTTGGACTAAAATTTGTTTGGACTAAAATTTAGTAGACCTTTTAGATCTTGGATCTATTTTGGGTGTTTGTTGCTGTTATTTTGTTTACACCCATTTAAGTGTGTGCGCACTTGTTTATTGGACGTAAGTTTTTTTTTGTATCACACATATTTTATATTAAAATCTGAATTTGATCTATTTGTGATTAAAGATATTTGGTTTGTGCCTCTAACTAGTTATACCCTCTAAGTTGAACTTTTGTGTGTTCACTTTATTTAGTTGGGTTTAATTAGTGTGTAGACTTTAATCATAATACGCTTTATTTATTTATTTATTTTAGTTAAACCCATCCTATTTTTATCGAGTCGAGTGCTACACTCTTTATCTCGTACTCATTTGACTTGGATTGAATCATTTGACTCATACACTTTTTTGTTGCCTAAATTGAATACTTTTTGTTGTATTCTTTTATACTTAGGTCACGTTTGTGTGTGTATAAGTTTTTGATCCAAATATAGTTATAGTATTGGTTTGAACTAAAAATTGGAATTTAAATCTTTGGATTATTTTTTGTGTTACACAAATTTGAAATTTGGACTTAACTAAGTTATTAGTATCTTTCTTGTGTTGATTTTAATTAAGTCCTAATTTGTATGAGCTAAGTGCTACACATATTTATCTTTTGCTCATTTTACTTGGACTTAAAATCTTTAAACATAACATTGGTTTAAATTTGATTCATATTTTATTTGGTGTTAAATTAATTTTTATTTTAGTTGCGCGACACAATTTTTTGAATTTTATTTCCTATTTTATTTGTGGTCATTTGCGCCAACTAAATTGTTTTAGGATTAATCTTTACTTGAATATTAAATATTAAGGAAGATCTTGCTTGTGTCTTGTGACTTAATATTTAATCATTCTTTTTAGTATCGATTAATTCAATATTGTCTTACCTTTCACTTGGTCACTGATTGATAATTTTTCTTGTTAATTAAAATAGACTTAACCGGGCATGTGTTTAGTCTCTTTTTCTAAACAAGATTATTTTAATTGTTTTGACTAAAACAAACTTCATTATTTTTCTGCGTTGCACATCTACATGGGGTCTTGGGTTTGAGTGTGCTGTTGTACATGTGTAGTGAGTGTTAGTTACTATTACCTGGATTTATTGGGTTGACTGATTTTCAGTCAAGATGGGTTGTTTTAGACTAGGTTGGGTGTACGGGTGTGTATTTGCTTAGTTTAATTCATTGTGGACATGGAGGACTGTAATTTGTAACCGGTAATTGGTAATAGTGGACTTGAGTGTGTGAGTTGTCCTGGGACTAGGGACACGGGGTTTACCACCACGGTGGGTTCCTCGAAAACAAATATTGTGTCACACTCTACTTATCCTCATCTCATTCTTAAAGGGAATTACCTTTTATATCTAGCATCACCACCTTTTACTTACTAGTGTGCGTGAGTATTTTAATTTATAATACATTTTATAAAAGAGTTTTTAAATTACCTAATACGCATTAGTGAGTACCCTTTGGTCCTTTCTAGTGACCCTTAGGTCTTTTCATTATTATTCGAGATGAATCTGAGATACTATTCGAATTGAGGCACAAAATCAAAACATTGTGGCAAGTTCCGATGTAGGTATAGGAAAGCAAAAAGGCAAAGAAAAAGTTATTTCAGATGGGGTACGTTCGAAAAGGCCTTTTCACTTTTTATAAACTATACTTCGAAAAGGCAAAACATTGTTTCACTTTATTTTTCCCTTTCTTGTCACAGTTTGAAAGTGGAATCTCAAAGGCTGCATTTGCTCAGCGGCTACGACGTGAACGAGCGCAGATTGAGCGTGTTATATCTTCACATTCTACTCTTGCTCAGTCTTGTCAAACCCCTAGCCTTGCTGATCACGTTCGTAGTAATGTAACTCCACTTACATTAAAATAGGATGGGGTACGTGTAACACCCAGCCTTGCTGATGTGGGTACCCGAAATAAAGAACTATGGGCCTGGACGAGTAGCCCAGTCCTGGCGGCCCAAAGTCCAGGCCCCTCATCTTTTATAATTGATCCAGTCTCCCCCCACGATCCCATGAAGGGAAGTTATGGGGGAAATGGAAAACGTGGAGGAACCCATCACCCCCACTCATCTACATGCGCATGTATATATTAAACCCTAGGCCCGGGGCAAAAGGACAAGTTGTATTCTCTGTAATCACTCTCCGGAGTATATAGAAATAATATCGACTGCACCACCGTGGACGTAGGCACATTTTGGCTGAACCACGTACATCCTTTGTTGTGTGATTGGCATCTTGTATTCCTTGTTC
Source organism: Sambucus nigra (assembly GCA_949130495.1). Lineage (NCBI taxonomy): Eukaryota > Viridiplantae > Streptophyta > Magnoliopsida > Dipsacales > Adoxaceae > Sambucus > Sambucus nigra. Next base: position 365,685,560 of record OX422220.1, on the reverse strand, counting down.
TCTTCTTGATAGTCTTTCTCTCTTATTTATTTGTGTTGCATAATAATTGCTTCTACAATTGGCGCCGTCTGTGGGAAGCGTTCATCTTTCCCTGAGAAGAGCCCACATCAAGAAAGGAGTTTAAGATGTTTGGCCACAGCAGCAATGCCCCCCAAGCAGGAGATATTCAAGAGCCACCTGCTCCTCGCAGGATTAGGTCTGAAGTCCGGCGTTCAGATCAGAGAGCTCGCCTGGAAAGACCAGCCTCAGAAGAAAGTCAGGGACCAGCGAGGTCCACGCAGATATCTAGGTTGATTGATGCGTACGAGGCAAGGCTCCATGAGCAGAGAGAGTCTTCTCGCAGGTACGAGGCTGAGCATGCTCGCTTGAAAAGAATACTGGAAAGACTAGAAAGGGAGCTTCGTCCTGATAACCGGAGAAGCCCATATCGCACTCCTAGCCCTCAGGCGAGCAAGTCTCACAGCCGAGGAAGGAGCCCTAGGCGAGAATCTCAAAGGGACGAAGGAGGAGAGTCACACGACAACCTCCACGAACAGCTGCGAAGAGCTCGCCGCCACCAGAGCCCTGCTCGCAGCGACGAGCTCATACGAAACATGGTCCGCAGGGAGATGGACCAGCATCCCGCTCACCACGGGACAAGATCAACTAGAGAACTCGCGAGGAGAGCTCTCAAAACCCAGATGAAGTCACCTTTCACGAAAGAAATCGAAGAGGAGGAAGCTCCCAAGAAATTTGCCATTCCAAGGTTCAAGGTTTACGACGGAAAGACTGATCCCATCGATCACGTCAGGTAATACTGACAGGCAATGACCCTCTGGAGTCACCGTGATGCCCTGATGTGCCGTATTTTCCCCTCGAGCCTTCATGATGTAGCACAGAAGTGGTTCGAAAGGCTCCCCCACCGGTCGATCAAGAATTTCAAATCCCTAGCCGAACTCTTTACGGCCCGATTCATTACCAGTAGCTCCCATCCCAAAAGGATGGATGCTCTACTGATAATGAAGAAAACGCCTCAAGAAACCCTCCGAGAATACGCGAAGAGGTACTGGGAGTTATTCAATGAGATCGAAGACTGCGCGGAGGAGGTGGCAGTGGCCTCCTTCAAAATTGGGCTCCCTAATTCTTCCCTCCTCTACCAATCCCTCACGAAGAAGGAAGCTATGACCATTGACGACCTTATGGCCCGAATCGAGAAATACACAAAGGTGGAAGATGTCACCCGCTCTAATACAGGAGAAAACGGTCGAGCTAAGCTCACTACCAAGGTAGGTGAGAAAATTGAGAACCAGAGAAAAGGAGGAAAGAGCGGGGGCAAAAATGGCTCCAAAAACGGAGGGAACCAGGACGCATCGAAAGCATTCCAGGCGGTCAACACCATCTTCAAAGAACCAATTTACAAGGTTCTCGCGAAGATCAAGGATGAGCCATTCATCAAGTGGCCCAGGAAGATGGGGGGAGATCCCTCGAAGAGGAACAATGCGTTGAGATGCGCTTTTCACAAAGAGGGAGGGCACAAGACCGAGCACTGCGAAGCTCTTAAGTCTCACCTCGAAGAATTGGCCCAGTCCGGGCATTTGAACGACTTTGTGGAGAAAAGGGCAGAGAAAGTGACTGCCAATAGAGAGATGAGACCCGGCAATGTGCTGGAGGATGATGCTGGACACGAGTTCGCCGTAATTCACGGAGTATCTGACGTCAAACAGATACAAGGGAACTCAGCTCGAATGGAGTTGAAAAAACTTACAGCGGTAATGCAGGCCTTTCAAATCGATCCAGCAAAATCACAGTCAGGAAAGCGTCGACAAGCAGAGGGCGTCAACTATAACAAGCATATTATTTTCACGGATGAAGATTTGATGGGAGTAAGGACCCCACATCGTGATGCCCTGGTCATTACACTCAGGATAACCAACTTTGACATCGACAAGCTGCTCGTCGATCAAGGAAGCTCATCCGAAGTAATGTACCTCGACCTGTTCAGGAAATTGAAGTTGAGCGTCGCCGACCTAAAGGAAGCTACTGTACCTTTGGTCGGCTTCGCTGGGAAAATGTCCATGCCCCTAGGCAAGATAGTGCTGCCAGTTCGTGCTGGGAACGTCTCCAAGATGATTGAGTTTTTGGTAGTTGACATCAAATCACCGTACCAGGCCATCCTCGACAGAGGATGGCTTCATGCAATGAAGGCGGTCTCCTCGACCTACCATCATAAGCTCAAGTATGTAACTGAGCGAGCAGTAATGGAGATCCACGGTGACCAAGCGATGGCGAGGAAGTGCTTCATAGTAGCCATCCGACCAAAGCCAGAGAAGAAGGCCGGTCAACCCAGCGAGGAAGTTGAAAAGGGTGTGATACCTTCTAAATAGCAACTAAAGTATGGAAGACCAGGAGTAGAGGAGACCAGGCTCCTCCCCTCCGAGCGTGTCATCGAGGACCTGGTAAAAGTTATAGCCGAAGTTGGTGACAGTAGCAGAGTCTTCTTGATTGGAGCATCTCTCACCGATCGAGAACAGAAGGAGTTGACGACCTTGCTGAGACACAACGCAGATGTCTTCGCATGGGAACCATATGAACTGCCTGGCATTGATCCTGGTATGGTCTGTCATCAGCTGCACGTCGACCCCACGTTCAAGCCAGTCACGCAGAAAGCACGAAGAGCTGCACCTGAGAAGGCTAAAGCGGTCGAAAAGGAGGTCGAAAAACTACTGGATGCAGGATCCATACGGGAAGTATAATTCCCCAAGTGGTTGTCCAACCCAGTAGTAGTCCCGAAGAACAATGGGAAGTGGAGAGTTTGCATCGACTTCACTGACCTCAACAAAGCATGCCCAAAGGATAGTTTCCCCCTCCCAAAGATAGACCAATTAGTAGATGCCACTGCAGCTCACAAGCGAATGAGTTTCCTGGACGCATGCTCAGGATATCACCAGATCCCCTTGTATGCCCCAGACCAGAACAAAACGGCGTTCATCACGACGGTTGGGTTGTATTGCTACAAAGTCATGCCATTTGGGCTCAAGAATGCAGGGGCAACCTACCAGCGGCTGGTCACAAAAATGTTCAAGGATCAAATGGGAAACACAATGGAGGTCTACATCGACGACATGCTCGTTAAGAGCAAGAAGAAGGAAAATTACCTCTCAGACCTGTCAAAGACCTTCGAAATCCTCAGGAAGTACCGAATGAAGCTTAATGCGAGCAAATGTTCCTTCGGTGTCCAGTCAGGGAAATTTCTTGGATACTTAGTCAGCAAGAGAGGCATAGAAGCTAATCCGGACCAGATCGATGCAATCAACAGGGTACAACCACCTCAAACAGTCCGGGACGTGCTGAAGCTCACTGGAATGCTCGCTGCCTTAAATCTCTTCATTTCCAAATCCTCCGAGAAGTGCAAGCCTTTTTTCTAGCTTCTAAAAGGGAATAAACCAATAGAATGGAGCCCGGACTGCTCGCGAGCATTGGACGAGCTCAAGTCTTACTTAAGCTCTCCACCGCTGCATGTCATACCACAACCAATGGATTCTTTATACCTATACCTCTCGATTTCCAGTCACACTGCCAGCTCGGCGTTAATATGCGAGATCGAAGGAATCCAGCACCCCGCTTACTACGCGAGCAAGACCTTATTAGACGCCGAGCAAAGGTACCTGCCATTAGAGAAGCTCGCCTTTTCACTAGTGATTGCCTCGAGGAAACTGAAGCATTACTTTGAAGCTCATACTATCATCGTCCTTACATCGCACCCCCTTAAGGCGGTCCTAAGGAAAGCGGATTTATCGGGCAGATTGTCTAAGTGGTCAGTCGAGCTCGGCTGGTTTGACATCCAATTTCAACCAAGGACCGCTATCAAGGGTTAGATCCTTGCTAATTTCATAGCCGAATTCACTGGCGAAGAACTCCCTGACCAACCTCAACCAACAAAGCAAAAAGAGAACCCAGCAATAGTGGAAACCTGGAAACTATTCGTTGATGGAGCCTCCAACTCAAAGGGGGCAGGCGTAGGCATCGTCCTCATCACCCCAGAAAACACCATCCTTGAGCAAGGAATCAGGCTTGGATTTGCAGCCTCCAACAACGAAGAAGAGTACGAAGCCCTAATAGCCGGTCTCCAAAAGGCGCAAATTCTAGGAGCAAAACGTTTACAGGTGTTCGGCGATTCTCAACTAGTCTCCAATCAGATAAGTGGAGATTACAACGCGAAGGATGAAAGGATGGTAGCCTACCTCGCCCTGGTGAGGAAACTAATGACAAGCTTTGAGGAGATCAACATCCAACAGTTTCTCAGAGGACAAAACAGTCATGCCGACGCCTTAGCAGCCCTAAGCTCAGCAGTCGATTCTAGTCTTAAAAGGGTCATTCCCATCGATTTCCTCACTTGTCCAAGCATTAACCACAATAGCAAGCTGCCAAACGTGGAACAAATACTCTAGGTGGGATCAGCCCCCAGCTGGATCGACCCCTTAAGAGACTATTTAAAGGAGGGCACGCTCCCCGAGGACAAGAAAATCGCCCACCAGATAAGAGTCAAAGATACTCGCTTTCACTTATCCACAGGAGGCGACTTGTATAAGAAGTCCTTCTCCAGTCCCTACCTTAGATGTGTCCACCCAGGCGATGTCGAGCAAGTGCTGCGTGAGCTTCACGAAGGAATCTGTGGAAGTCATGTCGGAGGAAGGTCTCTAGCCTTTCGAGCAATGAAGGAAGGCTATTGGTGGCCATATATATAAAACGACTCCGCAGTATACGTCCGCAAATGCCCTAAATGCCAGCTTCACGCTCCAATGGTCCACCAACCAGCCAGCGACCTAAAATCCCTGACCAGCCCGTGGCCCTTCGCCCAATGGGTGATGGACATCGTGGGACCACTACCCACTGCTGCCGGCAATCGCAAATATCTGTTGGTTGCAACTGACTACTTCACCAAATGGATCGAGGCAGAACCATTGGCAAACATTCGAGACACTGACATGATAAGATTCATATGGAGGAATATAATCACTCGATTCAGAATCCCCAGAACCATCATCACTGATAATGGGACACAATTCGAGAGTGGCCCCTTTCAGGACTTCTGTAACGAGCACGGGATCAGGCACAACTTTAGTTCGGTGGCCTACCCTCAGAGCAATGGGCAAGCAGAAGCTTCCAACAAAACTGTGATCGATGGATTGAAGAAGCGACTAGAGCGAGCCAAGGGCGCATGGGCAACCGAGCTACCCCATGTCCTATGGGCATACTGAACAACTCCTCGGCGAGCAACAGGAGAAACCCCATTTTCGCTAACATATGGCATGGAAGAAGTCATTCCACTAGAAGCGGGCTTGCCAACAATGAGATCCGACCTTGTCGACCAAGGCTAGAATGATGGGGCGTTGCTCGCTGAACTCGACCTCGTCGACGAGCGTAGAGAACTGGCCCTGGTGAAGCTTGCGAGCTATCAACAACAGCTCGCAAGGCATTACCACAAAAGGGTTAACCCAAGAAGATTCCAAGTTGGGGACTATGTTCTAAGGAAAGTCCCGGGCAACACAGTAAGGTCATCAGACGGCAAGCTAGGCCCAAACTGGGAAGGACACTTTAAAGTAACTAGGTACGACCTGCAAGGTGCATATCATTTGGAAACAATGGAGGGCAGAGAGATACCTCGAGCATGGAATGCAGCTAATCTCAAGAAATTCTATTTTTAAATTCTCAAGGAATTCTATTGTTGAATATTTTTCTTGTATTTGTTATGTGAAACGAATAGTTCATTCCCCTTATTACTAATGAAATCAGTAAACTGCATTTTATCACACATCTTTTTCCAAATCACAGGCACAATGGTCGATATAGCAGGGGAATAACCCTCCTCAGGTCATCGTCATGAAACACGAAAGACCTCTTAGACTTGCCCTTGGCAATATATAAAGCCCTACATAGGATTCTTAGGCAATAAGACCAGATTTTATACTGGCCATCAAACCTACTTTAGTTGAGTAAAATCCTGATCGGATGAAGACATCCAATACCAAGTGTGTCCTCGCCAATTGCCCTACTTAGGCCTAAGGGAGTGTGACGACACAACCTAAAAGGTAAAGCGGGGCATAATGGTATTTTGGTATTATACTGGACTGGGGGGACACTTGCATGGCAAAATAAAAAGGATTATGAAGCAGCAAGAATATAAAAAGATTGGATGAACACGTTTAGTCGGCAAAATCGCCCAAAACACGAATTTTTCATTGATCTCTTATATTTACAACAGTGATAATACATGTTTAGTCGGCGAAGCTCGCCCAAAGCATTTACATTATCGAAAAGGACAAAAGAATAACAGCTTGTTATATTTACAAAAGAGATAATACACGTTTAGTCGGCGAAGCTCGCCCAAAGCGTTTACATTATCAAAAGAAAAAACTTGGAAAAAATTCAAGAAGGAGGAAGCCTCCGAACAAGATAGTCTTCCACCCTAGATCTTCGTCCATCATCAGGAGCAGGGACCAGCTCTTCCACAGCCTCATCTGTGTCCAAATCTAACAGTTGCCGAGGAATAGCATCAATAGGGATCCATCTATCATCCATCCTGAATGGATTGGGCATCAGAGTGGAGGAGGACATCTCGTGACGATACCATAACACTGAGTTCCTCGGGACCTGGAGTTCTTTCAAGGCACTCAACCACCCTCTAATGAAAGAAAGTTCTTCGAACTCGAATAATCTTGTGGGAGCATCTAGCCAGCCTTGGTCATAACCGTCAGCCTATGCTTGTCGAGGACCCTTCTTGAATAAATGCCGCAATCGAGTAACGTCCCTTTAAAGACCAGCAGCAGTTACATATGCTCGGCGAACATCATCACGGAGCTCTTCCATCTCCTTATCCCGCTGTTCTTCTGCTTCCCTGTTCCTGCCCCTGGTACTCCTACCAGCTCGCGGGAGGGGAGGACGAGTGGAACCTCGCGGAATAGGAATATGTCCAGCTCGTGAAGACGAGGAGCCTTGTAGAATCGCTGAAATAGTGCTCGGCGCATGCTCTCTAAGTTGCAGGACTTCCCTCCTCAGGTTTTCATTCTCCTGCTGCAGGAATTCCCCAACTTGATTTATCTCGGTGGCCTCTAGTAACCTTGCTCTCAGTACATTGACTTCCTCTTGTACAGAGGCACCAATGCCTTCCATCTCCTGAAGCCTGTCCTTCAGCTTAGCCACTAGCTCGGACTGATCCTTATATTTTTGGTTCCTTGACCTAAGAGACTTGCAAAGCCTAACAAAGGGCCGACGAACCGTAGGACTGGCATTGGGACCAAGGGTCCTGCCCAATTGAGATGTGGCAGGAATATAGTCTTCTACATCAGTCAACTACAAGACATAAAAGGGCAAGGGAAAGAGAAATCAATCAATGCATTGGAAAAAGAAGCCTTTTTATTTCATTAGTAAAGGTCAAGTACATCGAGCTGGAAATAAAAAAAATTACAAGCAAAAGTACAAAAACAGTCCCAAGGGAGGATTAACTAGCAACCTCAGGCTGCCCAGAGGTGGCTGGCTGCTTCCCCTTGTCAGCAGCAGCAGAGGCATCCCCCTCTACAGAGATGCCCTCATTCGCCTGGGCAAAACCAGCATCGGCAGGAGTTATCTGAGAAGTAAGATTAACACCCTCGATGGCTGGGGCAGGGGCTTCTTCTTCCACAGTTGGCCTTAGACCCGGGTCATGCTCGTCGAACAGAGGAGACTCAGCGTCAACACCAGTAGCTAGGAGGGCCTTACTCCAGCCCTTCTTGAAGTTCAAACGGCTGATATAGCCTATTTGAACTTCGACGTCTTCATAAGCAGCAGTCCATCCGGAGTTGTATGAGTCCTCCTTGATGGTGGCTACCTGGGACTCCTTCTCCTTCAGCTGCTCGGTCAGAGCCTTGTTCTCCTCCACAACATCCAACTTGTTCGAGCAGACTAGGTCATAGGCCCGCCTCAACTCGCCCAGCTCCTTGACCATAGCGTCCCTCTCTCGGTTAGAATTGTTAAGTTCCAGATTAGAAGAGGCACGGGCGGCGTCAGCAGCCTTCAGATCAGCCTCCAGCCGAGAACCCTAACTTCCAGAGCGGACTTCTGCTGCTCTAGCTCGCCATTCATTCTCACCAACTCGTCGCGAGAATGGTAAAGCACAGCGAAGTCCGTCACAAACTTCCAAAACAAAAGAAGAAATCAAGAAGGAGAAATAATTAAAACTTGTTAAGGAATTGAAAATGGGAGAGAACCTTACCAAGGCTAGTCTCTAGCTAGCTTGAAGGGCTAATTGATCAGACCCCAGCGCCCTCTAGCGATCTGCAGGAAGAACTGCCCTCTCAATCAATGCAGGAGCCAGCTGAGGGGAAGTGGCAACCGAGGCCCCCTCGGGCAAAGCTGACACCGGGACCAAGGCTTACCCAGCCTTCGTCCTCGACTCCATCTTCCTCCTCTCTTCCTCTCTCCCCCTCTCCATCCTCTTCCTCTCCTCCACCTTGTTCTTTTCCTCCACCTTCTTTCTCTCCTCCTCCTTCTTTCTCTCCCTCTCTCTCACCTGCTCTTCCTCTCCTCCACCTTCTTCTTTTCCTCCACCTTCTTTCTCTCCTCCTCCTTCTTTCTCTCCCTCTCTCTCACCTGCTCTTCCTCTCTCTTCTTCCTCTCTTTCTCCTGAGTGGACCGAGAGCCAGTAGCCACGGCCCCAGAAGAAGACTTTTGTTTCTTTGACCTCTGTGAAAGAAGCACATGGTCCTCGTCATCATCGTCTCTAATCAGGTTCTTCCATGGAGGCATCTCTTCGCCTGAACTACTGGAAGTGCTCGACGATCCTCGAGCTTCAGAATCTTCTTCAGAAGAACTACTACTGTCAGAGCTCCCTCCACCTAAATTTCTCGCAGCTCCCGCAGGCTCACTCTCAGAACTGCTCTCCTCTTCGTCCAACTGGATAGGCTCAGCAGTAGTCTCTCCGAAAGAATCAAACTCTGGAACACTATCCACAGGCCACGCTATGAAGCTGGAGCCTACGTTCTTGTACTCGAGCAAAAAAGCAGCAGACCTGGGGTGCTCGCCGTCACCCAAAGGCTCCCTGATATTCCAAGCTCTCACCAACTCCGAAATACGGACCTCGCTGAGAGCAGGCTCCAAATTCTTTGTCCTCGATGTGGAAGAAAAAGCAAAGAAAGATTAGAAAAGTCACAAGTCAGCAAAGATTGAAATAACAGTACAATGTCTACCTATATATTCTTCCCCGTAAAAAGGGACAGTGAACCTCTCAGACCTCGACCCATCAAACTGGGGAGGGAACTGCCAATTCCTAACAAGGAAACCCTCTTGCCAGTAGTCCTTATGGGAATCAGGTAGGTTTACTACCAATACCCTATCAGGACTCCTAACTTTGAGGTATAAGACACCTGAGCTAGTTCGAGAGAAGGAATAACAGAAACAGATCTCGGCAAGTCCTAACCTAGTACCATACAACTGGTTTATTCTATGGATGCCATTTACTATCTTCCACACATTGGGCGAGCACTGTGCGGGAACAATACTGAAATAACCAAAAAAATGCAGAAACAGATCATTAGGGGGAAAAGTGATCCCCCCCTGGGAGAGCAACAAGACATGGATCCAGTGGGCATCCTCTATATCCCTAACGTTCCTAGGAGGGGAGGCACCACATTCAATATCTACCCACTCAGGAATATTGTAGAACTTCCTGAACTCAGAGATTGACCTATTTACAATCTTCGCCATTGAAAAACTCAAAGAAACTCTACAAACCAAAGAGAAAGTGCAGAGAAAGGGCACGAGAAACTTACAAAATAGAAGATCGGTTCGAGTGATGAAGAAGCACGAGCTCAAGATGACTAAGAAGCAATGGGAATGGGGATTCAGAGAAGAAGGTACGAGGCACTAGAGTTCTCAGAAGAGGGAAAAGTACTGGAAAGGATGAAACGATGGATGAATAGTAGCTATCCCAACAAGCCTTCAATTCTAATCATAGCGCACGGATTGCGAAGCGGGTGCCGCCAAAGCAACTGCACAGTTTTTGAAGAATCACAAATCAACCATGATGGCTGCTCATTTAAATCCATTGGACCCACAAACATGGCCCAATAAATTTAGGGGCAAATTGTGGGTACCCGAAATAAAGAACTATGGGCCTGGACGAGTAGCCCAGTCCTGGCAGCCCAAAGTCCAGGCCCCTCATCTTTTATAATTGATCCAGTCTCCCCCCACGATCCCATGAAAGGCAGTTATGGGGGAAATGGAAAACGTGGAGGAACCCATCACCCCTACTCATCTACATGCACATGTATATATTAAACCCTAGGTCCGGGGCAAAAGTACAAGTTGTATTCTTTGTAATCACTCTCCGGAGTATATAGAAATAATATCGACTGCACCACCGTGGACGTAGGCACATTTTGGCTGAACCACGTACATCCTTTGTTGTGTGATTGGCATCTTGTATTCCTTGTTCTCTTCTTGATAGTCTTTCTCTCTTATTTATTTGTGTTGCATAATCATTGCTTCTATAGCGTTCTATCTCCACATTCTTCTCTTACTCAAGCGTGTCGAATACCTTTCCTTGATGATCACGTTCGTAGTAATGTATCTCTCTTTACATCACATCGTTCTAAATTTCTATCGTTATATACATAACATCATTTTAAATTTCTATCGTTATGCACATTCTACTCTTGCTCAGTCGTGTCAAACACCTAGCCTTGCTGATCACGTTCGTAGTAATGTACGTCCACTTACATTACAACAGGATGGGGTATGTGAAATACCCATCCTTGCTGATCGCGTTCTATCTCCACATTCTACTCTTACTCAAGAGTGTCAAACACCCCGCCTTGATGATCACGTTCGTAGTAATGTATGTCTCTTTACATCACGTCGTTCTAAATTTCTATCGTTACATACATCACATCCTTCTAAATTTGTATCATTATATAGGAGCAATCTGAAATTGGAATATCCAAGGTTGCATTTGCGCAGCGCCGGAGACGTGAACGTGAGATATTGAACGTGGAACCATGCCTTCTCACTACCCTTCACCTTTCCCTGTCCTACCGCCATCTAGGAGAGAAGCAAAAGGCAAAGAAAAATTTGTTCCTAATGGGGTGTGTCTCTTTCGTCATTATGTAATATGTGTTTATGTCTATCATATTTTTTTATTTCGTTATTATGCAATACATATTTACTTCTATCGTTACATATGTAGGAACAATTTGAAATTGGAATATCAAAGGCTAAAGTTGCGCAGCGCCTACGCCGTGAACGTGAAAGTGAAACTACGTCGTCTAGGCGGTCAGGTTATAATACTAGAACAGATGCAAATATGTCTCATCTTATGGATTATGAAGACCATTTAGATGACGACCATTTACATTTGTATCTTGAAGATGAAGAATCTCCTCAAATTAATCGGTCCGTTCGACCCCTCTCTATCAAATGACCCATAGTAATTGAAATGAGCCATATCTTCAATTAGTTTGAATCCATAGTTTGAATCCATAGTAATTTGAATCCATAGATCAACTATAATGACTCTTGATTTATAATCAATAACTATGTTACTTTGAATGTTATATCATCTATAACTATTTTAACTTCTATAGGAAATACTTTTTTATAATTGATCTTCAATTACTTTGAATTTAGTAATTGATCCGATCAGCTAATATCATGTATGATCAGCTATAATCAGCTATGATCTTGCATACTTCTATAATCAGCTAATATCAGTTATGATCAGCTATACCTGCTAAAGTAATTTGTAATCAGTTATATCAGCTATGATCAGCTAAAGTAATTTGTAGCCTCTGCTATCAACTAAAGTAATTTATAATTTGTAAAGTAATATTAGCTAAAGTAATATCAGCTATGATCAGCAGAGTAATTTCTAAACATGCTAAAGTAATTTGTAGCCTCTGCTATGATCAGCTATAATTACCTATGATCAACTATAATCATCCATGAATTGCATACTGCTTTGATCAGTTATAATCACATTTGAATCACTTTTGTTTTAACTGCTTTTATCAGTTATAATCACGTTTGTTTTAACTGGTTATAATGTTGATGTAAAAAATTAGGTCACTCTAATAATTTAATCACAGATAAATAAATGAGACAGGATATTTTTAAAGTGGTTCAGCCGTGTATGAATGGCCTACGTCCACTGTTATGTTATTGCAGTGTGTTTAGGAATTCTCGATTACAAGTTCTCTCAAGAAATTCCGGTCCCTTTGAATGAGGGTGATACAAGGTATTTATAGCCCTTAGGCTGTACATGAAAGGGTGTTACATTAAATGATGCACATATGAAAGGGTAATTCATTTAATGTTCTTCAAACGTGCGCGTCAAGATCATAAGCATTCAATGAATAGTTGAACTGTTGATTATCTGGCAATTAATGCTGTGGTCGAGGTGCAGCTCGAACCGCCTTAGTTGCTCATCGTCCAAGAGTTCCTTGGAGGGTTGGTGTTCCTCAGAGTGAGTATGGTGGTCGGGGAAACAATCTTCCTCGTTGCTATTGTGCCACGTAGATTGACACGTGTCTTCTTGTTATTCGTCCACATCAACATACTAATTTTGGTATCAACAGAAGCCCCCAATGTTTCATGTTTCGAACTTTGAGGAGTATGGAACATTCTTTCTCGGTATACGGCGATATTAAATGACCTTCCTAGGTTTTAGGAGCCTTTTTCTTCATATTTGAATTTCCTTCCAAATTCGCAGAATCCGCCTTTTTTTGCATTTTGTCTTGATCTTCTTTTTCTTTCTCTGTTAGTTTATGGCCAGGATGGATCTTTTGTCTGCTAATGACACAAAGTTGATGCAGCAATGCCACGAGTATTATAAAGTTGGTCATACAGACCTTAGTACATCAGAAGTTGCTGACATCCTTGGCCATGATGCTTCAGAGCAAGCAATTGAAGCTTATCGGTACCTGAAGGATTTACTTGATCGAGCTGTGGCCAATAATGTGGCATACTACGAATTGATCGAGGAGCTTCATTATTCCCTAGAAGATCTTCAAAATCAACACAATGAATCAACTGCCCTGTTGCACGAGGAGTATGATAATAGATTTCAACAGCTTTCTTCCGAGACAGGCCACAAAAAGATCATTGCTGGGTACGATGTCAGGGAGAGAACCCTAAAAGGTGAAGTTGAGGCCTGTAGACAGATCGCCGAGCTGCTGGAACAAGAGAACAACAATCTGCAAAAAGAGCTGGCACAGTATAAGTCTGCAGCTTCATCTTCCACTGCCTTGGTACCAGTCTCCGACGAAGGGTTCTCATTCTTAGAGGTTGAGAATGCCAAGCTAAGGCAAGAATTGGATACTTTAAGAAAGTCTGGTGTTTCTGCTACTGCTCGGGGATGAGGGAGAGGTTCTCGTGGACGAGGAAGAGCTGCCCAGGATGTTAACGAGGAGCGAAGGACTTCAGTTGCTCGAGGACAATCAAGAACTCCTCGTAATATTGAAGAAGCTCGTACTCTGTCAACATTGGAAACTCAAGCGTACCAGTTGAACGCAAAAGATCGGGCTTTGTCTGAGATGTCCAAGAAAATCCTGACTTTGGAAGATCAACTTACTGCGACGAAGTCTGCTTTACATACCAAGGACCTTTTCACCAAAAACCTTCATGAACAATTGGATAGATTAACCTTCCAATTCCATAAACAGCCCAGGGAATTTTGGAATGCAGGCTATAATGAGGCCCTTTATCACTTGGATGCTCGTATTGAAAATGCCAATAATGAAGGTTATAAACAAGGCTGGCTGAATGCCTTATGTGTATTAAAGCTCGAGCAAGGACATTTTTTGTGGTACTACTATGAGCCTGGAGTGCTTGACTTGCCTGTGCCACCTTTCAAGTTGGACATGGAATGGATACCTGCTCGCGCCATTCCTCGGAGCTTGATTGTGAATTATCTTGGTGATTATAACCTTCATTCTCAAATTGACGTATCTCGTCCTGAGCATCTCTTGGATACTCCTTCAGTGATGAATGTCAGAATGTTGAAGGACTTGAATTTTATCAATTCTCCTCAGACATTAAATGATCCTCCTGCTGGCGAGGAACCTGTGTCAAAGGCTGAAGGGAAAAAACCAATAGAATAGGATTTTCAATGTAATAGTTAGCACACATATGTAACTTGTAATTTATTTGAATTTTAATGAAAGACTTTCATTTTCTATTTGCAAATCTGTATTGCTTATTCTTTTGTACTTGTCTAACACTTTTACATTTGTGCATATGTATCTGTTAAAAAGATAACAATATTGTGCTGTTCATCATCCAAAAAAGTTTACAAGTATCAATGTTGCTCAATCACTTAATAATAAAGTAATGAGTATAAAATGTTTAAAATGTTTCCAACCAACCTCCAACCAACCAAGGTTGTTAAATTGTGTTTGTCGACCAACTACAGTTGATGGGTTTTTATCCCCTACCAGCCATACTTGGTTCAATTTGAAATATTTTCATAAAATGTGTCCGACCAACCAAGGTCGATAATTTATCCTTGTCGACCAACTACAGTTAGTGGGTTTTGATCACCGACCAACTATACTTGGTTCAGTTTGGAATTTTTGTATTTTCTGGAATGGTTTTACCTTCCGACCAACATAAGTTGGCATATTTTGTTTCCTAACCAGCCAAAATTGGCAATTTTAAGAATGTTGTTCTTGCCCTTTTACCAACCTAAGTTGGTCGTGGGTTTGAACTATTGCCTCCTAACCAAAGGAGTATATTTTGTTCTCGCTATTCTACCAACCGAAGTTGATCACGCTCGAACTATCAGGTTCTTTCGAACTATCTTGTCCACAAGCTCTTTTACCAACCGAAGTTGATCACGCAAGTGTACGTCTCCTAACCAAAGGAGTATATTTTGTTCTCGCTATTCTACCAACCGAAGTTGATCACGCTCGAACTATCAGGTTCTTTCAAACTATCTTGTCCACAAGCTCTTTTACCAACCGAAGTTGATCACGCAAGTGTACGTCTCCTAACCAAAGGAGTATAATTTGTTCTCGCTATTTTACCAACCGAAGTTGATCACGCTCGAACTATCAGGTTCTTTCGAACTATCTTGTCCACAAGCTCTTTTACCAACCGAGGTTGATCACGCAAGTGTACGTCTCCTAACCAAAGGAGTATAGTTTGTTCTCGCCCTTTTACCAACCGGGGTTGGTCGTGGGTCTGAACTATCGTCTTTTTTTGCTGTCGAGCAGCGTAGTGTACAACACTAATATTCCCCGAAAAACTTTCAAACAAAGGAGAGAAAAATGGTGAAACATCATCGTTTTATTCATATTAATGGACCTGCTGTACATTTTACATCACTGATAATACTTGCGAAGGTGTTCAGCATTCCAGGCATTCTTGAATTCCTCTCCTTCTAGAGTTGCTATTCGGTAAGTTCCTGGTCGAACAACTTCTGTAACTCGGTAAGGTCCATGCCAATTTGCTTCCAATTTATTGTGCTTCTGAATGACCTTCTTTAGCACGTAATCTCCTTCCTTTAAATCGCATTTCTTCACCCTCTTGTTGTAGAACAAAGCTGTTCATTGTTGATATGCAGCATTCCTAATGGCTGCTTCTTCTCTAACCTCCTCGAGCATGTCCAAATCTAATCTTCTCATCAAATCACTGACTGGGGAATTAAAATTCAGCACTCTGTGTGTTGGTAGACCCAACTCGGAAGGTATTACAGCCTCACTTCCAAATGCCAACATATATGGGGACTCTCCAGTTGCTGCTCGGGGAGTTGTTCGGTAAGCCCATAATACTGACTGTAGCTCATTAATCCAATTTGCTTTAGCCTCATTTAACCTCTTCTTCAAGCCATTTAATAATGTTCTGTTCGTCACTTCAGTCTGTCCATTGCTTTGAGGATGGCCTGGTGCTGAATGAACCTTCAAAATGTTTGACTGATGACAATAGACGGCAAACTCCTCGTTATCAAATTGTGTTCCATGGTCTGTGATGAAGGCATGAGGGAGACCATATCGGTAGATGATATTCTTCCAAACGAATTGGTATACCTTCTCGTATGTCATATCAATAAGTGGCTCAACTTCTACCCACTTAGTAAAATAATCCACTGCCACGATGAGGTACTTGAATCTTCCTCGGGTCGTTGGCAGGGGTCCAACCAAATCCATTCCCCACATGGCAAAAGGCCAAGGGGAAGTTATGGGTGTCAACAATGCTTGTGGAGTTCGTCGAATTGAGGAAAAACGTTGGCACTTGTCACACTTCTTGGCATATGCTATACAATCAGCCCTCATCGTCGGCCAGTAATATCCTTGCGTCATTACTCTTTGCAAAAGTGTCCGACCTGCTACATGAGCTCCACAGGACCCTTCATGGATCTCTTCAATCAGTTCTTTCACCTCGGAGGGATGTACACATCTTTGCAAATCTGCCATAATTCCTCGTCTATACAAAACACCATTAGTTAGTACATACCGAGCAGCTTTAAACTTCAATTTCTTGGCAGCAATCTTATCCTCCGGTAATTCTCCTTCCTCGACATATGCCCTGATGGGATCCATCCAAGATGGTCCT
Organism: Sambucus nigra; assembly: GCA_949130495.1. Lineage (NCBI taxonomy): Eukaryota > Viridiplantae > Streptophyta > Magnoliopsida > Dipsacales > Adoxaceae > Sambucus > Sambucus nigra. The sequence continues at coordinate 365,669,000 of OX422220.1, read as the reverse complement.
AAATCAAGGGAAATAACATTCATCGTCAGGCCTTCATCTATGCTCCGAGCTTCTAATACCTCAATTGGTATCGTTCTTCGCAGCTCGGTGCGAGTAGCTGATGCTAGTCGGGCCAGTGCGTCTGCTTGTGCATTCTCAATTCTTGGTATTCTGATCAACTGAATGGCATCAAATTCCGCCAACAACTCCATCGCCTTTGCATGATACTTGATCATTAATTCTCCTTTAACTACATACGTTCCCATCATTTGATTCACAATTAATTGAGAATCACTTAATACCATTACTTGTTGCGCTTCCATAATCTTTGCTAAATTAAGACCTGTTATCAAGGCTTCATACTCAGCCTCATTATTGGAAGCTTTGAATTGGAATCGTAAGGCATATTCCATGTCAATCTCGTCCGGGGTGTTCAAAACAATCCCTGCTCCACAACCTGTTGTACAAGATGACCCATCTACATATAACCTCCATATAGGTAACTCGTCTTCAAATTTCTTATCTGACAGAGTTCCTCGGTGGAATATCCGCTGTTTTCTTTCATCTTCCCCTAGTATTTTTCGCTCCTCGTCGACCATCTCTTCTCGCCCTTTTACGAACCGTAGTTGGTCTGGGTTTGAATTTGATTATCTTTCTACATCCACAAGCCCTTTTACCAACCGGAGTTGGTCTGGACTTATGTTTGTTGATCCTGTAACATCTACAGGTTGGTCAGCGAGCAACTTTTGTTCCTCAGGGGTATCAGAATATGTAAACTCTGCTATAAAGTCTGCTACAGCTTGCCCTTTTAAGGACGATCTGGGTTCATACACAATATCATATTCTTCGAGTTCTATCGCCCAGTACATCAGTCTTCCTAATTTTTCTGGCTTATGAAGAGCTTGTCTTAATGGCATGTCGGTATATACGATGATGGTATGGGCCTGGAAATATGGCCTCATTCTTCTACTTGCCTCAATTAATGCCAATGCCAATTTTTCTAACTTTGGGTACCTTATCTCTGCATCTCGGAAAGCCTTACTTGTGTAATAAATTGGCTTCTGGACTCCATTTTCCAATCTGATCAATGCCGAGCTGACTGCATTCTCTGATACTTCCAGGTATAAGTACAACTTTTCACCCATCACTGGTCTGGACAGCAATGGAGGTGTTCCCAGATATTTCTTCAAGTCTTGAAAGGCTTTTTTACATTCATCATTCCACTCGAAAGTTTTTCGGAGTGTTTTGAAGAATGGAAGACACCTATCAGTTGCTCGAGATACAAATCTATTGAGCGCTGCAACTCGTCCTGTAAGACTTTGCACTTCTTTCTTCGTCGTTGGAGATCGCAACCCTAAAAGAGCTTTGATCTTTGCTGGATTTGCCTCAATGCCTCGCTGGTTGACGATGTACCCGAGGAACATTCCTTCTCGTACTCCAAAGGTGCACTTCGTCGGGTTGAGCTTCATCTGATATTGATCCAGTTGATCAAAGGCCTGACCTAAGTCAACTAGATGCTCAGCAGCTTTCTTGCTCTTTGTCAGCATATCGTCGACATAGACTTCCATGTTGCAACTGATTTGTTCGGCAAAATCCTTGTTCATCAGCCGCTGATATGTCGCTCCTGCATTTTTCAAACCAAAAGGCATAACATTATAACAATAAGTTCCCCTAGGGGTAATAAAAGAAGTGCTTTCCCTATCTTCAGGTTTAATTTTGATCTGGTTGTAACCAGAGTAAGCATCCATGAAGCTGAGCAGCTCGTGCCCCGAGGTAGCATCCACTAGTTGGTCAATTCTGGGCAATGGGAAGTGATCCTTTGGGCAGGCCTTGTTGAGATCAGTGAAATCAACACACATTCTCCATTTATTGTTTTTCTTCTTTACCATCACCACATTCGCCAACCAATCTGGATATTTCACATATTCAATGAATTGGGCTTTTTGGAGCTTGTCGACCTCCTCTTGAATAGCTTGATTCTTCTCGGGGCTAAATACCCTTCTTCTCTGCTTCACAGGCTTGATCTCCTTATTCGCATTGAGTTTATGGCATAAGAAGTTTGGATCTATTCCTGGCATGTCTTCATGACTCCATGCAAAAGTTTTCTTTCTGTCTCTCAAGAAAGCTACCAACTCCTGTTTTATTGATACATCCAACGATGAACCTATCTGGGTTACTCGTTCAGGGTGCTCGTCGTCCAGAATAACATTTTCTATAGACTCCACCGCCTGTCCTTTTACCAATTGGGATTCATCTATGGGATCCAATGTTTCAATTTCTGTACCTCCATCCACCTGGTAGGTAGTAGTCTTTTTCCTTGATTCTTCAGGCTCCTCTTGCTCGGCAGACGAATAATAGCATTCCCGAGCTACTTTCTGATCACCTTTCACAACTCCCACTCCGAAATTTGTTGGGAATTTTAAGCACTGATGTACTGTAGATGGACTGCTTCGAACTTATTCAAACCAACTCTTCCCATGATGATGTTGTAAGCTGACTGCACATTTTTATCCATCACAAAGAAGCGTATTCTTTCTGTTCGGCAAGCAGGCCAAGTTCCAATGAATATATCCAACTTAATAGTTCCAAGTGGAAAAACTTTCTCGCCAGCAAAACCCAGAAGGGGTCTGTGATAAGGTTCCAATTGAGATAATTTCAAATTCAAGCTGTCAAAGCATGAATAGTACATGATGTCTGCCGAACTACCATTGTCTACCAACACCCTTGAAATTACTACTTCTTTCATCCTCATTTTGATCACCAAAGGGTCGTCGTGAGGGTAAAGAACACCTGCCAGGTCATTTTTTGAAAAGCCAATAACCAGCTTCTCTTTGTTTACCTTCCTCGGACGATCCTCCTCGGCCAAATTTATTCGCTGAATATACGAGCAAGCTTGTGCCTCTCCGAGGTAAGCTTTTCTTTCTGCAGTAAGTTCTCCTCCTCCTGCGTCTCCTTCTGTAATAACATTACAATCAAATGACCCAAAACGTATGGAAAATACCTCTCGTTCTGGCTGTCTTGGTTTCTTGGGAAGGTCGGGGTCATCATCTGGATCATCTTCATGGTTTCTCTTCTTTTTCTCCTCTGCTCGACGAGGAGATCTAGACCTCTCTCTAGCTCGGTCGTTATTTTTTCTCTCACCTCCCCGATCAACATATTTTGCTAGCTTTCCTCTTCGGATGAGTGTTTCAATCTCGTTCTGAAGAGCTATGCAATTTTTGGTCATGTGACCATGATCTTTATGAAACTCGCAATATTTATCCTTACTCCTCGAATCAGGGTCTGACCTCAGTTTCTTTGGCCATTTTACCTCCTCGTTGTTCTTGATTTCTTCCAAGACATGATGAATACCCATTTTCAAAGGAGTATAATTGTCGTATTTCTTCAGGACTTCCCATGATGATTTATTATTTCTGGAACGTTTGTCACCGCCATTGCTCTTATGCTCTTTATTTTTAGACTTGTCGACGTCCACCTTGGTGTCTTTATCCATATTCTTCTTTGCAGCCATAGCTTCCTCGGCATTCATGATTTTGGCCGCTTTTGCCATCAACTCTGACATAGTTTTAGGTGGATCTTTCGCCAAGGTGTAATACAATTTATTAGGCAACAACCCACTCATCAAAGCGGTGATTGCTGTCTTTTCTTCGTAATCTATGACTTCCAGCTTCTCGTTATTGAAATGAGTTATGTAATCTCTAGTACTCTCACCAGATTTTTGTCTAACACTTAACAAGTGTGCTACTCGTTTTACTGGCTTTGCTCCAAAACAGAAATTTCCAATAAACAACTCGGCCAACTGAAAGAAAGTTGAAATCTTACCCCGAGGAAGATTGTTGTACCATATCTGGGCAGCTCCAGTAAGAGTTCCTGAGAACGCTCTGCATCTCATCTCGTCGGGGACGACATAGATGTCGGCAGCAGCTTGATATTGCTCTATGTGAAGAACAGGATCTGCCTTTCCATCATATTTGGGGGTCATTACAGGTGCTTTGAACTTTGACGGTGTAGAAAAATTCACAATGGTCTGTACAAAAGGTGTTCCTCGAACAAAAGTTCGTTGTAGGGGGTTCTTTGCCTTGACCATTTCTCCCAATCTATCCTCCAACCATTGGATGGAACCTTTCCACGCATCATTTCCTTCATCGAGCTTGTTAGTTCGAGCAATAGATCGTTCTGAAGTAGCCTCCTGAGATTTATCTTGACGAGCAACTGGTCGTGATTGTGCTGATCCTTCTCTTAGATCTGATGATTGTCGAAAACTCCTCGACATGGTCTTAGGTGGACTCCTATTCCTCCTGGGGCCTAATCGACTGAAATGAGACACCCTACTCAGTCTTTCTAAAGAACTGGGTCTTTCTGGAGAGAGGGTGATATGTTGATCAGTATCTGTAGCCCTTATTGACGAAGTTCGACCAGGTTGATAAGAGAAATCATCAGACTCCTCATTACGACGTGATTCAGTACGCCTGGATCGTGAAGAAAGCAAATAAGTTTGCCTCTGACCACTTTGCTGTCCTGAACGTGCAGGTGCACCGCCATGAAGGGTTTGTATGAGTTGCCTCATTGTTTCTTGCATGGCGGTTTGTCCTTGAGCCATATTCGTCATAATCCCGGCTAGATCTGGAGGTACAGAGGGATTCGGAGGATTTCCAGTATTTCCAGCATTTCGATTGCTAGATTCTGGATTATCCGCCATTGATGATGAACGATTTTTGGTGAAAAACGATAGTAACAATCGCTTCCCACAGATGGCGCCAATCTGTTGATGTAAAAAATTAGATCACTCTAATAATTTAATCACAAATAAATAAACGAGACAGGATATTTTTAAAGTGGTTCAGCCTTGTATGAATGGCCTACGTCCACTGTTATGTTATTGCAGTGTGTTTAGGAATTCTCGATTACAAGTTCTCTCAAGAAATTCCGGTCCCTTTGAATGAGGGTGATACAAGGTATTTATAGCCCTTAGGCTGTACATGAAAGGGTGTTACATTAAATGATGCACATATGAAAGGGTAATTCATTTAATGTTCTTCAAACGTGCGCATCAAGATCATAAGAACTGTTGATTATCTGGCAATTAATGCTGTGGTCGAGGTGCAGCTCGAACCGCCTTAGTTGCTCGTCGTCCAAGAGTTCCTCGGAGGGTTGGTGTTCCTCGGAGTGAGTATGTTGGTTGGGGAAACAATCTTCCTCGTTGCTATTGTGCCACGTAGATTGACACGTGTCTTCTTGCTATTCGTCCACACCAGCATACTAATTTTGGTATCAACACTCAGTTTTAACTGCTATCACCTATCCTATGGAAGGTTTTAACTTCTATCACCTCTCCTACATTCATGTTCACATAGTCATTATAACATAGTCTATGTTTTGGCTATAAATTCAACCTATATAGCAGAGTAATTTCTAAAGAATAATTTATAGTAGAGTAGTTTCTAAACCTGCTAAAGTAATTTCTAGCCTCTGCTATGATCATATACAATTTCTAACTGTGCCAAACCTCTGCTATGATCAGTTATAATCAACCATAAATAACCATGAATTGCATACTGCTTTGATCAGTTATAATCATATTTGAATCACTTTTGTTTTAACTACTTTGATCAATTATAATCACGTTTGTTTTAACTGCTTAAAACTTATGTTTGAACTACTATCACCTCTCCTATAACATGTTTTAACTAATTTATAACATAGCCATTATAACATAGTCAGCTATAATTATTTGCATTATATTCCATGCTGCATCTTTTTCTCTTCAAAGACTGCCACATTTCACTTTCTAAAATAAATTTATTGTTATTGTACAGGGAACATGGTTTTGGCCTGGGTAGACATTTTCTTGGAATGGTGAATATTGAGTGTCCTCATTGTTCGACCTTATATTGGCTTGGGGAAAAGTTAAGCAATTCTTCAATTGCACACCCATTTTTTGGTAAATGTTGTTTGCAAGGTAAAATAAGGTTACCATCCTTGAATGAACCTCCGTCCGAGATCAAATCTTTATACGACGGTAACGATGTTCAGTCAGACTCATTTTGGAGATTTACTAGACAATATAATGCTGTTAATGCCTTTACCAGTCTTGGAGTACAAATGGATGATAGAGTACTTACTGGATGGGGTCCTACGTCTTTCACCATTCATGACGAATTGCGTCATCGGTCTGGAACCTTATTACCAAAAGAAGGGCAAGAAGGAAGTTATGCTCAACTTTATATTTATGATCCTTATGCTGCTTTGGATATTCGGGAGCGTCAAAATCCACAACTAAGAAGGGATGTTCTTGAAATTATTCAAGATTTTTTGTTGACCACTAATCCATTTTCATCAAAATTTCGGCAGGCGTGTGCTATTTTAGAGCAGGTAAATACAACAAATGTGAATGTACCAGCTTATTTGCATTATAGCAAGTCAACAGATATACGACGATATAATTTATCATCAAGTGAGGAGATTGCAGTTGTATTATCTAGAGATGGATATCAATTGGGTGTGATGAGAGATATCATTCTTCGTTTAAAGGGAGATAATCAATTGATGCGAATTAGTGAGTGCCACCCGGCGTACTTACCGTTGCACTATGTGCTATTGTTCCCTCTCGGTGAGCTCAGATGGGAACCTGATATGACATGTTGGGATATAGTCAGTGGGCAACCTGATTTACGTCATCGGTTGACTCAACTTAACTATGATGGTTATTATATCTACGAACGAGAAAATGAATACTCCACAATTCTTAGAGCGGGGAAATTGTTTCAAGAATTCATTGTTGATGCTTGGGCTTTAATTGAGCAGAATCATTTGACCTACTACCGTCTTAATCAATCCGACTTGCATGTTGATTTGTATACCGGACTTGGTGAAGGTATAGTAGATGGGTTTAATGCAAATGAAATTGGTAAATGTAGCATTTTACCGTCTTTCTTCACTGGTAGTGCTAGGCATCTGTTTGAAATTTTTTAAGATTCAATGGCCATCACACATTATCATCAACATCCAAATATATTCCTTACTATGACTGCAAATCTTGATTGGCCTGAAATTTCTGGAGCTTTATTAGCACATCAACATTCTTCAGATCGGTCCGACATTGTAGCGCGCGTGTTTGAAATGAAAAGAAAAGCGATGATGAAGGAGGTGAGAAGTAATAATGTTTTCGGTAGGAAAGTCGCGCACGTTTTTACTACTGAATTTCAAAAGAGGGGTTTGGCACATGTTCATGTTCTTTTTTTTTTGGAAAGTAGAAGTAAAATTAAGACATGTGATCAGGTGGATAGAATTGTATGTGCTAAATTGCCGGATCCGAAGGAAGATCCTACCCTATTTGAGACAATCTTGGGCTGTATGGTACATAGTCCGTGCGGTCCCCAAAACCCCAACGCGCCGTGTATGGAAAATGGTAGATTTACAAAGAAATATCCTCGAGCTTGGGCAGAATACACTACTATGGATCTAGATGGATATCCAATATATCGTCGACGCAATGATGGTCGAAAGTACATTGTTGCTGGAGGGAAAGTATTATGTAACAAAGATATTATGGCGTATAATCCATATCTTTCTAAAATGTTCGATTGTCATATTAATGTGAAAGTTTGTGCGGGGTTGAGATGTGTTAAATATATTAATAAGTACATATTTAAGGGTTTTGATCGGACTACAATGGTTTTAGGAGGATTAGATGAGATCCAACAATACCTTGATGCGAGATATATTGGACCGCCTGAAGTTGCTTGGCGGTTATTTGGTAATCCAATGCATGAAGAAATTCCCAATGTTGTTCGGTTAGCGCTTCATTTACCGGGGATGCATCGGGTTTCATTTAAACCAAATGATTATGTGTAAACAATTATGTCTAAAGATGCTAATCAAAAGACCACTTTGACTTAATTGGTCGAATGTATTTTGCAAGATCTCCAAGAACGCAAGGTTATTCAATTGGTCGAATGTATTTTGCTGCCCCGAATACATGTGATCTTTTTTATTTGTGTCTCCTTTTAATAGTGGTAAAAGGACCTCCATCGTATGAAGCGCTTAAGACTATCAATGATATAACTTACGATTCATTCAAGTTAGCATGTATTGCTTTGGGGCTTTTGAAAGACGAAGGTGAATGGGTCCAATGTTTGCAAGAGGTTGCGGTCCTTAAAATCGGGTATCAAATGAGAAGGTTATTCGTTGTTATCCTTACTCAATGTGCGCCTCTATATCCTGATATATTGTGGAATTAATTTACGATGCCTATATGCGATGATTTGGCTCATAAGATACAGACTTTGTACGGCATTAAGACTCCAACTGAGATTCAAATTGAAGACTATGGTTTGTATCTGATCAACGAGTTACTGCAAGAATTAGGAAAAATCTTATCTGATATTCCTCCGATTCCTGTTTCCGTTGGTAATTGGTGTATAAGTATGGGTAATATGATTATTCGTGAACATCGTCAATTGCAAAGTGAAGCTGAAAAAGGGGAGCCTCAATCTAATGTTGATTGTCTTAATAATGGACAACGTGCTACATATGAATCCATAACCACTTCAGTTATTGAAAATAATGGAACTACATTCTTTTGGAATGGTGGTGCGGGCACCGGAAAAACATTTTTGTACAATACTATTGCTACAAAACTTCGTAGCCTTCGACATATTCTTATTATTGTTGCTTCTTCTAGAATTGCATCATTGCTGTTGGTGGGGGGTCGAACTGCACATTCGACCTTTTGTATTCCTTTGGACATTCTTAAAAATTAAGTTTGTGGGTTTACAAAGCAGTCGATTCATTCTGAGTTGTTTAAGTTGGCAAAATTAATTGTAGGGGATGAAGTTCCAATGCAACATCGGTTTTGGGTGGAGGTTGTAGATAGGACTTTAAAAGATATTCGTAATTGTAATAAGACTTTTGGGGGTATCACTGTTGTCTCGGGTGGTGACTTTTGTCAAATTCTGCCCGTGATACCAAGGGGTCTTCATGAAAAAATTGTTGTCGTGTCATTGAGGCGTTCATTGTTATGGAAAGATATTCACGTTTTAACTTTGGTTGCCAATATGCGTCTTAATAACGCAAAAACTGAAAGTGTTCCATTTTCAAGATTCCTATCTGAGGTATAATTTGAATTTTGTAGTCCATTTATGTTTTCACATATTTCTATACCATTTATAATGTTACTAAATTTAATTTATATATTTTTAGATTGGGTCAAACCCCGAAGAAGATGTATAACTACCTTCAACAATACGCAAGTGCAGTGGTCTTAATGAGTTATTGATGGAGATTTATCCATCGTTGAATGCGGTCGACACTGCCACTCCTAACTACCTTAAAGAACGAACAATTCTTTCTGTGAGAAATGGCGATGTCAATATTATAAACAATTATTCATTCAATCTTCATCCCGGTGAAACAATAACATACTTGGCTGTAGATAAGTTGTGCCTGGACGAAACAAGTAGTGACGTAGTTAATCAATATCCAAATGAATATTTAAACTCCCTAAGTCCCTCGGGGTTGCCTTTGTTCAAGTTAGAACTCAAAATTGGTTGTCCTATTATGTTGCTAAGAAATATTTCTCATAGAGATGGTTTTTGTAATGGCACTAGGTTGATCGTTGTTAATTGTGCTGAACATGTAATTGAAGTTCAAATTTTAACGGGAGATCATAGCGGTAATTTCGCTTTCATTCCAAGAATATCTTTAACACCCTCTTCAGCAGAAGTGTCAATTCAGATGACAAGACGCCAATTCCCGGTTAGATTAGCATATGCAATGACGATGAACAAATCCCAAGGTCAGTATGTTAACTTTGTTGGAATTGACTTGCGAACACCGATTTTTAGTCACGGTCAACTATATGTCGCATTTTCAAGATGTACAAGTGAAAATTGTTTAAGTATCCTTCTACCTCAAGATGGTACAAACTCAATGATAAATATTGTGTATCCAGAAGTTTTGTTATAGCAGGTTATTTTTATGTAGCATTTTCTCACTTTTGTTAAATCTTTTGGTTGCTAACATGTCTACTAATTCTCTATTTGTTTACTGATCTTCGACGTCTTTTTTTCTCCAAAAGTATGGAATATAGGGGTTGATTTGGATGTCTTTATTGCTATCTCTGCCCCCTGTTTTTATGATCCATGTATACTATTTTGAACAACTGAGTTTAAGTTGAAATCCTCATTTTTTATGATATTTGATTATACATTCTCGATAAGTTAATTAATATTATTAATGTTTTGTTTTCATCAATTGAAAGATGGTGCACTGTGTGCAGGTCTATTACGACATATAATCGTCTTTTGCTAATTGTTTTTTCTGCTGCTATTTTCAGTAAGGTTTGTAGCAACATTTGTTTCTATGTATGAGGCAGTACCATTTTGGTTTCGGGAATAACAAGTCTTCATTCGATTATAAGTGTTTGTTTGTGATAATATTTGATTGTGATAATATTGTTTTGTGATGATAATTGTTTTGTAGGTCCTTCGATTTATAATTACCAAAAGATATATTTTTTTTGCGGCTACTACTACAAACAACTACTACTGCTGAATCAAGCATTTGAAACATTTCTAAACAGGTAACCCTATATTTGTGGAGGTTGGTTTTCTATTATTAGTTATCGATTCTTTTTACTGAACTGACGTTAGTTGATCGGATCATAGCTAAACTGTCTTCAGTGCATATCATCTATGATATTCAATTAGTTTGAATCCGTAGTAATTGATCTGTACTAATGATTCTCTATTCATTGTCTTGCTGACCACGTTACTAAACTAAATGATATCAATTGTAGGAAATATTTTTTTTCCACACAATTAGAGGGCTTTTGATGAACAGGTCTTTTCAAACAATTAGATGGATTTTCAAACTATGTTAGTGAATTATTGTTTCAAAACCGTTTCAAACAATTACAGGGCTTTTCAAAATATGTTAGTTGATTTCCTCTAATTATGTTCTGATCCTATTTCAAACCTGTTTTAACTGTTATAGGAAATACTTTTTTAAAGAAATTAGGAGAATTTATTACAAATCATAGAGATAAAAGATTTGTTGTGGTGAATATATACGTGAGCCTTGCTTCGGGTCAGCAAATCCAAGCCTGGGTCATTAGACCCATCACTACTGTTTTTTTTAAAACATCACCGATCTATTTTTATTGGAAATAAATTTGATCGGATTTTGTTTCTAATTTTTTTTTCATCTGAGTTTGTTTTTTTGTTTTAAAGAATCGATTTGAGATATGAACGTAATGGTTTTTGCTATAGCAGTAGCTGAGATATGAACCGATTCTTGAAGGGGTTAACTGCTATAGCAGTAGATACAAAATAATAGCTGATATGGTTTCATTATAATGGTTTAGTGTTATAGCTTCTATAATTGCTATAGCTGCTATATTAGCTGTTGTAGATGCTATATTAGCGTCTATAACTGCTATAGCTGTTATATCAGCTATACAATGTAATATATGTTCAACATATTAGTTTGTATTCTATCTCTCGATGCCATCGAAGTAATACATGTTCAACATATTGCAGTTATGACTGCATTGCTGCATATTACAGCAGATTCAACATATTAAGTCTAATTAGGTAACACCGTACTGATCGCATTCGTATTCCTCAAACAGGCCATGGATTTGTTTTCCTCTAATTGGTGCTTTGGGTTTAAACTCTTCTGCCATGATCAACAACCCCCAAATAGGTAATTCAAGCATGTGTAATTCTGTTGTGTTATGTTAACCGAACACACGTGATGTGTTGTCCATTTAACCGAACACAGGTGTTGATAATATAATAGTTTGATAATAAAGATCAATAGATTTACGAGCTAAAGATAATTGATAAGTCATTTCAATTTTATTGAGCTTCAATCAAACATGAATCTATGTTCATAGGGGCTTTTTTTTTCATTTAGTATGCTCATAGTTTTTCATATGCTCATTGATCGATATATTTACATGATCGAATGGAAAATAGAATTCAAATTTTGGATGTTGTATATGAACAATTTTTTTGTTTTTATCCTCACATTTGGATTTATTATAGTAAAAATCTAGGATCTGCATTTCTTGCTTTGCATTTCTTGCATTGTAGGTATTTCTATTTTTCTCAGATGAAGAAATGCCCAAGTATAGTCATCAGTTATGCCCAAGGTATTGTCATCGGTTATGCCAATTTTTTATTTTAGTTTCTTCGTTTCTTATTTTAATCCGATAAGAGGCTTTTTGCGTATGGTCGTTGTCTTCAAAAGTCAATCTCAAAATTTCCTTGAATTACCTACAAAACTTGCTAAAACAACTCGTATTGCGGTAAGTACGGGTATCAATCCAACTTTCAAGGTGAAACAATTAATGTGAAAACTTGCAATTTATTTTTTTATTATTAAAATTTTTTTCTTTTTCTTTTTTTATTTTTTAAAACAATTTCAAGGGATAATTAACTAATTAAATGCTAAAACTATGATATGACTAAATAACGAAAAAATAATGTGCAACCGAGTGTGAAAAATGTGAGAATGTCAAGAGATGGGATTACACCGCATTACCAATTATTTTAATTTCTCAATTTATTAATTTGAAATATTTTGAGATAGTATTAAATCGATAATCTAACTCTCGTTACAATTATAAATTTAATAATATCTTTTTCAGAAAAGTAATTTAAAAATGTTACACGATGAAAAATTAAGAACTATACTATTTTCAATAAAATTACCAGCTAGGATCAATTTAATAAAAACAGTATGAATTCCCAAATTTTAACACAGAATTAATATTCAAATTTTTAAAAAACCTATATCTAGTTCGATTCCTAAATTCAAACATTAATTTGTACAATTAATTTACTAACTCTCGTTACATAAATTAATTGGTGACAATTAAAAATTAATTTTCCTATAATTATAACAATTAATGAAATCAATTAATTAAATTAATATCCTACACAGTGCATCCCACCCCTTGAACAGAGTGTTTAGCCAAACATTCTCATGTCAGAACATAAAAAAATAATCCAATGAATGTCAGGAATAATATAAAATGAAACAAAGAAGAAGAAATATAGTACGCAAATTTTACTGTCGAATCATATTCTTGAAACGCATTTCGACATTCATCCATTATTCTTCATAAATTTCAGCACTTGATTACACCAAGAAGACTAAAAAAATAAATCTAAAAATTATTCTAAAGAAAACTAATTTTTTTGGATTTTTCTTAATTTTTTTATGCTCCTAATATGTATATAATATACACCGTGTCTCTCTTTCTCTCTGCAATCTCTTCTACGTCTTTATCTGAGATTTCTCCTTCTAAAGTCCCACGATTGTTCTTTATTAATGAGAGATTTGAGGGATTCTTTTTTATCAAGTAAAAGAAATGTGGGCTTTCTTTTGTTTCTCAATTAAATGGATACGAGAGACTTCTATTTTGTTGGTTTTGACAGGTGGGTTCAAGTGGGTATAGGCTAGAAAGGTCCGAGTCAAGAGGTGGCAAGTGCAGATCCGGATTTGGGTTGGTTAAGTCAAGGCTTCGGCTCTAGGCTGGAGGTGGCTTTGTTCCTGAATTTATGGAGATATGGTTTGTGGGTCAAGGCTTTAGGAAAATCGGGTTTGGAGTTCTTGCGTTTGGTATATGGAATGGGTCTGATGGAACCGATTTAATAAGGGATTGATAAAAGCGAGAAGTTTTCTAAAGCCGAGAAGATCCCTAAACCTAGCAATGACAATTTAAATAGGGACGAGTCTGATAAGTGTTTTGGTTGTGAAGGTTATGGCCATAGGGCTTATGAGTGCCCCACTAAACTAAGGAAAGATGGTAAGCGACCCATTTCATATAATGCAACCCTTAGTGATAGTGATAAGGAAGAAAAGCCCGATTCCCCCACTAAGAAAATTTTTGTGGCTTTTATGGCTAGTCATGTGAGTGATTGTGAGAACTCATCGATTGATGAAACGATAGAATATGCCACTTCCAAGGTCATTGTACATGATTCTCTTATTTTTGATGATAGTGAGAGTGAAGAAGAAAGAGAGAGTGAAAATGAAGATGAGGTTGATATGAGTGAACTTCAAAATGCTTTTCAAGAACTTTATAAAGAATCTATTAAATTGAAAAGAGCTAATTTGAAGTTAGAAGCTAGTTTAAAAGAAAGTGTCAAGGTCATTGATGAAAATATTTTAATAGAAGACCTTAGGACACATGTGAGGACTCTTCAAGAGAAGCTTGATTATGTAGAAGGCGAAAGAGATAACCTTAGGGGTTTAATGGAATCCTTGAAAAAGGAGCTTCTTGCTTTTGAAGAGCGAAATGTTTTACTAGAATCTAACATTGCAGAATTGGAAAATAAATTAAAAGATTCTAGTAATGTCAAATTTGATTTGGAATGTCGTTCAGAAAAACTAGATAAAATGTTAGGAACGGTCCAAATTAAAAATGGCACTTGTGGTTTAGGCTTCAATCCTTGTAATGAATTTACTCATAATGCCCAAACCAATGTTTTAGGAGAATCAACTAGGAATACTTTTAAAGATCACTCCTTAAATAAATCTTTTCGACATGTTCTCACTTGTACACATTGTGGTCGACAAGGTCATCTTAGGAAATTTTGTTTAGATCTTAAACGAATTCCTAGAAAATCCCATAGTAAAGTAACCACGGTAGTTAAAGCTCCTACACCCCAAGATAGTCATTCTTCATTAATTTGGGTTAGGAAATCCGACTTGGTTGCCTTACAAAATAGGGATTTTGATTCTCATTTACTTTCACATGCTTCCTCCCTTGCTAAATCTAATGGATGAATGTGTTAGTGTTTGCATACTTTAGCGTTTGTACTTCATGCTATATTCATATGCTAAATGTATGCTTGTTTAGTCATTTTCTAGTCATTGCCTTATTTCATATCACATGCTAGAAATTATGACTTGTTTATCTTTTTGTATTATATTCCTTTTGTTTGAATTAATTGAATAATATAAAAAGATTTTTTGTTTATCATTTGGATTTTATCTCTCGATAATTTAAGCTTAATGAAAGATTCAAATGATTTATGTTTGTCTTTTGAGTATATATATTTTTTATTTGTGGTTTAAAATGTCAAAAAACTCAAAAAGATTTTTTTTTTGTTGTGTGTATTTGGTTTGACACACTTTATGTGGCATATATTTGTGTTTGAATCCCATCATTTACGCTCCCACGTGGCTAGAACTTTTGATTTAGATTTTCAATCCTTAAAATGTTCTTTACCATGTTTTATATGAAGCAGTTGGATTTTGTATTGATTAAATGGATTCTATTTTCATATGCCTCTTTTCACATATGCACGAGCTCTTTTGAAATCTTAATGTCACATGTTATATTTGAGCTTTTTGAGGTGTTCTTCTATCAATCTAGTCATCTACATATCTATGACCTAGGAGGACTAGTGCATGTCAAAATCCGTTGCATGTGAGATTTGTGTGAAAAATGAAAACATGATAAATAAATATGCACGGGGAAGGGCTCCGAAAGGATGAATTAAATCCTTTGCGATTGTAAGCCACCGTTAATCAGATCTAAAAGAAATACGTGATCCAAAGGCCTAAAAATAGAATATTTGGCATTAAAAAGAAAACAACTGCCAAGGCCTATGTTTGTTTGATATATTCATTCAAAAATAAAAGAATATATGCTTATTGAGGGAGAATTGGATGGTATATCAACGGTTTGCACAATGTCCATTTATCCTAGTTGTCTTTAATGTCATGACTCTATTTGGTTTGTAGAATCATCATCATGCTAGGCTTGTATGCATTGTGTATGTTTGTTCATTGAGTTCAATCTATATTGTCACATGAGGTTATATTTCAATGTGATGAAGTTTACAATCAAATGAGAACTCCGTGAATGTTTATTAAGTGTTTGGGTCTAAATTTAAATTGTTGCTAGTTCACACCCCTACACTTCCGTTTCCATATGACACATTTTTGCCATACGAGTGTGCAAACTTATTGTATTTTGTGTTATATGTGTGTTTATATCTATATATATATGCAAGTGCTTCATTGATATATTTCTAGTTCATATATATATATGATATTTGTTTGTCTTTGCCTTGCTTTTAATTGCCCATATGCTTTCATGTCTTAACACTTTAAGCTTCAACGTGTTTATTAGTTCTTTATCCTTTGCCTATTCCTGAACAAAAAGGGGTAGAATGATGATAGGGGGAGAAATGGTATCTAATCCTATTATTATCGCATCTTAGTTTGGGGGAGATTTATCTTAGGGGGAGACGTCTTTCTAAGTAAATGTCATTGTTTGATAAATGGGAGAATTATTTTAGGGGGAGTAATTAATTTTGATATTCCCTATGCATTTGATGAGTTTGCTTAAGTGTGCAGGTATTCTACTAAAGCGGCAACTTTAAAAGGCAAAGTGTTTAATCCTTGGGTTGAGTCAATATTGGGCGGGTTATGTTTTGAGTCTAGTGAGCTTGACGGCCCTTTAGGATTTTTGTTTTGGTTTTTGTCCCGGAATAGCCAAAGGGGGAGATTTGTAAGGACACAAATTTCTAATTGAGTCCATATGTAGTTTTGGCTCAATTCCGGACAAAAACATTTATTCATAGGATAGTATTTAATTGTAATATTCTCAAGCCTATGAAGTATGTGTTGAAGACGTAGCGGAAAAGAATTTAAAGCTTCATCAAAATGCCGGTTTGCGTGCCTCGTTTCTACGTCATCAACTAAGGTTCCATGCTCCCAAGGTATGAATGTAATTATATTTATATAGGAGATTGGAACAAAATTTTATTTGGGTGTTAGGTTTAATAATAAACCATGTTTTACTTTCAGAATAATTTAATTGAAACATTAAATTAAAGTACATAAAAGTTTCTGGGCCAAAAATTGAATTTATCAAAAATTTTTAGAAGTCGTTCGAAGTCTCGTTCGAACGAGTTTTTCGTTCGAACCAGGTTTCGTTCGAACGAGACTACCAACGAACCTAAACTGGTCAGTCGTTCGATATGTCGTTCGAACGAGTTTTTCGTTCTAACGAGGTATCTAACGAGTTTCTAACGAGCCCAGACTGGTCGCTCGTTAGAAGTCTCGTTCGAACGAGTGTCAATGTCGTTCGAACGAGAATGCCAGGCGGGAACAGTTTTGAGCAGTTTTTGGCAGTTTTCACCCCATTTCCCCACTTGTTTCTTAACTGATTTTTTAAGGATTTATTAAGGACGGGAATCATTTTTGAAGGTGTATCTTTTTCATACCATACAAACTCCTAGAGAGTGTTTTGATAGAAAATTTGTTTAAGGAAAAAGATCAAGTTTTGAGTGTTATTCTTTAATGAAAAATCCTACACACTCTAGTGTTTACACCCAATAGTTATTTATCCAAGTTCTATATACATATCTTTACTTGGAGTTTTGGCACCGGTTTATCTCTACCGAATTCAAGAAGAGAAGTTTTGGTTTGCGTCTACATCCATCAAAGAAGAAGACTTTTTCGTTGAAGATTCTACCCACTTGGAGAAAGGCTCCATGCTTGGGTGACGGTGACCATATAAAGTCCCATCGGTGGATTCCGAGACCGCGGTGGTGTTCCGAGGTTGTTCGCTAGGAAGAGGTTTCTACGAGAAGAAGCGTCGAGGCTTGAGAGGGATCGAGTCAGTCGTTGTAAGTCTATCTGTCTTGTAATTGTAATTCCATATCTAGTGGACTTGTGGCTAGGGCCGTCCGAGGTTTTTTCCCGTCTTGGGTTTTTCCTCGTACATCGCGGCGTAGTGTGATATTATTTATTTTATCTTGAATCATAATTTAGAACGCATGCTTAGGATAATTTCAAGATAAAATTTGGTTTAAATTATCACACTCATTTAATTTGGGACTAAATTAATTTTTGGGTAAATTTGGTTTATTCAAGTCATTTGCTAAAATTGGTTTCGCCTAACTTTGGATAATTGAAAATTATGACTTAGGCATATTCTAGGACTTGGATTAACTTATTTTAATTTGTTTTGAAGAAATTAAAATTTGGACTTGATTATTTTTGTTGGACCATCACTTTTCGACGCTTCCGCATCATTTATTGTATTTTATATAAAAGGAAATTTACTTTGATTTTAATTGAGAAAATCACCTTCCGTGGGGTGTTCACTTTTACAAATTGGTATCAGAGCCAAAAACGATAAATTATTTCGTTAAGATCTTTTATTTTTTGGCTAAAATGGATTTTTCCCCATTTTCAAAATTTCCTATTTTCGATGGTTCAAACTACGCGTATTGGAAAGTGCGAATGAGATCGGCACTAAAATCTATCGACGAGAGAGTTTGGATGTCTGTTGTTACCGGGTACTCCTCACCAACTTACTTAGTTGAAAATGAACGTGTTATCAAACCCGCCGATAGATGGACTGAAAATGAGTTTAAACTTGCTAATTTTAATTCCCGTGGTTTAAATGCCTTGTTTAGCGCTGTCGCACCGGATGAATTCCGACGTATTATGACGTGTGAAACCGCTAAAGAAGCTTGGGACATTTTACAATTAACTCAGGAAGGAACTAGTGTCGTTAAAGCTTCAAAACTCCAAAACCTCACCACTCAATTTGAAACTATCAAAATGGATGAATTAGAAACTTTTGATAAATTTTATGCTAGACTTTCTGATATTGTTAATTCATCTTTTAACTTGGGAGAGAAAATACCTGACGACCGTGTTGTAAAGAAAATTTTAAGGTCCCTACCCGATAGATTTATTCCTAAAGTGACCATTTTAAATTCTTTACCCACTTTAGCCTCTACGAAATTAGAAGAGCTTGTAGGTGATTTACAAACCTATGAACTAGATATGTTTCCCTCTAAAACTGAAAAGAAAATTGAAAAGGGTGTTGCTTTAAAAGCCCGAAAAGAGGTCAAACAACTAGTAGAGAGCGATAGTGATAGTGACTCCGAAGACATGGCTTTATTTGCTCGTAAATTTAGAAAATTTCTTAAATTTAACAAAGATAAATTTAAAAATGATTTTAAGAAATTTGATACTCCTAAACATGATAAAAGCGAGAAGTTTTCTAAAGCCGAGAAGATCCCTAAACCTAGCAATGACAATTTAAATAGGGACGAGTCTGAAATAAGACATAAAATTACTTAATACCAAAAAGCGTAATCCTTCCTAAAACTCAGCGTGTGTAGGGTGAAATAATCTTAAATATCATTAGAGTAATTCCAAGATCACCTTTTAAGAATCGACACTTTGATATCAATTCTCACTGGATATATCTCTCTGAATCGAACTCTCTGAGAATTGGGTAAGTGTATCTCTCTAGTGTGCGAGGAGGTGAGTAAATGTAAACAAGTTCAAACGTCTCACACACTTTATAAAAAATGACGGATACATGAAAGAAAATTGATCTCATGAAGGAATGCTAATCACTATGTTGAGAATGTCGAGTTATTCACCATATAGTCTTCTCATTTGCCCGAACACTTTACCAAGGGTAAAAAAATGTGATTTATGAAAGGAATGAGGGGATACCGAAATGAAGAATATATGCTGGTAAGGTTTTTGAGAAGAGTGTGACACAAGAATAACTAATGTCTTCATTTTTTTAAATCTATGATTGCATGCTTTCTCTTTCTTCTTTTCTATTTTTCTTTCTTTTTTTTTACCTTTTTTTTTCTCTTTTTTTTATTGCGATGCATTTTTCTTTTCATAAAAAAATGAAGACAATTTACATTGACCGTTTCAAACACTCTTTTTCTAAAAAATGATGGTAGTAATTTGAAATGATATATGTATGGCATATAGAATATATGTGGATAAGGAAGACATGGAATGATAATAGGTGGAATGAAGGTTTGAAATGGTAAGTGTATGATAAAATCGATTTAGTGCTCGGGACTAACTACAAGACACATATTTCTTACAACTCGAAAGTAATGTCATTCTCAGGGATTAAGCCAAATTTGAAAAAATAATGAGACCATGCAACGACTAAGTGCGGTATCCAAAGAAAGTTGAGTCAACTTTTGACTCGGAGATACGTAAAAACCCTCACAAAGGTGAAAAGCTCAAAAGTCATGGGTTTAAGTCGCCTTTAATGATCTTTTAAGGCTCTCTTGAGAATATGTTACTCTTTAACTTTTGATTGTAAACGTGATAGTGAAAAATTTGTCGAGTTTAGGAATTCATAGTGCAAGTACGCTTTTAATGGGCGTTAATTAATTTATTTGTAAAAAGCGTAATTTTAGGTTCGAACACGGGTATTCCGAAATTTCTAAAATTGGGATGATAGACAAATCATGTCATAAAAATTTATTTTTAACTGCACAAAATGTTTGAAATCATTTGTTTCTGAATTTTTTTCAAAAGAGGTACGATTTTGATAAATTTCCCACCCCAAACAAAAGAAAACATCATTCTCGATGTTTAAAACTATATATAAGATTGGAAAGCGCAAGGTAGGAAAGATATTACCATAATGAACCGCTTATGAAATTGTACCGCATGGTGGAGCAGAGATAGAACTTGAAGAACAAATGCGATACAAAAATATGTACAAGTCTAGAAATCATGTGAAAATCATTTGGTGGTGTGAAACACCATCCCCAAACAGGATAAGACTTATACTCAGAAATAATGAACGACGGGCTGCCTCCCGGTAGCGCTAAGTTTAACGTCTTCAACCAAACCGATCGGAACTCACACTAAGGATAAGAACTATGAAAGCACGGGGCGGCGGAAAAATCGGGTGATGAGAATTACCCCCAAACAAGACTGAAGCGTCAATCTTGTTAGATAAAGGCTAAAAGAAGTCAATGCACTTGTATGGCAAAGTTCATTACTCGATGCAAAGCATCGGTGGACCATGGGCGAGGGGGTATTAGTGTAAGGATGATAACGGCAGGGAAGAATAAGCATCGATCACGGACCTTATCAAAGCATTGTCTTATTATTATTATTATTATTATTATTATTATTATTATTATTATTATTATTATTATTATTATTATTATTATTATTATTTTTATTATTATTTTTATTATTATTTTTATTATTATTATTATTATTATTATTATTATTATTATTATTATTATTATTATTATTATTATTATTATGATATAAAGAACGAAAATTATGAACGAATATTTGTGCAATACATCAATTACATCACTTTTTTATATTTTAATTTTATATAGGCCTTACATTTTCGTTAGTTAATCTTGATATCTTGTTCGTATTTTTTTTTGTTTGATTCTTTGATTTTTTCCTTAGAGGCTGCTGATTGATGTGGTTATTAGTTAAATTGTGAGTGTGACACTTTGACTCGTTGATTATGTTGGAGCCACATATCAAATTTCTTTTCCATTGACTCTGTTGAACCGCATATAAAATTTCTTCATCAGGGGACCAATAAAATTAAATAGTGAATGATCAACGGGTCTTTGCATGATGGAAGGTCAATTTTGTTCATGTCAAGAAGGAAAGCGGAAAAGTAATTCTACATTGGACACAAATTATTTTTTTTCTCGTTCAATCTATGTTAAATATATAGGATAAAGATTTATGATAGATACTGTGGGTATCCGGAATTTAGCACTATAAGCCTGGACGAGTAGCCCAGCCCAAACGGACCAAAGTCCAGGCCCCTCATCTTTTGTATGGATCCGATTTCCCCACGATCCCATGAAGGGAAGTTATGGGGGAGCACGATCCCATGAAGGGAACTTATAGGGAAGATGGCTAAAATGGAGGAATCCATCATCTCCATTAACTAACCTACACATATATAAATTAAACCCTATGTCCGGGGCAAAGGACAAGTTGTATTCTCTGTACTAATTCCCCAGAATATTGAGAAATAATACCGACTGCACCACCGTGGACGTAGGCATCTCTTTGCTGAACCACGTATATCCGTTGTTGTGTGATTGGCGTTTTATTTGTTCTTTCTTGGTCATTACTTCTCTCATATTTATTTGTGTTGCACAATAATTGTCACCAACGGTAATTATCACTACAATTGGCGCCGTCTGTGGGAAATGTTCATCTTTCCCTGAGAAGAGCCCACGCCAAGAAAAGAATCTAAGATGTCTGGTCATAGCAGCAACGCTCCTCAAGCAGGAGATATTCAAGAGCCACCTGCTCCTCGCAGGATTAGGTCTGAAGTCCGACGTTCAGATCGTGGGGCCCGCTTGGAAAGGCCAGCCTCAGAAGAAAGTCAAGGACCAGCAAGGTCCACGTAGATATCCAGATTGATTGATGCATATGAGGCAAGGCTCCACGAGCAGAGGGAGTCCTCTCACAGATACGAGGCTGAGAATGCTCGCTTGAAAAGAAGACTGGAAAGACTGGAGAAGGGACTACATCCTGATACCAGAAGACAACCCTATCGCACTCCTAGACCTCAGGCGAGCAAATCTCGTAGCCGAGGAAGGAGCCCTAGGCAGGAATATCAAGGGGTCGAAGGTGGAGACTCAGACGACGACCTCCGCGAATAACTAAGAAGAGCTCGCCGCTATCAGAGTCCTTCTCGTAGCGACGAGAACATATGGAACCTGGTCCGCAAAGAAATGGACCAACATCCAACTCATCGTGGCACTAGGTCGACCAGAGAACTCGCCAGGAGAGCCCTCAAGACCCAAATGAAATCACCCTTCACGAGGGAAATTGAAGAGGAAGAGGCTCCCAAGAAATTTGCCATTCCTAGGTTCAAGATTAATGATGGGAAGACTGATCCCATCGATCATGTCAGGCAGTACCGGCAGGCCATGACCCTCTGGAATCACCGGGATGCACTGATGTGCCGTATTTTCCCCTCGAGCCTCCATGACGTGGCCCAGAAATGGTTCGAAAAACTCCCTCACCGATCCATCAGGAATTTCAAATCCCTGGCCGAGCTCTTTAAGGCCCGGTTCATCACCAGCAGCTCCCATCCCAAAAGGATGGATGCTCTATTAACCATGAAGAAAACGCCTCAAGAAACACTCCGAGACTATGCAAAGAGGTACTGGGAGTTATTCAACGAGATCGAGGACTGCGCGGAAGAGGTGGCAGTGGCCTCCTTCAAAATTGGGTTACCAAACTCTTCCCTCCTTTACCATTCCTTGACGAAGAAGGAAGCTATGACCATTGACGACCTGATGGCCCGGATTGAGAAATACGCAAAGGTGGAAGATGTCACCCGCCTTAATGTAGGAGAAAATGGTCGAGCCAAGCTCACTACCAAAGGAAGTGAGAAAGTTGAGAACCAGAAGAAAGGAGGAAAGAGTGGGGGCAAGAATGGCTCCCGAAACGGAGGAAACCCTGACGTAACAAAATCATTCCAGGCGGTCAACACTGTCTTCAAAGAGCCAATTTACAAAATTCTCACGAAGATCAAGGATGAGCCGTTCATCAAATGGCCCCGAAAAATGGGAGGAGACCCCACGAAAAGAAACAATGCATTAAGATGCGCTTTCCACAAAGAGGGAGGGCATAAGACCGAGCACTGCAAGGCTCTTAAGTCCCACCTCGAGGAGTTGGCCCTGTTTGGGCATTTGAATGACTTTGTGGAAAAGAAGGTAGAGAAATTGGCTGCCCACAGAGAGGCGAAACCCGACAACGTGCTGGAGGATGATGCCGGACATGAATTCGCAGTAATCCACGGGGTATCTGACGTCAAGCAAATACAAGGGAACTCAGCTCGAATGGAGGTAAAGAAACTGACAGCGGTAATGCAAGATTTTCAGATTGATCCAGCAAAATCACAGTCAGGAAAACGTCGGCGAGCAGAGGACGTCAACTACAACAAGCATATTGTTTTCATGGATGAAGACCTAGTGGGAGTAAGGACCCCACATCATGATGCCTTGGTCATTACACTCAGGATAGACAACTTTGACATCGACAAGCTGCTCGTCGATCAAGGAAGCTCATCCGAAGTAATGTACATCGACCTATTCAGGAAATTGAAGTTGAGCGTCGACGACCTAAAGGGAGCTACTGTCCCTCTGGTCGGCTTCGCTGGAAAAATGACCATGCCCCTGGGTAAAATAGTACTGCCAGTGCGCGCTGGAAATGTTTCCAAGATGATCGAGTTTTTGGTGGTCGACATTGATTCACCGTATCAAGCCATCCTCGGCAGGGGATGGCTTCATGCCATGAAGGCAGTCTCCTCGACCTACCATCAGAAGTTCAAATATGTTACCGAGCGAGGAGTCATGGAGATACACGGCGACCAGGTGATGGCAAGGAAGTGCTTCATAGTGGCCATCCGACCAAAGCCAGAGAAAAAGGCCGATCAACCCAGCGAGAAAGTGGAGGAAGGTTCAATTCCTTCCAAATAGCAATTAAAATATGGAAGGCCTGGAGTGGAAGAGACCAGGCTCCTCCCATCTGAGCGTGTCGTCGAGGACTTGGTGGAAGTGGCGGCAAGGGAAGGCGACAATAGCAGAGTCTTCCTGATCGGAGCGTCACTCACCGACCAAGAGCAAAAGGAATTGTCAACCTTACTCAGAAGAAACATAGACGTTTTCGCTTGGGAACCTTATGAGCTGCCAGGAATCGATCCCAATATGGTCTGCCACCAGTTGCACGTCGATCCCACATTCAAGTCGATAACGCAGAAGGCACGGCGAACTGCTCCCGAGAAGGCCAGAGCAATAGAAAAGGAAGTCGAAAAACTGCTGGAAGCAGGATCCATACGGGAGGTGCAATTCCCCAAATGGTTATCCAACCCAGTGGTAGTTCCGAAAAGCAATGGAAAGTGGAGAGTTTGCATAGACTTTACTGACCTCAACAAAGCCTGCCCCAAGGATAGCTTCCCTCTTCCGAAAATAGACTAACTAGTAGATGCCACTGCAGCCCACGAACGAATGAGTTTCCTGGATGCGTACTCAGGATATCACCAGATTCCCTTGTATGCCCCAGATCAGGACAAAGCGGCGTTTATCACGACGGTTGGCTTATATTGTTACAAGGTCATGCCTTTTGGGCTAAAAAATGCAGGGGCAACCTATCAGCGGCTAGTTACTAAAATGTTCAAGAATCAGATGGGAGACACAATGGAGGTCTACATCGACGACATGCTCGTCAAGAGCAAGGAGAAGGAGAATCACCTCTCGGACCTGTCAAGCACCTTCGAAATCCTCAGGAAGTACCGAATGAAACTTAATGCGAGCAAGTGTTCCTTCGGTGTCCAGTCAGGGAAGTTTCTTGGGTATTTGGTTAGCAAGCGAGGCATAGAGGCTAATCCGGACCAGATTGATGCAATCAACAAAGTACAATCTCCTCGCACAATCCGGGATGTACATAAGCTCACTGCTCTAAATCGTTTCATTTCTAAATCCTCTGAGAGATGCAAGCCTTTCTTCCAACTCTTAAAGTGCAGAAAAGCAGTAGAGTGGAGCCCAGATTGTTCGCAAGCATTGGACGAGCTCAAGTCCTACCTAAGCACTCCACCACTGCTTGTCATACCACAGCAAATGGACTCTTTGTACCTCTACCTCTCTATATCCAGTTATACTGTCAGCTCGGCGCTAATGTGCGAAGTTACAGGAATCCAACATCCCGTCTATTACGCGAGCAAAACCTTAATGGATGCCGAGCAGCGTTACCTACCCTTGGAAAAACTCGCATTCGCCCTAGTAATAGCCTCGAGAAAGCTAAAGCATTACTTCGAAGCTCATACGATCATCGTCCTTACATCACACCCCCTAAAGGCTGTCCTAAGGAAGGCGGATTTGTCAGGCAGGCTGTCTAAATGGTCAGTCGAGCTCGTTCGGTTTGACATCCAATTTCAACCAAGGACAGCTATCAAGGGTCAAATCCTCGCTGATTTAATAGCTGAATTCACAGGCGAAGAGCCCTCCGACCAGCCCAAGCCAACAGAGCAAAATAACCAAGCTAAAGTGGAAAGCTGGAAACTATTCGTTAATGGAGCCTCCAACTCAAAGGGGGCAAGGGTAGGAATTGTTATCATCACTCCAGAAAACACAGTCCTTGAGCAAGGAATCAGGCTGGGATTTGCAGCCTCCAACAACGAAGCAGAATACGAAGCCCTAATAGCAGGTCTCCAAAAAGCGCAAACTCTAGGAGCAAAGCGTTTGCAGGTATTCGGTGATTCGCAACTAGTTTCCAACCAGATAAGTGGAGACTATAACGCAAAGGATGAAAGAATGGCAGCCTACCTCTCCCTGGTGAAAAACTTAATGACGAGCTTTGAAGAGATCAATATCCAACAGTTTCCCGGGGGCAAAACAGCCACGCTGATGCACTAGCAGCCCTGAGTTCGGCAGTTGATTCTAGCCTTAAAAGGGTTATCCCTATCGATTTCCTCAGTGGCCCAAGCATTCACCCCAACTGCAAGCTGCCAAACGCGAAACCAATATTCCAATTGGAATCAGCCCCCAGCTGGATAGATCCCTTAAAGGACTATTTGAAGGACGAAACGCTTCCAGAGGACAAGAGAACTGCCCACCAGATAAGAGTCAAGGCTGCTCGCTTTCACTTATCCACAGGAGGTGACTTGTATAAAAGATCTTTCTCCGGTCCCTACCTTAGATGTGTCCACCCAGGCAATGTTAAGGCAGTGCTTCACGAGCTTCACGAAGGAATCTGTGGAAGTCATATTAGAGGAAGGTCTCTAGCCTTTCGAGCAATAAAGGAAGGCTATTGGTGGCCATACATGCAAAAGGACTCCGCAGTATATGTCCGCAAATGCCTGAAATGCCAACTTCACGCTCCTATGGTCCACCAGCCCGCCAGTGAATTAAAATCCCTGACCAGCCCCTGGCCTTTCGCCCAATGGGGGATGGACATCGTGGGACCACTGCCCACCGCTGCCGGCAACCGCAAATATCTGTTGGTTGCAACTGACTACTTTACCAAGTGGATCGAGGCAGAACCACTGGCGAATATCCGAGATGCTGACATGATAAGGTTCGTATGGAGGAATGTAATCACTCGATTCGGAATCCCCATAACCATCATCACTGACAATGGAACACAGTTCGAGAGTGGCCCTTTTCAGGACTTCTGCAACAAACACGGGATCAGGCACCACTTCAGCTCGGTGGCCTACGCTCAAAGCAACGGACAAGCTGAAGCTTCCAACAAAACAGTGATCGCTGGATTGAAGAAACGGTTAGAGCGAGCCAAAGGCGCATGGGCAACCGAGCTACCGCATATCCTATGGGCATACAGAACGACTCCTAGGCGAGCAACAGGAGAAACGCCATTCTCACTAACATATGGTATGGAGGCAATCGTCCCACTAGAGGCAGGATTGCCAACAATGAGATCCGACCTTGTCGAACAAGGCCAGAACGATGAAGCTTTGCTTGCTGAACTCGACCTAGCCGACGAGCGTAGGGAACTTGCCCTAGTGAAACTTGTGAGCTATCAGCAACAGCTCGCGAAGCACTACAACAAGAGGGTCAATCCGAGGAGATTCAGAGTTGGGGACTATGTTCTAAGAAAGGTCCTCGGCAACACAGTGAAGCCATCAGACGGTAAACTGGGCCCAAACTGGGAAGGACCTTATAAGATAATTAGAGACGACCTGCAGGGTGCCTATCATTTGGAAACGATAGAGGGCAGGGAGATACCACGAGCATGGAACGCAGCTAATCTCAAGAAGTTCTATTTTTAGGAATTCTGTTATTAAATCTTTTATTGTATTTGTTATGTGAAAGGACAGTTCATTTCTCATTTCACTAATGAAAATCTCTCAGTTAATCACTCTCTGATTAGTAACGGTCATATTTTATTACACATCCCTTCCAAATCACAGGCATAATGGTCGACATAGCAGGGGAACACCCCTCCTCAGGTCATCGTCATGAAGCACGACAGACCTCTTAGCATTGCCCCTAGCAATATATGAAGCCCTACAGAGTATTCTTAGGCATCAAACCTACTTTGGTTAAACAAAATTTTGATCGAATGTAGACATCCAATACCAGGTGTGTCCTCGCCAATTGCCCTACTTAGGCCTAAGGGAGTGTGACGACACAACCTAAAAGGTAAAGTGAGGGCACAATGGTATTCTTATACTGGACTGGGCGGACACTCACATGACAAAATAAAAAGGATTGTGAAGCAGCAAAAATATAAAAGGGTTGGATGAACACGTTTAGTCGGCAAAATTGTCCAAAACTCGAACTTTTCATTAATCCTTTATATTTACAAACAATGATAATACATGTTTAGTCGGCAAAGCTCGCCCAAAGCATTTACAATTATCAAAAAGAAAAAGAGTAACAAAATCTCAAGGAGGTGGAAGCCTCCGAGAAAGATAATCAGCAACTTTAGCTCTCCTTCCATCATCAGGAGCAGGGGCTAGCTCCTCCACCACCTCATTTGCATCCAATTCCAATAGTTGACGAGGAATAGCATCAATGGGGATCCATCGATCATCCTTCCTGAATGGATTGGGCATCAGAGTGGAGGAGGACATCTCGTGTCGATACCACAACATCGATTTCCTCGGGACCTACAGCTCTTTGAGGGCACTCAACCACCCTCTGATGAAGGAGATCTCCTCGAACTCTGATAGTCTCGTCGGAGCATCCAGCCAACCTTGATCGTAGCCATCGGACCACACTTGCCGAGGACCGTTCTTGAACAAATGCCGTAGTCGGGTGACATCCCTCTGGAGCCCAGCAGCAGTTACGTAAGCTCGCCGAACATCGCCGTGTAGCTCCTCCATCTCCCTCTCACGCTGTTCCTCGACTTCCCTGTTCCTACCCCTGGCACTCCTACCAGCACGCGGGAGGGGAGGCCGAGCAGCTCGCGATGAAGAAGAGCCTTGTAGGACTGCCGAAACGGTGCTCGGCGAATGCTCCTTAAGCCTTAGGACCTCCCTCCTCAAGTCTTCATTCTCCTGCTGCAGGAACTCCCCGACCTGGTTAATCTCGGTGGCCTCCAGCAACCTTGCTCTCAGTGCACTGACTTCTTCTTGTACTGAAGCACCGATTTCTTCCATCTCCTGGAGCCTGTCCTTCAGCTTGGCCACTAGCTCGGACTGATCCTTATATTTTTGGTTCCTTGTCTTAGCAAACCTGCAAAGTCTAGCAAAGGCCTGGCGAAATGCAGGGCTTGCATTAGGACCAAGAGTCCTACCCAGTTGGGAGGTAACAGGAATATAGTCATCCACATCAACCAACTACAGGTAAAAGAAAGATAGAAGAGAGAAATGGATCAGCGTAAACAAAAGGAGAATCTTCTCATTTCATTAATAAAGACCAAGTACATCGAGCAGAAAAAACTTGGGAGATTACAAGCAAAAAGTACAAAAGAAAATCCTAAGAGCAGATTAACTAGCAACCTCAGGCTACCCAGCGGTGTCTGGCTGCTTCCCCTTATCAGTTGCAGCAGAGCTATCCCCCTCAACAGGAACGCTTTTAGTTTCCTGAGCAGGGAGAACACCAGCAGGAGCTATATCCAAGGGAAGATCAGTACCCTCGATGGTTGGAGCAGGAGCTTCCTCGTCCACAGTTGGCTTGGGACCCGGGTCATGCTCGTCAAACAGGGAAGACTCAGCATCCACACCAGCAGCCAGAAGAGCTTTGTTCCAGCCAATCTTGAAGTTCAGACGGATGATGTAGCTAATCTGAACCTCAGCATCATCATAAGTAGCAGCCCACCCAGAGTTGTATGAGTCCTCCTTAATGGTGGCTGCCTGGGCTTTTTCCGCCTCCAGCTGCTCGGCCAGAACCCTGTTCTTCTCTGCGAGGTCCAGCTTGCTCGAGCACACTAGGTCATAAGCCTTCCTCAGCTCGCCCAGCTCCTCAACCGCGTTATCCCTCTCGCGGGCAGAATTGACGAGGGACAGATCAAACGAAACTCGAGCTGCATCAGCGGCTTTCAGATCAGTCTCCAGCTGAGAACCCCTAGCCTCCAGAGCAGACTTTTGCTGCTCCAACTCACCGTTCCTCATTACCAGCTCGTCGCGAGAACGGTAGAGCACAGCAAAGTCGGTCACAAACTGCAAAGAATAAAGAAGAGATCAGGAAGGGAAAACAATCAAGACTTGTTAAAAAATTGAGAATTGAAAGGAAATTTTACCAAGGCCAGCCTCTGGCTAGCTTGCAGGGCCAGCTGATCGGACCTCAGCGCCCTCTGGTGATCCGCAGGAAGAACTGCTCTCTCAAGTAGCGCAGGAGCTAGCTGAGGAGAAATGGCCACCGAAGCCCCCTCCGGCAAGGCAGATACTGGGACCAAAGCTTGACCTGCCTTGGTCCTTGATTCCATTTTCCTCCTCTCCTCCTCCTTCTCTCTTTCCCTTCTCTTCCTCTCCTCTACTCTCTTCTTCTCCTCCACCTTTTTTCTCTCCTCCTCTTTCCTCTTCCTCTCTTGCTCCTGAGAGGAAGGCCGAGAACCTGTAGTCACAACCCCAGATGCAGTCTTCTATTTCTTTGACCTTTGTGCAAGGAGCACATTGTCATCATCATCATCATTGTCATCTCTGATCAAGTTCTTCCTTGGAGGCATATCTTCACCAGAACTGCTGGAAGTACTCGACGATCCTCGAGCCTCAGAAGCCTCCACAGAATCAGAAGAGCTGCTACTATCAGAGCTCCCTTCACCAAGATCACCTGCAGGCTCACTTTCAGAACTCCCCTCCTCTTCGTCCAACTGGATTAGCTCGGCAGTAGTCTCTTCGCAGGAAGCAAACTCTGGAACACTGTCCACAGGCCGTGCTATAAAGCTAGAGCCCACGTTCTTATACTCTAACAAGAAAGCGACAGATCTGGGATGCTCGCCGTTACCCAAAGGCTCTCTGATGTTCCAAGCTTTAACCAACTCAGAAATTCGGACCTCGCTGAGAGCAGGCTCTAAGTTCCGTGACCTCGCTGTAAAAGAAAACGCAGAAGGGAGTCAGAAAAATCATAAGCCAGCAGAGATTGAAGCAACAGTACAAATATCTACCTATATATTCTTCCCCATAAAAGGGAACAGTGAACCTCTCAGACCTCGATCCTTCAGATTGGGGAGAGAACTGCCAATTCCTAACAAGAAAACCTTCCTGCCAGTAGTCCTTATGGGAATCAAGTAGATTTACTACCAATACCCTATCAGGGCTCCTAGCTTTGAGGTACAGGACACCTGAACTAGTTCAAAAAAAGGAATAACAAAAACAGACCTCGGCAAGCCCTAACCTTGTGCCATACAATTGGTTTATCCTATGCACGCCGTTCACTATTTTCCATACATTGGGCGAACATTGTGCAGGTACAATACTAAAATAGCTAAAGAAGTGCAGAAACAGATCATTAAGGGGAAAGGTGAGTCCCCCCTGGGAGAGCAACAAAACATGAATCCAGTGGGCATCCTCTATATCCCTAACGTTCCTAGGAGGCGAGGCACAACACTCAATCTCTACCCACTCAGGAATGTTGTAGAATTTTTTATACTCCGAGATTGACCTATTTCCAATCTTCGCCATTGGAAAATACAAGAAAAACTACAAATCAAAGAGAAAATGCAAAGGGCACGAGAAACTTACAAGGCAGAAGAACAGGTCAAATGACGAAGAAGCAACGAGAGTGGAGATCGGAAGCAGAAGGTACGAAGTGCAAGAGTTCTCAGAAGATAGAAGATTACTGGAAAAAACTGAAATGACGAAAAGAAATGTGCCTTATTCCAACAAATCTTCAAAATCTAATCATATTTCACAGTAAGCGATGCGGCTGCCGCCAGAAATCGACTCTACAGCTCCCAAGAAATTGCAACGCAATAATCATTTAAATCTGTTGGGCCCACATGCATGGCACAACAAATTTAGGGGCAATTGTGGGTACCCAGAATTTAGCACTATAAGCCTGGACGAGTAGCCCAGCCCAAGCGGCCCAAAGTCCAGGCCCCTCATCTTTTGTATGGATCCGATTTACCCACGATCCCATGAAGGGAAGTTATGGGGGAGCACGATCCCATGAAGGGAACTTATAGGGAAGATGGCTAAAATGGAGGAATCCATCATCTCCATTAACTAACCTACACATATATAAATTAAACCCTAGGTCCGGGGCAAAGGACAAGTTGTATTCTCTGTACTCATTCCCCAGGATATTGAGAAATAATACCGACTGCACCACCGTGGACGTAGACATCTCTTTGCTGAACCACGTATATCCGTTGTTGTGTGATTGGCGTTTTATTTGTTCTTTCTTGGTCATTACTTCTCTCATATTTATTTGTGTTGCACAATAATTGTCACCAACAGTAATTGTCACTACACATACTATTTTAATCCTTTAGAAAAATGAGATTCTTTATTTTTTATCATAGTACTTTAAGAGTGACAAAATAGTAGTTTAAGGGTGTTATTTATTTTTTATCATAATAAAAGTTTTAAAATCCACTATATGATTAACAAATGCATGGCTCTGTAATTTTCCATGGAGAATAAAGAAAAAATTTACTTAATTTTTCCACCCATCCCTATCAAACTCATCCTTACATAACAAAAATTATTATTTTCTGGATTCTTAATTTTTTTAGATAGAAAAAATCACCTTTCTCATCGAAAAAGTGAACAATGGTGAGAGACGCATGGGTTTATAAATTTTGCAAAATTAGTGATTTATTCATTTATTTATAAAACTTGGTGTAAATAATCTCTTCATCATTAAGATGATTTTCACATATTCGGATTTAGAATCGGTTCCATAAACAAGTTGTCTTATTCACAAACACACCGATCAATATTTTTATTTCATATCATTGTGTTAGTGAAATTGCGTTTCGTTACAATTACATATAATAAAAAATTAGCTTAATTATTAGTTATAAGTATGATATGCATGTTACATTTGTGATCAATATTAAAGTTAATTGAAGTTATAATAATAATGTTCGTTTCCAAGACAAGTAAAGCAATTAACTTCTGATATAAAATATTATATGCGCATGTGATATTTGTGATAAATATTTAAATTCATTGAATTAATAATAATTAAGTTAATTTAGCGATAGCAAAATGAAAAGAGATTTGTTTGTTATCCGAGTTACACCCATAATTTTAAATTCATTTTTAATATCTTTATAGAGTTTTTATAAAAGATCACTGCAAAATTGTCAAGAAACTTGAAGAGGGATTACGATTTTTTTTAGAATTGAGAGTAATTTGTACTGAATCATAAAAGTGGGATTAAACTTAAAAAAACAAAATAAACTTTTTTTCCTCTTTGTGCATCATAATCGAGGTCACGAATAAATGTTTTAATTTATAAAAATAAGAATTGAAAAATTTGATTTTAGTGAATATTGCTTCAACAATTTCATAATGTTGCAAATCCTTTTAAGTGATTGAAATGAGTCATCACTTACTATAAGAGTACCACTGTCTCCACTCACTTTTGTACACTAAATTAACTATGTTTTTTTTATGGAAAAAAAACATAGTTAACTTAACTGTGTTTGGGTGGCAACTAAATGTAACATAATCTGTTGAATTGAATATTTTATTACGTTAAGATTAAAAAGATCAGCGCATGTACTATCTAACACTAAGATAATGTTGAAAAATAATTGTACATAATATTTTCCATTAATATAAAGAGAAAAGATTGTGATGTTCTTAGTAATTTTTATTTTTTTCTTTACTGACCAATACCATATGAACCAAGATGACTGAGTAGTTCTATATAGATCACAAATACATTTCTATTTTTGTATTCATAAATTTTGATAATGCTAACAAACCCTATTATTATTCATTTTTCTTGTAACAAAAAAAGAAAGAAGAAAACTAATAAAATAAAATAAAAAGATTGTTAGTAAAGTTCGAACACGAATGAAAAAATGTGCGATACATCAAGTATATTGCCTTTTTATACCTTAATTTTATGTCACCCTTGCATTTTTGTTCGTTGATCTTGATATCTTGTTCGTATATTTTTCTTGTTTAATTCTTCGATTTTTTCCTTAGAGGTGGCTACTAGTTAAATTGTGACTGTGACACTATGACTTGTTGACTATGTTGGAACCACATATCAATTTTTTTTCCACATGGACCATCGTCAAGGGACCAATAAAATTAAATATTGAATGATCAACAGGTCTTTGCATGATGTAAGGTCAATTTTGTCATGTTAAGAAGGAAAGTGGAAAAGTAATTCTAAATTCGACACAAATAAATTTTTTTCCTTGTTCAATGTATGTGACATATATAGGACTAACATGTTAAAGATTCATTATACATACTATTTTAATCCTCTAGAAAAATGAGTTTGATATGGCAGCTTCTTTGTGGAAGTAGTTGAAATTTTGTGAGAATTAGATGTTTTCTTTAAATTTGATGTTTTTAATTGACAAGTTCAATAATAGCATGTAAAAAATCTTTATAAAAGTAAAAAAATACGAAACACAGTCTTACTTTTTCCATTTTTTTTACATAGAATTTTCGAACTTCGAAAAAATATATTTTCGATAAAAACTTCGAAGAATGAATAAAATGTCACATTAGTCTACCATTTTAATATAATAATGTATTTCGTATAAAGTCCAAAAAGTAATATATTTTTATTGAAATACAAAATTATATTATTTATGTTGCTGAATACATGAAAAATGATTATCTATTCATCATATGGTTCATGAAATTATGAATGTGTGTATTTTTATACAATTTATCATAAGAGTTAATTACAGTGTGTCCATTCCAACTTTAACCATATTTTCACTTCACTCCCTCTACTTCATCTTTCCTAACCAAACCCCCTCAACTTATTCAAATAGGTTAAGTTACCCCCAAATCCTAAGCAATAAGTTTTTTACACGGAAAGTTGGTCATGTGTTGTTGTTTATGGGTAAAGCTTGATCAATTCGTCTAGGACATAAGAAAACTTTCATGACTTACATTGCCCATGGTTTGGGAGGGATTCCCCCGTCCTTAAAGAAATGCTAATGCAGATTCCTCATGGCATGTAGTAATACTTTGGCCATCGTTGGAATTTAAATGTCAATATTGTAATTTTAGAGTGCGTGGAGTTTAGAGAAACGAGGGTAGGTTATTGGCATTTCGTGGAGAATCGAACCCCAAAAACGTGAACCACATCATCAACTTTCTGCTAAAGGTTGATGGTGTAGAAAATATTTAAACTATTATCGAGATGATCAGTTCCTTACGTGGTGATTTTGTTGGAAACAGCCGTCGAAGACAACTGTTATATTGAGTTGCAAAACATAGAATTGGTTCTCTCCGTGTCCCACATCAGAAATCTCAACAAATTGAGTTGGGTATATTTACATTTTTTGTGGAACCAATGGGCAAGCCCTTTGGGTATTAGATGTTTTGTGTGTATGGGTGGGGGACTTATTGGGCCAAGTCACACGCGCGCGCGCCGCCGCCGCCGTCCGTCCCGCCCGGCCCGTGCCCTGCGCTCATTAAGAAATAATTTATTGGACAAATAAATTAACGGTTTTGGGCTTTAAAAATTAATTTTTAACGGTAATTAATTCCAGAAAACGTGGGCCTTTTACTGTTGATTTATTCCACCCACGTTTCCAGTTTTCTCTCCACGTTTTTGCCCACTAACGGTAATTTATTTTTTGCATAAAAAGAGGTTGAGACCTCCGTTTTTCAACACAGTTCCAACAAAAAAAAAAATTATTTATAGTTCATCTTCCCCATTGATACAGTTCCGAAATTTTTCTCCCAGAATAATTAATCTCGTTTTACAGATTAATTATATTATTAGAATCGAGCAATTATACAGAATGGGTGTACACAGACCGGGTTGATTTTTGTGCTTAATCAATCCGTATTTTCTGATTTTGGAGGCTGTTTTATCCTGGGGGTGGCGGGGCTTCGGGACTGTCAGCACACTTTGGACAGAGCCGTGAAACACCTTAAAGAGAGCGACATTGTCCGCAACTCAACCGTGTTCTAGACTGTCCAGTTCAGAATTTCTTATATTTTTCTGTCCCAGATTTATTTGCTCCAAAAATTGGGTAATTTCGTTCCTACTTTTTAATTCTGCATTTAATTATTTAAATTGCTGCTACAATAATTTTAAGGTGTTTAGGAAAATTCTGCCATGGACGAAATTAACTCAAGCAACCTTAATAAGCCTTTCAAATATGAAGGCACCCATTTTAAACGTTGGAGCAAAAAAATGCTATTTTATTTAACTACGAAAAAAGTCGCATCATGTGTTCAATTTGACAAACCCGTAGTAAATAATCCACCTACTGTTGAAGAAAGCAAAACAATTAGAACTTGGTAGAAAAATGATTTTTTGTGCAAGAACTATATTCTGAATGCTCTAAGTGACGAACTTTATGACTATTATGCCAATTATAAAACTGCGAAAGATGTTTGGGTTGCACTCTTTAAAAAATATGACACGGAGGAGGCGGGTGCTAAAAAATATGCCGTCAGCCGTTATTTGAAATTTCAAATGACGGATGACAAATTTGTTGTTGCTCAAACCCATGATTTGCAAATGATTACCCATGAAATTATTTCCGAGGGCATGGCTTTAGATGAGCAATTTCAGGTGGCTGTAATTATTGATAAATTGCCTCCACTATTCAAAGAGTTTAAAAATATTTTGAGACATAAGTCTAAAGAATTTTCACTAGAGTCACTTATTACTAAATTGAGAATTGAGGAGGAGTCCCGAAAACAGGACTATAAAGATGAAATTCTTGTTGTGTTTAGCAACAAAAATCAAAAAAAGAACCACACTCCAGTTGTTTTAAAGGCAAACGGAGAAAATATGAAAAATCAAAAAAAGAGCCACAACCAGAATTTTAAAAATCAGACTCAGACTCAGAATAAGTATAAGAACCCTGGAAATGGACAGTCTAGCAACTCGGGACAGTTTCTCTGTTTCAAGTGTGGCAAGCCTGGCCATATGGCTCGCAAATATCGCAATGTGCCACAAGCACAAGCGAATTTGACCGAAGAGGACCCATGTGCTATGATTTCAGAAATCAACATAGTTAGCGGTGTCGAAGGGTGGTGGTTGGATACTGGCGCTTCCCGCCATATCTGTTATGACCGTAGTCTGTTTAAGACTTATTCCGAGACTGCAGATAAGAAGGCGTTGTTGGGTGATTCTCACTCCACTGAGGTTGCTGGTACTGGAAATGTGGAATTTAAGTTCACTTCGGGAAAGACTATTATCCTCATAGAAGTTCTTCACACTCCCGAGATAAGGAAAAATTTGGTTTCGGGCTATCTTCTCAACAAAGCTGGCTTTACTCAAATTATTGGTGCTGATTTATTTACTTTGACCAAAAATGGAATTTTTGTAGGCAAGGGTTATGCCACTGATGGGATGTTTAAATTGAATGTTGATGCAATGAATAAAATTTCTCCTTCTGCTTATATTGCTTGTTCATTTAATATTTGGCATGCTAGGATTTGTCATGTTAATAAACGACTTGTTAAAAATATGAGCACTTTAGGATTAATTCCAGAATTATCATTAAATGATTTTGAAAAATGTGAATGGTGTAGTCAAGCAAAAATCACTAAGACACCACATAAATCTGTTTTTAGAGAATTTGAACCACTTGATTTAATTCATTCGGATATTTGTGAATTAGATGGTGTCACAACTAGAAATGGCAAACGTTATTTTATAACTTTTATTGATGACTGTTCTGATTATTCATTTGTGTATTTAATGAAAAATAAAAGTGAAGCGTTTGACATGTTTAAAATTTTTCTTAATGAAATTGAAAATCAATTTAATCGGAAAATAAAAAGGTTACGTAGTGATAGAGGCACCGAATATGATTCTGGACCATTTATTGAATTTTATAAAACCCACGGTATTATTCACGAAAAAACTGCCCCTTATTCGCCCGAAATGAACGGTAAAGCCGAAAGAAAAAATAGGACATTAACTGAATTAGTTGTGGCTATTTTATTAAATTCAGGGGCTGCCTCACATTGGTGGGGTGAAATTATTTTGACTGTGTGTCACGTGCTTAATAGAATTCCTAAGACTAAAATGAAAATATCTCCTTATGAAATTTGGAAAAATATTAAGCCCAACGTGTCATACTTTAGAACGTGGGGGTGCTTAGCCTATGTACGTATACCCGACCCTAAAAGGTCTAAATTGGCAAGTAGAGCATATGAGTGCGTTTTTATAGGCTATGCTATTAATAGCAAAGCATACCGATTTTATGACTTGAAAAATCAAGTAATTATTGAATCAAATGACGCCGATTTTTATGAAGATAAATTTCCTTTTAAATTGAGAAATAGTGGGGGCGAGTCATCCACTAATATTTCTTTAAATAAAAATAAAGAAAATAATGAATCCATTTTAGAAATTCGAAAAAGTAAAAGGGCTCGTGTGGAAAAAGATTTTGGTCCCGACTTTTATGCCTACACTTTAGAGGAGGAACCTAACATTGTTCAAGAAGCCTTATCTTCTTTAGATGCCGATTTATGGCAAGAGGCTATTAATGAAGAAATGGATTCTTTGGAAACAAATAAAACTTGGCATCTAGTGAACCTTCCTCATGGATGTAAAACAATTGGGTGTAAATGGATTCTTAAAAAGAAATTAAAACCTGATGGCACTGTTTAAAAATATAAGGCACGTCTTGTTGCTAAAGGTTTTAGACAAAGAGAAAATGTAGACTTTTTTGATACATTTTTACCCGTGACTAGAATAACGTCTATACGTGTACTATTTGCTTTAGCAGCCTTAAATGATTTAATTGTACAGCAAATGGATGTTAAAACTGCATTTTTAAATGGAGAATTAGAAGAAGAGATTTATATGGATCAAGCTGAAGGGTTTATTGTACACGGTCAAGAAAATAAAGTATGTAAATTAGATAAATCTCTTTATGGACTCAAACAGGCACCTAAACAATGGCATGATAAATTTGATAGCCTAGTCATCTCTAATGGGTTTAAAATTAATGAAAGTGACAAATGCATTTATTATAAATATGTAGAGAACATTTGCACTATCATATGTCTTTATGTTGATGACTTGCTTATATTTGGTTCTAATATTCATGCCGTAGAAAATGTTAAATCATTATTATGTGCCAATTTTGATATGAAGGATTTGGGTGAAGCTAGTGTAATATTGGGAATTAATATTATTAGGTCAGAAAAGGGACTTTCTTTGGATCAATCTCATTACATTGAGAAAGTTCTAAAGAAATATAATTACTTTGACTGTAAACCTGCTAGTACTCCATTTGACCCTAGTGTAAAGTTATTTAAGAACACTGGCGACAGTGTAAATCAAAATGCTTATGCAAGCATTATTGGTAGCTTACGTTATGCTACAGATTGCACTAGACCTGACATAGCTTATGCTGTGGGAGTACTATGTAGATTTACCAGTAGACCTAGTATGGAGCATTGGAATGCTATTGAGAGGGTCATGCGGTACCTTAAAAGGACGATGAACCTCGGATTACACTATAATAATCATCTCGCTGTCCTTGAAGGATTTAGTGATGCTGATTGGAACACCCTATCTGATGATTCTAAGGCTACTAGTGGATATATATTTAGCATCGCTGGTGGTGCAGTTTCTTAGAAAGCTAAGAAACAAACTATTTTGGCTCAATCCACTATGGAGTCTGAGATGATAGCATTAGCTACTGCTAGTGAAGAGGCAGGTTGGTTAAGAAACCTCCTGTCAGATATCCCTTTATGGGAAAGACCGATTCCAGCCGTTTTGATTCATTGTGATAGTACCGCGGCTATTGCAAAAGTTGAGAACCGTTATTATAACGGTAAGAAACGATAAATACGTTGTAAGCATAGTACTGTTAGAGAATTTATCTCTACGGGTGCTGTGAGGGTGGATCATATACGGTCTGAACAGAACTTAGCTGATCCTTTGACGAAAGGACTAGCTAGGGAGAAGGTGTGGAACACCTCGAAAGGGATGGGACTAAAGCCCTTGGATAAATGAGTCATTTGTGATGGTAACCCAACATATAGATTGGAGATCCCAAGAAATATGTTCAAAGGGTAATAACAAGTCACAAGT
Organism: Sambucus nigra; assembly: GCA_949130495.1. Lineage (NCBI taxonomy): Eukaryota > Viridiplantae > Streptophyta > Magnoliopsida > Dipsacales > Adoxaceae > Sambucus > Sambucus nigra. The sequence continues at coordinate 365,629,065 of OX422220.1, read as the reverse complement.
GATATGGGTTGAATCATGCTATTAGTAATTAAAATAGAACGGGGTTTTACTCCGAGCCCATCCCTATGGTGCATGATATCCTGAAGCGATTAAAGGGAGAGTTATTATAACTCTTAATGAGATCTATAGCTCTATTTTGAGTGGGGTACTTAGCTACATGAGTATTCTTGATAGACTCACCTATGTGAATGTGGAAGTGTGGCCGCTTCCTATGGATATTTTGGGCAAATTCCTAAAGCGTTCACTATACTGGGATAGAAGCACATGGCCGTAACGTGCTAGCTATTAGAATTACATCCAAGTAGGGTTGTGTGTGGGATGTTGTCAGAGATAGAGTTCAAAACTACGGTTACTCTAGTATATTCTGAATCATCTTTACTACGTGAAGGTTCAAGTTGAAAGACACCTTTGCTTATGCACAATTCTATGAATTATTGCTCGATAAAATGTTTTCAAGTTTTGCAAGTGGGGGATTGTTGGAAACAGCTGTCGAAGACAACTGTTATATTGAGTTGCAAAACATAGAATTGGTTCTCTCCGTGTCCCACATCGAAAATCTCAACAAATTGAGTTGGGTATATTTACATTTTTTGTGGAACCAATGGGCAAGCCCTTTGGGCATTAGATGTTTTGTGTGTATGGGTGGGGGACTTATTGGGCCAAGTCACACACGCGCGCGCGCGCGTGCGCCGCCGTCCGTCCGGCGCGGCCCGTGCCCGTGCCCGGGTCCTGGGTCTTGGGCTCATTAAGAAATAATTTTTTGGACAAATAAATTAACGGTTTTGGGCTTTAAAAATTAATTTTTAACGGTAATTAATTCCAGAAAAACGTGGGCCTTTTACTGGTGATTTATTCCACCCACGTTTCCAGTTTTCTCTCCACGTTTTTGCCCACTAACGGTAATTTATTTTTTGCATAAAAAGAGGTTGAGACCTCCGTTTTTCAACACAGTTCCAACACAAAAAAAATTCTTTACAGTTCATCTTCCCCATTGATACAGTTCCGAAATTTTTCTCCCAGAATAATTAATCTCGTTTTACAGATTAATTATATTATTAGAATCGAGCAATTATACAGAATGGGTGTACACAAATCGGGTTGATTTTTGTGCTTAATCAATCCGTATTTTCTGATTTTTGAGGCTGTTTTATCCTGGGGTGGCGGGGCTTCGGGACTGTCAGCACATTTTGGATAGAGCCGCTAAACACCTTAAAGAGAGCGACATTGTCCGCGACTCAACCGTGTTCTAGACTGTCCAGTTCATGATTTCTTATATTTTTCTGTCCCAGTTTTATTTGCTCCAAAAATTGGGTAATTTCGTTCCTACTTTTTAATTCTGCATTTAATTATTTAAATTGATACTACAACAGATTTATTATTTTTTTGGTTGTCTTCTTTTTTTCGAATTAATTGTGTAAACATTGTCCTATCATAGGTCAAAGTCTTGTTAAAACGTTAAAACAATGTTTTATGTATTATCATTTAAAGTTTTTATTTGTTTAAATGAAAAATCCAGTAGTGTTATGTTGAACAGATCTCTCAAATATTTTTTATTTGGATATATTTTTGTTTGTACTCTAGAACGTATGCGTATCATATTGGATTTATGCATGTACATTTGTTTATGTGCATATATGTAGCAAAAAACATTGTGTAAAGTGGGTGGGAGGAACATAATTTGCGCATTTACTATGATGATATATGTGGGGTTCAAATCATAAATTCCAATTTTGAGTAGTCCGAGAAGGCCCAACAGGATCAGCTCACCGCCCCAGTCGAGTTCAAGAACATTTTATGTGTGTTGTGAGTATTTTATTATATTCTTTTCATTCTGTGTTTTCTAGAAATGCCTTATTATGATTAATTGCACTCACAATACATACGTGCAAGTTTTTTTTATACGCGCGTGTACTATATTAGTGCTTGCATGTGATATTTTTATTTTCACCCAGTATTATGTTTTTATGTATGTAATTATATTATTCTATTATGAAAGTCTACAACTGGAGTCGGAAATAATATTGGTTTATGTGTGGATAGGTTTTTGGTTTATTATGTGCATTTACTTTTCTTATTTGCTCATTTACTTTGTTATTTATGCATATAATGTTGCAATATATGCATATACATTCTAATTTATGAGCGTACTTTTATATTTTTGCATGTTTTATTTAAAATATATGTGTGTACTGTTATGATTTTTGTGCTTACTTTTATGAACAACAGTAAATTAGCGTGTACATCTGTGAGTTGGTAAGTCGGTTCAAGCGTGCACTTGGTTTATTTATATGTGTGCTGATTTTGGGTCTTGCACATACTTTTTCATTTACTGAATTCGTTCACATCAGGGTTCATCATACCCCCTTTAGGTTTTAGAAGGTGCCTAGTTCTCTTTGAGTTTGTTATATTTGTTCCCAGTGGGGCTAGTGTTTAGGGTGTTGGAAAGTTGACTTAAAAGCTGTTCATATTTTTTGGGACAGAATTTTGAGCAATTTTGAACTTAAATTTAGGTGGGACCCATACTACGATAATTATGGGACCATATACGAACGCGTTCTCCTTCGCAATGAGATTAACGTGGTATATCCACATGTCCAATTCCATTAAGTTATGAATGATATATTTGTGTCCAAAGTGACTCATGAAGCAATGAAAGTTAATGAATTGGGCGTGTTTTAATTCTTGTCCCACATTGGAAGAGTAGTGGAAAATTGAAGAGTTAATAACACCCCAAGTATGGACTAAGGCTTGGATGCCTTTGGGGTATCCCAACTCTTTGAAGGGGAGATGACCTACACTATGCATGTGTTAGGCTTGCGCCAAAAGCCCACGCGTGCGCCGTCCGGCCGACTCGGCTCGGGCTCGGGCTTTTATAAAAAATCTCTTTCCTTTTAGTCCGAGTTTAATTAATTTTTTGGGCTTTTATTAATTAATTATGAAATTAATTAATTATTAATTAACTGTTTGTCAGTTAATTGTCAAAGGTCAACAGCTAACCAAATTAACTGTTTTGACAGTTAATTTCGGTTTTGACTGTTCCCAACAGTCAACACCAAAGCTATAAATACAAACCATTCCCTCCAATTTTGATGTTGTTAGAAAAACCCGCCTAATAAATTTAAAAAATGCTACTGCATTAATTCCTTCATCCTGAAAAATATTTTTCTGCATTCCTGCATATAGTATTACTGTTCCGGTTGACTATTAACACAAATTTGTGTTCGTTGAAATTAATTATTGTTGTGCTACATAATTAATTCGAGAAATCCGTTCTATCTTGGGAGGCAATTATTTCAAAACCTTGGAGCACATTTGAGGGAATAAATTTGCCTTAAGGAGACTGCTCTATAGGGCTCGGATTTATTTCTTCTTTATTTTTATATCATTTCTGCAAATTCAAGTAAGTTTTAAATTTCTGTAATTTCGTTTTATTTCTGTAATTATAATAATATTAATAATTTTGTATAATTGTTTTTAATAAATAGTAAACATAACATAAGGTTTAGGTTTCATAGTGTAGGGTTTGTGTTTGAAAAACCTACTCTTTCAAATCTTAACCCTAAATCCTAGCGCCAGAATATTATTTTTTTCCAAAATTTATTATAGGCTTCCTAAATCTATAAAAATGTTTCCTTTAGAGCTCACAATTCATCATTTAAGTTTTTAGAATGTGACTAAGGAGGTCATATTGAGTTGGTTATATTATTGGTTACTATGACGCATTGACAAATTTGCAAGTAAATACTTTCTTATGACAAGTAATATGTCATTTACTATATGGGTGCCGCTATCGGCGCTCCAAAAATTCTGGATGCACTCCACTTTTGAATTTCAATTTTTGAAAATGACAAATAAACCCTTACCTCATTATTTATCATTTATTCATTCTCTTTCTTTAAATAAGTGATTTTCCTTTATACCTAAAATACGTTTACTCATTTTTATTTTTAAATAATAGTTTTAATAAAAAAATCTTTTAAATAACTTTTATTTTTAAATAATAGTATTAATAAAAAATCTTTTAGATAACTTTTAGTTTTAATAATAAATAATATTAACATTTCGTATTGTACTTGTGTCGTAAAAAAAGATTTCGTATTGTAAAAAAAAGAAATATTTTTTTTTACGAAACACAAATATGCCCAAGTAAAAGCGATAAAACATGATTTTTTTTCCAAACGCAAATAATAAATTTTTTTACCAAATACAAACACAATTAAAATGCGACTCAATACGATTTTTTTTTTAATCAATATGACCAAGTAAAAGCAACACAACACAAGTACAATTTTTTGAAGTCACGTACATTGTTTATTAATGTGAAATTATACTAAAAAAATATTTTTTAATATCAAGATGGCTATTTTATTAAAAACATCTTTTTATAACGAACATGCATTTTGACATATTTTACTCATTTGAATTTATAATATTCTCACTTTTTAATAGACGTCGATTAGAAAATTTTCATTTTTTATTTTTTTTCATTTTTATTTTTTTGGATGGAAAGTTATAACGATTTGGATGGAAAATTAACAGAATGAGAGTGTATTGTAAATTTTAAAAAAAGTGGGGGTACATTGCAAAACTGGTCACAAAAGCGAAGGAAAAACTCAAAATAACCCATCGTAAAAATAAAGTGAATTAAACTCACTTTAGTGCTTACTTATTATTTTTTACCAAATATTAACACGATCCAGTTAAAATGCGACGCAACACGAAATCTTATTTTTTATCTAACAAAAACACAACTCAAATAAAAGTAAAATGACACAAAATCTTATTTTTTTTTTATCTTAAACGAACACAAAATATTTTTTTAACCTAACACGAACACAATCCAAGTCAAAGAGACACGAAATGACACGTATTATTATTTTAATTTATTTACAAAAACGGAAACACGACTGAATTAAAATGCAATACGATACGAAATATTTTTTTACAAAACACAAATATGACCAAGTAAAATCGATACAATAGGATTTTTTTTTCCAAACACAAATAATAATTTTTCTTACCAAATACAAACATAGTTAAAATTCGACACAATACGAAATATTTTTTTTTTATCAATATGGCAAAGTAAAAGCAACACAACATATTTTGTGTTTGTGCTCGGTAAAAAAAATTGTGTTTGTATTTGGTAAAAAAAAAATTATGTGTTTGAAAAAGAATCATGTTGTGTCGCTTTTAGTTCGCCATATTTTTGTTTCGTAAAAAAAAAAAAATTCCGTATTGTGTCGCATTTTATTTTGGTCGCATTCATGTTAGATAAAAAAAAAAGATTTCGGGTCATGTCGCGTTCTTGAATCAAATTATGTCGTGATATATTTGTGTGTGTTCTTGTTAAGTTAACAAAAAATATTTTTCTTTTAGTTGCGTTTTAATTGGTTTGTGCTCATGTTAGGTAAAAAATATGATTTATTGTCATGTCTCATTTTATATGGTTCGTGTTCATTAAAAAAAATCACTGTAGCAACGGGTTTACAAAACACGACCCTCACCGCGTACAAAATCGGCCTATAACCATTACACCAACCAGTCATTCAGTTACATTAGTGACACTGAAAATACTTAATCCCTTATCAATGTGTTGTGAAATCTATTTTTTTTAAAAACAGAAACACGATCAAATTAAAATCCCACACAACACGACCAAATTAAAATCCCTCACAATACGACCAAATCTTTTTTTATTCGGTCGTGTTTCTGTTTTTGTAAATAAATTAAAATAATATTTCGTGTCATGTCGTGTTTATGCTTTTTTTATTTTTTGAGATTCTTTTTTACTTTTGTCGCTTTTTTTATTTGTTGGGATCATTTGTTCATAATTTTTTTTTACTTTTGCTGCTTTTTTATACTTCGTGGAAATATTTAATTTTATAAATTATTTTTGAAATATTTTTGCTCAAATGTTGATATTTATGCAGATTTTTAGTAAAATTTGTAGAAAAATAAATAATGGTTGAATTAGGAAGGAGATGGAGGTTTGTATTTTACTTGGAGAGCATGAGAGAGATGAGGGTAGATTTGTAACTATAAAAATTTTTGGAGTGTGAGAAGAAAAGGGTGGAGTGCTAATAGCTCTACCCTTACTATATATATATATATATATATATATATATATATATATATATATATATATATATATATATATATATATATATATATATATATATATATATATTTATTTCATGTGTAGTAATGTTATGTAATTCCTTTATGCGATGCGTGAACATACCTTAATTACCTAGGTAAATATTGAAGCGACTTAGTAGTATGGGCGACTTTTGAATGGTTAAAGACTATGTGTCGGAAGTTTAAAAATGATTATTACCTCGGTATTAGGTTCCATCGATCGTGAAGTAGGTTCTTATAATACCGATTCACACTTAACTAATTGATAATTATGATTTAAATTTAGTTACGCATATAGTCTAATTAGTTAATTTAATGATAGTAGTAACTTATAAAATATGTTCCCTTTTGGATTTGGTTCTTGGAGCTTTTCGAAAGTTCGTTATAGGTTTAAAGTATTTGAATATTGGTCCATTAGGTTACAATATGGGTTGAGCCAAGTTTTAGGCCAATTGAAGTTTATTTTGAGCTTGTTAGGTTAAAGCCATTTTGCAGCCTAAGCGTAATTTCTGAATTAGTGTTTATTATGTTACAATTTAAAAATATTGGCTCATGTACTATCTAACATTAAGATAATGTTGAAAAATTATTGTACATAATATTTTCCATTAATATAGAGTGTCAGGCCAAAAGATTGTGATGTTCTTAATAATTTTTGTTTTTTCTTTGCTGACCAGTACCATATGAACCAAGATGACCAGTACCATAGATCACAAATACATTTCTATTCTTGCATTCATAAATTTTGATAATGCTAACAAACCCTACTATTATTCATCTTTCTAGTAATAAAAATAGAAAGAAGAAAACTAATAGAATAAAATAAAAAGATTGTTAGTGAAATTCAAATACGAACAAATAAATGTGCAATATATCAATTAGATCGCATTTTATATCTTAATTTTATGTCACCCTTACATTTTCATTAGTTGATCTTCATATCTTGTTTGTATATATTTTTTTTTAATTCTTTGATTTTTCCGTAGAGGCAGCTGATTGAGGTGGCTGTTAGTTAAATTGTGAGAGTGACACTCTCACTCGTTGACTATGTTGGAACCACATATCAAATTTATTTTCCACATGGCCAATCATCAGGTGACGAAGAAAATTAAATATTGAATTATCAACAGGTCTTTGCATGATGGAAGGTCAATTTTCTCATATTAAGAGGGAAAGCGGAAAAGTATTTCTAAATTCGACACAAATCATTTTTATCCTCGTTGAATGTATGTGACATATATAGGACTAACATGTTAAAGATTTATGATACATACTATTTTAATCCTCTAGAAATATGAGTTTGGTACGGCAGATTCATTGTGGTAGCAGTTGAAATTTTGCGAGAATTAGATGTTTTCTTTAAATTTGATTTTTTTAATTGACAAGTTTAATTATAACTTGTAAAAAATCTGTAAAAATAAAAAATTCGAAAGACGCTCTCTTACTTTTTTCATTTTTTTAAAATTGAATTTTCAAAGTTTCAAGAATATATATTTTCGATAAAAACTTCTGAGAATGAATAACATGTCACATTAGTCTACCATTTTAATATAATAATATATTTGGTATAAAGTTCCACAAAGTAAAAAATGAGTAAAAAATTATATTTATTTATAAAATATAAAATTATATTATTTATATTGTTGAATACATGAAAAGTAATTATCTATACATACATCATATAGTTTATGAAATTATGAATGTGTGTATATTTATACATTTTATCATAAGAGTTAATTACACCGTGTCCATTCCAACTTTAACTATATTTTCACTTCACTCCGTCTAACTTCACCTTTCTAGACCAAACCTCCTCAATTTATTAAACTAGGCTAAGTTACCCCCAAATTCTAACAGTGTTAAGTTTTACATGGAAAGTTAGTCATGGGTTGTTGTTTATGGGTAAATCTTAATCAATTCGTCTAGGACATAGGCAAACTTTCATGACCTACATAGCGCATGGTTTGAGAGGGATTCCCTCGTCCATGAAGAATGACTTGGCCATCATTGAAAAGCTGGAATTCAATTCTTTACCCCCCCCCCCCCCCCCCAAAGAATTGAATTCCATGGGAAATCTGGTTTTTGTGCATAAGGTGTTAGTACCTTAGTGTAACTTAGAATTATTTGCCATGGCAAATAAATGCTATCAAATGGGTATAAAAGATGGAAAATGAGAAAGATTCCATATTTGCCATGGCAAATATGGCTATCAAACGGACCTTAAATGTCAATATTGTAATTTTAGAGTGCGTGGAGCTTAGAGAAACGAGGGTAGGTTATTGGGATTTTGTGGAGATCCAATCCCAAAACATGTGAGCCAGATCATCAATTTTCTGCTAAAGGTTGATGATGAAGAAAATATTTAAAGGATTATCAAGATTATCAGTTCCTTATGTGGTGATTTAATAATTTTTGGTTTCAATTTCATGTTTTTATGTTTTTTTCTTTTTTTTTTTTCCAATTAATTGTGTAAACATTGTCCTATAATAGGTCAAAGTCTTGTTAAAATGTTAAAACAATGAATATTTTCCAACTTGGAAAATGCAAATGATTCCAGGACATTTGATTCCAGGGCAAACAATTTCAAGACAAATGAATGTTTTCCAACTTGTGTCTGTTTGATACAAGTTGGAAAATCATCAATTTTCCATATTTTCTATCAAACGCAAAAGCTGGAAAATAGATATAAATGTGAAAAATTTATTTACGGAATATATATATTTCGCAAATAATATAATATATATTCATATATTTTGTATATTTAATATATGAATATATGAATATATATTATATTATTTGCAGAATATATATATTTTGGAAATAATATAACATATATTCATATATTTTGTATATATATTCATAATAATTTTTATATTATTAAATGTATATAATAATATATATTTAGTATGCATATTAATAATAATTTTTATATTATTAAATGTATAAAATATATAATAATATATATTTAGTAGGTATAATAATAATAATTTTTATATTATTAAATGTACAAAATTTATTAAATGTACAAAATATATGAAAATATAATATATTATTTACGGAATATATGAATATATACTATATTATATACTGAATATACTAAATATATATTATTTACAGAATATATACATATATATAGAATATATATTTACATATATACAAAATATTATATTTTGTATATATTTTCTGTAAATAATATATATATATATATATATATATATATATATATATATATATATATATATATATATATATATATATATATATATATATATAAATATATATAATAATGCTCATGTGCGGACTAGTCTGCATTTTAAGAATGCGAACCAGACATGTGTCGCCTAAAGGTGCGCCTAGAAATTACCGCCTAAATTATAGGCATACTCTCTCTCTTTTTTGGGCTCACTGCCAGGTGACACATGTCCAGTCCGCATTCTTAAAATGCGGACTAGTCCGCACAAGAGCAGGACTGTATATATATATATATATACTGAATATATATTATTTACAGAAAATATATACAAAATATTATATTATGTATATATGTAAATTATATATATACTGAATATATTACTGAATATATATTATTTACATATATATGAATATATGTATATATTTTGTAAATAATATATATGTATATATGAATATATACATATATATCATATACATTATTCTGTATATGTATATTATATATATATATATATATATATATATAAATTTTGTAAATAATATATATTAAATATATGAAATATACAAAATATATAAATATAAGGAATATATGAAATATACCAAATTTACGAAATATAAATATATATTAAAATATATAAATTATATAAATGTACGAAATATATAAATATATGAAATATATAGAAATATACGAAATATACGCAATATACATAAATGTGCTAAAATATATAAAATATATAAAATATACGAATATATATTAAAATATACGAAATATTTATATTTATATATTTATTAATAATATATATTTATATATTTATGAAATATATAGAGTTATAAAAAAAATTGGTTTTAAGTGATTTGCCACCCAAAGGTAGCAAACAAAAACCTGCCCTCCCAAAGAATTGAATTTCACCATAGGGTGGCAAAATGTGCTTAAGGGGTGTTGTACATAGAAAACAAATTCCAGGGCAAATTAAGGTTATCAAACAGCCTAAAAGCTAGAAAATACCAGAATTTTTCAACTTTTGGGAATTTGTCTTGGAATTTTTGTACTATCAAACGGACCCTTAAAATTTTTTATTTGTTTAAATGAAAAATCCAACAATGTTATATTGAGCAAATCTCTCAAATATTTTTTATTTGGATATATTTTTGTTTGTACTCTAGAACGTATGCATATTATATTGGATTTATGCATGTACATTTGTGTTATGTGCATATATGTAGCAAAAAACATTGTATAGTGTGGATGGGCAGTATATAATTTGTGCATTTACCATGATGATACATACGTGCAAGTTTTTTTTCATACGCACATGTAATGTGTTAATACTTGCGTGTAATATTTTTTTTCACCTAGTATTATGTTTTGTTGCATGTAATGATATTAATCTATTATGAAAGTCTATAGGAACTTAGCGTCACTATTGATGGCTGTCGAAAATCGTATTTGTTTATGTGTGTAGTGATTTTTTGGGACGGGTTTTTGGTTTATTATTTGCATTTACTTTGTTATTATAATGTTAAATTTTTTTGCATATGCATTCTAATTTATGCATTTGCTTTTATATTTTTGCATGTTTTATTTATAATATATATGTGTACTATTATGATTTGCATGTTTACTTTTATAACAATAGTAAATTAGTGTGTACATGTGTGAGTTGGTATGTTGGTTCATGCATGCACTTTGTTTATTTATATGTGTACTAATGACGAGTCTTGCACATACTTTTGCATTTATTAAATTAGTTCCCATCAGGGTTCATCATACCCCTTATAGGTTTTAGAAGGTGCCTAGTTCCTTTTGAGTTTGTTATATCCGTGCCTAGTGGGTCTATAAAGTTTATGTTTCAGAGTGTTAGGTTTGTATTAGAAAAATCTACTCTCTCAAATCTTAACCATAAATTCAGGCCCCGAAATATTATTATTCTCCAAAGTTTATTATAGGTTTCCTAAGTTTATAAAATATGTTTCCTTTAGAGCTCACCATTCCTCATTTAAGTTTTTAGAATGTGACTAGGGAGGTCAGATTGAGTTGGTTATTTTATTGGTCACTATGAGGCATTGACAAATTCGCTCGGGTGGTAGGGTTTAGCTTTAATACACTGTACTTTTTTTGCAATTATTTAACTTTTAATTAATTATAATTTACCTATTGGTAATTACTTTCTTATGACAAGTGATATGTCATTTAGTATATATTTATATATATTGTATGTGTATTAATCTTTTGTAATTCTTTTATGTACTGCGTGAACACACCTTAATTCATTAAGTAAATATTTAAGCGACTTAGTATTACGGGCGGTATTGAATGGTTAGGGGTTATGTATCGAGAGTTTCCTTTTTTGTATTGTTACCTCTGTATCGCATCTCATTGATTGTGAAGTAGGTTCTTATAATACCAAGTTACACTTAACTAATTAATAATTTTGATTTGAACTTTAGTTATGTGTATCGTCTAATTAGTTAATTTAATGACATAATTAACTTATAAAATATGTTCCCTTTTGAGTTTGGTTATCGGAACATTTCAAAAGTCCGTTATAGGTTTAAACTAGTTGAATTTTTGGTCCATTGGGTTTAGCTTTGATACACCGTACTTTTTTTGCAATTATTTAACTTTTAATTAATTATAATTTACCTATTGGTAAATACTTTCTTATGACAAGTGTTATGTCATTTAGTATATATTTATATATATTGCATGTGTATTAATCTTTTGTAATTCTTTTATGTATTGCGTGAACACACCTTAATTCATTAAGTAAATATTTAAGCAACTTCGTATTACGGGCGGTATTGAATGGTTAGGGATTATGTATCGGGAGTTTTCTTTTTTGTATTATTACCTCGATATCGCATCTCATTGATTGTGAAGTAGGTACTTATAATACCAAGTTACACTTAACCAATTATTAATTTTGATTTGAACTTTAGTTATGTGTATCGTCTAATTAGTTAATTTAATGACATAATTAACTTATAAAATATGTTCCCTTTTGAGTTTGGTTATCAGAACATTTCAAAAGTCTGTTATAGGTTTAAACTAGTTGAATTTTGGTCCATTGGGTTAGTATATGGGTTGGGCTAAATTTTAGGCCAATTTGAGCTTATTTTGGGCTTGTTGGGTTAAGGCCATTTTGGGGGGCTATGCCTAGTTATTAAGGAGAAAGAGGGATAACTTAAGGTTGAAAAATTGGGCGTTTTGGGATTTGATTCTAAGAATCAATCCAAGGCAAGTCTATGTTGTTTAAAAATATAATTAAATCTTTGTTAAAGTAATTGTAATATGTTGGAATCTGATAATGAATCCTATAATTTTATTTATATTCACAATCTAAACTAATTTCGAAAATGGATTAATCATATTAGTTTATGTATCATAGAACTACTGTAGTTTCTTAATGAATCCACAAATTGTGTCACGAATCCATGTAATCTGAACATAAAAACATTATATATGAATCTTAATTGTTGTACTTTGTAAAAGCCCTCACCTTATATCGATTTGAACTCCTAGGTAATTTGATTAATTTTTTGTAGAAAATGAACTTAGCCCTTGCGTATGAGTGAAAGCGGCGGTTTATTATTATATGCTGATAGAGTGTTACATCAGCAGATCTGTATATTTTACGAACGACGCATACGGTACGCACGTGTTGGGCCTGATCAATGAGATGTTACAATATTTGTATTTAGGTGACTTGAATGTCCTTTTTGAGTGCACTGATGATTCGAGAAGGGTCAAATTAGTTCGGAATAGGTATTCGGGTGTCATGATTGAGTTCCAGGGTTTTTTTAGACATAATAGGACCCGTATAAGGGTAGAGTGGTATTTTTACACCTAGGGTTTAAGGGAAAAATGGTATTAGGGGGTAATTAGGAGATATTTAAGGTTTAAATGGGTGGATGGAAGTCCCACTTTTCAATCTCTACATATTTGAGTATTAGAGAGAGTTTACGAGGAAAAATAGGAAGAAAGGAAGAGAAAGTCTTGGAGAAGAGACGAAAAGGGAACCGTCTCTAGATTCAAACTATCACAATAGTCAGAGCTTTGGGTTTAAATCCTCTAAGGCAAGTAGCTACATGCTTCAAATTTCATTGCAATATCCCGTATTTTAGAATAAAATAAAACTACTTTTAAAATAAAATAAAACTTGTAGGAATTAAATTAAATTGATCAATTTAATTAATTAAAGTATGAATAAATTAGTTAATTATAATTCCATGTTATGTGAAATTGACTTTGCACGATAAATAATTTAGGTAGAAATTAATTGCATGTGCATTGAATAATTGATATATGATGTGCGACACAGTTGAAAAGAATACTTGTTGAATAAAAATATTTCGGACGCATTTCAGGAGGTTCTATGGGCTTGTTTAGGTATTTTAGACCTTTATAAATGGTCCAAGGGAATATATATATATATATATATATATATATATGTGTGTGTGTGTGTGTGTGTGTGTGTGTGTGTGTGTGTGTGTGTGTGTGTGAGAGGAGGTTATTGGAGTAGTTGGGATGTGTAATTGGGTCCATTTGATGGTCCAAAGTTTAGGCTAAGGCTCAACTCGGGATTTGAGCCTTAATTACATTAATTAGGAGTTTAATAACTCCCTGTCATTTACATCCAAGAACCCTAAAACACAATTTGGGAGAGAGAGGCAAGAACACTAGCAAGGTAATTGGGAGAGAAAGATCCAAGGAGGAGTTCAAGAAGCTATTCAAGAAATCATTCAAGACTTAAGGCAAGAATTTTCTCACTTATTTCATTTAGTCCAAATTGCTTCCTAATTCATCGTGTATTGAAATCCCATGTAGAAATTCTGGATTTAAGGAACTTTGATGATTTGATGTGATATTAAATGGTACTCTTAAAAGAATTGATTTTGATGTTAAAGTTGAAAGTCCAGAATTTAAGGTGGTAGAATTTTAAGGGTTAATGTAGATGGAACTCGTGATTTGGACCCTTAGTATAATGATTTTGATGATTCTTATGTAGATGGGTTAATTCCTATTTAAATCCTATGAACATGATTTAATTTGGACGCCTACAAGTGGTAGATGTTAGGAGATTGATGGAAAAAAATTAAATAAACATGAACACCTTCATGATCCTAATTTTTGTGATTTTCGACTTAATCCGGGTTGGAAAATACGTAATAAACAATCATAAGATGATAACCTAAGTCATAGGAACTGTTATTAACAATTATCACAAGGTTTAAGCCTTTTAGAATTGGATTTGAATGGAAGAATGTAAATCCCGTAGTGAAATATAATACTGGGTTCGCACGCAGCGGTTCGCTCCCAAAATCGAACCGGTTAAGCTCCTATGGGTTTAGGTTGTAGGGTCTGTGGTTGTATCCGGGGTATTTTTAGATGTCCATGCGAGTTGGTGGGATCTTATACGGATAATTGTGGAATTTACTAAAAATAGAAATGTGACGTTACTACTATGAGGAAAGCTAAATTAACTAGATGGTTAATTATGGAAGTTAATAATTTACGTGATGGTTTATTGTTAACTAAGGATAATTATGGATAATCTTAATGAGGCAACTATGGGGTAATTATTAGGATGATTACCTTTACATATGGTATTATGTAACTATATTTTATTTGGACATACCTAGGTTTGACGACTGTCTGTTGGTCGGGATATCCGCATTCAGGACCTAGCACACATCGACACAAGTGGGCTAGGCGTAGTGTAGGTCATATTTTAGGGTCCATGTATCACCGCTAGGTATGGATCGTGCAATAGTGTACTGCTTAGGTAATGCACCAACTATATGTGTATTGTGTTGTCCGTGTTGGATAAGAGACTCCTCCGAAATTACAGATAGAGCACGAACAGGACACTATTGGTAGATGTCTTACTGTCATATATATGAGGACATATACATACACACACACACACACATATATATATATATATATATATATATATATATATATATATATATATATATATATATATATATATATATATATATGTGTGTGTGTGTGTGTGTGTGTGTGTGTGTGTGTGTATATAATTAATGAAAATGAATGGAAGGATTTCTTAAGTCTAAATATGTAGACTATAAAACATATGTCCAATACTATGTAGTATGTATGATGTTGATGTCGTCATTTTTTGGGTAGTATGTCTAAGACGATTTTGGAAATAGTAACTTGAATGTAAAAGATTCTATTTCAGTGTGCTTATCCGGTTAAAAGCATTCTTATATTGTTGTTAGTATTCATCCTTTATCTGTAGCGGGACTTGGGTGGTTATACGTGTAGCACTGCTTTTTGATGAGGGGTGATACATGTTATTAGGGGTGTGATATGCTACTTATTTGAGCGACGATGGAAAATCTACTCTTTGAATTAACTGTTCTTTCGCATAATAAATTTGGTAAGTTAATTCTTTCAAACTTTAGGGCGTTGACCTAAAATTATAAATATTTTCTCTCGCAGGTGCTCCAAGATAGGGATAGCAGGACTGTGAATAGTTCAGCCTTCCAGTCTCACATTGTGGATCAGACTTCCGCTCATTAATTCTAGATTAGGTTGCTACTATATTTCAGTTCTTTCTTTTTTACATTTGGATTATTGTATGGGTATAAGCCCGAAGTCTATTATATTTCTTGTTGGGTTGAGACACTTATGAGTATGTTGGGATTCATTCATATTATGTGATTGTTGAATTCTATTACTGCCTTGGATATTAATTTAAATTTAGTTGAAATTTCCTTCTTTGTTCACAAAAAAAATATTTTACATGGTTCGTTGCTGAGAATGATATAGATTGTGTAACAAGCCGTATATTTGACGTATTGTGTCTGGCCAACCTTTACGTGAGAAAAAGGGGGTTGTTATAGTTAGTATCAGAGCATCCAAGTTATAGTGTCCTTAGGATCCGTGTTGCATTCATTACATTTTGCGTTGCGTTCTTTGATATGTAGAGCCTATGCTTAGGATTCATTTTATTCTTACAATTTTTACTAATTCGAATCTTGTTTTCTTTCAGATGGGAAATAGAAGGAAGTGTTGACCTAGGCGTGTAGTCGCGTCCACTACAGATGAAGAGGCTCAACCGGAGCCACAGTAGCAACCTTGGTCCCCAATAGCCCAACCCATTATTACCCCAGAAGATATCGCTACCATCATGACCTAGGCGATCTCTACCTCGATGGAAGAAATGCTCTAGCATTTTCCACCCCCATAGGCATAGAAACAACCACCACCACCACCGCAGAAGATGGCATTACCATCCTAGGCACCGGGGTTAATATGGGATAGATTAAGGGAGGCCTTCACAAAAGGGCCAACCTCTAGAGTTGGCAGATAGTCTAGACATTTTAGTGGCAAGGAGGTGGAAAAAGGATATTCAACGGAACTTACGGATAGTGGAGTGTACTGCAACTCAGAGGAAAAATGTTGGCCCTGTTTTGTCTTGTGAGGGTAGCACTCCACTGGTGGGAGTCAGTTACTTTAGTTGCAGAGAGTGATAGCTTGACTATAGACGAGTTATGGGATACATTCGAGGGGGAGTATTTCCCTCAGGCGATGCAGTCAGAGATGATGAGTCACTTCATGGACCTCAGACAAGAGGGTTGCATGGTGGTGGAGTATGAGGAGGAGTTCATTTCCATCTCTTACTTTGCAAAAGAGGAGGTGGACACGGAGCAAAGGAAGATGGACAAGTTTATAGTAGGATCATCCTGGCATATCAGGAAGGAACTTTTAGGGAACCCGACATTCACTATGTATAATCAGATGGTGAACGCCGCCCTTCTACACTGCCAGGACCACGAGGCCTTTTAAAGAAACAAAAGTGAGAAGAGACATGAGCTAAGACGTCAAACCCGCAGGGTAAGGTGGGTGGAGGTAGAAGTCATGGGCCCAAGCATTTTAGGGGTCCTCCATCTACAAATCAGCATAAGCGATTTTGGGGTTCTGATAATCAGAATAGGTAGGGACAGCAGGACCATGGGCATTAGGTCCAACGATATAAAGTCCATCAGGGCCAACAGGTAGAGAAATACCCATTTAACGGGAATTGTTACACTTATGGTGAGAGGGGCCCTACGTTGAGGTGGTGTCCTTGAGGTAATCAGACACCTTAGGAGCAGGGTGGTCAGAGAGGATATTCGACGCCACAGGGGTAACACCAACAATTATCATCTCCAAGAGTTGTATCACCAACCATATCGAAACTACCTGCTCCACCTTAGGGGCAACCATCACAGCTGCAGTACAGACGGGTGTACCATATTGTGCTGGCAGAGAGAGGGTATGCTTCCTATCTTTGGGCATGAGGGTCGTATTTTATTTCACATAGGAGAATCTCATTCATTCATTAGCACTCGTTATGCATGGGAGACTGGGATGATAGACTTTTCTTCTGATAGTATACTGCACATAGATTCACCTGTGGGTAGAGGGGCACCCATACGTTCGGCATGTCGGGGTCGAGATTGGGAGACTCACATTTTTAGAAGACTTACTGCTACTATATATGCACGAGTATGATGTCATACTAGCGATGGATTGGCTAGCTACGTACATAACCTGTGTTGATTATTACAGTAGGTCATTCGTCTTCATTATTCCAAGGAAGGAGATGTACCTGGTTGTGATGTCGCATCTCGAGGGTGGGTCGAGCATGCACTTATACTATATTTAGGATGAGACTTCTTCGGAGGTCATAGTGTCGCTAGATTCCATCCCAAGAGTTAGAGAGTCTTTTTGTGTATTTTGGGAGATCTCAGGGTTGCCACCTAGTCGGGAGATAGACTTCGTGATTGATTTGATTCCGAGCACGAAGCTTATTACCCGTACATCGTATCGAATGGCTCCTCTAGAGATGATGGAGCTTTGGGAACAGATTGAGTAGTTATTGGGACAGGGGTTCATTAGGAGGAGTACTTCGTCGTGGGGTGCTCCAGTTTTGTTCATTAAGAGGAAGGACCGATCTTTGCAACTTCGTATTGACTACATGGAGTTTAACAAAGTCACCATAAGGAATAAATATTCGTTTCCCCGAATTTATGATTTGTTTGACCAGCTGAGGGGTGATACGTATTTTTGTAAGATTTATTTGAGATCGAGCTATCATCAGTTGAGGGTTTGGGAGAAATATATCTTGAATATGACATTTCTTACGAGATACGGGTCATACGAGTTTTTGGTTATGCCTTTTGGGCTAACCAACAAGACAATAGTGTTAATGGATTTGATGAACTGGGTATTCAGGTATTTTTGATCAGTTTGTCTTAGTGTTTATTGATGACATCCTGTTATATTTTTGGACTACAGAGGAGCACGCGCAACATTTACGGGTAGTTTTATAGACACTACGAGACCACCAGCTGTATGCTAAGTTCGAGAAATGTGGTCTTGGTTGCGAGAGGTGTTGTTCTTAGTCCACGTTGTGTCTCAGAGGGAAATATCAGTGGACCTGGGGAAGTAATTTGTAGTGATGGCGTGGGGATAACCCATAACACCCATCGAGTTACGTAGTTTTTTTGGATTAGCTGGGTGCTATCATCAATTCATTCAGGGGTTCTCAGGGGTTCTCAAACATATTCGGGCCATAGTGAACTTGACGAGGAAGGATGTGACGTTTGTTTGGGATGATGCATGCCACCAGGCATTTGATGAGCTGAAGACTCGATTGACTATAGCACTGATGCTGTCATTACTTCAGGAAGGGATAGACTATAACGTCTTCACAGATGCATCATTGAGGGGACTTGGAGGGGTATTGATGCAGGAGGAGAGGCCGATAACTTATTCTTCACATAAGCTAAAGCCTTATGAGGGACATTACCCTACCCACGACTTGGAGTTAGCAGCCATGGTTATTTCACTACGAGTATGTAGGCATTATCTCCTTAGGGAGAAGTTCTAGCTATTCACAAACTATAAGAGCCTACAATACTTGTTCACGCAACGAGAGTTGAATATGAGGCAGGGGAGATGGCTAGAGTTTATAAAGTATTACTAGTTCAACATTGAGTA
The DNA here is from genome assembly GCA_949130495.1 of Sambucus nigra. Taxonomy (NCBI): domain Eukaryota; kingdom Viridiplantae; phylum Streptophyta; class Magnoliopsida; order Dipsacales; family Adoxaceae; genus Sambucus; species Sambucus nigra. The sequence continues at coordinate 365,609,711 of OX422220.1, read as the reverse complement.
TCACCCTAGGAAGTCGAATGTCGTGGTAGAGGCTTTGAACTTTAAGCTGATATTAGAGCTAGTGGGGGTAGAGAAGGAGAAGTGGAAATCACTTCATGTGGATGACAACTAGATCCATGCCTCTCGAGGTCATTATTCGGGTTGTGAAGGCATAAGTAGGAGATCAACTGTGACAGGAGCGGGTTAGGCAGTTGTTATTCGAGGGGGCAGAGCACTACTCTATTGGGTCAGATGGAGGATTGAGATTTTACGACAGGATAGTTATCCAAGATTCCTAGGAGTTGAGGCGAGCCGTTATGTCTGAGGCTCACGATTATTGTTTTACGATACATCTCAAAGGGAATAAGATGTATCATGAAATGCGATGTCAGGATTATTGGGACAATATAAAAAGGGATATAGTAGTTTTTATGTCTATGTGTGCTATGTGTCAGTTAGTGAAGGTGGACCATCAGAATCCTTCAGGTGTGTTACAACCTTTGAAGATCCCGATGTTGATATGGGAGATTATCTCCATGGATTTTATCACTGGGCTACCTACATCACAGAGGGGGCACAATTCCATCTAGGTGATTATTGACAGGCTGATGAAGGTGGCTCAATTCTTATTGGTTCGGATAGACTATAGTTTAGAGCAGTAGACCAGGATTTTTCTCACAGATATTGTGAAATTACATGGGGGGTCGCTTAACATTATGTCGGATAGGGAAATGATATTGGTGTTCATTTTTATAGGAGGTTTCAGCAGGACTTAGGGGCAGAGTTGAGGTTGAGCAACTCATATCATCCCCAGATCGATGGGAAGACGGAGAGGATGAACTTAATGTTGGAGGATATGCTACAGATGTGCAATTAGACTTTAAGAGGAGATGGGAGATGTATTTTACCTTGGTGGAGTTTGCGTATAACAATATCTACCAGTTCACGATTAGGATAGCACCGTCATTCACCCTCATGCTGGTTGGAGGTGGGGGAGAATATATTGCTCGGACCAGAGTTCATTCAGGACAACTCAGACAAGGCGGAGATAATTCGGGCTAGGATTCGAATTGCCCAAGATAGGCAAAAGAGAAATGTGGATACGGGTCGAACACACTTTGATTTTAATTTCGGGGATTAACTGTTGATTAAGGTGTCTCCCATGAAGGGAGTGATGAGATTTAGGAAGAACGGGAAGTTGACTCCATGATATGTGGGACCATTCCCTATCCATAAGAGGATTGGGCCCGTAGCATACCGGTTGGGACTATCAGACCACTTATAGAGGATGCATAACCTTTTCCACACATCTGCATTGTGAAGGTTCCATAGAGATGAGATAGCTTACCATCATATTGATATTGATGAGATAGAGCTCCAGGCAGACGCTACTTACGAGGAGAGACCCATAGCCATTTTTACCGTAGGGAGCGTCGATTTCGATCTAAGGTTATTCCATTGGTATGTGTGCAGTGAGGACATCATAAGGAGGATAAGTTAACTTGAGAGAGGAGGACGATATGCAAGTGAAATATCTGAAACTCTTCTAGTCGTGATGTTTTGAATTTCGAGGATAAAATTCCATTATTAGGGGGGGAGAATGTAATACCCCATATTTTTAGAATAAAATAAAACTATTTAAAAAAAAACTAAAATTTGTAGGAATTAAATTAAATTGGTCAATTTAATTAATTAAGTTATGAATAAATTATTTAATTATTATTCACTGTTATGTGAAATTGACTTTACACTGTAAATAAAATAATTTCATATGCATTGAATAATTAATATATGATGTGCGACACAATTGAAATGTATAGTTGTTGAATAAAAATATTTGTGACACGTTTCGAGAGGTTCTATGGGCTCGTTTAGGTGTTTTAGACCTTTAGAAATGGTCTCGGGGTACATATATATGAGTTAGGAGGTTATTGGACTAGTTGAGATGTGTATTTGGGTTCATTTGAGTGTCCAAAGTTTAGTCCTAAGGCCCAACTCAAATGTGAGCCTTAATTACATTAATTGGGAGTTTACAAACTCCCCCTCATTTACATCAAAGTACCCTAAAAGAAATTTTGGGAGAGAAAGGAAAGAACACTTGTAAGGGAATTACGAGAAAAAGATCTAAGGAGGAATCCAAGAAGCCAATCAAGAAATCGTTCAAGACTTAAGGCATGAATTTTCTTGATCGTGTACTAAAATCCCATGTAGAAATTCTGGATTTAGGGACCTTTGATGATTTGATGATGATGATATTAAATGATACTCTTGGAAGAATTGATTTTGATGTTAAAGTAGGAAATCCATAATTTAGGATGGTAGAATTTTAAGGGTTTATGTGGATAGAACTAATGATTTGTACCCTTAGTATAATGATTTTGATGATTCATATATAGAGGGGTTAATCCCATTTAAAGCCTGAGATTTTGATATAATTTTGATGCCTATAGATGGTAGATGTTAGGAGATTGATAGATAAAAATTGAATAAACATGAACACTTTCATGATCCCAATTTCTGTTATTTAGGACTTAATCCGGGTTGGAAAATATGAAATAAATAATCATAAGATGATAAACTAAGTCATAGGGACTATTATTAATAATTATCACAAGGTTTAAGCCTTTTGAATTGGATTTGAATGGAAGAATGTAAATCTCGTAGTGAAATAAAATACTGGGTTCACAAGCTCCTGCAGGGGCGAACCGGTTCTCCCCTAAGCCGAACCGGTTTGACTTTTGAGGGTTTAGACTGTGGGGTCCATGGTTGTGTTAATGGTATTTTTAATTGTCCATGCGAGTTGGTGGGACCGTGTACGGATTATCATGAAATTTATTAAAAATGGAAAAGTGATGTTACTAATAAGAGGAAAGCTAAATTAACTAGATGATTAATTCTATGTTATAAAAGAAAGGAAATTAATAATTTACTTGATGGTTTATTGTTAACTAAGGATAATTACGGTTATCTTTACGGGGAAGCTATGGGGTAATTATTAGGATGATTACTTTTAGATATGGTATTATGTAATTATATTTTGTGTGGACAAGTCTATGTTCGTGGACTGTCCTATCGGTCGGGATACACGCGTTCAGGATTGTAGCACACGTCGGCACAGGTGGGTTAGACGTAGTGAAGGTCATATTTTAGGTACTATGTAGTAGCGCCGCTTATCATAGATAAGTGTTGATGCTAGGATCCATGTGTCACCGCTAGGTATGGCCCGTGCAATAGTGTACTGCATAGGTACCTCCCTAGTTGTATGTGTATTGTGTTGTCTGTGTTAGATAAAAGACTCTTCCGGACTTACGGATAGAGCACGAATGTGATGCTATTGGTAGATGCCTTAGTGTCATTATATATATATATATATATAGGGAGAGGTTCACAAGTGGACCAAAAGAATGGACTTTTTAATGGACCTTAACAAAAAACACATAATAACACATTAATTTTAATTCCTATAGTGTAATTGGTCCGCGTCAGCGGCACCCGAGACCACACCTTCACCCCACTAACCCCCCCCCCACCCCCACCCACCCACCCCCACCGTCCCCCACCCCCCAACCACCACCATCACCATAGCAGCCCTTGTGGCAGCTCTTATGACAGCAGGGCTGCCATGGGGGTGGGGGTGGGAGGGTGGGGGGTGGGGTGGGGGGCGTGTGGGGGGTGGGGGATCGATCGTCACCCGTATTTGGTGCCGCTGGCGCGGATCAATTACACTATAGGAATTAAAATTAATGTGTTATTATGTGTTTTTTTGTTAAGGTCCATTAAAAAGTCCATTCTTTTGGTCCACTTGTGAACCTCTCCCTATATATATATATATATATATATATATATATATATATATATATATATATATATATATATATAGTTAATGATAATTAATGGAAGGATTCACTACACCAAATCTGCCCATTTGTCAAGGTCATTGACCTTGACAAATTCACCTTGTCAAGGTCAATGACCGTGACATTTCGAGGCGAGACAACTTTTTTTGTCACGGTCGTGTCACGGTCATTGACCTTGATAAAAAACTCGCGTTTTGTGTCACGATCGTGTCAAGGTCAATGACCGTGACACGTTTGTCACGGTTATAAACCGTGACAAAACCGTGACAAAACCGTGACCCCTCTTGCCCAGAATTGTCACGGTCATTGACCGTGACACGTCCGTGACAACTTTGTCGCGGGCTTGTCACGGTCAATGACCGTGACAATTATGGGCAGAATTTAAAAAAAATCTGCTGGGCAGTATGGCCACCGCCACTGCCCATTAGTATATTTGTACCTGTTATAGCAACGTTGTACCTGTTCCAAACATCATATATCCAACACAAACTAAAGATAATGGAAATATATATTCATGACGATATAATCCAAATATTCAAAGTAAAAACAATAAACATGACGATATAATCCAAATATAATTAAAATGGACAAACTTAAAAATAATGTTACTACATGTCTTGGATAAAACTGAGGAGGTGAGTAGGCCACACGACATACGAATTGACGCACCCACTAATATACGTCGTGCCACATTGTTCGCGCAATCACAATAGGGAGTTCTCCTTCCCGGGTATGACATGCGTGACGAGCACCCTGGACTCCATCTCTTGAAGCACACGTCCATGGACTATTCCACCCTCGACGATATTCGGGTCCCTCAACCCCCGCCCTATCCGCTGGCCATCAAATACGTCCAATATGAACACGCTCGGCCAACCAATTGTCGACAATGGTCTATTGGAGGGCGTCAAATAGGGAAGTGGATCGTCGAAGTACGAACGTGTCGGTGATGAAGCAGCGAGGTCCACATCCTCGTCATCCTGCGCCTCGTCCTCCCGCACCTCCTCCTCCACCGCCTTCTCCTTCCCATTCCCTTTCCCTTTACGGTCTCCACCCAACGTACGCTTCATGAATGCGTACATATCTTGGACCGTCGCCTCCAAACGGGACAGCTTCGCGTCGTGTGAATCCACCGTTCGAGACAACCCGGTGTCACTCGTCTCCAATCCGATGATCCTAGATTTGGCCACCCGCGAGCTCACTCCCCTTGTCCTCCCTTTGCGATCAGAGCCAAGCACTTGGCTGAGTGCGTCTGTGGACAAAGATGCCTTGTCGGCATCAGACTGCGACTCATTCACTTCCTTAAGCTTTGCCTGAAACGACAAAAAGCACATGATTAGTAAAATAAGTAAACTAAAAAATTATAACGTAATTAACAATAATTAAACTGTCGGATTACTTACAATCGTGGCCGCGACGCTTGGGGACACCTCCTTGTCCTTCCCCTTCTTCGTTCGAAGAGCCACATAAGTATCGAACCTATGTGGCTTACCCCCTGGCCCACTCCCTACCCCCTGAAATAAAATAGAGTAAAGTAAAATTAGTATCGGCCCCGTAAAGTAAAATAATATCCAATAATATATTTCTGTAGTTATAGATAAATTAAATCTTACCTGCATCCTATGCTCCACCTCAGCGTAAGAGGTCCGGCCAGAGTAGTGCACGTCCGTCTTTTTAGCCCGATTTTCCCTCCCCGATTGGCGAGATGCCAATTGTCGATCCTCGATCTCATTGTCAATGAACTTTTGCCATTGTGCCAATGAGATCGGCTCCTTGGGCGGGACGGATCCGAGCCATTGTAAAATGGACTCTCGTGTTTTTTCAAAGTACCGTGTCCGCATATTTTTCTTCCACGTCTTGTGTTGCTCCGTCAACTGCTCCAAGACGGAATCGCGTAGCTTTGGATCCAAGTTGAATTGTTCCTGTCCAACAAATACAATGTTAGTTGCGAATAAATATAAATATAAATATAAATTGAAATATTCATATAAATATTACCTGTAGTGCCGCCCAAACAGCTAACTTGAGCTCATACGGTACCTCCTTCCAACTCATAAACCCCGGGCCGATGACCGTCTTTAGCAGCTCGAGGGATCTCGCTAAAAGCTCTGACTTGTTTTCGACGGTAATCCCAAATTTTCAATATTTGGGGAGCCTAGCGGCGGAGGAGCCCTCGTCACCTCCGCTACCACCGAACCCAGACGACATCATCATAAACAGCATCATCATCTTCGCCTTAACATCTGAAGGAGACATTTTTGCTGTAAAAAAAATGTTATTAGTACAGATAAAAAAAAATGTTAATAGTACACATTTCGTTTTACCTAATTGAATTAATTGAATTAATAGTACAGATAAAAAAATGTTCCATCTATATTATAACGTATGTGTAAGTTCCGTCAATACCATTTCGTTTCAATTTTGTAATATTATGTTTTTTCCAAATATTTAAAGAGTTATTAAATGGGTGCCCCACCCCCACCCCCACCCACCGCCACACACACACGCACACCTACGCACCTACGCGCACACACACACACACACACCCCACCCTTACCCACCCCACCCCACCCCTCCCCCACCACGACCGTGACAACTACATATATTGTTTATCAATAAAATTATGACATGAGATAATTATAATTGTAGCATAAATTTCATTATCATGGGTTTTACCTAATTGAATTAATTTCATGAATAAAATTATTATCAATTTAAATAAAAATATCAATTATTATCCAATATTTTTGAATGAAATATTTATTTTGAATGAAAATATCAATTATTATCCAATTATTATCCAACTATTATCAATTATTTATTTTGAATGTAAATAATATTCAAAACCCCACCCACCCCACCCCCACCCCCTCCCGATGTTTATTATCCAACTATTATCCAACTATTATCAATTATTTATAAAATTGATGTCTACTTTTAGTGTTGTGTATATATGTTAGTTGATGCCATTATATTTTTACCCTAATTAGATTCTAAGGTTATCTCAATTTATATTTTAAGTTCGTATCCATTTGTGATGTTCAAGTAGTTTGAAATGTTGGAATTATATACTATTACTTTGACCGTTAGTTTGTGCACCAACTAAATTGAACATCACACACACACACACCCCACCCCACCCCACCCCACCCCCTGCCCCCCTCCACCACCCCCTCCCCCACCACACACCCCCCCCACACACACACACCCCACCCCACCCCACCCCCTACAAGTCTAAGGATGTTCTTGATTAAACATGGGAAATCTCATATCGTTTGCAAAAAGTTCATAGATTCTTAATCCCTAGGGTTATGGATATTAAATTTCTTTCACAATTATTTCTTCGATTGCGATGGGTGAAGTTCAATTATATGTTAGAACAATAGATCCTCGCAAGTTGGTCAATCATTGTGTGAATAGGTATGAGATCATAATTTGGAGGAATTCACGTCCAAGAAATAATTTGGATTGTGATACCCCTTGATAGACTTATATGTTTTGTTTACCCGACCGATGAACTATTTTATAATCCTATAGAATTAAGTTTTAGAATCAATGAATTGATCAGATATTCATTAAAATCGGTTAGTAGAAAATTTATTTAACCAAGAGGGTATCGAAAACATAACGTGGGGAATCATAATATACCGTAATCAACTTTAATAATAAGAACACATTCTTTCGAGTGATTTATAAATAATTAAATTTGAGTGCAATCATGATTATTTAGTGGAATGAATCGTGATTAAATAAATAAAGGATATAAATTAGACGGTTATAAATTGGGATTTCCTAGTATTTACTTTGAATCCAGTTTATTTATTTATCTTTGGTCCCTAGTATAGTCATTGCCCAAGTAGTAGGAGCGAAACTCTATAAAACCTTAGTTTAGCTAAAGCCCGTGAATTATCCCTCCCCCACCACACACCACCACACACACACACACACACACCCCACCCCACCCCCTACCCCCCTCCACCACCCCCTCCCCCACCACACACCACCACACACACACACACCCCACCACACCCCACCCCCTGCCCCCCTCCACCACCCCCTCCCCCCCTCCACCACTCCCTCCCCCAAAACACACCACCACACACACACACACACCGCACCCCACCCACCCCACCCCCTGCCCCCCTCCACCACCCCCTCCCCCACCCCGCCCCACCCCCCACACACGCACACACATACACACATATATATATATACACATACACATATAAATATACACACAAATATATATATAAATGGAAGAGAGAGAGAGAGAAATTGGACCTGAAAGTAGAGAGAGAGAGAGAGAGAGAACAGCGTCGAGAGAGAGAGAGAGAGGGGGAGGGAACGGTGGGAGGGAAAAAAGAAGGGGGAAATGGTTTTTTCTCGAAAAGTTGTCACGGTCATGTCAAGGTCAATGACCGTGACAATTAGTTGTCACGGTCGTGTCAAGGTCAATGACCGTGACATAAAACGCGTGTTTTTTTTGTCACGGTCAATGACCTTGACAAGGCTGGCCGGCTGAAAGGTGACAATTTGCCCATTTTGGTGTAGTGATTTCTTAAATCTAAAGATGTAGACTATAAGACACAAGTCCAATACTATATAGAATGTATGATGTTGATGTCGTCATTTTTGAGGTAGTATGCTTAGGATGATTTAGGAAATAGTAACTTGAATGTAAACAATTCTATTTCAGCATTCTTATCTCGTTAAATGCATTCTTATATTGTCATTAGTATTCATCCATTATCTGTGGCGGGACTTGGGTGGTTATACGTGTAGAAATACTTTTAGATGAGGGGTGAGACATGTAACGTATGTGAGAAACGATGGGAAATATACACTTTGAATTAATTGTATGGTTGCACAATAAATTTGGTAAGACAATTCTTGCTCACTTTAGGGCACTGACTCAATATTATAATTGTTCTCTCTCCCCAGGTGCTCCTAGATAGGGATAGCATGACTGTGGACAGTTCAGCCTTGCAGTCTCGGATTACGAATCAGACTTCCTTTCATTGTTTCTAGATTAGGTTCCTACTATATTTAAGTTATTTCCTTTTTATATTTGGATTATTGTATAATCATAAGCCCGAAGTCTATTTTATTTCTTACTAGGTTGAGACAATTATGAGTATGTTGGGATTTATTCATATTATGTGATTTCTGGATTCTATTATTGCCTTGGATATAAATTTAAATTCAGTTGAAATTTCCTTCTTGGTTTACAAATAAATATTTTATTTGGTTCAATTTTCAGAATGATATAGATTTCATAACAAGCCCCATCTTCGACGTATTGTGTTTGACCAACCTTTACGTGAAAAAATGAGGGTTGTTACATGCCTGATTAGGTAGTTAATCATTTTCATAGTTGATGGTGTAAAAATCTATGAATTAAAGGTTCAAAGATTGGAACTTTACTCAATTAATTAAGAGATGTGGGTCGTAATTAATCTCTGATTTGAATTGATAATTAGTTGATGTTGGTCATGTAGGAATGTCGAGTTTATAATGATGATGATATAGAACATTGATAGGATGGTTGAATTAATGAAAATTCAATTTGGGTAAATTCCGAGTTTGTTAGAACTGATGTTTGTTTTTGGATCCTAGGGTTTTGATAATGGAATTGAGGTTATTTTTATGATATAATTCTTCTGGGATGTTAGTATATGTAGGATTTTAGTGTTATAATTGGGGTGGTTTAGGACCTCCATTAAGGGTTTGGAGGAAAAAAATCCAGGAAGAATATGACAAGTATCCCAGTGAACCGAACTAGTTTGCTGGGGGATATGGTATGGTCGCGACCCTCGGACATATGTTGATGACCGCCTCCGTTGTATGTGTTTACGTTTGGGATTTGGTGGTGAGATCCTGACCCGGTAGCTCAGTGTGATGTGTGATACCTGGAGCCCATTAACAAACGAGGGATGTATCCGCGAGGTCCACACTCTAGGGATATGGTTATACGTATATAACAAGTGATATATATATATATATATATATATATATATATATATATAAACTAGTGTATGCCCGTGCCTGAAGGCACGACGAAATTTTCCAAAGTACATAATTGAAAAATGGTGAAAATTTCCAATGTACGTAATTGCAAAACGAACAAAATTTCATTCCCTAACAAAACAAATTGTAATTTTAAAAAAATGGTCTTCAAAAATTTTGGCAAAATTTCTTTTGTTTATAGGACTATCCACTTTGTTTAAAATACAAAAAATACACCAACAAAACTAATATTATTATATAATAACAATACTAATTGTTTCTCCTAAACATAGGGACGCTTTGCAATCTTGCAACTAATACCAACTACTAAGATAAGCATAACCTATTTAACTCCAAAAACCAACAAAAGAACATAATATTTTTTATAATAATATAACATTTTTAACTCCAAAAACCAACAAAAAAACATAACCTAGCAGGTAACTCGGGTTGATGGCATGGTATTAAATTTTATTCTCTTGGGCACAATTTATAAACAATTTAAAAAACATAATTTTTAAAAAATAATGTAACAATTTTAAATGACAATTTTAATACTTACATTTTAAAAAAAACAGTCAAAATAGTTTTACATTGAGCCTTGCGCCCGATGTGTCAAATGATTCAAAAGTACGCGTAAAAAACAATTCACCCGCTCCAAGTTACCTGGAGACACGTGCTCATATTTTCTTGCTTTTAAGCTTTGTTAGGCTCAAGATGATAAAAAAGCTTGATCCTTGTGCTCATATTTCACCTGCTCCAAAAATGCTTTGTGAGGCTCAAGATAATAAAAAAACTTTCAACTAAATGATACCTACTTACTTTTAAGAAATGCTTTTTTAATAGAACTTATGAGAAATATTTGAACACGTAAGGATCGAACACAATTTTTTTTATATAATCTATAGAAAGGATTAGAGAAACGAATACAAAAACTATAATAATGATCAATCGTCTTATCCACTTATGATTTAAAAAATAAATAAAAAAAAAAAAAAGTATATTGGCAGCAGCAAAATTTTAACATTGCTCTGTTGAAGCCATAAAGATTACTTGGACTACACAAACACCGTACGCTGTAAATAAAAAGACTCGTGCGTATGTCAAAACTGCAGCATACACCACCAATAAAGGCCATCATTAGGCTACTGTTGCCACAAGTTGTAGCACATATCAACACTAATTGAGAATATGTTTCTGTGGTAGTAGGCAACTAATAAATGGTCGTGTGGTCGTCTCATACAATGATGTCAAATTGCTGCCAGAACAAGTCAGTCCCTAAATCAAACCATCATTTTTAGGTGAGATGTACTCCAAATGTTATATAAAAATTAATGAAATAGTATCTTATAGCACTGCAATAAACATAACATATTATAGCACCAATCTACAAACCAACTTTTACCCTTGTATGAATTAATAAAATAGCAGATTATAGCGGTGTGTAATTGACATCTCGATGATTCGTCTCAATTTGAATCACTAAAATAACTCATTTGAAAACTACGGTCCAACACCTTACCATCATAGTTCAAACCTACAATCCAATGCATTTGATGAAATTCTCACATGCGGTGTAGAGGTATTTCAAACAAATTGAACCACCGACTACAATCGTGAGCCTACACCCACTACAACGCATTTGGATCTCTCATAATTAGAGATGCACCATCAACCTAACAGCAAATAAATAAAACAAAAAGGTCAAAACAATTGTTTTTTCCTGCATTGAATCTTTACCTGACGTTGACTTATTACAATTGAAAGGTGTTCAGAACATTGAAAAATAAACCGAGGTTACAACGAAATGATAATGATCAGCACGTTTTGATAGAGAGTTGTCCATTAACCTCCTCATCTATCAATAACAAAAGGTAGAGGACAAACCCGTGCAACAACTTCCTCATAACCTATTGCTCCATTTATCTAACTAGAGAAGAAAAGACTTCATTTTTCTCAATCATTAGAGACCTAAAACACTAATGAGCAGGTAATAATGGAAGTTGTGTCTATAATTGTACGTGGGCTGCAATGATGAACTAATACGGACACATCCACATGGGGCATATGTATAGATACCATTGCAGGAAGTAAGGTTTGGATGATCAGATCACATCATAAAGGTCATTGTGGAAAGTAAGATTTGGATTATCAGACCGTATCAAATCACTTGTATAGATGCAATTGCGGATATAACACATCACAAAGTTTTAGATGATTGGGTTCATTGACAGTCATCTTTAGTAATACAAAAATATTAATGCATTTCAGAGCCATAGAACCTGTAGAAGCAACAATATTACAATACTTGGTTTGCATAAATTGAGACCAAATATTATTATCAACTTTACACTTCTAAGTTAATTTCATTCAAGAAGCTTTAGAGATTTCTTCCATACTCCTAATTCCCAAACCTCCCTCCTCTATAAGAAAACACAATTCCCTCTTTTTAAGCCACTGAAACTTCTTGCCATGATATTTGTTAGTACCCCAAAAAAATCACTGAAGATCTTTTCGATACTGTTTAAAATGCTTTTAGGAGGAGATAAAGCTACCAGCGTGTATAAAGGTATAAAACATAACACATAATTAAAAAGGACAAATCTAAGTAAAACACCATGCCATAAAATGTTATGAACCCAAGATCTAAAAGTAACTACTTACCTAAAGTGACGTAGAAAAAAATCAAATATCTAAACCAATAATGATATGAAGTTGAAATTAATTTTCCCAAAACTAATTTGCGTCTCAAACTAATTTGCATAACGAAGCCTCATACCACGACTATTGAAATCCTATCAAGTAAAATCTTGAATGCTATCAACTAATATCAATGTAACGTAGACTAATATACACTGCTGTGTAATTCATTTATCTTAAATGAAAAGCACACATGATATAGAGATTAGATACCATTACCGAGCACAATATACGCAACCGAAGCAGGTGACTATGAGAGACATGCGTTAGACAAATGAAAACACGTAAGAACAAAAATAATAGAACAAACATAATAGAACATCAAAAAACACATGTTTGTTGGGTATTGTCTCTTGACATAAATACCATTGTAATAGAACATCCAAGAAGTAGATTCTACTATTGTAAAAGATACAAAGATACTCAAGTTGATCATGTGCTTGAACCAAGATATTTCTACCATTAGGAAGTATTTGTACGTGTGTTGATACCAAAATTAGTATGCTGATGTGGACGAATAACAAGAAGACACCTGTCAATATACGTGGCACAATAGCAACAAGGAAGATTGTTTCCCCTACCAACATACTCACTCCGAGGAACACCAACCCTCCGAGGAACTCTTGGACGACGAGCAACTAAGGCGGTTCGAGCTGCACCTCGACCACAGCATTAATTGCCAGATAATCAACAGTTTAACTATTCATTAAATGCTTATCATCTTGACGCGCACGTTTGAAGAACATTAAATGAATTACCCTTTCATATGTGCATCATTTAATGTAACACCCTTTCATGTACAACCTAAGGGCTATAAATACCTTGTATCACCCTCATTCAAAGGGACCGGAATTTCTTGAGAGAACTTGTAATCGAGAATTCCTAAACATTCAGCAATAACATAACAGTGGACGTAGGTCATTCATACAAGGCTGAACCACTTTAAAAATATCATGTCTCATTTATTTATCTGTGATTAAATTATTAGAGTGATCTAATTTTTTACATCAACAGATTGGCGCCGTCTGTGGGAACGATTGTTATTATCGCTTTTCACCAAAAATCATTCATCATCAATGGTAGATAACCCGGAATCCAGTAATCGAAATGCTGGAAATGCTGGAAATTCTCCAAATCCCTCTGCACCTCCAGATCTGGCTGGGATTATGACGAATCTGGCCCAAGGACAAACCGCCATGCAAGAAACAATGAGGCAACTCATACAGACCCTTCATGGCGGTGCACCTGCATGTTCAGGACAACGAAGTGATCAGAGGCAAACTTATTTACTTCCTTCACGATCCAGGCGTACTGAGTCATATCGTAATGAGGAATCTGATGATTTCTCTTATCAACCTGGGCGAACTTCGTCAATAAGGGCTACAGATACTGATCAACGTATCACTCTCTCTCCAGAAAGACCCAGTGTCGTGGAAAGACTAAGTAGGGTGTCTCCTTTCAGTCGATTAGGCCCTAGGAGGAATAGGAGTCCACCTAAGACCATGTCAAGGAGTTTTCGACGACCATCAGATCTAAGAGAAGGATCAGCACAATCACGACCAGTTGCTCGTCAAGAAAGATCTCAAGAGGCCACATCAGAACAATTAATTGCACGAACTAATAAGCCCGAGGAAGGAAACGATGCGTGGAAGGGTTCCATTCAGCGTTTGGAGGATAGATTGGGAGATATGGCTAAGGCGAGGAATCCCTTACAACGAACTTTTGTTCAAGGAACACCTTTTGTCCAGGCCATTGTGGGTTTTCCTACCCCATCAAAGTTTAAAGCACCAGTGGTGACCCCCAAATATGATGGAAAGACAGATCCTGTTCTTCATATAGAGCAATATCAAGCTGCCGCCGATATCTATGCTGTCCCCGACGAGATGAGATGCAGAGCATTCTCAGGAACTCTTACTGGAGCTGCCCAGATATGGTACAACAATCTTCCTCGGGGTAAGATTTCAACTTTTTTTCAGTTGGCCGAGTTGTTCATCGGCAATTTCTGTTTTGGAGCAAAACCAGTAAAACGAGTAGCACACTTGTTAAGTGTTAGACAAAAATTTGGTGAGAGTACTAGAGATTACATAACTCATTTCAATAACGAGAAGCTGGAAGTCATAGATTATGAGGAAAAGACAGCAATCACCGCCTTGATGAGTGGGTTGTTGCCTAATAAGTTGTATTACACTTTGGCGAAAGATCCACCTAAAACTATGTCAGAGTTGATGGCAAAAGCGGCCAAAATCATGAATGCCGAGGAGGCTATGGCTGCGAAGAAGAATATGGATAAAGAAACTAAGGTGGAAGACGACAAATCCAAGAAGAAAGAACATAAGGGCAATGGCGGTGACAAGCATTCCAAGAATAATAGGTTGTCATGGGAAGTCCTGAAGAAATTCGATGATTATACTCCTTTAAAAATGGGTATTAATCATGTCTTGGAAGAAATCAAGAATAGCGAGGAGGTAAAGTGGCCGAAGAAATTGAGGTCAGACCCTGATGCGAGGAACAGGGATAAATATTGCGAGTTCCACAAAGATCATGGCCATATGACTAAAAATTGCATAGCTCTTCAGAACGAGATTGAAACACTCATCCGAAGAGGAAAGCTAGCAAAATATGTTGATCGGGGAGGTGAAAGAAGAAATAATGATCGAACCAGAGAAAGATCTAGATCTCCTCGACGAGCAGAGGAGAAAAAGAAAAGGGATCATGAAGATGATGCCGAGGATGACCTCGATCTTCCTAAGAAACCAAGACAGCCAGAACGAGAGGTATTTTCCATACGTTTTGGGTCATTTAATTGTAATGTTATTACAGGAGGAGACGCAGGAGGAGGAGATCTTACTGCAGAAAGAAAAGCTTACCTCGGAGAGGCACAAGCTTGCTCGTATATTCAGCGAATAAATTTGGCCGAGGAGGATCGTCCGAGGAAGGTAAACAAAGAGAAGCTGGTTATTGGCTTTTCAAAAAATGACCTGGCAGGTGTTCTTTACCCTCACGACGACCCTTTAGTGATCAAAATGAGGATGAAAGAAGTAGTAATTTCAAGGGTGTTGGTAGACAATGGTAGTTCGGCAGACATCATATACTATTCATGCTTTGACAGCTTGAATTTGAAATTATCTCAATTGGAACCTTATCACAGACCCCTTCTGGGTTTTGCTGGCGAGAAAGTTTTTCCACTTGGAACGATCAAGTTAAATATATTCATTGGAACTTGGCCTGCTTGTCGAACAGAAAGAATACGCTTCTTTGTGATGGGTAAAAATGTGCAGTCAGCTTACAACATCATCATGGGAAGAGTTGGTTTGAAGAAGTTCGAAGCAGTCCCATCTACAGTACATCAGTGCTTAAAATTCCCAACAAATTTCGGAGTGGGAGTTGTGAAAGGTGATCAGAAAGTAGCTCGGGAATGCTATTATTCATCTGCCGAGCAAGAGGAGCCTGAAGAATCAAGGAAAAAGACTACTACCTACCAAGTGGATGAAGGTACAGAAATTGAAACATTGGATCCCAGAGATGAATCCCAATTGGTAAAAGGACAGGCGGTGGAGTCTACAGAAAATTTTATTCTGGACGACGAGCACCCTGAACGAGTAACCCAGATAGGTTCATCGTTGGATGTGTCAATAAAATAGGAGTTGGTAGCTTTCTTGAGAGACAGAAAGAAAACTTTTGCATGGAGTCATGAAGACATGCCAGGAATAGATCCAAACTTCTTATGCCATGAACTCAATGCGAATAAGGAGATCAAGCCTGTGAAGCAGAGAAGAAGGGTATTTAGCCCCGAGAAGAATCAAGCTATTCAAGAGGAGGTCGACAAGCTCCAGAAATCCCAATTCATTGAAGATGTGAAATATCCATATTGGTTGGCGAATGTGGTGATGGTAAAGAAGAAAAACAATAAATGGAGAATGTGTGTTGATTTCACTGATCTCAACAAGGCCTGCCCAAAGGATCACTTCCCATTGCCCAGAATTGACCAACTAGTGGATGCTACCTCGGGGCACGAGCTGCTCAGCTTCATGGATGCTTACTCTGGTTACAACCAGATCAAAATGAAACCTGAAGATAGGGAAAGCACTTCTTTTATTACCCCTAGGGGAACTTATTGTTATAATGTTATGCCTTTTGGTTTGAAAAATGCAGGAGCGACATATCAGCGGCTGATGAACAAGGTTTTTTCCGAACAAATCAGTTGCAACATGGAAGTCTATGTCGACTATATGCTGACAAAGAGCAAGAAAGCTGCTGAGCATCTAGTTGACTTAGGTCAGACCTTTGATCAACTGGATAAATATCAGATGA
Source organism: Sambucus nigra (assembly GCA_949130495.1). Lineage (NCBI taxonomy): Eukaryota > Viridiplantae > Streptophyta > Magnoliopsida > Dipsacales > Adoxaceae > Sambucus > Sambucus nigra. The sequence continues at coordinate 365,592,858 of OX422220.1, read as the reverse complement.
AGCTCAACCCGACGAAGTGCACCTTTGGAGTACGAGAAGGAATGTTCCTCGGGTACATCGTCAACCAACGAGGCATTGAGGCAAATCCAGCAAAGATCAAAGCTCTTTTAGGGTTACGATCTCCAACGACGAAGAAAGAAGTGCAAAGTCTTACAGGACGAGTTGCAGCGCTCAATAGATTTGTATCTCGAGCAACTGATAGGTGTCTTCCATTCTTCAAAACACTCCGAAAAACTTTCGAGTGGAATGATGAATGTGAAAAAGCATTTCAAGACTTGAAGAAATATCTGGGAACACCTCCATTGCTGTCCAGACCAGTGATGGGTGAAAAGTTGTACTTATACCTGGCAGTATCAGAGAATGCAGTCAGCTCGGCATTGATCAGATTGGAAAATGGAGTCCAGAAGCCAATTTATTACACAAGTAAGGCTTTCCGAGGTGCAGAGATCAGGTACCCAAAGTTAGAAAAATTGGCATTGGCATTAATTGAGGCAAGTAGAAGAATGAGGCCATATTTCCAGGCCCATACCATCATCGTATATACCGACATGCCATTAAGACAAGCTCTTCATAAGCCAGAAAAATCAGGAAGACTGATGTACTGGGCGATAGAACTCGAAGAATATGATATTGTGTATGAACCCAGATCGTCCTTAAAAGGGCAAGCTGTAGCAGACTTTATAGCAGAGTTTACATATCTTGATACCCCTGAGGAACAAAAGTTGCTCGCTGACCAACCTGTGGATGTTACAGGATCAATAGACATAAGTCCAGACCAACTCCGATTGGTAAAAGGGCTTGTGGATGTAGAAAGATCATCAAATTCAAACCCAGACCAACTACGGTTGGTAAAAGGGCGAGAAGAGATGATCGACGAGGAGCGAAAAATACCAGGGGAAGATGAAAGAAAACAGCAGATATTTCACCGAGGAACTCTATCAGATAAGAAATTTGAAGACGAGTTACCTATATGGAGGTTATATGTAGATGGGTTATTTCGTACAATAGGTTGTGGAGCAGGGATTGTTTTGAACACCCCAGACGAGATTGACATGGAATATGCCTTACGATTCCAATTCAAAGCTTCCAATAATGAGGCTGAGTATGAAGCCTTGATAGCAGGTCTTAATTTAGCAAAGATTATGGAAGTGCAACAAGTAATGGTATTCAGTGATTCTCAATTAATTATGAATCAAATGATGGGAACGTATGCAGTTAAAGGAGAATTAATGATCAAGTATCATGCAAAGGTGATGGAGTTGTTGGCGGAATTTGATGCCATTCAGTTGATCAGAATATCAAGAATGGAGAATGCACAAGCAGACGCACTGGCCCGACTAGCATCAGCTACTCGCACCGAGCTGCGAAGAACGATACCAATTGAGGTATTAGAAGCTCGGAGCATAGATGAAGGCCTGACGATGAATGTTATTTCCCTTGATTTAGGACCATCTTGGATGGATCCCATCAGGGCATATGTCGAGGAAGGAGAATTACCGGAGGATAAGATCGCTGCCAAGAAATTGAAGTTTAAAGCTGCTCGGTATGTACTAACTAATGGTGTTTTTTATAGACGAGGAATTATGCCAGGTTTGCAAAGATGTGTACATCCCTCCGAGGTGAAAGAACTGATTGAAGAGATCCATGAAGGGTCCTGTGGAGCTCATGTAGTAGGTCGGATACTTTTGCAAAGAGTAATGATGCAAGGATATTACTGGCCGACGATGAGGGCTGATTGTATAGCATATGCCAAGAAGTGTGACAAGTGCCAACGTTTTTCCTCAATTCGACGAACTCCACAAGCATTGTTGACACCCATAACTTCCCCTTGGCCTTTTGCCATGTGGGGAATGGATTTGGTTGGACCCCTGCCAACGACCCGAGGAAGATTCAAGTACCTCGTCGTGGCAGTGGATTATTTTACTAAGTGGGTAGAAGCTGAGCCACTTATTGATATGACATACGAGAAGGTATACCAATTCGTTTGGAAGAATATCATCTGCCGATATGGTCTCCCTCATGCCTTCATCACAGACCATGGAACACAATTTGATAACGAGGAGTTTGCTGCCTATTGTCATCAGTCAAATATTTTGAAGGTTCATTCAGCACCAGGCCATCCTCAAAGAAATGGACAGACTGAAGTGACGAACAGAACATTATTAAATGGTTTGAAGAAGAGGTTAAACGAGGCTAAAGCAAATTGGATTAATGAGCTACAGTCAGTATTGTGGGCTTACCGAACAACTCCCCGAGCAGCAACTGGAGAGTCCCCATATATGCTGGCATTTGGAAGTGAGGCTGTAATACCTGTCGAGTTGGGTCTACCAACACACAGAGTGCTGAATTTCAATTCCCCAGTCAGTGATTTGATGAGAATATTAGATTTGGACATGCTCGAGGAGGTTAGAGAAGAAGCAGCCATTAGGAATGCAGCATATCAACAACGAACAGCTTTGTTCTACAACAAGAGGGTGAAGAAATGCGATTTAAAGGAAGGAGATTACGTGCTAAAGAAGGTCATTCAGAAGCACAATAAATTGGAAGCAAATTAGCATGGACCTTACCGAGTTACAGAAGTTATTCGACCAGGAACTTACCGAATAGCAACTCTAGAAGGAGAAGAATTCAAGAATGCTTGGAATGCTGAACACCTTCGCAAGTATTATCAGTGATGTAAAATGTACAGCCGGTCCATCAATATGAATAAAACGATGATGTTTCACTATTTTTCTCTCCTTTGTTTGAAAGTTTTTCGGTGAATCTTAGTGTTGTACACTACGCTACTCGACAACAAAAAGAAGATGATAATTCAGACCCATGACCAACCCCGGTTGGTAAAAGGGCGAGAACAAACTATACTCTTTGGTTAGGAGGCATACACTAGCGTGACCAACTACGGTTGGTAAAATAACTAGTGGACATTGATAGTTCGAGCGTGATCAACTTCGGTTGGTAAAATAGCGAGAACAAATTATACTCCTTTGGTTAGGAGACGTACACTTGTGTGATCAACTTCGGTTGGTAAAAGAGCTTGTGGACAAGATAATTCGAAAGAACCTGATAGTTCGAGCGTGATCAACTTCGGTTGGTAAAATAGAGAGAACAAATTATACTCCTTTGGTTAGGAGACGTACACTTGCGTGATCAACTTCGGTTGGTAAAAGAGCTTGTGGACAAGATAGTTCGAAAGAACCTGATAGTTCGAGCGTGATCAACTTCGGTTGGTAGAATAGCGAGAACAAAATATACTCCTTTGGTTAGGAGGCAATAGTTCAAACCCACGACCAACTTAGGTTGGTAAAAGGGCAAGAACAACATTCTTAAAATTGCCAATTTTGGCTGGTTAGGAAACAAAATATGCCAACTTATGTTGGTCAGAAGGTAAAACCATTCCAGAAAATACAAAAATTCCAAACTGAACCAAGTATAGTTGGTCGGTGATCAAAACCCACTAACTGTAGTTGGTCGACGAGGATAAATTATCGACCTTGGTTGGTTGGACACATTTTATGAAAATATTTCAAATTGAACCAAGTATGGCTGGTCGGGGGTAAAAACCCATCAACTGTAGTTGGTCGACAAACACAATTTAACAACCTTGGTTGGTTGGAAACATTTTAAACATTTTATACTCATTACTTTATTATTAAGTGATTGAGCAACATTGATACTTGTAAACTTTTTTGGATGATGAACAACACAATATTGTTATCTTTTTAACAGATACATATGCACAAATGTAAAAGTGTTAGACAAGTACAAAAGAATAAGCAATACAGATTTGCAAACAGAAAATGAAAGTCTTTCATTAAAATTCAAAATAAATTACAAGTTACATATGTGTGCTAACTATTACATTGAAAATCCTATTCTATTGGTTTTTTCCCTTCAGCCTTTGATACAGGTTCCTCGCCAGCAGGAGGATCATTTAATGTCTGAGGAGAATTGATAAAATTCAAGTCTTTCAACATTCTGACATTCATTATTGAAGGAGTATCCAAGAGATGCTCATGACGAGATACGTCAATTTGAGAATGAAGGTTATAGTCACCAAGATAATTCGCAATCAAGCTCCGAGGAATGGCGCGAGCAGGTATCCATTCCATGTCCAACTTGAAAGGTGGCACAGGCAAGTCAAGCACTCCAGGCTCATAGTAGTACCACAAAAAATGTCCTTGCTCGAGCTTTAATACACATAAGGCATTCAGCCAGCCTTGTTTATAACCTTCATTATTGGCATTTTCAATACGAGCATCCAAGTGATAAAGGGCCTCATTATAGCATGCATTCCAAAATTCCCTGGGCTGTTTATGGAATTGGAAGGTTAATCTATCCAATTGTTCATGAAGGTTTTTGGTGAAAAGGTCCTTGGTATGTAAAGCAGACTTCGTCGCAGTAAGTTGATCTTCCAAAGTCAGGATTTTCTTGGACATTTCAGACAAAGCCCGATCTTTTGCGTTCAATTGGAATGCTTGAGTTTCCAACGTTGATTGAGTACGAGCTTCTTCAACATTACGACTAAGAGCACTTGATCCTCCCCGAGCTGTCGAGAACCTCTTCCTCATCCCCGAGCAGAAGTAGAAGCATCAGATCTTCGCAAGACATCCAATTCTTGCCTTAGCTTGGCATTCTCAACCTCTAAGAATGAGAACCCTTCATCGGAGACTGGTACCAAGGCAGTGGAAGATGAAGCTGCAGACTTATACTGTGCCAGCTCTTTTTGCAAATTATTGTTCTCTTGTTCCAGCAGCTCGGCGATCTGTCTACCGGCCTCAACTTCACCTTTTAGGGTTCTCTCCCTGACATCGTACCCAGCAATGATCTTTTTGTGGCCTGTCTCGGAAGAAAGCTGTTGAAATCTATTCTCATACTCCTCGTGCAACAGGGCAGTTGATTCATTGTGTTGATTTTGAAGATCTTATAGGGAATAATGAAGCTCCTCGATCAATTCGTAGTATGCCACATTATTGGCCACAGCTCGATCAAGTAAATCCTTCAGGTACCGATAAGACTCAATTGCTTGTTCTGAAGCCTCATGGCCAAGGATGTCAGCAACTTCTGATGTACTAAGGTCTGTATGACCAGCTTTATAATACTCATGGAATTGCTGCATCAACTTTGTGTCATTAGCAGACAAAAGATCCATCCTGGCCATAAACTAACAGAGAAAGAAAAAGAAGAAGGAAGAAGAGCTTATAGGGAAAAAGGAGATCTATTGACAAATGAAGGAGGAAATGAACGCACAAGAGAGAGAAAAGCTTTAGAAAACTCGAAAGCAGAAATTGAAAAGGTAGAAGACGATGGGATTGCCTCTGAAGTTTAAATACCTTGTCTTGGGAAACGGCGAAAGAAATGATTACAAAAAGGAAATATTACGCTACCGGCGGCTAAAAGGACAAAAAGGGCACGAAGATCGAAGCGCCTATAAAAATGCAAAAAGGCGGATTCTGCGAATTTGGAAGGAAATTTAAATACGAAGAAAAGGCTCCTAAAACCCAGGAAGGTCATTTTATATCGCCATATACCGAGAAAGAATGTTCCACGCTCCTCAAAGTTCGAAACATGAAACATTGGGGGCTTCTGTTGATACCAAAATTAGTATGCTGATGTGGACGAATAACAAGAAGACACGTGTCAATCTATGTGGCACAATAGCAACGAGGAAGATTGTTTCCCCAACCAACATACTCACTCCGAGGAACACCAACCCTACGAGGAACTCTTGGACGACGAGCAACTAAGGCGGTTCGAGCTGCACCTCGACCACAGCATTAATTGCCAGATAATCAACAGTTCAACTATTCATTGAATGCTTATCATCTTGACGCGCACGTTTGAAAAACATTAAATGAATTACCCTTTCATATGTGCATCATTTAATGACACACCCTTTCATGTACAGCCTAAGGGCTATAAATACCTTGTATCACCCTCATTCAAAGGGACCGGAATTTCTTGAGAGAACTTGTAATCGAGAATTCCTAAACATTCAGCAATAACATAACAGTGGACGTAGGCCATTCATACAAGGCTGAACCACTTTAAAAATATCTTGTCTCATTTATTTATCTGTGATTAAATTATTAGAGTGATCTAATTTTTTACATCAACAACGTGTGAGTTTAAAACATAAGAACATCAACCTCGAACCTAAGACAAATCCCTGAAAAAATATACATAGACATTAGATATGAAGATAAAAAATAAAAGCACATGGGCATATACAAAATCACCCGTAATAAAACATCTACCGCCAACCGTAGATGTTATTGAACCAAGGTAAAAGTAATATTTCTAAGAAAATAATAAAGATATCAACTATGCACATGTGATAAGGGAAGATAATTGAGTTTCTTACTTTAAGCTATAAAACTAATAACAAATAACCGTCAACCATAAAAAAATTATAAATACAAATTAAACAATTACGTTAATCCCATAAATTGATAACCTCCATAGATTAGGAATCCATATCAACATCCAAAAAGAAGGAAAAAAAATTAGTATTACTTTTAGTGTAAAGATAAAAAAATAAATTATCTCAAAGAGAATCACTGTCCTTATTTACTCCATGAATCACTGTCCTTAGAGTAGTTGTACATTATAGTTGTTGCTATCGTAATTGAAGAGTAAAAATCCTTAAACGTTTCTTCAAACCGATATCATGAAACTTACACCCGTTGAACTTTCAACTAAAGATCTTAACAGTCAAAGTAGTTGATAGAAGAATAAAATGGAAGTGATGATTGCAATATAAAAGCCTTTTATTTTGTATGTTTCTTTCTAAATACCCAAATCACTAATTTGTATAATTAACTTAGAAAAGTATAAAGTAAATAACAAACTAGAGTATCATTATAAAATTGATCATCACTTGTCAAAGCATTAAAAAAAATTCATGCAAAAAATAATTCCCAGATGATTCCTAATACCATTATCGTGAAAGGATATGCGGGGGGGGGGGGGGGGGGGGTAGAAGATCTTGAAAAGGCAAGGTACATTCCACAATGAGTAGCTCATTTCACCACCAAATAAAACTAAACCAAGGAAAATAAGACACGGACTTAATAATTACAATCCAACACATATAAAACAAAAATAACATTTAAAACAGGTTCAATGAGTAACACATATATATAACGGCAAAGAAATAAGAAAAGAATAGGTAAAGAGGACCAAGAACCAACATCACAGTAATGAAGTGAAATGTCAATTGCTTTACCTGAGAAGCTTCTTAATAAGTACAAATATTAGATGAAGCTTGGTTCAAGAATATTGCTTTCATGTAACCAAATCAATGAAATATGTTAATATAAGCCCATAAAAATGATTCAAGCCCACTATGAAGTTCAAATACACCTATGATATTAATTTGGCACATGAAAAAATGAAGAGTTAATCATATAAACAAAATATAAATTGGGGGGAACTCCAAAACATTTTGTACCTGTGAACATGATTTTTAACTAATTTTAAAATGGGGCCCGGACATGATTTCTATGAAGGGGGTTCTTATTATCAAACACAGTACAAAATCACAAATAAAAACCCATAAAATAAAAAACAAAAAATGCAATAAAATAACCTCCTAACCTAAAATATATAAATAGACACACAATAACCCCTAAAATTATTTGAACAACTATGATATTTACAAAACTAAAATAACAACATAACAATCCAACATTGCACAAAAGGAGATGACACACATGGTGCCATGTGACATTTAACATATTGAGCTATTACTTGTGATGTTCTTGGTTGTTTGAATATGTCAATCAACATTACTTATGTTGAAAAATGATCAGTATCAAGTAGAAACCAATATTTATTTAATTGATTCAGGCTCAGACTACCATAAAAATTGGTATAAACTAAATCACCTTTTACACAATTTTGTAGAGAAATAGGTAGATGTTACCTGTAAAACCCCAACAAAATTTTTTGAAGAAATTAGGTCACACATAATAAAAGAAAGTAAAAATAAAAGAAAAATCGAACCAAAAAGAAATAAACTAAATCACCTTTTACACATATCTTTGTAGAGAAACACATAGATGTTACATGTAAAACCCCCCCAAAAAATAATAATACCAGTTATTCAATTCTTTCAGATCTGAATCTGAAAAAAATGAAAAATCACACAAATCAAAATCTCTAAAACCATTTGAAACTTAGAATGAAAATCAAAATCAAAATCAAAATCAAAATCAAAATCAAAATCAAAATCAAAATCAAAATCAAAATCAAAACTTACCTAGTAAGATCGGCGACGCGGAGAGAGAAAAAAAACCCTAGCTGGAGAAGAGTTTGTAGCTCAGGCGAGCATCGAGGAGAGAAAATAATGTAGAGGGTGTGGGGGGTGGAGGATTAGGGGCAGCGATCGAGAGGGGGCGATGGCAGAGGGTGTAGTGGATTAATGAGAGGGAGAGAATGAGAGGTAGGTTTCTTGTGTTAGAGAGGGATTGTGTCGTGGGGGTAGGGTTTGGGGGGGGGGGGATAAAGTGAAATTGTAAAATTGATCTTAACCCTTCGGTTTTAACACGTGGCTTCGATCTGAACTGTGAAGTGTCTTCCCATCTTATGAATAGTGAAAACACCTTATTATATATATATATATACACACACACACACACGATATACTGTACATATATACTTACAGCATGAGGGTCACTATGTTATATTGATTGTGTGAATAACTATATATAGCACGTGTGTTGCTACGATTTCTTTCATGAATATATACCTAGCGAGGGTATTTTATACTTAGCTAATAGAGAGTATTATAGGGTTTGGGCTTGGATAGTAGTTATTTGTCCTAGTTAAACCGGGCCAGTTTAATTAAGAAAATAAAATGAATGCGTTAGGTGCGCACTGTGGATGATAGGTTAGGTTCTATCTCATGTGAGTGTGACTGAAAAATTAATTATGAAAGTAATACACTACGTGTTTTTATTGATTTAAAACAATTAATTATTTGAAAAATATTTTCAAACTTTTCGGGCTTTAACCTATGGGCATTTTTCTTTTCTTGTTTTCTTTTTAAAACCCTAAGTGTGCAGCTACAAGATCCGAGACCGCATGGATAAATTATTTATTTCCGCTGCAGTAGTTGTGGATGCTATATAATTTAACTTAGCCACCTCATATTATTCTATCTTGATAGGATATTCATCATTTCCAGTATTTCATTTTAGGTGTGTTGCCCGTAGTTAGATAACAGTTTATATATGTCAGGATATCATTTCATTTAGTTGTATGTTACTATTTGGTGACCGATGGTTTATTCGGTTCACTTTTATTATTTATTTATGTATGCCATTATTTATGTTCACTTAGATGCATGGTTGTATTCCTATTATATTTTTATTGTTGTGCGATAGTGATGCTAAGAATGAAACCATATTGAGATTCCTGATTTATTTTATTAGAGGATTGGACTCCCGATATTATAAGAGGTGGGTTATTACAGTTGGTATCAGAGCATCAGTTTCTAGTATTCTTAGGATCTGTACAAACTTGTGTCGTTGTCAGCGTTGCATTTCTTTGATATAGAGTCCTATGATTAGGACTGCTGTTTCATAATCCGTGTTTACATTCTTCTACTATTATATATATTTGAAGTGAATTTCATATAGTTTCGGTTTGGTTTCAGATACTAAACGCAAGAGAGGTAGACCAGCACGTGCAGCGAGGAGGGAGGTAAAAGGTGAGGTTTAGCTACAACCACACGCCACTCAAGGGATTGTGACCGCAATAGAGGTTCCAGCTATGGTCGCACAAGAAGTTAATGCCTCTATGACCGCTCTAGAACAATATTTTCCCCAAGCATAGTCACCGCCATTAGTGGAAGAACCATTTCATGCTCACCCAGTACCATTAGTTTGGGAGCGAGTCAGAGAGGCCTTCCATAAGGGCATCTGTCTGAGTTCCAGGGGAGTGCAGACATTGTAGCAGCTAGCCAATAAAAGAAGGACATCCAAAGGCATTTTCATATAGTTGAGTGCATCAAAACTCAAAAGCAGTTACTAGTTACGTTCAATCTAGTTTGGACAACTATTCAGTGGTGGGAGTCTGTTCCCACATCAGAGGAGAGGGCTACGATGACTATTCAAGAGTTTTGGGTGCGGTTTGACATAAAGTTGTTTTTGTTGGCATTTCAGATAGAGAAGCGGAGGTTATTTTGAAATCTCTCTCAGGAAGGCTGGACTGAAGCCAGGTACGAGAAGGAGTTCACTCACCTGGCAAACTTTGTGCTAGACGAGGTGAACACTCAGGAGAAAATGGTCCTTAAATTTACAGATGGGCTTACTAGGAGGATTCACCAGCATTTATTAAGGAACCCAGAGTTGTTAACTTACATTGATATCATTGACACTGCGTTTCTCCATTATTAGGACCACCTCTTCTACTAGAGAGGAGCGAAGAGATCATGAGAATTGAGCCAATAGGACAATACTCAAGGCAATGATGCCAGCGAGATGCCACCACAATAAAATAGGCAGCAGGAGTCGGCTTCCCAACAAGGGGGACTCGACTAAGAGGTTTAGGCTGGGTAATGGTAGTTATAGATAGGTCTATAAGGGCTAATAACACGCTCCTCAGAGCTAGCAGGGCCAAGGGAACAAAACTGAAGGCCACCAGGGACAAGGGAAGCCTCATTAGGGTCAACAGGGCCAGAGGCAAATAGATTTTATAGTGAGATGTTTTATATGTGGGGAGCAGGGCCACATACAGAGAACTTGTCCGAACAGGGTTAGGGATCAGTAGCAGGAGGCCCAGTTGGGGCAGCAGTTATAACAACTTCCAATCCAACCATCATTTTAAGCATTTCCACCTCCGCAAGGGAAATTTTAGTTTGGGTGTGTGTATAATGTCCGTGGACTAATTTTATAAGAAGTGTTGTTAGTGATTGAGGGTATGTTTCATATCCATGGCACATGAGGTGGGTATTATTTGATACGGGTGCATCACACTCTTTTGTTAGCACTAGATTCGTGTATGAGACAGGTTTAGAGGATACAATGTTAGATATTATTATGACGATATATTCACTGTTAGGTAGTGAGGCTCTTATTCATTCCATCTGAAGGCAGCAAGTATGGACATTGGGAGGTTATATTTTTAGCGGATCTACTCGTTTTAGAGATGTACGAGTATTATGATATCCTGGGTATAGAATAGTTAGCGATGGTGGACTGTTATAGTAGAACTATCGTGGTTACTATTCTAAATAAGGATAGGTTTCTTTTGGCGATGCCTTGTTCTGGGGGAGGGTCGAGCACACAATTATACTATATCAAGAAGGAGACTTTGAAGAGTATAGTTGTCTCATTAGATTCGATCCCTATGTTTAGGAACTTTACTGATGTGAATCAGGAGATACGAGGGTTACTTTCGAGTTGAGAGATCGAGTTTGTGATCTACTTAGCACCAAGAACTAGGTCGATAGTACATGCGCTATATCATATGACTCCTTTAGAGATGTAGGAGTTGAGAGTTTAGATTTAGCAGCTTTTTGGGGCAGGGTTTTGTCCATAGGAGTACATCACCTTGGGGTCCCCAATACTGTGTCTTAGGCCAACGTATCTCGATAATCGATAAAGCTAGATAATAATGTATTGGTAGGGTTACTTATTTGTATTTATCTTACGATATATCGCACACACAAGTCTTAGTAAGTGTTGGGAGTTTAGAGACATTTGGCCTTTAGGACGTTGGTTTAATATGTTAGGCATTACATATGTGAAGATGTAAGGCATCGAGCAATGAGTTATTATATTATTTAAGGCCACTGGAGCTAATAAGTGCAACGTTGAGATCATTCAACGATGTTTTCACCACTGGTTGAATAAGTAGGCCAATCTCAGGAAGAGTTGAGTCGCGATTAGTAGGGTAATTGAGTACACCTTTATTGTATGGTTACCCAAGATACGCGTGGTTTATTTTTATATGCATATGAGTTGCATAAGTGATCATTATGCGTCTATGCACATGGTATAGGATGTATGAGAACCCTTGTATGTTCGATATTAAGTACCATTCGGGAAAGGCTAACGTGGCAGCATATGCGTTGAGCAGTATGGCTGTAGGGTAGTTGGCGGTAGTTTGAAAGGAGAAGTTGGTTGACTTCGTCAGAAGGAGGAAATAGTCTAGGACTATATAAAAGTGATGATTGTCACACCCAAGATCATTCTAAACGTTGTGAAGGCATAATCAGGGGGTCCTTCTTGTTAAGAGAGGATAAAGTTATTGGAGAGTGGAGCGACATCCTACTCAGTCAGTTCTGGGGATGGATTATGCTTCAATGGGAGGTTGATTTTTCTAGGTGACGAGGATTTATGGCACATAGTTATGAAGGAGGTGCATGGATCACATTTTTCGTTGCATCTCAGAGGGGATATGATCTACCGGGTTATGAGAAAGCTGTATTGGTGGGCCGGTATGAAGTGGGACATAGAAGAGTTTCTATCTAGGTTCACCACTTGTCAGATGATGGAGTTTGATCACGAAAGACCAACCAAGGTTTTGCAACCATTGGATATCCTGATGTGAGAATGAGAAAGTATGTCAATAGACTTTATTACAAGGTTACCGACGTCATAGAGGGGTCATGATTCCATCTGTGTTATTGCTAATCGATTGACCAAGGTGGTGAATTTCCTACCAGTTCGGGTGGATTATAAGACATGGAAATATGACCAGCTTTTCATAGCAGAGATGGTGAGATTTCACGGGGTGATCTCATCATTGTTTCATATAGGTATAAGATCTTTGTGTCCAACTTCGGGCAGAGTTTTTAGTAGGTGATGGCGACAGAGTTGCTTTTGAGTATGGCGTTTCACCTACAGACGAATGGGAAGACGAAAAGGGTGAATCCGAGGTTGGATGATATGTGGAGGACGTGTATTCTAGACTGTAAGGGTAGCTAGGAGTAGTAATTACCGATGGTATAATTTTCATACAATAACTTGTACTAGTAATTATCGTTCGCCCTCATGTTGGTTAGAGGTGCGGCGATAACAAGGTTCTGAGGACGAACGTGATTTAAGATACATCAACAGGAAATGAATTAACCAGAAGTTATGTCTTGAATTAACTAGGAGTCATGTTCGGGTATCTTAGGACTGGAAGAAAATTTACGCCGATGCGAATCGGAGATTTTTTAAGTTTGACGTGGGTAACAGGTGTTGCTCCAGGTATCTCCCATGAGGGAGTGATGCAGTTCGGAAAGAAGGGGAAGTTGGCACCTAGGTATGTGGGGACTTTTCCCATCATCGAGATGGTGGGGCCAACTATGAATAGGCTCGCATTTTCGGAGCATTTGCAACGAATTCATTATGTGTTCCATGTGTTGTCATTGAGGAAATATCTCAGGTATAATGGTGCTTACTAGCACATAGAATTGGAGGAGATTGACTTGTAGCCAAATATTTCTTACGATGAGAGACTTGTTTCCATTTTAGGCCGTAGTAAGCGGAAGACTCGGTTAAAGGTGGTACCATTAATAAGTGTAAAATGGGGACACCACAATATTGCCGAATCGATGTGGGAGCATAATGATGTCACGCATGAAAAGTATTTGGAGATCTTTATGGTAGGTACATTCGAATTTCGGGGACGAAATTCCGTTATTAGGGGGAGGAATATAATACCCCGTACTTTTATGATTATTTAATTCCGTGTGCTTATATTTATTAACTTAATTTAGCCGAAATTAAATTGGGGTTCGATAAATATTAATTTGCGAGATAAAGGATTAATATTTATTATTATTATTATTATTATTATTATTATTATTATTATTATTATTATTATTATTATTATTATTATTATTATTATTATTATTATTATTCTTATTATCATTATTATTATTATTATTATTATTATTATTATTATTATTATTATTATTATTATTATTTTTTTTTTTTTTTTACTTGCATGTGATAAGTAAATAGATATATAATTTATTATATGTCGTGTATGGGTGAAAGCGACTTTTTATAATTATATGTCGATAGAGTGTCATATCGGTGGATCAATATATTTTATGGGCGACGCGTACGGTATGCACGTGTCAGTTCCGATTAATGAGATGTTAGAATATTAATAGTTAGGTGACTTAGATGTCCTTTTCGAGTGCACTGGTAATTCGAAAAGGGTCAAAATAGTTCATAATATGTACTCGAGTGTTGTGATTGGGTTCTAGAGGCTTTTTAGACATAACATGATCCGTATAAGGACATGGTGGTCTTTTTACTACTAGCGTTTAATGTAAAAATGGGATTAGGGTGTAATTAGAAGGTTTTTAAGATTTAGAGGGGTGGATGATAGCCCCACTTTTCAATCTCTGCATATTTGATAGTTAAAGATAGTTTAAGAGAAGATAAAGAGGAATAAACGAAGAGAAAGGCTTAGAGAAGAGAACGAAAAGGAACCATCTTCGGATTCAACCCATCACAATAGTCAGAACTTTGGATTTAAATCCTCTAAGGCAAATAATTACTTTCTTTAAATTTCATGATTAGGCAGTTAATCACTTTCATAGTTAATGGGGTAAAAGTTTGTGAATTAAAGGCTTAAAGATTGGAATTTTGATTAATTAATTGAGAGATGTAGGTCGTAATTAATCTCTGATTGGAATTGATAATTAGTTGATGTTGATCATGTAGGAATTTTAAAATTAAATCTTTATTTATGATGATGAGCGTGTAGAACATTGATAAGAGGGTTGAATTAATTAAAATCCAATTTGGGTAATTTCTGAGTGTGTTAGAATTGATGTTTTATTTAGAATACTAGGGTTTCGATAATGGATTTAAGGATATTTCTATGTTACGATGATTTTAGGATGTTAGCATAAAGATGTTGGATGTTAGTGTTATGACTTGGTTGGTTTGGGACCTCCATTGGAGGGTTTAGAGGAGAAAAACCCGAGGAAGAAGATGACAGGCAACCTTGTGAACCGAACCGATTCGCTGAGGGAGAAAACCGGTTTGGTCTGCCAAGTGAACCGGTTCAGTTTGTTGTCATGCTCCAATTTTGTTCGTGTGGTGTTTTGACCCGTTAGAGATTAAGGAATGATCGTAGGGGATTTTGGGGGTAGAGTTAGACTATTGGGAAATATTTACCGGGCTTGGTAAGAGTGTTAATTCAAAGGATAGATGGGTTCGGGTGAGGAGAACCAGGAAATCAAGTGAGTGAATACTTAGATGTATAATCGAGAAGTCGATTCGGACTTCAGGATTCGGGAGACTCTACATTACGGGATTTCATACGAGGTCAGTATTGTATATATATGTATGTATTGGGGGACTTTTATATATATACTAGCGAAATGTCCGTACCTGAAGGCACGGTGAAAATTTCCAAAGTACGTAATTGCGAAACGGCAAAAAATTCCAAAGCATATAATTGTAAAACGGCAAAAATATCCTTCCCCAACAAAACAAAGTGTAATTTCTAAAAAATTGGCCATAATCTCTTTTGTTTATAAACTATCCACCCTGCTTAACAAATAACAAATTGCCCAACAACATGCAAATAGTCTAAATACATGAAACAAATTCACATATAACATAAAATATATAATATTCCTCAACCAAATTCACATTGTGACTCAAATAAACAAAGTGTCAATTTAAAAAAAAAAGGACATAATCTCCATTGTTTATTGGACTATCCACCCTGCTTAAGGGATAACAACCAATACAATAATATTCAAAGCGTTGAAATTCGTCTACCAAATACGTTTTACGAAACAAACTTCCTAAAAAAATCACATTTGAAAACTAACAGTCATTTTCACGGGAAAAGCGTTGTACTAAACTATTAATCTACCGCACCCCTACTAGAAAAACTCAACTGTAGATATCAATAACTAATTTCCTTGCAGTGGTAATCCCATCAAAGTAATGCGGATTTCACATTAGGAACCTGCAACAAAATTATTAAAACACAACAAAAGGTTAGTATTAACACCGATGGCCAAAAAGTTCCTTTACAACAAACTCAATTGAAACCTAAAAGAATAATAGATGAACACAATAAATTGAAAATTTTAAAATTACCAAAACACTTGAACTATCAAGCTATGTCTGTGAAAAGTACCTCGAGATAGTGTGTACCTACCTGTACATTAGAGAAAAAGATGTAACATGTAAAAAAATTGTGAAATTAAAATCTATATCCTCCATATTCATACTTATAAAGTTACATAAGAAAAGGTATAACAACCAATAAGACATTGTTAGCAGAGCAAAACATCAACGGCAATTCCTATCGGTTAGTCATATGTAAGTTGTAAGTTATCAAGAATTGAACTAATTAATTAACAAATGGAACTAAAGAATCACATTCTAGCAAACTATTTCACACATATGAATTAATCTTTGCACACTAATTGTTGCACTTTATACTATTAATTCATGGAAAACAAATCCCAACAATCAAGCACGAAGAAAACTATTCGAAATTTGAAAAGAAAAGAGAATGAACACCTTAAAATATGCATATATGTACTAATTAGTCAAACATTTTTCAAAAACTGAACATAATTTGTCCCTATTGACAATAGGGAGAAAATGTTGGAGGAGAGGTTGGTGGTTGGTTACGGGTCACAGGGGAACCGGGGAGAGGGGCGGCAACAGGGAGAGGCGGTCGCTATAGGGCTGTGCATATATGCATACAACTGTTGCATATATGCAGTTGTATGCATATATGATGTGAAACACATAATTATGTTTCACTGTTTGATCTTTGTCTGTCTTTGATTTGTTTTGGGGGGGTGGGGTTCAACGTGAAATGTGTGTTGCAGACTCAAAATATTTAAAATATGGGGATACAATTCAAAATATATTATAAATAATTAAGGTGCACACTCAAATATTCATCTAATTAATTAATGTTATGGAGAATTTGATTTTCGTGGACCCGGTTGGAGGAATCAAAAATGTATTTGAGAAAATACAATTCTGTCCTATTCAATTTTGGATACACCCTCATGTTTGGAACCTCACAATGTCTCATATGTACAGTTAGATTTCTTTAGGTACTCGAGGGTTTCCTGTTCTTTTTTCCAACTTTGCAGGCTTCAAACGAATAGTATTTATATAACATTCTTTTTAGAAATAATAAACATGAGAGAGCCCATCAAATTTAGAATAGTCTTTGGACATTAAGAATTTTGTAGTAACTTTGTTTCTGTACTTCAATATATGTAAGGCTTTCAGTTCGTTTCTTAAGAGCCTTAGTGGTTTATTCTCTGTTATGGCTCTATGATGTCACTTCTAAACTAAGTGGGAGGGGAGGTTATATTATATTAAGTATTTTTCTATTAGGAATTTTCTATTAAAGTAACAGATTCACGCCTGCTCTACAGCTGCTTCAATAAGACATACAAATGTGAATCTTCTTCAATATGACATACTTTCTCTACATTTACTTCACCCTTTATAACGATTTGCATGTGCACAGTTGATAGTTTTTTCAATTGAGGCACATGTGATGAATATGTGAAGCATAATAAGATCAATTACAAAATAAATTGTATATTTTATATTACAATAGATACCTTTGCCTTAGTAGAGTCTCAATAGTGGATGACCGTTGGCCAATGGCTCTCCTCAACCATGTCGAGACAATGATCTAGTCGATCCTCGGTAGTCTTATATGAAGTGTAACCCTAGATCTTGGAAGTAGCCTTCCATTACTTCCATTTTCTTGAGACCGAAATCAACAAAGTGCGTCTCATATCATCTGTGGCTTTTCTATTTTCCTATTTAATGACACGTGGGAGAACAAATAGTTAATATATTCACATATAGTCATTGAGATAGAAGTGGTTATGTTTCAACCTGATCGCAGTAATGATTGTATCTTCGGTCCACCTGCTATCCTCCATGCCCATCACCCCCTACCTACTGCTGCCCCCAACGCACAACTGCTACTGTTGCCCCCCACGTACACCTGCCACCTCAATCCATCACCACTCAGCCCCTACCCATCACCCCTACCTACTGATGCCCCCCACGCCCATCACCCCCTACCTACTGCTGCCCCCAACGCACACTTACGACTTTTGCCCCCTATGCACACCAGCCACCCCAACCCGTCAACACTCAGCCCCCACCCATCACCCCCTACCTGCTATTGCCCCCAAGCCCATCACCCCCTACCTGTTGCTCCCACCCACGCACACCTGCTACTGCTGAAAAAACAAATATAAAATAGTAAATTAGTACCTTGATCATCAAAATGAATACAAAATATATACACGACTGTAAGGGACTTGAAATCCAAATATCTAAGACGTAAAATCCTAAAATACAATTATCATCAATGAAGTTATATAAAAAAAGACTAAAATACAATTTCTTTTTCCTACCCTTAAAAAGCTAAAGCACATGCAACATATAATAGAACCTACGGGACCATTCCAATACCCATCCTAAAGTATACGAATAATAGCATTGATTTTTTAGAAACAAATTATATTGAAAGTGTAATATCGTAGAAGACTAATTTACCTTTTAAGATGATTTTTCAAACAGAGAACACAACACAAATGAGTCACACATTCAGATTCATATCAATATCAATATCAATGAATATTATTTCAAACTCTATATACGAAACAATGTCGTAAACCATAGGTACAACTATCACAAACTGTAAACGGGTTTCAAACAACAAAGATTGGTTCACGGATCGTCCTATTAGCTTACAACAAAAATAAGGTTCAATAAAAAAATATTGAATAAGGATGTTCAATAATAAAAGTATAAAAATGAAAGTCTGACAATGAGGCAACCCACAGTTCTAAACAAATGGAAAGATTCATGATTGTATTAATATAAAAAAAATGAAAGTCGCAATGATTCATTTGTGACAAAACCTAAAATACTGAAATAATTAAAAACCATCTTCTACATCTAGAGTAATTGAAAACCCTCGTCTACATCTATTTGCGGCAAAACCTGAAATACTGAAGAGCACAAAATATAAAAAACATAAAACAAAAAGGGAATATTAAAGAGAGGGCATCAATACCTGTTGGAACAATCAACCCATAAGTTACACAATCATACATAACCCTAATAAATATTGCCCTGATACTATAGAACGGAACCTACAAATCAAAATATTATTGACAGAGATGCATGAATGCTAAATAATGATATTTGAAAATACTCTATAGATGTGAAAAAAATTAGCCTTCACGATATTTCGTATGAAATTAGCGGAATGATTAAACCAAATTTTAATCTACAAAGAACCCCAAAATGAACCTTCAATCGAAATTTTAAAACCAAGAAAACATTACCTATTATTTTTTTTAAAGCAAACCAAGAATCAAACCAAACATACTACATTTTTTTTCCAAAATTACATCAGAGAATGCCGTATATAACACTCACCACAATCATACAAAAGATATTGCCTTATAACACCTGAGTAAGAAATGTGAGAGGAAAGTGAGAGTGATAGGGTTAAGTGAAAGAAACACCGAGATAACATACATAGAACATAAAATATTCCTGAGTTGAATTTCTAAACATAGAAATATGCAAAACAAAATAAAGAATCTCCTGTATAAACAACATAAAGAATTCCACATGACCCTGAATCAAAATTAACTCCCATAATCTTTTAATAAAAAACTTCGTTACCAAACAATTGAAATACCTAATAAAATGTAGTAATTTTTTAGATGCAATCCCAAATAATTAAAAAATACCTCTACAAAAAGTATTTTCTAAAATATAACCTTTCTCAAGTCACCAACTTGAGGTCCAAAGAAACTTGGGCCATATATTGGGAATTGGCCATTTATGAACTCCAATCATCAATATAAAATCCAAACAAAGAGTAATCAAGCAAAATCTGTAGAAAAGAAAAGAAAAAAAAGTATAATCATACCTCAAATGATTTCCAAGAGCTATATAACTAACAACCTGAAACATTTAGAAACTCAATATTATTAAGTGTGGGAATACAATTTATACAAAGAATCAAGACCTTCTCATCAGAATATTATAATAAATAAAGAGTTTATACACGTACCCGCATAATAAGAAACGTGAAAATAATGTCTGATTAGGTATCTGACATAGTTTATACATGTACCTTCATAATCACTGTTGTAGCTCAATCCATGGGTTAGATGACTAAAAATCTAGAAATAAAAACAATAATTTTAGGGTTTATAAATTAGGTTTAAAAACACCAACCACTGAAACAAAATCATAATAGATTTGGAGAAACCCTACCTAAAAATCTTGTGCAAAAACAATTTCAGAGGGTAGCTTATGAAGAACATATTTGGATACTCACTCACATTCACATAAATACATTGATTTCAGAGAGAACCAAATCATGAAGGTGGTCATGTAAAAATATGATTACCTGTTGTGGTTTAGATCTGAGATGTTATATGTTGGGTTTATATCTAAGATGATTACCTGTTGTTGTTTGATTACCATTTTTGGCTCATAACTCCAAAGTAACTTGGGTTTAGATCTGAGATGATTATGAAACATACAAAGCCCTAAGAAGATTACCTGTTGGATGAGGAGGAGGTCCGTAGAGGCAAGAGGTGGG
The DNA here is from genome assembly GCA_949130495.1 of Sambucus nigra. Taxonomy (NCBI): domain Eukaryota; kingdom Viridiplantae; phylum Streptophyta; class Magnoliopsida; order Dipsacales; family Adoxaceae; genus Sambucus; species Sambucus nigra. The sequence goes on along the minus strand of OX422220.1, from coordinate 365,572,254 downwards.
CGGCGAGTGGAGAGATGAGGGAGGCAGTGAATATTATTGAGGGCGACGAGCTGAGGGCGGCAGAGGAGGGAACTAAGGGCGATTAAGGCGGGGGTCTGTGGTGGGGGATTTCCGATGTGTGGGATTTGGGATGTGGGGAAAGTGAAAAAAGGTAGAGGGTTTGGGATTAAAGGGTTCATTTATCTCATTTTCCTTGTCACAATGAATTAATGGTGACATGGCACAATTTGAGACCCTTAGATCGTTCCAAAAAATTTGATCTCAACCGTTGATATTTTGGAAGAGTAAAACACCCTCCTCTCATATATATATATATATATATATATATATGTATATGTGTGATTGATATTTGTTTACATTAAACATACCTACTCGATAGTGCTATCATAAGAGGTTACACGTAGTGGGAAGTCCACCCTGGCGTTGACTAGCTAGTGTCAGATTGATTCCTCTGGTCATTGTACTTTGCATAACCATTATACACGTGTAAGGATATGTGTTGGTTAGAAGATCAGTTGGGTGAAACAAGGTATGGTCACAACCCTGGATGTCTTTTAATGACCGCCTGTGTTGCATGTGTTTACGTTTGGAATTCAGTGGTGAGATTTCGATTCGGTGGCTCGGTGTGATGCGTGATGCCTGGAGCCTGATAGCACACGAGGAATGTATTCGCGAGGTCCATGCTCTGGGGATATGTTTATACATATATGGCGAGTGATATATATGTATGTTTATAAGATATAATGTATATATCTACTTAAAGTACGAGTGTAGCTATGTTATATTGATGGTATGAATAATTATCTATAGCACGTGTGTCACTATGATTTCGTTTATGAACATTTACCTAGTGAGTGTAGTTTATACTTAGATAATAGAGAGTATTAGAGGATTTAGCCTTGGATAGTAGTTATATGTCCTAGTTAGGCCGGTGTAGTTTAATTTAAAAATAAAATGAATGCATTAGGTGCACACTGTAGATGAAATGTGAGGTTTTATCTCATGTGATTGTGATTGGGAAATTAATAATGAAAGTAATACACTATGTGTTTTATCGATTAAAACAATTAATTACTTGCAAAATATTTTCAAAATTTTTGGGCTTTAACCCGTGGGCATTTTATTTTTCTTGTTTTCTTTTTAAAACCCCAGGTGTGCAGCAGTAACAACTAGGACCATAGGGATAATTACTTTCTTGTCTTGTAGTAGCTGTCAATGCTACAAAATTTGACTATCCGCCTTAGCTAATTCTATCTAGATATGATCTTTATTAACTCGTTTCAGTTGGATGTTACTATTTGGTGACCGTTGGTTTATTTGCTTCACTTTTATTATTTATTTATTCATGGAATTATTTGTGTTCACTTAGTTGTATGCTTTTATTCGTATTATATTTATATTATTTTGTGATAGTGATGATGAGAATGAAACCATAATGAGATTCCTGTTTTATTTTAGTGAGGATTGGCTATCCGATATTATAATAGGTGGGTTGTCACAACTTAGCAGAGAGTTGATTACTGGAGTAATCTCTATTATGTGTAATCATGCTACGGGTATGCATATTCTCATGGGTAACCTACTAGGAGGGATTGGATTTGGTGCATAATATGTTGACAGAGCTTGGTACGTCGGTGATTGGAACGGGTTTTATCTAGGTCCTAGTTACCCCGATCCTACGTGTCGAGGTACCTATCCACCGCGTTGGGATAATGGGACTTTATCCTCTCATATGGGGTCGTACATTAGGTGTGATGGCATAGTGAGTTTACTTCAAGATTTCTTTGAGGCTATATGGTTGAGATGTTATTATGGACAAAATGTAGTTATATTCTTAAGAACTATAGACTTCTAGGTTTAATCATTTTCGTGGAACTATTTTTACAGGTTCTAGGCCATAGTCATTGCCTCACACCTGATCATTCTTAATTAGATATTTCTCCACCATCCATTTCCAGCTTCATTATCTAATCCTAGGATGTAGGTACCGCGATTGTAGCTCACCGTTATTTATGAATTTCCTTTTAGTTATTCAAACCTCATTTTTATGTATTCAATTGAGTCGGTTGTTGTATTGAGAACCTTTAATTTGGGATCAAATTTATTTATTGTTATATATTGGTTCATTTTAGTTATTTATATCCTAGTTTGTAGTTTATATTTCTTATAGTTTGAATGGTATCAGAGACGTGTCATTTATTTATTCATTATTCTATTTTGGCAATGTTAGTATATGTATAGTTTATTTTTTTTAGTCATGCTTGGAATGTTACTAATTGTTTTGACTATCTTATTATTTATGTTTGGGCATATAAATTTATTTATGAATTTTACGGGACGTGTCACGACTTTAGGAATAATAGATATTTCTATCGAGATTCTTTGTATGAAGATACCCTAGTGGGTAGGGGTGCTGCTTTACGTTAGGTTTGTTGGTATGTAGCATCGAGAGTGGTTAGTTATACTTTTTGGACAACCTAATTATTTTACATATGCAAACGTATGATATTATTTTATATATAGTTTGGGTAGCTCAGTATCACACTTAGATCAACTACTGTGGGAAGTCTACCATGTTTTCCATTTTTAGGCAAAAGATTATTCTCATAGTTATACGAAGGATACATGGATGTTCTAGCACACACTTGTATAACAATGATGCAAGCACATCATAGTAGGTCATGGTATCTTTAGAGTCCATACCGGTATTCAGAAAGTTTTCAAATGTATTTGATGAGGTACCGAATCCACCACCCACCCACGAGATAGATTTGGTAACAGGAACCCAACGCATAGCAAGAAAATCATATAGGATAACATTGTTAGGTATGAGAGATTTCTAAAAGCAAATTCAATAACTTTTGAGGAAGGGGATCATTTGGAGGAGTACGTCTCCATGGGGAGCTCTAATCATGTTTCTTAAAAATGGATGCCTCATTAAGACTGTGTGTGGACTATTGGGAAGTGCAAAAGGTCACGATATCAAACAAGTATTCTCATTTACACATATCGATGACCTCTTCAATCCGTTGATGGGAACGTCCTTCTTTTCAAAGATTAAATTACGCTCAGGATATCATCAGTTGTGAATTGTGGTGGATGATATCCCGAAGATGGCCTTACTGATAGGGTATGGATCATATGAGTCTTGTTCATGACATTTTGGTTAATGAATACTCCATCCGTGTCCATGAATTTGATGAAAAAAATGTTCCAATTGTATCTGTACAATTCTTTATCATGTTTATCAATGACATTTTGGTCTACTCTCGGCCTGTGGATGAGCACGCAGAACGTCTGGCGATGGTTTTAGGGACAGTATAGGAACATAAGCTATGCTCCAAATTCTCCAAATGTGGATTCTAGTTATGGTAAGTTCAGTTATTGGGGAATATAATATCGGAAGATGGAATTTATGCGGATCATAACAAAGTGTATTTCATGATAGAGAGAGGAAAACCCACGACACCTACTGAGGTTAGGATCTTTTATGGTTTGGATGGGTACTACATGAGTTTTATTCAGGGGCTCTCAAAGATTTTGGGGCCAATAACTCACCTTACTTAGAAGGGGTACCATTTTTATGGTGCGCACATGGCCAATGAGCTTTCGAGGAGTTGAAGGATAGGCTCATGACCACACCCGTACTTGCCCTACCACAGGGTAGAGTAGATTATATTGTTTATACTAATGTATGATGAGAGTCCTATAGATTATACTTCCTATAAGATTAATCCTCAATAGGGAAACTACCCCACCCATGACTTTTAGTTAGCTACAGTAGTCTTTACTCTTCATATCTGTAGGCACTACTTGTTGGGAGAGAGATTCATGTTGTTTTCAAACCACAACAGCCTTTAATATTTGTTAACCCCATGGAAGTGGAATATGAATCATAAAAGGTGGTTAGAGTTTGTGAAGTACTATCACTTCTCCATTCAATATTTTCTTGAAAGGTGAACATGGTAGCAGTCGCTTTGAGTCATCAACCAATTATGAGTCTAGAAGCATTATTAGGAGATAACATCATAGGAAGAGTAGTGGGATATTTTGCGTTCTGTGGATGGGATAGAGGCATTCTTATCAGTAGTGTCCATTACACTTCATATTGTTTCACGGGTGATTCAGGACCAAGATTTGGGATTTTTTTGTCTAGAGAAGGTTGAGGAATTTATGCCCGAGGAGTCCCTATTTTATTTAATTAGCTCAAATGGACGATTGCAATTTTGGGGACATTTGGTTGTGCCAAAGGGTTTTGAGCTGTGAAGGGAATACTGACCATGGCACATAGTTATAGTTGACTATGAATTTTATGGGTGGAAAGATGTACAATGATATGAGTGGCAATACTGGTGGGCTGATATGAAGAGATATATCACAAAGTTTATGTATATGTGTGTCACTATCCAGTTAGTGAACGTAGAGCATCAGAGACCAACTAGAGAGTTACATCTGCTAGGTATCAACTACTGCGGAAAGTCTACCACATTTTCCATTATTAGGAATATGATGTTTCTCATAGCTATGTGTAGGCTAGAGGGATGGTCTAGTAAACACTTGTATTACATCTATGTGAGCACATCAGAGGAGGTCATAATATTTTTAAAGTTAATACCGGTATTCTAGGAGTTTTCAAACGTATTTGATGAGGTACCAAAGATATCATTCGCCCACGAGATAGATTTTGTGATAGATCTGGCAATGGGAACTGACCCATAGTGAGAACATCATATAGGAAAACTCAATTTGAGATGAGAGAGTTACGAGAGCAAATTCAACAGCTTTTGAGTCAAGGATTCATTTGGAGGAGTACGTCTCCATGGAGAGATCTAATCATGCTTGTTAAAAAAAGTATGGTTCACTAGGACTGTATGGATTACTAGTATCTAAACAAGGCCATGATACAAAACAAGTATTCATTTCCATGTATCAACGACCTCTTCAATCAGTTGAGGAGATTCTTTTCAAATATTAACTTGTGCTAAGGATATCATCAGTTAAGAATTTGGGAGGAGCACATACCGAAGACGACCTTGTTGACAAGGTATGGACCGTATGAGCTTCGGGTCATGACATTTAAGTTGACCAATACTCCATTATTGTTCATGGATTTTATGAATAAAGTGTTCCGACCGTATCTGGACAGGTTCGTTATCGTGTTTATTGATGACATTTTGGGTCTACTCTAGAATCGAGGATGAGAACGCACAACATCTGAGTATGGTTTTACAGACACTTTAGGAACATAAGATATATGCTAAGTTCTCCAAGTGTGGATTCTGGTTGTGAGAAGTTTAGTTATTGGGGCATGTCATATTGGAGGATGAATTATATGTGTATCACAACAAGATGTATTTCGTGATAGACTGAGGAAAACCCACGACACCTACTGAGGTTAGGAGCTTCTATGGTTTGGCAGGGTATTACATGTGTTTTATTCAGGGGCTCTTAAATATTTCTTGACCACTAACTAATCTCACCCGGAAGGGGGGTAAAATTTTTATGGGACGTTCAGTGTTAAAGAGTTTTCGAGGAGTTAAAGGTGAGGCTGACAACCACACCCGTACTTTCCTTACCATATGGTAGAGTAGATTATATGGTTTAAAAAAACGCATCAATTAAGGGACTAAAAGGAGTTCTGATGTAGCAGAAGAGGCTCATAGCATATGATTCCCAAAGGTTTAAGCCTCACGAGGTAAAATACCTTACCCATGACTTAGATTTCGCTACGAAAGTCTTTACTCTTAATATCTTGAGGCACTACTTGTTAGGCTAGAGAGTCACATTGTTCCCGGACCACAAGAGGCTTTAATAATTTTTCACCTAGTTAAATATGCAACATAAAATATGGTTAGATTTTGTGAAGGACTATCAGTTATCCTTTCAATATCATTCGGGAAAGACGTACGTGGTAGCATACGCCTTGAGTCATCGACCGAATTTGAGTCTATAAATGTTATGTTCAAAGCAAAGGGATAGTCTAATGATTTTATTGGTAGAATAATGGGATATTTTGCGTACTATGGATGTGGTAAAGGCATTCTTAGTAGTAGTGACCATTACACCCCATATTGTATCACGGGTGATTCAGGACCAGGTTATGGAATCCTTTTGTTAGGAGAAGGTTCAATAACTTATGTACGGGGGAGTCCCTTTTTATTTGATTATCTCAGATGGAGGATTGCAATTTTGGGAACATTTGGTTGCGCAAGAGGGTCTTAAACTTTAAAAGGCAATACTGACCGAGGCACATGGTTTGCAGTTCACTATATATCTTGTGAGTAAAAAAATGTACTGTGATATGAGGAGACAACATTGTTTGGCCGATATGAAGAAATATATAACAAAGTTTATGTTTAAGTGTGCCACCTGCCATTTAGTGAAGGTGGAGTACCATAGGGCAATCAGAGATTTACAACCACTAGAGATCCTCGTGTTGATGTGGGAGAGTATTTTAATGGACTTCATAATCGATTATAGGGATCCCTACGGGGGCATTATGTTATTTGGTTCATTGTTAACAAAATGACTAAAATGGCTCACCTTCTTCTAGTACGAACAGACTACACAGCAGAGCGGTACACCCGAATATTCATTTGTGATATTTTGCATCTCAATGGGATACCACTCAATATTATGTTCGATGGGGACTATATATTTGTTTCCCAATTCCAAAGGAGCTTTTTGGAGGCTGTGGGGGTACAACTACATATGGGTATCACATTTCACACTAATATAGATAGTCAGACAGAGCGGGTGAATTATATTTTTGAAGACATGCTATTCTCTTGCATATTTGACTTTAAGGGAAGTTGGGATCAACCTTTTCCACTCGTGGAGTCCTCTTGTAACAGTCACCGAAAAACTATTGGTATTCCACCTTAGAGGGCTTTATTGTCTGACCATTCCATTCTCCGAGTTGTTGTCTAGAGACAAGGGATAAAAACCTTTCGGTCTAGATTATGCTTGAGACACCTCAGAGAAGGTGGCTCTCATTTGGAATCATATAAAGAATTCCTAGAGTAAGAAGATGGTCTATGTATATAGGATAAAGTGTAAACTAAGAGTTATGAGATTTGGGTCCAGAGGGAAGTTGGCACCCAATACGTAGGTCCTTTTACGACATAGGATATGATAGGTATGGTGACATATCGTTTGGACTTACTCGATTATCTTCAGCGTGTATATGAAATTTTCCACACGTTCATGCCGAGGAAGTTCCTAAGGGACGAGTCATCATATCCGAACATCAACCTTGACATGAGTGAGTTACACCCAAATGCGAGTTATGAGGATAAACCTCAACATATTCTTAATCGAAGAGAGAAACCTTTGCAATCGAAGGTCATCCTTATTAGTCCATGTACAATGGGGAAAATCAGCGAGAGGGCAAGTCTAAGTGAAAGAGAGATGAAGACATGTGGGCGAGATATCCTAAGATCTTTGAGTCAGGTATATTAATAGTCTAATTTTGAGGATAAAATTCGTTATATAAGAGGGGAGGAATGTAATATCCCATATTTTCCTGCATTTATTTTTATTTTTTAATTAATTGTAATTTACCTGTTAGTTTATAGTTTATCATTACATGTGATACGTCTTTTAGTATATCTTTGTATATATTTCATGTGTAGTATTGTTTCGTAATTATTTTATTTGTTGCGTGAATACAAAACCTTTAGAAATTGACAAACACACTTTAATTCACTAAGTAAATATTTAAAATACTTAGTAGTATGGGATGAGCTCCCTTGAGTATGAGATGAATTTTGGATGAGAGAGAATGTGGTTTAGCCAAATTGGGTATGAAAAGGATCGGAATATAAGCTTGAATGGATTTCAAAAGTAGGGACTTTGCTGATTTTGAGAGAATGTTGCTAAGATCACGGATGCTGATGGCTCTGAGGTGTGTATTTGGAGTGACATCATGCCCTCTTTTTATAGGTTCAGGGGTGGTGCCGATCGGCATTACCCTATTCCTACCCATCGGCAGGTGACCCTAGACACACTGCCGATAGGCAGAGAACTAGACCTGCCAATTGGTAGTCTCGTGTAAAGTTTTTTGGAAACAATGGTCGTAGAACATAATTCGTTGATCCGAATCATGCACGGAGCATACGATTAGAAAGGTAATTAAGAGACCTTCAAGACTACTTTGGATTTCTCTCGGGTCCGAGAGTTGACTTTGGGTCAAATGTGGCTAGGAAGCGAACATGGGTCCTTTGAACGGGAGATCGACGAACGAAAATGGATTGTTCGTCCGCATGGTAAGTCAGAATCGTGAAGGGGGCGGACTATTGGAAAGGTTAGGATATGTACTTAGATATTATAAAGTGTTTTTCTCGGTTCGAAAAGTTGACTTTGGTCATCCGGGGCCCGAAAGTTCCCAGTTACCTCTCAGAGTAAAACGGATTGTTCGTCCGCATCGTAAGTCAGAATCGGGCACGGGGGGGAAGTATTGGAAAGGATCTTTAGTTCCCTTCATAGATTCATTCAGTCTCATTTGAGTTGAAGATTTTCCTTTGGTCAAATGGAGCCCGGGAGTGCCCGATGGCCTTCAGATCGATTTTCAGGGGAAAGCTGATCGTTCGTCCAAATGATTATGCAGTTTTGTGCATGGAGAGGACCGTTGGAAAGGGGTTTCATTGAACTTCGAATATTTGAAGAGCTTTCGCTCTGACGATGAAGTTGATTGGGGTTAAATAAGGGCCCAGGAGCACCTGGTGGCCTCCGAATTGATTTTCAGTAGGAAAAGGGTTCATTCGTCCGAACCGTTATGCCGATTCATGCACGGGGCAGACCATTGGAAAGGGAATTCAGAGCCCTTCGAAGATTCAAAGAGCTTTCGCTTTGACAATAGAGTTGGCTGGAGTCAAACGGGTCCCGAGAGAGCCCGATGACCTCTAGATCGGTACTCGGAGTGTGACTTAGGGTTTGTAGTGAAATGAGGAGGTGTTAGGGACCTAAGGAGAGACTTAGGGAGTCCTAGAATGTGGTGTCTATATAACCACTCATTGAGAAGACCATGGATGATACTGAAGATTCTGAGGGAAGTGGCTCTGAGGATTGTTCAACTTGCAAACACTAGGGCTGGCACTCTACATGATCCACTCATGGGCTACATCATCGAATTCATCCCGCCTAATCAAAGCTGATAATTTACCTCTCCTAAACTGGCATCCTGCACCGGTGCCACCTGCTGATATTCAACGTAACCCTAATGTTTATCCTATTTCCTCTTCCCTAGTTGTTCCGCCTTACTCTGATGTAATCAAAACCTTCTTTGACGAGGTTCTCAATGTTGTTTTTCCTATTAATGAAATAAACAAAGATTTTGAGTATCTTATTGTGCCTTACATTAATCGTTTGGATTCTAACCAAACTCTTGATGATGATGATTTTGCAAATGAACAATTCTTAACTGATCCAAATAAGGTTAATAACTAACAACATAATCGCGTTCAAGTTAATAAAGATGAAACTGTTGTTATTAATCTCGGTTTTAGTATCCAACTGCGCAAGATTAGGATAGGGGCCACCCTTGACGAGCATGAGTACGCATAACTTAAAGAATTACTGAAAGAATTTGTAGACGTTCTCGCATGGTCCTATGATGACATGCCCGACATTGATCCTGAGATAGCTCAACACGAGATTCTTACACTCCTAGAATGCAAATAAGTCAAACAGAAACTGCGAAATCTCCGCACCGAATGGTCAGTAAAGGTTAAGGAAGAAGTGGTCAAAAAATTGAACGTGGGTTTCATTTATGTGATCTAATACCCCATATGGATATCCAATATCGTACTCGTGCCGAAATCTGGAGGGAAGGTTCACATGTGCGTTGACTACCGAGACTTGAATAAGGCCTCTCCAAAGGATGATTACCCACTACCCAATATCGGCATGCTTGTGAAGTATACAGCCAGCCACACTCTCAAATCATTCGTTGATGGGTTTATCGGATACAACTATATCAAAATCCAACCGGATCATCAAGAGAAAACCACATTCATCACCCCTTGGGGAACCTTTTTCTACACCGTTATGTCGTTTGGTCTAAAAACCAAAGGGGCTACCTACCAAAGGGATGCCACAACCATCTTGCATGATCTAATACACAAAGAAGTCGAGGTCTATGTGGATGATATGATTATCAAGTCTAAGACTAGGTAAGGTCATGTTCCCGCTCTCTGAAAATTCTTCGAGCGACTACGGCAATACCAAATGCGACTTAATCCCCAAAATGTATCTTCAGTGTTACCAAAGGAAAAGTCTTGGGATTCATGGTTAGTGAAAAAGGGATAGAAGCAGATCCTGCCAAACTAAAAGTCATAATCGAGATGCTACCACCCCGAATAAAAAAGGAAGTTCAGGGTTCCTTGGAAAATTACAGTCTATCAGCCGGTTCATCAGCCAGTTGTCTTCCATCTAGGAGCCCATATTCAAACTCCTATGAAAGGATTTAACCAAGGTTTGGAACTAAGATTTCCAGGAAGCCTTTGACCGAATAAATTAATACCTAATGCGACGTCCGGTACTCATGCCGCCACAACCTGGTCTTTTCCTACTCCTATACCTAACCGTAACAGATACCGCAGCTGGGGCTTTACTAGCCCAACACCTTGAAGAATCCCACAAAGAGAGATCCATTTACTATGTCAGTAACAAGTTGGTCGAGTACGAAGTTAACTACATAGCTCTGGAGAAAGCATATGTCGCTCTTGTCTGGGTCACCCAAAAATTATGGCTCTACGTGCTCACCTTTCCCATCAAACTTGTATCCCGAATGGATCCTATCAAGTACCTACTCGAGAAGCCCGCCTTGTCTAGCTGTATGGACCGCTGGTTGATGCTTTTAGCTGATTTTGATATTGTGTATGTTACGCAGAAAGTCATGAAAGGAAGGGCCATCTCTGACTACCTTGCTGACTACCCTATGGAAGAAGTCGATGTCTCGATTTCTGAATTCCCAGATGAGAATATCCTTTGTACCTTTCGAGAAGATATTTTATGGAAAATGTTCTTTGATGGTGCATCCAACAAGAAAGGGTATGACATTGGGATGCCCCTAATTTCCCCTGATGCCCTCTCACACTCCCATTGTCATCAAGTTGGATTTTCCTTGCGCTAACAACATGACTGAATACGAGGCATACATGGTAGGCCTCAAAGTTTCCCTCAAAAAAGGAATTCGATACCTTGATGTCTATGGAGATTCAACCCTCATCATCAGTCAAGTGCTCAGAAGCTGGAAATTCAGGGACGAGAAACTCTTACCCTTCCATGCCCACCTAGAAGACCTAGCTTTCTAATTCCAAGAAACTACCTTCCACTATATACCCCGAGTAAAAAACAAACTAGTCGATTCTCTTGCTATCTTAGCCTCCATGATTGACATGCCCGAAGGAATAACCATGGATCCTTCACTTATCCAAAAGAAAGATAAACCAACCCACGGTTACCACATTGAGCTAATCACAGAATATCCCGAGATAAACGACTGTTGGTACTATGATATTTGGCATCTCCTCAAATATGTTAGGTATCCCCAAGGTTCTGATAAGAAAGACCGAGTAAACCTACGTAGCTTGGCTGCCGTGTACATTGTCTGTAATAAAGCACTGTTCGAGAGAAACTTTGATGGAACCCATTTGCACTGCATCACAGGGGCTGGCATTGAAAGGATGATGCAAAAAATACACAACGAGGAATGCGAACCCCACATTAATGGCCATATGATCACCAAAAAGATCACCCGATAGGGTTACTTGTAGACTACCATAAGATGCCTCAAATGCCAGCAGTTTTCCAACCTAAAACACCTACATCTGCGGGAATTATATAACATGACTTCTCCTTGGCCGTTCTCTACAGGGGGCATTGACATCATAGGGAAAGTTACACCCAAAGCATCCAATGGGCATGATTTCATCCTACTTGCCATTTACTACTTCACTAAATGGGTCGATGCTGAGTCATATGCAGTTCTTAATGCCAAGAAAGTGGCCAAGTTCATCAAGAAAAAAATTATCTATCGATATGGGGTCCCGTATGAGCTGGTGTCAGACAACGAGTTGCATTTTGAGGAAGAGGTTACAGAAATGGTCGGTGAGTATGGGATTCAGAGACACAAGTCTTCTACCTACCGATTTCAAACCAATAGAGCATTCGAAGCCGCCAATAAGAGTCTCAAAGCCATCATCAACAAGATGATCGAGAGTTATTGATATTGGGCTGACCAGATCCCTTTATGCCCTCTGAGCTACCACACTTCATTTTGAACCCCTACTGGAGATACCCCTTACTCTTTGGTATACGGCATGGAAGTAGTCTTACCCGTAAAACTATAAATCCCTTCACTACGCATCGTGCTAGAAAGCAAAGTCAATGAGGAAGATTGGCATCATAGATCTCTTGATGAGATGTCATTTTTGGATGAAAGAAGACTGAAGGCTCTGTATCACATACGAGGGTACCATCTTCGAATAGCACGATCATTCAATAAGAGAGTCAAGGATCGCGGTGTTTGATAAGGGTAATTAGACTTCAAAGAAATAATATAGCCTATCTAGAACCCCAGAGGGAAATTCAAGCCTAATTGGAGCGGCCCATACATCGTGAAAAAAATCTTATCATGCGGCGCCGTTATGCTCACCGACCTTGATGGAGAGGAAATGGCGCGTCCAGTCAACAAAGATCGTCTCAAGAAGTTTTACCCCTAGTCCGAAGTATCAGCGCACTATGACTCTTCTCATATCCCTTCTATTCTTAAAAAAACTCTTCATTTTCTCTACTCAGAACTATGTGGGACCTGATACTCTAAAAAATCTTTTTTCTTTCAAAAATGAATTTCAGAAAATTTTAAAAACCTACCGAGGTACGTAGGCAACTCATACCCTTCACATGGGCACAACCCCATTATTTTTCACAAAATGATATTCTTTTCTCAGCCCCGAGAATGACAGTTCACTTTATCATACACATGGGCAGAAAGGATTATGTATGCCTTAGCGATTGGTATAGAAAATTCAAATGCAAAACTCATCAAGAGGCACAACTTGACGATCAAAAACTTTTTTATTTCATTACTGTGAACTACCAGTACAATTACATCAGCATAGGGAGTCAAATGACTTCCCTTGCCAGTCTACTCCTACCTTCCTAGAACAAAATAAAAACAAGCCCCACTATAACCATAATAACCCACAAATTATTCCCAAACACCCATTACAAAATCTTCACAAATACACTCCTCAGGGATCCTACCCAGAGCTACCAGAAGAACCATCCCCATCACCACCCACATCCTGGGGTTCATCAACTTCCCTTGCCTAAATAGAGTGCCGCAAATGCTCCATATAGCGATAAGCCCAAACTAGCATGGGGAAAACCATAACAGCTTCCTCCATGGTGTCAGATATGGCGAACCACCTTTTCCCAGTCTATACAGCCAGCATCTTGGCAACTAACTTTCTCCATAACCACTTCATGTAGTCCCCTGAAATATGTCAGACTCTCCCAATAGACTGGGATGGAAGGGACGATGGTCGATGATTATGCCACAAAGAGCCAAGCTGCATGCGCATACACTCTGTCAGATCCTCCATAGGAAAGAAGTATAGTGCCCGAGGTGGCATAATCTGTTCCCAGCCAAATTAGCGCAGAAGATGCCAGGGAAAGTAGAAATAAGTCTTCCTGAGACCAACTAACCGAACATACTCGTATTCTTCGAGTTCCAGAATAGGCATTAGTTCCCCCCACCAAGGCACTGACCAACGCAAGCGTCGAGCCCCGTGCTCCACAAACCAATTTTCCCATCCCTCGATGTCCAGGCTTACATTGATAAAATAGCATGAGAAAAAATTTGGCACCACTGGCAAAGGATACTCGGGTGGGACCATGATACGAAATATCTCCAAAAACCACATGAACAGCATTACGGGGCTACCCCTTAAAAAGTCGAAATGGCCTTCCCGCTAGGCATCCAGTCCATTCAGAGTCTCCGCCAGTATCACCGCCGCAGGACTGCGACGGTACGACATCCAGGAAACAATGGCTGCAAGCTGTGGGTCCATTAACATTTCCCCAGTCACCAACAACAATTTTGAAACCAGACCGAGAATGATGGCTCCAGCATAGACGGCATCACCGACATCTCCCAAATGCACATAATGCAGCACCGTAGGAAGAGAAATCATTCCTCCCATGACCAACGACCTGAACATCGAAGGAAAGATGCGGAGAAGTCCCGCTAATAGCTCCCTAGGGGACCAGAAAAACTTAGGCATAGCCGTAGCAACACTAGGATTTATCCCCAACATGGCAAAAAACTCTTCATAGGTTGGATAAATTTTGTCCAACCCAAAGAGAAAGATATGGTATTCGAGGTACCAGAACCCAATCATCTCCATCAGCATATTCCACTCTATGGGCCGATTGCGCCATAAAGAGACTCGCCGCATGTTGAAAGCATCATAGTCAACATTGTAGGAACACATTGCTTCTAATGTTTCGAGGTAGTTTGAAAACTCAATGCTACCAGGGAGAGCCATATCACAAAATGAGAAGATAAGGAACTTTGTAGAAGTCAGAGGAAAACTTACCCCACTAAGTACGAGGTAATTAAAGAAAGTGCAATCAAAGCCTTGGGTTGATCGGACTGGACTGATATGCCGATAGGCAGGACAGGGGTCATCCCAATCCCGATCAGCAACCCCTATTTTTGGAAAATCCCCCTTTTCTTTTTTTGTCAATGTAAAAAAGCTCAATAAAAATAATTTTTATTTTAAGGTAATTCCAAAATTCCTTATCCTTATGTTTTACTTATCCCATTTTAAAATAAAATCTTTATCCAATGACTTCAATTCTTCTTACAGTCTCAGCAGCAAAGTAAAAAGAGCATGCGCATTAGTCACTAGAAAATGAAAGGTTAACAAAAACATCATTTGCATAGATTTTTGTTGTGTTACATTATTTTTGCAGGAAAACAAGGAAATACATTGGGATTTAGCCGGAACCCAATTTTCTCTCTCTCTCTCTCTCTCTAGGAGCCTCCTTCCCTGTGGCGCGCTCTTTTCCCCCGGTGACGAAATGATGTACCCCCACTTCCCGAGCCTGACCCTTCCTCAGATGAGGGACAAGAAGGAACTGCAATCACATCCCGAATATGGGCGATCGTCGAAGATATCCAATCCATAATATACCTCAGCCAAGTGGTGGAGACACGGATATGCTGCAAGGAAAACCGAAAAGAATAAATCAGTCAGCCTGAAGCCAAGAAATAAATTAAGAAATCAAAAAGAAAAAGAGATGAAAAGTATACCTCAGGTCGTAGAACCTCCTCTGTCGGGCCCAACTCCTCAGGAAGAAAAGTTTATCCTTTTCGAAGTAAAAAAGGTCATTCGTACGTACCATAAGGCTGATTCATGCACGGGGAGGACCGTTGAAATGGGTATTCAGTGCCCTTTGGATATTCATTCAGTCTCATTCGATCTGAAGTAACCTTGGTAAAATGGAGCTCGAAGCGCTCGGTGGCCATATGATCAATTTTTAGGGGAAAATGGATTGTTCATCCAAATGGTTATGCCATCTCGTGCATGGGATAGACAATTGGAAAGGGGTTTCAATGCCCTTTGATGATTCAAGGAGATTTCACTCTGATGAGGAAGTTTATTGGGGTCAAATCGGTGTCCAGGAGGGCCCGATGGCCTCTAAATCTATATTCGATGGTAAAATGGTTCGTTTATCTGAACCATTATGCCGATTCATGCACGAGGAGGATCATTGTAAAGGGGATTCAAAGCCTTTAGAAGATTCAAAGAGCTTTTTCTTTGACGATAGAGTTGATCAGAGTCAAACGAGGTCAAGGAGTGCCCAATGGCCTCGAGATCAGTTCTCGGAATATGACCTAGGGTTTGTAGTGAAATGGGGAGGTGCTAGGGACCTAATGAGAGACTTATGGGGTCCTAGAATGTGGTGTCTACAGAGTCCTACCTGTAAATAGGTCGGTGGCTTCCCATTTGTCCAGGTCAAGGTTGTTGGAGAGAGCTAACCAAACTTTCGATGTGATAATTATCTAGACAAATTTATATTTCCTGATTGACTCCCTTTAGACTTATTCTTTGTTGATTTCTTTTGATCTTCAAAATTTTCATTTCTTGGTTGATTATGATGAAATTTTGATGAGGGATGACTAGATCAGGGAGTCATGTAATGACATTGAGGAGGCCTTTAAAAGCTTGAAGGGGGTCTTTGGATGCTATTAAGAAAGCGCACAAGAAGGACCAAGAAAAGTGGTAGGGTCTGCTGAATACCACCGAGAAGGCCAAGAAGGAAGTCAGAAAGCTATTGCAATGGAGACTAAGTACTAAAACATAAAGGTTGCTAGGAAGAAAGGGAAAGATAATGCTTACACTCGAGGCTGGCGGATCATTCTCTATAGCTTAACTTGTCATCCCTCGATGAATTGTGATTCCTTTTAAAACCCTAGAAGTTTCATACTTCATATACACTTTGTGGGGATCATTCTCTATAGCTTAACTTGTGACCCAAAGGATCACTGCTAAAGGAAGAAGAAAGCTTGATCAGTGGATACTGATGGCGGATCGCCGCTTGTGGACGACTCTGGACTGAGCCATTTTCTTTATAGATTTTGAAGTTTGTGCGTCATACATAGTTGTTATAAGTTATTTGTACGACGAATGTATTGGAAAAGATTCTAGAGTGTTGAATATAGGTTTTTCCCTGAAAAGGGATTTTCCCTCATATTTATGATTGATTGCATGCATAGAATTTTCTATGATTTGAACTTTGATCATATACACACTAAATTTAATTAAAGATTAAAATTTGATAAAAAGTTAGATGGTGTTTTGGGGACATTTAATTAAACAAATGTATCCAATATTTCGTGCACACTCTCAAATTGGTATCAAATCTGGCAATACTAAAATATTGTGTGATCCTAATTTTCAAAGAGTTTTTTAGCTAATACCAATTCTCTCAAATTAGTATCAGAGTCAGTTACACAAAAATACTGTGTGATCTTTTTTAGCAAAAAGTTTTTATATCAATTTTTTTGATTTTTTTTATCTTTATAAAGCCAAAATTTAGTAAATAATTTGTATAATAGAATGCCCATTTTTTATGCTTCAAATTATGCTTACTGGAAAGCAAGAATGAGGTTAGCTTTAAAAGAAATTAATGAACGTGTTTGGTTAGTGTGTAAAAGAGGGTGGACTCCACCCAAATTTATTGTTGATAATGTCATTGGCCCTAAAACTGTCTCTTCATGGACATAGGACGACTTTAAGTGGAGTAATTTTAACTCTTGCGGTTTAAGAGCTATTCTTGGAGAAATCACCCTAGACGAGTTCTGCCGCATTATGACATGCACCACGTCTAAAGAAGCATCGGACACCCTCCAGCACACACACGAGGGTACCAATATTTTAAAGGAATATAAGCTTCAAAATTTTACCACCCAATTTGAGACCATTACCATGCCAGAGTCCGAGTCTTTTGATGAATTTTATGATCATTTGTCGGACATATTAATTCTAGTTTTAATTTGGGTGAGAAGATTCTTGAGACAAGAGTTGTTAAGAAAATTTTGGGGTCGCTCCCGGCCTGCTTTATTCCTAAGGTTACCATGCTAAATTCATTAGGAATTCTATATACTCTTAGGTTAGAAGAACTTGCAGGGGATCTTCAAACATATGAGATATATATGTTTCCTAAAACTATTAAACATAACGATGTAGGGATTTCTTTAAAAACTGAAACTAAGAAAAAAAAGAAAGAGAACGTTTGTGAGTCTGAATCTGAAGTTGATTTTGATTTTGATGACTCGGCCCTGTTTGCAAAAAAATTCAAAAAGTTTCTCAAATTTTCTAAAGAAAAGATTTTTGAGAAAAATCAAAATAAGAATGAGGGCACGAGCGGGGGAGAGCAAGAGGAAGAAATAAGGTGTTATGGGTGTGAATGTAAATGGAACAAGGCACATGAGTGTCCCAATAAGCTTAAGAGAAAAGGCAAGAAAGTTGCGAATAAAACCACTCTTAGCGTTAGTGATGTTGAGTCGGTTCATTCAGGGGGAGAATCACCACATGAACCGTGCATTGCGTTCATGGTTAGTCACATTATCACTTCTAGTTTGTCCCATGCCGATGAGGACATATCTATACGTGAAAACCTCAATGATGTTTCAATTCATTCTAGGGAGTGAGGATGAGATTGTGAGTGAGCGAGAGGGTGATCTCCAAAAGGCGTTTAATGATCTTTACACCGAGACTTTGAAAATAAAAAAGCTAAATAAATATTTTTCTCTTAGGGTGTTAGATTTGGAGAAGGAGGTGAAGGTTTTGAGAGAGTGTGAGTCGTCGATGAGTTAACTCGACAAGGTGAAGATTTCTTTATGTGAGCAGTTGATCATTTTAGGGAGGGAAAAGACTGGCTTGACCAACACCTTGGCTAGTCTTACGGGAGATATTTAATCTCACTCATGATAAACATGAAGCCTGTGTATCCCAACTCGAGAGAGATCTCGAGCGTGCTCGGGAAGTGAAGGTCACTTTAGAGGACACATCTAAGAAGGTTGGAAAGATACTCCTCAGTTCTGCATTAGGTGATATTGAAAGGCTATGAATATCTTATGACAGTGCATGCATTTCCCATGATGCACACGAGTTGATTCCCGAGTTTATGATGGATCCTTATGATCCTTGACCTAATCAACTTAGGCGCCCTAATCCACCTAGGAGAGCTCATCCTAGACATTTTGAGAAAGGTGAACCCAAGCCCATTTATGTTTGTTCTCATTGCAAACAAAGAGGTCACCTAAGAGAGTATTAGTTTAAGCTAGGGAGAGTGTCTTATAGGTATGTTCCTCGGTAACTACCACACGAGTTCCTACACTTGTTACCGCACGCACTCCCACACATGTTACTCCGCATGCTACCGCACATCACTTTAGATATTTTGAGAGTTTCTAAGAGAAAGTAGAGTACTTAGTCAAGACTTCACAAAATTTGATAATGGAATTTCTTAGGATGTCCTCTCCTTTTTAGAACTCCGCTGGGCCTAATGATTGATGTTGAGAATTGTATCTAATATTGGATTATTTTCATGATTATATCTATTATTCCTATTGCCAGATTGCATTATCATTGTGATATTACTGTATTTATATATTTTTCATTTTGATATTTTTAGAAAAATTCAAAAAGAGTTTTATTTTTCTAGAAAAATTTTGAAAAAATACAAAAAGATTTTTAATTTTTAAGAAAAAGTTGAAAAAAGCAAAAAGATTTTCTTTTAATAAAATTTTTGAAAAAGTCAAAGAGTTTTGTAAATTTTTTATCACCTTATATGGATGAACATTTAAGATCTCTGAATCATCCATTCATTCCATAACCGCGTGATTGTTTTATAGTGTTTTTAGACATGATATTTTTTCATTTATGTGCTTAATAATGTCTGGAGTCATTAAGTTGTGATTGGATGATTACTTGCTACATGTTTAACTCCTTGTCTCCTTTAATGCACACAAGCACAAGTTTATTTGAATATTGCACTTACGTATTACTTGTCGATCATAGTGTTTGCATCTCAATTTTGCCTTAAAGTGAACCAAATGTAAAAACGAGATAAAAAGTTGGGCGTGTAAGAACCATCACCCGGATTTAAATCAATTTTGTGGAAAATTTGTTATATATTAAGAAATGGAAGGGGCTACGAATGATAAAAGTTTTTGCATTAAAAGCCACCATTTCCAATGAAAAGTGCTTAAAAAGATTAGAGACACATAAAAAACAAAAGTGTCAGGACAAGTTTTAAATCATTAATGCTTCGCTACACATGAGCATTAATTTCTTCAAAAAATAATTGAGAGTATTCTTAGTTATGTGAGATTTTGAGTGAGTTAAGTTGACGATCAATGGGTTTTCACAAACTATATAAATCTCGAAAAACATTACATAGTTTTGGGCTTCATTGGTTTAAAAATTAATTACGTTCTTGATTTGTTGATCAGGTTAAGTCAATTTCACACGATTTCACCATTTTTACACCTAAGTTAGACTCTGAGTTCTTCCATTAGTGGTGTATCAATACTTCTTGCACATGTGTTATGACTCTCTTTTTGATTAACCTATGGAATACGTTCACCCTCCCTACATTCCGTATTCATGATTCATGTATTTTTTGTGTTAATTATGGTTTGTTGTATTTGTAAAATTTTATACTTGAGAAAAATTTGAAAATTTTCAAAAATAGTTGGTGAAGCCTTTAAGATTATCATTACATGTGCTTTATTTCTATATATTTATGATGATATCTTACTTATTATATGGTATTCTTTATACTTCATGTTTAGATTCTAATCATTTGTCTATTTCAAACAAAAAGGGGGAGAACAAATTAAGGGGTGACTTGATGATGAGTTTGATTTATGGGGGAGAACACATTATAAGTTTTTTTATTTTCTATGTCAAACTCTATGCATCACGAGTATATACTTTGCTCCATGTGTGTAGGTATCTAAGAGAAAGAACATATTGCACCCGATGAAGATAAAGTTGCCCAAGGGAAGAACAAGAAGAGATTCAAGACAAAGTTTCACTATGTCGTTTCATTTCTAGAGTTTGGGAGGGTGCTAGGATTTTTTTGTTATAAGAGGGATAATTATTGTAATTTGGGTTTCGTTTAGTTTTGTACCAGAATAGCCAAAGAGGTAGAATTGTAAGTGCAAATATTTTAGTTTAAGCTTTTTATTTGTATTTATTTACCCTTTCGCATATTCCAACACATCAAATCGAACTCCAACACCTCCAAGTTCAAGACTCCATTACATCTCATGCAGGTAAAAATCTTTTAGGAGTTCATAATGATTCATATTTATATTTGGGATATATAATTTTTTTTTAAATCGAGGCTGGATTTTTTTAGAATTAAAAATAAAAATTTTTGGCCTCGTTCAAACAAGTTTAAAGCTCATTCGAACGAAATAGCCATTTCATTAGAAGGTCGTTAGATATTTTCTTCGAACGAACATCTTACGAAGTTGTAATTCTATACAGGGACTTCTCGTTAGAAGCTCATTTAATGTAGATATTGAATGAACTTCCTTTGTTGTTTTAACAAACATCTGTTCTCATTCGAACAAACTAGCTTTCTCGTTCGAACGAGTCATTTCCTCGAATCTTGTGTTAGACCTATAAAAAGCTGCAGTGAACCTCTTTTTGAAGAGACTTTGGAAAAATGATTTTTGTATATCTTTGCCAATGTTTTTTTTATATTTTTGGTCTCCAAACACTTTTTGATTCACAACACTATCATCCATATACGAATTGTGAATCATTTTCAAACCCTAGAAGATTCATACCTCATATACATTTTGTGGAGATCATTTTCTATGCATGAACTTCTTACCCAAAGGATCACTGCTAAATGTTGAAGAAGTGGTGATCGATGGATACCGAGGGTGGATCACCGCCCATGGACGACTCTGGATTAGGCCATTTTCTTTAGGAATTTTGAAGATTGTTCTTCATACATAGTTGTTCTAATTTATTTGTAAGTCGACTATCATGTAAAAAATTCTAAAGTCTTTGATATAGGTTTTGCCTTGAAAAGGGATTTTTTTCCTCATATTTGGGGTTGATTGCATGCGTAGAATTTTCTATGATTAGAACTTTGACCATATATAGAGTATATTTAATTAAACATTAAAATTTGATAAAAATTAGATTGTGTGTTTGGGACATTTAATTTAATAAATTGATCCATTATTTCATACGCACTCTCAGATCTGTTCCTAGCATGTCCTTCTTGCTCCATGAAAGCACGCTCTTCTGTTCTTTAACGAATTTTATTAACTATTGTTTGAGGAGAGATGAACCAATTTGCATAGATTGTTTTGGACGATTGTCATCCAAGATTATCTTTTCTATAGCTTCCACAACCTATCCTTTGACTAAATCAGCCTCCTTGCGGGGGTCTAAGTTCTCAATCTCATAAGTAGCAATGAGTTTCTTTACTTCTTCTTAGTAGCCTGATGTATAATAGCATTCCTTAGATTCAATTTGATTTCCTATAACAATGCCTACCCCATAATAGGTGGGGAACATTAGACACTAGTGGACAATATATGGTACTGCTTCAAACTTTTTCAGACCAACCCTGATGAGGATCATTTTTTAAGATGATTGGATGTTCTTGTCTAGGACGAAGAAATGAATCCTTTTATAACTTCT
Organism: Sambucus nigra; assembly: GCA_949130495.1. NCBI lineage: Eukaryota > Viridiplantae > Streptophyta > Magnoliopsida > Dipsacales > Adoxaceae > Sambucus > Sambucus nigra. Next base: position 365,549,998 of record OX422220.1, on the reverse strand, counting down.
ACTGGGCCAAATGTTGATAAGAGCATCCAATTTGACATTTTCCAAGGGGTACACTTTTTCTATCGAGAATCATATTAGAGTCCTGTGATAAGGTTCCAATTTGTTATCGCAATTCCCAAATTGTGAAAACTGATGTAGAACATGACAGCAGTTGAACTGTCATTGTCAATTAGTTTTATAACTACCCTGGCCTCATGTTCTCTCATAGTAACAACCAAAGGATTTTCATGTGGATAGAGCACTCCAGAAAGATCGTTCTTAGAAAAATCGATTACAAATTTATCTTTGTTTACTTTCCTTAACTGACCATTAAAATCATTAGATAAATTAATCTGTGGAATACAACATGCTTTGGCCTCATTTAAATTGACTTTTATTTCAACTATTTCATCGCCATGACCAACATCTCCTCCTGTAATAAATGACAATCAGAATATATCATCTTTACATCAATTTCAGCCTCTCGAGGTTTCTTTGGCAGATCTGTGTCATCTTGTGAATAATTATCTCGGCCTCTCTTCTTGTCATCTCTCCCTTTATAAGGCGATTCTGATCACCTCCTGGAGTCGCGTTCCTTTGACCTGTCAATAAACTTAGACAATTTGCCACGTCGGATCAGATTCTCAATCTCATTTTTCAAAGAAATATAGTTATCATTTGTTTGCCCATGTCCGTAGTGGAATTCACAATACCTAGACGTGTAAATCATGTTAGGAGGGGATTTTAACTTTTCGAGCCATTTGAGGTCGCTGCTTTCTCTAATTTCCTCCAATATGTGATGCATGCCAACAGTGAGAGGAGTGTGTTCCTCATACTTCTTAGGTTTCTCGGCCTTCTTATCTTTTTTCTCCTTCTTTTTAGAACACTTATGACTATTGAATTTAGCACATAGAGCTTGCTTTGCGGCCTTAGCCTGCTCAACATTCACAATTTTGCCATCTTTAGCCCTCAACTCAGGCATAGTTTTAGGGAGTCTTTGGCCAATTCATAATATAACTTCTCAGGGAATAATCATCTCATTATAGTAGTAATATCACTCTTCTCTTGATAATCCACCACTTATAGCTTTTTATTGTCAAAATGAGTTATATACTCACGAATGGTTTCCCTGATCGCTGACAGACGCTCAGTAAGTGGCCAAACCTTTTGATGTGTTTGGACCGAAAACATAAGTTACTAATGAATAACTCAACGAGTTGCTGGAAGTTAGAGATTTTTCCTTGGGGCAAACTATTATACCAAATCTATGCAGATCCAGTAATGGTACTTGAGAATGCTCGGTAACGCATCTTATCTTGGACCGAATAAATATCAGCTACTACCTGGTATTGCCCAATATAAAGGATAGGGTCATTCTTATTTTCATATTTAGGAGTGACAACATGTGTTATGAATTTAGACGGCGGGGGGAAATCCACAATGGCTGGAACGAAAGGAGGTGCCTTTAGAAAGCTCCTTTGCAAGGGATTTTTGGACTTGGCTAATTCTCCTAGGCGATCTTCTAATCATTGTATCGATCCTATTCAAGGTAAACTTTTGGATTAGTTTTGGGTGAGGCATCTCTAGCAGCCCTACAATGCATTTGTGCATAGGTCCTTTCCTGGGAAGTCTTTTCGGCACTCGCGGAACCTTGTGTACTAGCCCTAGACCTAGTAAACCCTTCTTGGTCAAACCCTCGATATAGAGAATTCCCTATGATAGCCCCTATTTTCTCGAGGACCCAACTGATGAAAAGAATAGGCTTTCCTCAACCTTTCTAAGGAGCTCGGCCATTCTGGAGTTAGAGATCGACCACTATAATAGTCAATAGATATGACTTAAGAGGTTACTCCCGAACAGTAGGATCGGTCTTGTGAAGATCTATGTGAAAGTGATCTTGCAATCTTAATGGAATATTTATATAATTAAATGTCCAACACACACAAATATATATTATATGTTTTGATCTAACAACATGAATCTAGGTGATAAAACAAATAAATTAAAGCATTCAATCAACAAAGGCAAATTTTAGGAAAAATCCCTTACTAGAAAAACCTTTTATTTTCACCACTTTAGAAGTATTACAAGACAGTCGACTTATAGACTACTTAATAACTGCCACAAGTATAATGCGCTAGTTTTCGAAAATATCTAAAGAATACTACTAGATCATAAGCAGTCAACACGCGACCTTCCATGCTCGGTATCCACCGATCGGCCTTTATTTTGAGCAATGATCCCCTCGAGAATAACAATGGTCAGCCGTGAAGAAACTCTCTCCACAAGAATTGTGTATGCAAGGATACAAAACTATCTAAGGCTTACACAGATTCACACAAATATATTTTGGGGATGTGTCTTAAGAATAAAAAAGATTTTCTAAACTCAAAATATTAAAAACTTTTGCAAAAGATATGATAAAAAAATTCTGGCAAAAGTCTTAAAATTTTTTAACACGAAACAAGTACTTATAAGGACAACGAAAATTTTAAGGTGGCGCCATTCGTTCAAACAAAAACAAAGCTCGTTCAAATGAGAACAACAGTTCGTTGGAACGAAAACCAAGTTCATTCGAACGAAACACCATCTCGCTTGAACCATCATCAAATGACATTCAAATGAAGTGAAACAGTACGCCCTCATTACCCGCTTGTTAGATAAACTGATTGAACGACCCTTCTAATGAGTTAGACATCTCATTTGAATAAGAATGACTTCTCGTTTGAACGATGAAGGAAAATTTTGAAAAAAAATTAAACCTAAAAATTGCCTTGATTTTTTAAAGAAAAAATCATGTTTCAGTTTTAATAAAAATAAAACGTCTAAAATTAAATTTACTGAATAAATTTAAACTCGTAATAGCATTATACCTTCATAGTGTGATATCCTCGAAACTTTTAAATGTTGGATATTTGTTTCTTCATGACGGCTCAAGTCGAAGTGGTAACGGGATACGCCAAACTCTATATAAGCCTAAGTTATGAGCAAACGACAAAAAATATGATCTTACAAATCTCCCCCTTTTTGTCTATTCTTGTACAAACATAAAACCGAAATCCAAATTACATTAAAGTCTCCTAAGACAATAAAAATATCATAATACCCTTCCAAACTCTAGAAAATGGCTAGGTATAAGATAATGATGTCTTAAAAAATGATGTCTTCAAATCTCACTTCTTCCTGTTCTTCTCTTGGGCACTTTGTCTTCATCGAGTATAATATGAATATGAGCTTCCAAATTACCTACACACATGAAACAAAGCAAATACTCGTGATGCATCGAGTTTGACCTATAAATTTTTTTATAAAACTTTGCCTCCCTAAATCAAACTCCCCCGTGATGTTTTCTCTCCCTTTTATTTTGTCCAAAATAGACAGGAATATAATCATGAAATATAGAGAACATCACCGAAAATAATAAGATATCATCATAAAAACATATGAATGACAAACATGCAATTATAATCTCAAAGGCTCCACGAACAATTTTTTGAAAATTTTCAATGTTTTCAAGTATAAAATTTTAAGAAATAGGACACACCATGGAGAGACAAAAAAATATCTGAATCATGGAAGTGGAATGTAGTGGTGTGAACATATCCTTTAGGTTAATCAACGTAGACAAACATAATATTTGTGAACAATGGAATGAGACACCAATAAAAAAAAGATCTCAAAGTCTAGATTAAGTATACAAATAGTGAACTCAAGTGAGATTGACTCAACCTAATCAATAAATCAAGACTATAAGTGATTTTAATACCAATTACACCAAAAACTATGTAATTCTTTTTGAGAATTTTGTAGTACGTGAAAACCAATTGGTCTTCAACTTAACTCCCTCAAAATCTCACATATTGAATTTATTCTCTCAATTCTTTTGAAAAAATCAATGCTCATATGTAGAGAAGCATCAATGTTCTAGAAATTGGCCTGGCACTTTTGTTTTTATGTGCCTTTAATAGTTTTGGCTCTTTTCTTTACAAATGGTAGCTTTTCACTCAAATTCAACCTACCTTTCGCAACTCGATTCCATTGCTTAATAAATACCAATTTTATCAAAAAAAATATTTTTTATTTTTTTAAGCTGGGCAATGGTTCTTACACGCATTACTTTTATTATCTCGTTTTTCACATTTGTTTCATTTTAAAAGCACAATTGATATGAAAACATTACAATCAACACGTGATAGGTAAGTGCAATACTCAAATAAGTTCGTGCTCATGTGCATTTAAGATGCCAATGAGACAAACATGTACCAAATTGTCATCACATCACATCTTAATGACTCCACACATTATAAAGGACATAAATGAAATGATGTCACATCTCAAAACACGACAAAAAAGCCATGTGGATATGGAATGAATGGGTGACTCGGACATCTTTAATGTTCATCAACATATGGTGTAAAAAAATACAAAACCCTCTTTGAATTTTTTCAAAAATTTTATAAACAATAAAATGTTTTTGTCTTTTTCATTTTTCTTAGAAAGAAACAAAAAATCTTTTTGTATTTTTAAAAAAATTTCAAGAAAAACAAAAGAATTTTTGGATTTTTTGAAAAGTATATCAAAATGAAAAATATAAATACAATGATAATACAATCTAGCAATAGGAATAAAAGAAAATAAGCTTGAAAATCATCCTATACTAGATAACATATCCAAAATCAGTCAACAATGCAAATACCTAAAGATTTCATAAGATCCTCAAATCGAAGTGCATCTAAAGGTTTCGTGAAAATGTTGGCTAATGACGATCGATGATCATAAAGCTCAAGGACACGACCTTCTCCTCAACTAGGTCTCGAATAAAGTGCTCTCGTATCCTAATGTGCTTTTTGTACGAATGTTGGACTGGATTACATGAAATGTGTATGGCACTCGTATTATCACAGGAAATAATAATTGTGCCCTGTGAAATGTCGTAATTCTCCAACATTTGGTTCATCCATAAGAGTTACGTGCAATAACTCCCAGTGGATATATACTCAGCCTCTATCGTGGAAAAAGAGATGGAGTTTTACTTCTTTCTCATCCCTGAGACAAGATCAGTCCCAAAGTGGAAACACCCACTTGAAGTGATACTAATACCATCAACATCCTCGGTCCAATCGACATTTGATTAGCGAACAAATGATCATCGGTATTAAAGGAATCCCAAATACCATATGATAGAGTCCGACTCACATATTTGATATTATGTTTAAGAGAGTGTAAGTTTGACTCTTTCGCGGACGCCTGGTATCGCAAACAGACTCCAACATTAAACACAATATTGGGTCGACTAGGGGTAATTGAAAGAAGACTACCTATCATACGTCGATATAAAGTATAATCTACATCGTTGCCTAAAGCATCTTTGCTAAACTTTCTCAATGTACTCATAGGGGTGCGAGCGTACTTAGTTGAGTCTAGACCAAATTTCTTCAAAGGTCTCTTGCATATTTGGATTGATATATGAACATCCCATCCTCAAGATGACGAACCTGGATACCAAGGAAGAATGTAAGATCGCCTACCATGCTCATCTCAAACTCGCTCTTCATCTCCTCCTAAAAAGTGTGATTATGGAGGGAGCACGTGGATACAAATACTATGTCATCCACATAAACATGGACAACAAAAATAGGACCACTCTCTCTACTCACAAACGTGCTATTTACTCCCCCTCTCTTGAAGCCGTGAGGTAAGAGATAGGAAGTAAGCCTCTCGTACAAAGCACGGGGTGCTTTTTTTAAACCATACAAGGCTTTTTTAAGATAGTAGACGTTTCATGGGTGCTTAGGGTCTTAAAAACCTTACGGTTGTTCCACATAAACTTCCGCCTGTAAAATTTCATTCAGAAAGGCACTATTGACATCCGTCTGATATAACTTAAAGCGTATATGATATGCTATGGAGAGTAGTAAGTGGACGAATTCAAGCCTAGTAATAGGAGTGAATGTATCCTCAAATTCTACATCCTTGATTTATGTGTAGCCTTGAGCGACCAACCTAGGCTTATTGTGAACTATGGTACCATATTCATCTACCTTATTCTTGAAAATCAACTTGGTACCTATATTGTTAGTATTTCTATATCGGGGGACCAACTCTCAGACATCATTCCTTTTAAAATGAATAAATTATTCTTGCATGGTCGATATCCAATTCTCATCCTTGAGTTATCCTTTCATGTTCTTGGGCTCGACTAGGGATGTGTAGCACAGACAACTAAATTTTTGAGTCGAGCACGAGTCTTGACACCTAGTGTAAGATCATCAAGTATAGTAGAAGGGTCATAACTCTTTCGATCCCAAGATGGTGTCTCCACCAAAATAGGAATGTGGTACACCATGGTAGCATAAGGATGTTTGGGTTTGTCACCAGGGGGTGCATCATCGTCACACTGAGGGCTAGGAGCAAAAAACACCGATGGCTCATCATCTCTAATCGTGACATTTATTGACTATATAACCTTAGAGCTAGCGAGGTTATAAACCAGGTAAGCCTTACTTGTCGATGAATATCATAAAAATATCCTCTCATTGCTCCGAAAGTCGAAGTTTACTAAGGGCTTAAAGTTTCTCACGAGTCTCCAATGAAGATTAAGGATCTCCCGTAAGACTAGCCACGGTGTTTGTCAAATTGGTCTTTTCCCAACCTAAAATGATCAACTACTCACATAAAAAAACCTTCACCTTCTCGAGTTGACTTGGTGATGCCTCACACACCCTCAAAAGTTTCACCTTTCTCTTCAAATCTTACACCCTACTATACAAATTCTTATTAATCTTTTTTGTCTTCAAGGTCTCGGTGTAAAGATAACTAAACACTTTTTGGAGATCCCATTTTCCATCTCTTAAAATCTCATCCTCACATTCACTATCTCCTGAACGAATTGAAACACATAGAGGCTTTCACATTTAGATATGTCCTCATCGACGTGGGACAAACTAGAAGTGCTAGCATGACTAGCCATTAACTCAACTCACGATTCATGTTGTGATTCTCCCCCTGAATCAACCGACTCGATGTAACTATCTCTAAAAGTGGCTTTATTTAAAACCTCTTTTACCTTTCTCTTTAGCTTAGTGGTACACTCGTGTGCCTTGTGCCCTTTGCCCTCGCTCTTATAGCACCTTATATTTTCCTCTTTCTCACTGTTACTCTTGACCTCATTCTTGTTTTTATTTTTTTCAAAAATATTTTTACTGGAATAATTTTCTTTGGAAAATTTGAAAAACTTTTTAATTTTTTTACAAATAACGCCAAGTCGTCAAAATCACAATCACCCTCAGATTCAGACTCATAAACTTTTTCTTTCTTCTATTTCTTAGTCGGAGTCTTTAAAGCAATCCCAAATTCCTTAGGTTAAATGGTTTTAGGGAACATATCTATCTCATACGTTTAAAGATCTCATACAAATTCATCTAACCTAAGAGTGTCTAGGACCCCTATCGAATTAACCACAGTGACCTTAGGAATAAAATGGGCAGGGAGTGACCTCAAAATATTTTTCACCAATCTCATTTTAAGAATTTTCTCACCCAAATTAAAACTCGAATTGAAAATGTCTGATAAATGCGTATAAAACTCATCGAATGACTCGGATTCTAACATAGTGATGGTCTCAAATTGGGTGGTCAAATTTTGAAGCTATGAAACTTTTACAGCATTGGTAGCCTTGTGAGTGAGTTGAAAGTATCCCCAGATTCATTAGACCTAATGCACGTCATGATGGGATGAAATTTGTTAAGGGTGATGGCTCTAGAAATAGCACTAAGTTCACGAGAGTTAAAATTACTCCACTTAAATTCCTCATCAGTCCAGAAAGAAATAGGTTAAGGGTCAACAACATTATCAACAGTGATCGTGGGAGAAGTCCACTCTCTTTCACAAACTAACCAGACTCGCACATCAATGGATTTCAATATATAACTCATCATAGCTCCCCATTAAGCATAATTGGTACCATCAAAGATGGGCACTCGATTATACAAATTCTCTACTGAAATTCAGTTTTTCAACGATCAACATTTTTCCAAAAAAAACTGAAATCAGAGAAAACATTTAGGTAAAAAAGGGTCATATGATATTTCTGTGTAACCGGATCTGATACCAATTTGTTAAAGTGCTCTTGTGATCTTAATGGAATATTTATATAATTTTATGTCTAACACACACAAATCCAAATTTCATTTTTTTATCCAACGACATGCATCTAGGTGATAAAACAAATAATTTAAAACATTCAATCAACACAGGCCAATTTGAGAAAAAAAAACCTTGTGGGAAAAACCACTTATTTTCATCACTTTAGAAATATTACAAGAGAGTCGACTTAGAGACTACTTGATAACTGTCACAAGTATAACGTTCTAGTCTTCGCAAATCACTAAAGAATACTACGGTGAGGACCAGTCCATATGTGGACTTCCACGCTCGGTATCCACCGATCAACCTTTGTCTTCAACAATGATCCTCTCGAGACTCGCATTGGCCAATCATGAAGAAACTCTGTCCGAAAGAGTTGTGTATGCAAGGATACAAAACTATCTAGGGCATAAACAGATTCATACAAATATATTTTGGGGATGTATTTTGTGAATCAAAAGGTTTTCTAAACTCAAAAGATTGAAATTTTTTGCAAAATATATACAGAAATATTTTTGGCAAAAGTCTAAAATAATCTGAACACGAAATAGGTATTTATAAGGTGAACACAAATTTTGAGGCTATGCCATTCGTTCGGGCAAAAAAAAACCTTGTTCGAACGAGAACAACTGCTTGTTAGAACGAAAACCAAGTTCATTCGAACGAAACATTATCTTGTTTGAACCAGCTTCAAACGACATTAAAATGAAGTGAAACAGTACTCCCTCGTTATATGCTCATTAAATAAATTGATCGAATGACCCTTCAAATGAGTTAGACATCTCATTCGAACAATAATGCCTTCTTGTTTGAAAGAGGCATGCGAATTTTGAAAAAAAATTAAACATAAAAAATGCCTCAATTTTATGAAGAAAAAATAATGCTTTAGTTTTATTAAAAATAAAACATCCCAAAATAAACTTAATAAATAAATTTAAACTTTTAATAGCATTATACCTTCATAGTGTGGAGATCTTTGAAACTTTGAGATGTTGGATATTCAGTTCTCCATAACGTCTCAGGTCGAAGTGGTAATGGGATATGCCAAAATATATGTAAGCCTAAGCTATGAGCAAATGACAGAAATTATTCTCTTACAATCTGGAATATCTCGACTTGATTCTAGAATCTTTAGGAGGTGGAGGCAGTATTTACCTCCTATAGGATGGGGCAACAATAGATCTAGCTTGAAGCGTTTGAGTAAGCTGCCTCATCGATTCATGCATTTCCTCCTATCTTGTGGCAATGTTGAGTAGAATACCTTGTAAGTATCCTATACCAGGAGGAGCGTAAGGACTGAAAGAATTTCCTCAAGTAAGACTTCTTTTAGGGATGTTCGTTATACTTCATAGGTATGAAAAATGGGTTTCAAAAAAGTTGGGTAGGAAATAACAGCGACTTGTCGTTCCCACAGACGATGCCAATTTGTTAATGTCTAAATTTAGATAATTTATATTAGGCTTAGTTATCCAAATATATGACCATAGATAAATAAAGGATAAAGAGACACTATATGTGTTTTTACGGGGTTCAGCTCAAGAATGGAGCCGACATCCATGGGGCAGTTCCACTATTTGTTTGGGGTTTCATTCCAATCACTTGGATACCATTCCGGAGTTTATCATAAGGCGTATGTGATATATCCTTCCTCAGCTGGGAGGAGTAGTGTATTTATAGTGGGTGGAAAATCAAAAGGGTAAAATCCCTTTATATCTTCAGGCATTTACAACTTTACACAGTAATGTGTAGCAGGATATTATTCACGTGCATGGTGACTGTTGAGTATTATTCATGTGCACGTGCATGCGCTGTCAGGATTATGGATGCGAAATACATTCTCTATTGCCTTTTCCCATCATTATGGAAAGGAAAATAATATACAACTGAACATGTAAGATTACGAAACATCAACTTCACGAATTATAAGGTAAATAAACTGATTAATTTTTATAACCCCATAATGGTAAATAAGAGTCCCCTCTATATGACGCTCACTATTAAAATTGATTTTTATGCGGGCTAACTATAACCTCTCGGTTTTCCTTGGAAAGTAATATTTACCATGACTCATTTTTTCCTTAAAATATATATAGAATGAGGTATGTGAAAATAACTAGTTCTTTATAACGTGAATGAGAAGACGGAAAAGATATAAAAAGTTTTTTGGATGTGTAAAACCATAAAAATGCTAAGAGTGTTAATTCAATTAGTCCTAAAATTACTATGAATCCATCAAGTAATTAATGTTTTTCAATTAATCAACGAAATACAACAAGTAAAATTTTAGTTGAATTTTAATTCAATTAGTCATATAATTACTTTGAATCCATCAAATGATAAAGACCTTCCATCAGTTTGCATTCATCAAAACATCAACAACTTAAAGAAGGGGCGAACGCGAAAACAACAACTAACCAAGAATATATATATATATATATATACAATAACAAGAAGTAAAATAATACACAAACTCTAAATGAAATGAAGTCTCATCCTTCAAGTGAAGATATATTTCATCAGCACAGTATCAACATCAAGAAATTAATGTTTTTCAATTAATCAATCAAACATAAAGAGTCCAATTTTAGTTCAATTTTGTAATTCAATTAATCCTAGAATCACTACGTGTCCACCAATTTTTGTTCCCCCAAACATCGACTAGTTATGAAAGGCATGAACACGTCCACAATAGTCAACAAAGATATTATAAATATACATAAGATTTTTTTACAAAAAAAGAAGAGAAAAGTAAAATTACCTAAACAAAGAAAGTAGCTAGAATTACATGAGCTTAAATAATTGTTCTCCCATTATATGCGCACAGTGAACGAGAAGAAAAAATGTTAGCAAAAGTACAATTACAATAAGAAAAATATTAACGAATAAGTAAATAACCATAATTAATTATATATAAATGTACATACCTTAATTACAGACACACATATATATGCAAATGTACATATATATAAATGAAAAACCACCCTTGTGTGGGACGTATCGTATTGGAATGGGTTTGTGTCAAATATTAAGTAAACATGTAAATGGGTCATGTTGTATTAGGTAAATATGTAAATGGGTCAGGTGGTGCAAGTAAACGTGTAAATGGTTAGTGTCAAATATTAAGTAAACATGTAAATGATACATGTGGTAGAAAATCATCAAATACTAAACCCTATTACAACTGAAAACACAAACATACACATATCTTAATTAATAAAGGTTGAGGCCTGACAAAAATATAGATATTTTAATTAATAAAGGTTAAGGACCCACTAAAGAAATACTACTTTGATTTTAATAAATTAATTTTTTTCTATATAGAATTTTTTGCCAACATTTTCACTATTGAATTTATGAAACCCAATTTATCTTCCAATCCACTACTAGAACTAGAATCGAACCACAATTGGCACCAAATACTTCAAAACCCTAGAAAAATACCACAAACACACCAGAACCATAAAAAAATACCCTATTACAAAAACCCAAATCAAATTTGACCTAAAATATACATGTAGACACCTTATTTTAAGACCCCCATTCATATCCACAAGGTCCAAACAAAGTCCCTTCAAACCTCAGACCCCTAATCCTGCTTCAAACCCTAATCAGAGAATAAATGGATGATTTTAGAGCTCCATTTTACTTCGGTTAACTCTCAGACTTGATATAATCTCAATCATTGTTTGTTGATCTCTGAATCCTTTTTCAAACGGTCATAACAGTGTGCGAATCAGACTTAGGGTTCACATTTTACGAGCATTTTACCAAAAAACATAACTAGAGAACAATCAGATGCTTTTCGAGCTTTTTTTGACTTTAGTAAACTCTTAAAATTAAGAGTATCTCAAAATAATTGCATAGATTGTTTAATCCTTTTTCTAATGGTACATGTCGTGCACAAATCAGAGCTACGTTTTGCACTTTATGGCCTTTTAAAAAAAATCCATTATAGTCTCCCTATAAGCACACCTTCCCCCTGCCTGCTAGCAGGAGAAGACATTGCGTGGCTACCAAGTATATCACCACTATCGGAAGGTAGGCTAGCAACCATGCCGACCGACACCCCCAGGGGCAGCCTGGTCATTTTAAGCCTTAGAGTTTCCTATTTAAGGAAACCTTAAACTCATCATTTAGGATCTTCAACATCTTAATTCCTGCAGCAACCATGTTATATCATTCCTAGAAACATTATATTACACTCCCTTACATCACCCCTTCTCACCTCACAATTTCCCACCACTTGCTACCACTCTAACACCACCTAAAAACTATAATATAAAACTTCCAAAAAATAATTCAAAACACTTAAAAGGTCTAAACCCTTTTCATACAATTTTTTCTATTTAGTGTAATTTCATATGTTTCACTACTTTAGGACATTTTCTAGTCAATTCTTGTTTTCTCATCAATAATCATACTTTTTGTTATTTATAAATTATCAAATTAATTTCAGAAACCCAAAAACCTAAAAAAGAGGTTTTATACTATAAACCCCAATTTAGAGTTTCCTTCCATCACATTTCACACTTTTTCATAAATTAAAAAGAGAAAATCTAATTTTGAATTATGGGTTAGACTCCACCTTGTTCCCATTTTGAACTACGTGGATTTTGATGTTGTTTTCGGCTACGTAGGCATCCCAAATTTATTTTTGGATTTAAGTCCCTATTTTCTTATTTCATTTTTATTCTTATTATTTTTCTATTTACATATTTTATATATCCTGTAGTTAGTTTATTTATTTTATTATTTTTTAGCAGTCCGGTTGACATGCATATTCTTTTTTTCCATAGTGAGTCACGATCCGTTGCAGTTATCGTAGTTTATCTATGCTTACATATTATGTTACCTTTTTAGTAGTCCCGTTGGCAGGCACATTTAATCTTTCATAATGAGTCACAATCGGGTGCATGATACATATCTTAGCTATTTATGTAGTTTTTCCTTTCTTTTTTAGTCTTACTCCTTAGAATGATTCTTTCTCGTGTTCCTCATGATGCAGATGTGATGATTTTGCTCCTTACACACCCTTTTCACGTATATTACACCTTCACAGATTGTACATATGTTTTCATATTTTAGGAGAAGGAGAAATTTTTTATCGCATCAGAGAATGATAAGGAGGAATGGATGCCTAACACCTTCCCATTCCATAACATAGTATCCGAGGCCTCATTTAGTTTCGCATGCACTAGTAGTCTTGTTTATATTGTCTCTTAGGATATGGCTACCTCTTTTACCCATTTTTAGTAAGATAGGTTGGAGTCTCCAATCTATACACTTACACATCCTTGACGACACCCTTTTCATGTCCTTTGTAGCCTGCAAATGTCGTGCTAGTAGTAGGGGGGGAGATATTTCCCTTGCTCCCTCACTTAAGGGCAGAGATGGCCACAGTGGCAACTCCAATGCGGACAATTTTAGAGGACTAGACTCTATTTACATGAGATTTGTTTATCTTTTCTCCTCTCTCTATATTTGTTTATGTGTATATATGGTTCCACTCATAAATTATCCTTTTTCTCTTATTCCTACATGTTATATATGTCATGCTTATGTTACATTATCCATGTGTATTCTTTCTCCATCATGCTCATCTTCTCATCATGTGTATATACCATCTTTTCTATCACTTATATATGTCGCATATTCCATGTCACTAGTATATATCCATACTTTATTCAACTGTATACATCTCATGCTTCATATTTCACTTAAATATATTTTCCATGTTTCACATTACGTGCCCACATTTTTTCATACTCTATGTCACTTGTATGTATCCAAGTTTATTTTAACTTATATACATTCACATGATTCATCTATCACTTGTTTCACGTCACTTGTATACATTATATGCGTCATTTATGTATTTCACATCACTTGCATGTACCCCCATGTTTCCTTACTTATACAAATTCCCATGTTACTCCCATACGTCATTTATCCACATGTTTTACATAACTTGTGCAAATTCCCATAACTTACTTGTACATATTTTCTACCTCACTCTATCTCTCACATGCTTTGTGTTACTTGTGTATATTTTTCTCACTTTACACCATATGTGTATGTAGTTATTTTATCACATTATCCTCATTTATATTCTTATGTTTTATTCCATGATTTGTAGTTGCACATATCTTTCTTATCATACATAAAACTTCGCATGAAAATACTAATTAAGACTCATGCATATTTCACCCCACATCACATGAGCATTGAAAATTGATCCTATATTTTTCCGTACTAGGGACTAACTTTGTGATGGGTTGCCAATTATGCGGGGCTCAGTTAACCTACGTGATATGACTCTCACCTTCCGCTGTCCAATTACTCTTGATGTATATCAAACCGTTCCCCACATCGTACCACTTGACCAAACTAGTGAAGGGAGGTATATAGCATGATCTCGTCCGCATACATAGAGCATGTCGAATTAGTTTTCACATGTACCATCACAACAAGGTAAATCATGATAAATTCATGTACGTTCGGGTATATTAAATGACTTTTTCATACTTACCGATGAATGATTCCCTTATAGGCAAGATGTATATCGTGGAAGTCATGCTAAAAGGAGGAACCCTTACACTAACCTCATATGCACAAACCTCACATATATGTCCACCCTAAGACAATCTTACCTTGGTTGTCTATTCTAATGCAAAACTCTGTCAAAATTTTGGCTCCTCTTACTTCCCAATTTATCGTTATTTCCCCTATTTTTAAATATAAACTTGTCCATAGATCTCAAAACAAGTCAAATCGTGCCTTGCATCGCATACCCTATTATTTCCCTAGACTCGGGTCATGTCTGGCATTTCAATTACACTCTAAGCGGAACATAATAAAATTGAAACCTAATAATAATAACTATAATGAGGGAGTCTTTGTACCGTTTTGTCTCTTTTGTTTTTAAAAATACCAAAATATCCTTTTTAAAATATTTTTTTTCTCTTTGGTGCAACCGCATCCCCTACCTTGGCTAGCTCTGTATTGGCTGAGATCTAATGGTAGTACTTTCTCATTTGTATGCAAAGATTGATAGTCAACAAGAAGATGTTCATGAGATGCAAAGAAACAAGGATCATATCTCATAGCTGGAAAATGGGCACCCTCCTATAAATTTGCCAATGTTGAATCCTGCTGAGCAAGGGGCTACCTTGCCCCTACCCACTCTCACCAATCCTAAAGGGGAAGAACTCAACTAATTAAAGGAACATCTCAAAATATTTTTAAAAAAATTTATCAAGTGAAGCTCTTAGGAAACTATGTGGACTACACCCATACATCTCCATACCCGAAAACCAAATTTCTTAAGAAATTGAAAAAGGCTGATGTCAAGAAGTTTGAAGGAAATGGGCCTTCCATTTTCCATCTCTAAAATTACCATCGCTCTATGAGCTTACTTGGGGCTACAGTAGAGATCATGGTCTAGATGTTTCACCAAACCCTTAAGGAGAGTCCTTTTGCTAGTTGCAGTCATTAGAAAAATCTTGAATATGTAATTGGGAAGATGTGTAAGAGAGTTCATAGCTCAGTATAAATACAATAAAGAGCTAGATGTGACATGTCGACACCTCGAGTAACTCAAGAAAGTTCCTTGGCTGTATGTTAACTATTTCATAACATGGTGTATAGATAAATTTTCCACCGTGAACAATTAATTATCTGAAGAGAAATAAGTGAGCATAGTAAAGAAGATTTTGCTGCGACAAATCCAAAATTCCATGGATAGTTAGTATTACCTCCACTTCAGAGCCCTCTGGGAGGCTACGGTTAGAATTGAAGAGAATTTTACTAGCTAGAAGGAAGAATCTGATTCAAATATGCTAGATGGAAATTTCATCCCTTAAAAGTACGATAAGCATGTTACTGCCACCATTAACAACATATCCTATTAGTCTGCTTCTTCATGGGTACAAAATCACGTCTAGCTACAACCTGAAAGGAGTATACTTAAATCCATGCCCCATTATCAAAAGTGTATCCATATCTCTTATCATATCATCAAGCCCTTGGACCCTCGCTCACTTTCTAGCCTTCTTCCCAAATACTTTAAAAATGACGTCTGTTGTGGCTTCCACGAAATCTCCGAGCATACTATTGATCAATGTCACCACCTGAAAAATATTGTCCAAGGATACATTGACAAACGCATCATCACCCCTCTTACAAACACAAACTAAACACTACTCAAGACCCTATACCAATGAACCAAGATGGCATAAATGTCTTCCTTACCGATGAAGACAAGCCTACCTCATCTATCAACCCAAAAAATCACCAGTTTCCCTAAAACTATGTCCATCCTTCTTGACGTATCTCGATAATTCCCATAATATCTCTCTCTCTTTGATGAGAAGATCTTGTATTGTTATCTAGACCGGATCAAAGACATGATGTACGGATCTAGCTATTATCCTAGAAAAACTAAGAAGATTTGGGATGAAATTCCCATCAGATTTAACCTTCGAATAAACGGATTTTACGATATTTAGGGACATGTACATGGAAGACCAAAAATGGGCCCAACAATCTCGTGATTTGTTTGTACCATCAGAAGAATTCAACATGGATGACATCAGTAAGACTTTATCAGAAGAGTGTATCAAGAAAAAGAAGATATGTGAAGCTCACAAGTTACTCATTGCCTTAAAACTTAAAGGATATTTGGTCCCTTCCCCCAAACATTTGTTCGCCACATGGGAGGACATATATGATGAAGCTATCAAAGTTATGGAGTCTATTAACTTCTCCTGCAACATCCACTTTCTCAAAATTAGATGGGGGAGATTATTCCAATCCATTAGATGACTCCAAAGTCAAGTGCAACTTAAAACTCCCGCTGCATTCGCATCATTTTTCAGGGTGATATCCTTTGAATATATTTTATTAGAGGTCAATAAAGTTTATATTCCCCGAGAAATAGATGAAGACACATGGTTACTGTTCTTCCTAGCATTCATAAACAATATGACCCGATCAGGAAGGTACTATAAGGATTCACTCCTACCATTAAAAAGTGCACCACTAACAAAGGGAAAAGGGTTTCTAAAGAAATCCTAATACCATAAATGGCAATCGAGGAGAGAAACATCGTCGAACAACTAAACGAGACTTATCATAACATTACTTTGTTGGGGCTTTTCATATCTTCCCAACTCCACCAAACCCCCTTTATCAAGAACCTCACCCAAGTAATATTTCCTCCCTTTACATCCCCCTATTAGGTAATTTATATAGTCAAAACTATAAATTCCACAAAACTCGTCTCCTTCGACGATGAAGAAATTCCTAAGTTTGGTCCCGACCATAACCATGCTTTTCATATCTCTATCAAGGTTTTAGACCAAACGGTTTCGTTGGTGCCTATTTTAATAGTTACACATTGAATGTATTTCCATTTCAAACTCTTCAATGCATGGGGTTATGAGTTGGTGATCTCACTCTGACATCTGTCATTGTACATGCTTATGATAATACCCGACAAGAAATCATAGGGTCGATATTACTCATACTTAGGGATGTTTCAATATTCCCTCAAATAGAATTCCAAGTCATCAACATTTATGCGTGCTTTAATTTACTTCTTAGTCATCCATGGATTCATAACATTAGAGGACTTGCATTTTATCTTCACTAGAAACTGAAGTTATTTTCGAACAATTTAAGGCATTACCATTATCAAAGACAATGTTAGCTTAGACAGCATCATTATCGGTAACACAGTCTTGGAGATTTAACACATTGCGAACGATATTTTACTTTAAGTATTTAAGATTGATCCACTTCCTCTCCCAGATGGAGAAACGTTGAATGACAAAGTGAACCCTGAACATATCCCACATGGAAATGGAAATGTCAATGTAATTCATATATATAAGAACATGCACTTCATTCTACGAATGGGGTTGGGTCATAAACAATAAGGAATTTTTGAGTTAAATGGTCAGAAAAAAGCTTATCGTTCGTTTGGTTTGGGATATCAACCATCTTCACCTGTACTTATGGATCTCCGCCAACCATATAGAAAGAGGGTGCTAAAAGGGAAGGAAGTGATTTCTAGATATTCCTTGAATGGGTATTTTATTAAAGAAGGTGAAGACTGCCCTTATTGTGACTTCCAAGAGCCATGGTATGAACAAGTTGAAAAGAAGATATTTGAGATATTTTTCAAAGATAAGTTTACTTGGAACCAAGGTTCCAAGCATGAAGTGGAGCCTTTACTATCGAGTCTTCTGACTCAAGATCTTAGATACAAAAGAACTGAAAGCACTAATAATGGTGAATCATTTTGTCTCTATGAGATAGAAATAGACCTTTTCATGATCCACACTGAATTTGAGACGTCGCACCCTTCCTTGAAGATATCTCCTCGTAACAAACCCCTCCTTGATTGGAGGAGCGTCCAAGTCAACCCAACCATATCAACCTAAAACCCTGATGTTTAACACTTTTAAAATGGATTTTTTTTGTGTTTATGATGCAAATGTTAATGAGGCCTCCTTCGATGATATCCACAGTGTTATTTTTCCTAAAAATGTTATAAATGAAATAAATAATGATTTTGATTATCTTGTTGTGCCCTATATTAATTGTATTGATTCTAATCAAATAATTGGTAAATATGATCTAATAAATGAACAATTATTAACTTATCTTATTAAGGAAAAAATAACCTAACATACATCATTCAAACTAATGATGAGGAGACTATTGTTGTCAATCTTGGTTATAATATCATTCCATGTGAGATTAGGGTAAGTTTAACCCTTAAGAGAATGAACGATCTCAATTCGAAGAGCTTTTGAAAGAATTTGTGGAAGTTTTATCATGGTTTACAGCGATATGCCTGACATCAACCCTTAGATCATACAACATGAGATATGAACTTATCCTGAACGCAAACATGTAAAATAAAAGCTAAGAAAGCTTCGACCCCAATGATCCATCAAAGTGAAAGATGAAGTGGTCAAGTAATTGAATGTAGGTTTCATTTGTTTACTCGAATATCCAACTTGTCATGCTAACATTATTCATGTGACAAAATCTGGAGAAAAAGTCGGCATGTGCATCGACTATTAGAATTTGAACAAATATTCTTTGAAAGATAATTACCCTCTTCCAACATTGATTTGACCAACGACAACACATCCAATAATGCCGTAAAATAATTCATCGATGAATTCGCAGGCTATATTCAGATCAATATGCATATCGATAACCAAGAAAAGACTATTTTAACCACCTCGCGGCGTACCTTTTGTTACACTATCATGCCTTTTTGTCTTAAAAATGTCGGGGCCACATACCAAAACACGACCAAAACTATCTTGAGTTATCTTATCCATAAAGAGTTTGAATTATATATTAAAAATATTATCATAAAATTAAAAACTTGAGAAGGTCACGTCCCTACCTTGAGGAAATTCATTGAATGATTACAACTTTATGAGTTAGGCTTCGATCTGCAAAAGTATGATATCAGTGTTACAAAGGGTAAACTCCATGGCTTTACTGTCAGTGAAAGAGGGATTGAAGCAGACCCTACTAAACACAAGGCAATCCTAAGAATTTCACTACCTCAGACTAAGAAAGAGGATTATGGTTTCATAGGAAAGATTTAATACATTAGTAGATTCATTAGCCAACTCACTTCTATCTGCAAGCCATTTTTCAAAATCTTTCAAAAAGATTCAAATAATTTCTGGAAAGAGGACTGTTAAGAAGCCTTTGAAAAAATCAAGTGGTACCATACCCAACCGTCGGTTCTCATGCATCTTGTACTTAACCGTCACTGACACTGCAGTTGGGGCTATGCTAGACCAATGCAGTGAAGAATTCCCAAAGAGAGAGTTATCTACTATGTCAGATGAAAAATAATAATATATGAGGTGAACTATACAGTGTTAGAGAAGAGGTGTGTCGCCCTGCTTAGGGTCACTCATAAATTCTTACACTACATGATTATGTTCCCCATCAAGTTAGTATCTCGAATGGATCCCATAAAGTACTTGATAGAATAGTCTAACTTGTCAATGCGCATGTCTATTGGATACTATTGCTAGCTGAGTTTGAAATCACCTACAACACATAAAAAGCTATCAAATGAATGACCATTTTCATTACCTATCCGATCATCCCATAAAGGAGGTTGGTTCATGTATTTTTAAATTAGTGGGTGTGTATTTTCTTTGTGCTTGCCACGAAATGGCCCGATGGAAGATGTTCTTTCATAGAGCTACCAATAAGAAGGGAAATGGCATTGGTATACTCATAATCACGCCTAATGATTCTCATACTCCTATCGCCACAAAGTTAGACCTCGTTTGCACCAACAGCATGACATAATATGAGGCATGCACTATGGGCCTCAATATTGCCCTCAAGAAAGGAATCTGATACATTGATGAGAAACTCCTACCCTTTAACGCTCACCTTAAAGATCTTTCTTCATAATTAAAATATGTCACAATCCACTCTCTCTCTCTCAAGAAACATCTTTATCGATGTATTGGCAACTTTTGCCTCCATCATTGACAGGCCCAAGTAAAGAACAATTGCAACCTTGAAATTATAAAATCAAACCTTGATAACTCACTAGTACTATATCGAGCTTACCGCATAAGAATATTAATAACAAGTTGGATTATGGTATTAAAATATTTGGTTCCTCCTCAAGCATGGACGATATCCTTAAGTGGCTAACAATAAATACTGCATGACCCTTCGCAAGCTCATTGCCCAATACATCATCTGTGATAAAGCACTATTCAAAAGTAATTTCAATAGAACCCATTTAAAAATCATATCAGGGGCTGATACTAAAGAAATCATGCATAAAATCCTTAGAGGGCAATGTGGGCCCCACATGAATGGCCATATGCTTGCTAAAAAGATTTCTGACAATGAAATATTGGATAATATGGTTCGATAATGCATTGCCTATGTCAAGAGTTTCCTCAAATGCCAATAATTTGATAATCTCTAACACTTACCTCCCATCAAGTTATATAACATGGCTTCTCTCTAGCCTTTCTCAACTTGGGGCATTAATATCACTGGGAAACTCACTCCTAAGTGATTGAATGGATATGAAATGTTTATGGTCGCCATTGATTATTTCACCAAATGGTTGAAGATCAATTATGTGTGGTATGAAATGCAAATAAATTATCCAAGTTCTTTAAAAATAATATCTCATATTGCTACGGAGACCCTCATGAGATGGTGTCAGATAATGGGATCCATTTTGAAGTCAAAGTCACCGAGGTGGTAGAGAAATATGGTATTCAAAGACACATGTCTTTACCCTCCCAACCACAAACCAATTAGCTTGCTGAAGATGCAAACTCAAATCAATAATCCACAAGATGATCGAAAGTTACAGGGATTGGGTTGACAGAATCCCTTATGCACTCTAGGCTATCACACATACATTAAAACTATCCTTACTCCCTAGTTTATGGCATGGAGGTAGTCTTGCCTATTGAAATGGAAATACAATCCCTATGAGTCATGGTTGAAAGTAAAGTCATTATGATGAACTCACACTCTTAGATGAAAATGGACTAAAGGCCTTGTACTATATACGAGGATACCACCGTCAGATCGCACCATCATTCATTGGAAAGGTCAAAGACCATGGTGTGTGAGAAGGTGACATCGCTCTCAAAGAAATTGTGGAACCCATCTGGGACCCAAGAGTCAAATTTAATCCTAATTGGCAAGGGTCATACCTTGTGAATAAAATCCTACTAGGTAACGCGACTATGCCAATAGACCTCGATAAAGAAGAGATGGCTGTATCACCCCGCATAATTCCGGCGTCGGCCGCCACCAAAACTATGTCGGGCGTTAACTAAATAAATATCATTCTTAGCGTGTGAGAGACATGAGACATAATAAAATTCATTCCTCAAGATAATAATTTAAAATCAATCCCAAAAAATGAATCATCAATGCGATATAAAATCCATCACCATGCTAAACTCCAATAATACCCAAATCTTAAATTAAATAAAACTCCAATAAACTGAATGCATAATGATATATCTAAATAAAAACGTAACAACTGTGGAACCGAATGGACCACTAAATCCATATACTGAGTCTCATAATAAATGCGAAGGAATAGAAACTAAACTAACTACTAAGCATAAAATAAAGAAACTCCAACTGCACTTCCTAGATATAGCTCCAAAAAATCCTGTGCAGCTACTCCAGCACTAATACTTGAAAAACGGTTAGTCAATGCACAGGGTCAGAGCCCCGAGCATGAATACACACTACTCCCCTAAATTAGGGTACTTTGACCCATACAGTAGCATTATACATTATAAATATCATAATCAAGTATTTTAATTTAAACAAGATAATTAATAACGATGCGAGTACTTAAACAACATATGCTAGAATACTCATATATGCCATATCAATATCTAAGTCCAATTATCCACTCATCTAACTTAATTTAAGTTAATCCAATTATGAATTTTTTAACCTTATAAACATCACTTTGTGGGACTCCCACTTAAATCTTTATCTCATTTTATATGTTTGGTTTCGGTACTCCCGTTGTTCTACACCAGACACATTCCCCTCGCCATGGCTAGCCATTCCGTTTAAACTGTCGACCTTGTATGTTATGTAATAGGTTCCACGCACGACACGTCTTCATAGCCAGCCAACCCATTTAAACTGTCAGCCCTGCATGTTATTCAAACATCACACACACACACGTCGCAATAGCCAGCCAACCCATTTAAATTGTTGGTCCAGAATGTTATTAACGACGCCAATATATTTTAGTACCCGTTTTGTTATCTTAGGTATTAATTCTCAATTTCTCACTTTTCTCATTGTTTTTACTAAATCTACCCCACCCTTATCATTGATATGAGATCCTCAAAACAAAGCCCTTAGTTCCATACCTAAGGGTTCCCAAATCACCAATATGTCCTAATCTATGTATATGATGAATTTCTCGCATTAATCTCGTCCCATTCTCATGCCTAGGCTAGCGCAACAATGATGTAAAATATAAATCCGCCCCACCCCAGAATCACCCATTCGTAAAAATCTACACTCACTAGTCCCATACCTAGAAACATAAATCGCACTAAAGCCTACCAACTAGTCCCATACCTAGTATGCATCCTAAAATATAGGTGAGATCATACTATCATCGCGGGTACAATGGAATTTTAGGTAGAATGCTCTCACCTATATTTTAGGATGCTTACTAGGTATGGGACTAGTGGGCAGGCCTTAGTGCGATTTATGTTTTCTAGGTATGGGACTAGTGAGTGTAGATTTTTAAGGATGGGTGATTCCGGGGTGGGTCTGATTTGTATACTATATCATCATTGCGCTAGCGTAGGCATGAGACTAGGATGTGATTAATGCGAGAAATTCATCCAATACATAGGGTAGGCCATATTAGAGATTTGGGAACCCTTAGGTATGTGACTAAGGGGGTTATTTTGAGGATCTCACATCGATGATAAGGGTGGGGTAGATTTAATAAAAACAATGATAAAAGTGAGAAATTGGAAATTAATACCTAAGAAAATGAAATGGGTATTAATATATATTGGCGTCTGTAAGGACAAAAATTTCCAATTGAGTCCATATGTAGTTTTGGCTTAATTTCGGACAAAACCATTTGAGTCATTGGTTAGAAGCTTGTTCCTATCAAGCCTATGACGTTTGAAGAAGTTGAAGACGTAGCGGCCAATATTTAAAGTTTCATGATTGTCGGGTTTCGTGCCACATGTTTCACGTCATCAACATTGAGGGTTCCAAGTCTCCAAAGCTATGACTGAACTATTATATATATAGGAGCTTGGAAAATATTTTATGGATGTTATTTTTGTCTAAACAACATTTATATTCATAAAATCTCTCTAGAATTTTTTTTCAAAAGTTTTTGGGCTTAAAAATGAAAAAAATAAAATTTTCTGAATTTTCGTTCGAATTGTCGTTCGAACGAGATTGTCATTCGAACGAGAAATCGGACGAGTCTTCTAACGAATTTAAGCAATTTTCTCTGAATTGTCGTTATAAACTCGTTCGAACGAATTCATTCAAACGAACTCGTTTGAACGAGATATCAAAGGATTTTTACCCCTTAATCTCTAAATTTTTGTTAGAAGTGGTTCGAACGATGATTTTTCGAATGAGAATGCATAAGTTTTTGGCAGTTTTTGTTTTTCCCTCCAATTTTTCCCACTACTTGTCCCCACTACTTTTTGACAGTTTTTTAACCAATTCAGGATAGCAGTTTTTCACATACTTTTCACCACATTCTTGAGAGCATTTTTGAGAGAAAAAACATACTTAGAAAAGTCCCTTTTGTGTGTTTGATTTCTATGGTTTAAAATTCTTCCAAAACACATCACCCATAGTTTGTTTTAATTCCAAGTTAATATATAAATATATATATATATATCTTTGCTTGGAGAGTTTTGGCACCGGTTTTCTCTACACCAACAAGAAGAGAAGTTTGGGTTTATTCTTTATCCAGAAAGGAGAACAACTTGTGTTTGCTGCGGCTTTCTCACATGGTTAAAGGCACCATGTGTGGTTGACGGTGGGTTGTGCCTCCATTGGTGGACTCCAATATTTCAGTAGACTCCGAAGTTATCTGCAAGGCAGAGGTTGAAGAGCGAATAAAGCTTCAGGGCTTGAAGGAGTCGAGTCGAGTGTTGTAAGTCTTCTTGTCGTTGTCTTTATAAACATACCGTACCTAGTGGATTTGTTAGGACAGGGACGTCCGAGGTTTTTTCCATTTGGGTTTTCCTCGTGCATCGCCGCGTAGTGAGATTGTTTATTTTTAACTTACAAAAATCACCTTAGATGCATGCTAGGATAATCAAGATGAAAATTGGTTTAAATATCACACTTGATTAATTTGGTGCTAATTTATGTTTGGATATTTTGGGTAAGTTTAATTTAATTCATGTCCCGAATTTTAATTTGATAAAATTTGGTTTGGCCTATATTGAGAATTAAAATAAGACATTGTTAGGAAATTTTTAGGACTAGGGTTTAATTAATTTTGTGTTAATAGTAAAATTCCCATATTTGACTTTGTTTCATTTTAATTTGGAGAAATTAAAATTTGATATATTTAAATGTGAATTTGGAATAGATTTTTAGTTTAAATGTTTAGGTGTGTTGAACCATCTTATTCCGCATTTGGAAGGTTAAGAATTTAAAATTCGGGGCCTTCTGTTCCAACAGTGTCGTTAATGACGTGTCGGACCAATAGTTTAAACAGGTTGGCCGTCTATTGCGACGTGTGGTTGTGTGGCATCTAAATAATGTTCAGGGCTGACAGTTTAAACGGGCTGGATGGCTATGGAGACGTGTCGTTCTCGAAACCTATTAAATAACGTGCAGGGTCGACAGTTTGAATGGACTGGCTGTCTATGGCGACGGGAATGTGTGTGATGTGGAACAATAGGAGTACCGCAACCAAACAAATAAAATGAGATAAAGATTTAAGTGGGAGTCTGACAAAATGATGTTTATAACGTTGAAAAATTCATAATTGGATTAACTTAAATTAAGTTAGATGAGTTGATAATTAGACTTAGATGTTGAGATGGTATAAATGAGTATTCTAGCATATGTTGTTTAATTACTCACATCTTTATTATTTATCTCGTTTAATTTAAAATACTCGATTGTGATATTTATTATGTATAATGCTACTGTCTAGGTTCAAGGACCCTAATTAAAGGGAGTAGTGTGTATTCATGCTCGGGGCTCTAACCCTGTGCGTTGACTAAGTTTTTTCAGGTAATAGTGTTGGAGTAGCTCCACAAGATTTATTGGAGTTATATCTTGGAAGTGCAGATGGAGTTTATTTATTTTATGCTTAGTAGTTAGTTTAGTTTCTATTCCTTCGCATTTATTATGAGACTCAGTTTATGGATTTAGTGGGCCATTCGGTTCCATAGTTGTTACGGTTTTATTAAGATATATCATTATGGATTGAGTTTATTGGAGTTTTATTTAATTTAAAATTTAAGTATTATTGGAGTTTAGCATGGTGATGTATTTTATATCGCATTGATGATTCATTTTTTGGGATTGATTAAAATTATTATCTTGTGGAATGAATTTTATTATGTCTCATATCTGTCACATGCTAAGAATGGTATTTATTTAGTTAACGCCGACATAGTTTTGGTGGCGGCTGACGCTAGAATTATGTGGGCTGTTACAATGGCATGCCTAGTCAATTTAGATTAACTCAAGGAATTTTACCCTTGATGAAACTCTCGTTATGATATGCAGTCCTTACCTCCCTTATATTCTAAAAAAAATGGCATTCTTTTCCTCCCTTATAAGAACTACATAGGACCTAATCCTTTCAAAAACTCATTCAAAAGTTTCAGCAACGTTGTTTTACCCCCACAGATGTATATAGGAATCCCATAAAGTGACTTTGGATGTTGTCTTTTCTCCTTCACAAAATGCTATTATTTTCCATCATCAAGAGATATTGGACTTTTTCATCATTTTAATTTAACAAAAGGATTATGTATTCCTTACTAATTAGTATAGATAATTTAAGCATAAGAAATTATTATGGCATAATAAGATACGCTAGAATCATCATATATTTCAACATCGTTTATTTTAAACATAGCTATTACAAGAATCATTAGTAATGATAACCACAAACACTCACTAATACCCATACCTACCATACAAAAACCTATACTTAAAAATCCCATAATCAAACCTACACAAAAACAAATAAATAAACCACTCCAAAGTTGCATTAACAAACTAAACTACCTAAACTTACATCAAAAGCTTCACAACTAACCCGTCTGAACTACCGAAGGGACCCATTCATCATCATCATTGTCATATTCATTGGTATCTTCTGGAGGTCCCCGGTAATCTCCATTTTGAGTGTATTACCTTATGCGCTTGAAAAAGAAATATAAGTTATAATGTTTCGAATGGGATCACAACAACATCTTCCACAACCTCCATTTCAAAAGCCACCTAAGCCCAATCTCCTTAGTACAAACGTTCAGAATAAAATCCTTTCGTAATCACCTCAGGTAATACCCTAACACTAGGGCACCCGAAGTTGCTAAAAGCTAAATGAGGAGTGTTCAGATTATTCTCGAAGACATAAAGCATCAGAGGATAATCGGGGGTGGGAGTAAACTCAGTAGCACGATATTTAACATGCGTGCAAGATAATTGATCCACCCACCCACACCACCACTACAAGCAAGCGCAGCTTCCCCCAACAGACTAGGTTGGATAAAGAGACAATCTATGGCACTCCCACAGAGCCCCTAGAGTCATATTCAATGATTCTCTCAAGTTCTCCATGGGATAGAAATTGGTTATACATGAAAGGATATTTTATTCCCAACCTACTTGATGCAAAAGTCTCCTAAGAAATCTTGAAAAGACCATGAGATAAGTATAAAGAAAGTCATCAAACTGCAAAATAGGCTTCAGTTCGCCCCACTAGGCACATACCAACAAAGTTAAATATCCCCATTTGGCGAGATCCAGTCAATCAAGTCATCCATGAAAGGGCTAAAATTTCTTACGCGGTCTAAGGAAGAAATGGTAGGTGCAATCAGATAAATCTCTCTGTGAGCCACATATAAAATAAAATTGGCTACTTCAGAGGAAGGTAGAGAATTTTTTTCCAGTCATCAAGACCATTCAACATTTCTACTAGTATAGTGACAGTATGGTTGCAACGATAACCCATTCACAGAACTTTGGAAACTTGCAAGGACACAAATTTCCAATTGAGTCTTAATGTAGTGTTGGTTCAATTCCGGAAAAAAATGTTTGACTCATAGAATAGTGTTCTTGAGTATCCTCCGAGCCTATGACGTTTGAGTTTAAGTTGAAGATGTAGCGGCCAGTATTTCAAAGTGAAGATATCATTTGCCGAGTTTCAGTGCCATGTTTTGCGTCCTCAACGGTTCATCGTATTCCATAGTCTCCAAAAGGTATGAATGCACTTTTGTATATATGTAGGAGACTTGGAATAATTTTAATGGGTGTAATTTTATTTAAAATTTATTTAAAAAAATTTCAGAAATTTTTATGGGCTGAAAATCAAAATTCCTTATTTTGACAATTCGTTCGATATTGTCGTTCGAACGAGTCTGCTAATGAGTTTTCCATTTGTGCACTGACATATCGTTCAAATTGTCGTTCGAACGAGACTTCGAACGAGTTTAGTAATGAGTTTTTCAAATCTTACACTGGACTATCGTTAGATGAGTCATTCAAATGAAATATCATTCGAACGAGATTTCTGAGCGGGAAGAGTTTTGGAAGTTTTATCCCATTTTCCCACTCTTTTGTTCCACTTCCTTTTGGCAGTTTAAAACTTACCCGGGACAGACTATTCAAATAAATTTTTCACAACTTCCAAAGGCTCTTTGAGAGCAAATATCTTCCAACAAAAGGTCCCTTGGTGTTTGTTATTTAAATTGATTTTATTCAAAGAACAAAACCAAGTTGTAATAACCCGCCCTTTTGGATTTGATTAGATTCCATAATTAAGTATAATTTGGAATTTGGAGAATTTCTCGAAATAGTGATTTTTGGGATTTTCATGGGGATTCCTAAATAAGGGTTTTTAGGATAAATAAACCTTTAAGAGATGATTGAGGTAATTAGTATTGAACAAAGTAAGGAAATACTTTGGGTTTAGTATCATGCTTATATGAAAGCATGATTATGATTCCTCGAGGGAATCTTTGGGATTAATGGTCATCGCTATATATAGTTGGCAAATATGGCCATTTATGTATATTCAAGGATGAATATATGGTATATGTATATACTATGTGATTAAAGTATATATGATATGATGTAAATGATTTTGAAAATAAAATATAAATGTTTTCAAAATGGAAAGACAAATGATTTTCATAAATAATAAAAATGAGGATACATACCTCTCTAAATCGCTATCATAAGGGAAGTTGCGTTCGTATGGTGAAGCCCCCTGGCTAATGATGCAGGGTGGATATAGTCCTATAGGCCATGTGAGCGTTTGTTGTTATATTTTCTGCGCTGGTTAGGAGATTCCGGCTGTGGTCTTGACTATCCCGCAGGCACATGGTCGCTTCCCGACGTCTTTCGATATAGGATCCCAGGTTGTCTTGGAGGCCCTGGAAGATGATAGCCATTTAGGGGCGCGCACAGTGGAGAAATCCGGATGGGCGGTCTTAGAACGCGTTTATTAAAGCAGTTCATAATAATGGATTTGCTTTAATTACATTTCCTGGATATAGGAAGGGAAACGAGTTATATTATTTGGCTTCGGTAACACTTCCCGGATGGAAGAAGGGATGTGGAAGCATATGTTACGATCAAAGCATTTTTATGATAATGAAAATGTCTTTGAATACATTTCCTGAGTATAAAAAGGGAAATGGGATAATTGATAAAGGAAAAGCATTTTTATGTTAATAAAATTGGCTTTCAAAAAGTATATGATTTGTTAAAGCAATTCGTGATAATGAATTGGCTTCTATAAATACATTTCCTGGATATGAGAAGGGAAACGGAAGTTTTTGAAATGAAAAGGATAAGTATTTATAAATACTATATGTATCAAGTAATCCTCAGTCCGGGAGATATTATCTGGACGTATATTGTAGATGTACGTATATGTATAAATCGAGTGCCGAGGGTCTAATGGATCCCGACGATCGACCGTGCTGCATAGTAGTGTATCGGGGGGGTTCCTTGTTTGGATTTCGCTTCGCGAGACACCCCACGCACGAATATGTCATTGTGTTGAGACTGGGGAGAAGTTTAATCCTTAGTGCTCTAATATTATTAAATGTTTATGGTATATATATTATATATATCTTTCTGTAATGAGGGACTGGCGGATCTCAAAGATCGACCTTGCTGCATAGTAGTGTATCGGGGGGGTTCCTTGTTTGGATTTCTCTTTGCGAGACACCCCACGCACGAACATGGCATAGCGTCGAGATTAGAGTGAAGTTTAGCCCTTAGTACATCTGTTTGACTATCTAGGTTAGATAGTGGTTGGGTATTAGACTAGTTTAGCAGGGTAGCTTGACTAGGATGTTTATAGGGATGCGCTAGGTGTGCACTGTTAGAGGAGAGGTGAGGGGTATCTCATGAGAGTGCGATACCAATTTAAATATGAGATAAAACTATTTTTCTAAAAATAAAGCATTTATGCACTTGCAAAATATTTTCAAAACATTCGGGCCCTGACCCGTTTGTCTACTCTCCTTTCTTTCTCTATACTATACTATATATATATATATATATATATATATATATATATATATATATATAGGTGTCCAGACACAGGGACGCCTGGATGGAAATTCTTTCGAGTCAGACGTCTGCTGCAGCAGTTGTGGATGCTTGCAGGTTATCGGTAGACGTTTCTCTCCTTGTACTCTAGATAGGAGATATTGTATAAACATTCGAGCCAATGGCTCAATTGCATTTATTTATTCTTTCAGTACAGCATTCGATATGGTTGTATATTTGGACCGAGTGTTCGGTTATTTTAATTTATTTCATTTTCATTTCAGTTCAATTACGCATTTAATTGTGGATGTTTTTAATTGGTCGCTAAAAAGAGTAGTTAGATAAAAGTTTTTAACGCTCACCTAATAGGATATTAGTAATTAAATGGATTTTCGACAGTGATGCTAAGAATGATCCATATGAAACTCCTGTTTTAATTTAATATTGGAGTGATCGCCCGGTATCTTATTAGGCGGGGTGTTACAGATGGTATCAGAGCATCAGGTTCTAGTGTCCTTAGGAATCTGTGCGGACGTACTACGCTTTCAGTGTTGCTCTCATTTGTTATAGAGCCTCGGGACTAGGATTGTTGATTTCTATTGTGAGATTTCGTTCTCCTACCATATTATGAGATTATAGAAATCTTTTACGCGCTCGTTGAGAATCGTGTGCGGAGCTCGGAGGTCAGCAGGAGTTGGAGCTTAGCTGGGGAAGCTGGTAGAAGTTGGGGACGAGGACCTTAGTAGAGGCCACTCTCCTTAAGGCAACTATTAAGGATTATTGCAACGACTACTAAAGTATGGTAGTTATGGTCAACCAAGTACTACTATGGTAGAGAGTGGTACTTAAGATTGAATTACCCCGTGGCGATAAGGGTTCGAAAGGGATCTTACGGATGGTTTTAACCGTGAGTCCTCCTGAATCAGCAGGATGAGAAGAATGCTGTTTTGGGAATTATTTGCCTAAGGTTCAGCCAGAGGCCGACGGTGAATAAAGAGTATTATGGTTAAGTGAACCTTGTACCTAAGTGAGTTAGGTTCAATGAATATTGAGTCCTTTCCAAGGAGGATGGGCTCACTAAAGAATGGGTATGTTCGAGGACCCCATGGTTGGACATCCACTCGGGGAAATCGTTATAATGAAATTGTGGTTATGAGTTTTACCTCAATTGAGGAGGTATATTAGGCGTGACTAGATGAAGTCACGGTATTAGTTAGCCCTAGAATCGTGTGGGTAATTTGAGTTATGGCGGTATCGATAACATTATATCATGTATGCCTATGTGTTGTCCGCAGTAGCGGAGTTTTATTTTTCTTCATTCTCCATAGAGGCGGGTGCTGATATATG
This sequence comes from Sambucus nigra, assembly GCA_949130495.1. Lineage (NCBI taxonomy): Eukaryota > Viridiplantae > Streptophyta > Magnoliopsida > Dipsacales > Adoxaceae > Sambucus > Sambucus nigra. The sequence continues at coordinate 365,518,201 of OX422220.1, read as the reverse complement.
GTATATATATACATATCTGGTTAGTGATGCTCGTTTTATATGTCTATACGAGCATGGTGGTATGAGGAGCCTAATACATTATGGTGTAATTGCGGAGCGATAGCAGGCTAAAAATGACAAGTCTATCGTGTCCATGGTTCCTGGAGGGAACAGGTTATTGTTGTGGTGTCTCACCTAGATATAGGTTGAGTTCACCTTATTTGTTATGGGTTAATGGAACTTCAGTGAGAAGAGGTTTCCTTATCGTGATTTGGGTTTATGGCGACCTTATATATATGATTTAAGGCCGCAGGATTTTCGTTAAGCTGAACATAAAGCTCATTATTGTTTGCGCAAGGACTTAAAAATGAGTGCGAGCGCAGGGTGGTATGACTCTTAGTTAGAGATAGGAGTTCAGATCACCTTTTTGTTGGATTAGGGGATAGGGATATCCCGGTTGCATGTTTAAATGACAGAACTCCATAACCAACGAAGTCAAGGGTTAATGTGTGGAGGGGTTCCTTGTTTGGATTTCGCTTTGCGAGACACTCCACACATGACTCTTAACGGCGTCGGGAGTGGAGAGCTGTTATAGGATGCAAGGATGTCGGTTAGTCTATTAGTGTGGATGAACCACTATAGACTATGAGCCCTGTGATGATGATACACTTATGGAAATATTATTCTATGGAAAAGCACTAAAGTAGTCCTCTCACCACAAATAGTTGGGTGGAGTAGGACTTAGAGAAATTGATTCGAGGATGTTAGCCAAGCCTTAATAAGAAGGCAAATTTGGAGAAAATCTTTGATCGGTGTGATGTTAGTAGTGTTCCTACAGAGAGTAGGCACTTTGATTAGTTAGGATTCCTTTCGAATGGGCGGAAGGATAAGATAATAGGAATGCGTTCCTAGGTTAGCGAAGTAGGATTTAGGACGTCCCGCTGGTGTGCCTTGGGCCGTTATATCTCGATGACCGACAACACGAGGGAGTAGTGTAACGGGAGGGTTCCTTGTTTGGATTTCGCTCTGCGAGACGTCCCACGCACGAAACCATGCAAATGTCGGGAGTTGAGAGAGGCCTTGGGCACTAGGGACATACTTAGGATTATATTAGTTTCGCGTAGGTAGGGTGACGCATAGATTATAGCCTTGTTAGGATGTAGGTTCGCTAGAGTTAGCAGCGCCGAGGTTAGGAGTTGGAATTTCACGGGTTGGAAGGACCCATAGGTGAGTATTACACCGAGGAAAGGAGACCCTTATTGGGAGAGAGTGTTACGTGTCAGACGTTCGCTACGAATGTGCAGATGTGCACATGTTAGGAAGGTGTATGGGCACCTTGGTAAGGTGGTTTGGTATACCGCCTAGTTAAGATAGGAGTAGTACGCAAGATTGAAATCCATGCCAAGAGGCATTTTAGAGGATGGGTATTAAGTGACGTATTAGAGTCACTTTATGATTGCGATAGCCGCATAGTGTATGGTTAGGAACCATTAGGTTAGTATCCTTCCCTTCAGCTTTAGGATTTGTAGTAATCCTAGTTAGCGGGTGTAACTTGCATCTGAATTTCGAGGATGAAATTTTATTGTAAGGGGGGGAGTATGTAATAACCCGCCCTTTTAGAGATGATTAGATTCCATAATTAAGTATAATTTGGAATTTGGAGAATTTCTCGAAATAGTGATTTTTGGGATTTTCATGGGGATTCCTAAATAAGGGTTTTGAGGATAAATAAACCTTTAAGAGATGATTGAGGTAGTTAGTATTGAACAAAGTAAGGAAATACTTTGGGTTTAGTATCATGCTTATATGAAAGCATGATTATGATTCCTCGAGGGAATCTTTGGGATTAATGGTCATCGCTATATATAGTTGGAAAATATGGCCATTTATGTATATTCAAGGATGAATATATGGTATATGTATATACTATGTGATTAAAGTATATATGATATGATGTAAATGATTTTGAAAATAAAATATAAATGTTTTCAAAATGGAAAGACAAATGATTTTCATAAATAATAAAAATGAGGATACACACCTCTCTAAATCGCTATCATAAGGGAAGTTGCGTTCGTATGGTGAAGCCCCCTAGCTAATGATGCAGGGTGGATATAGTCCTATAGGCCATGTGAGCGTTTGTTGTTATATTTTCTGCGCTGGTTAGGAGATTCCGGGTGTGGTCTTGACTATCCCGCAGGCACATGGTCGCTTCCCGACGTCTTTCGATATAGGATCCCAGGTTGTCTTGGAGGCCCTGGAAGATGATAGCCATTTAGGAGCGCGCACAATGGAGAAATCCGGACGGGCGGTCTTAGAACGCATTTATTAAAGCAGTTCATAATAATGGATTTGCTTTAATTACATTTCCTGGATATAGGAAGGGAAATGGGTTATATTATTTGGCTTCGGTAACACTTCCCGGATGGAAGAAGGGATGTGGAAGCATATGTTATGATCAAAGCATTTTTATGATAATGAAAATGTCTTTGAATACATTTCCTGAGTATAAAAAGGGAAATGGGATAATTGATAAAGGAAAAGCATTTTTATGTTAATAAAATTGGCTTTCAAAAAGTATATGATTTGTTAAAGCAATTCATGATAATGAATTGGCTTCTATAAATACATTTCCTGGATATGAGAAGGGAAACGGAAGTTTTTGAAATGAAAAGGATAAGTATTTATAAATACTATATGTATCAAGTAATCCTCAGTCCGGGAGATATTATCCGGACGTATATTGTAGATGTACGTATATGTATAAATCGAGTGCCGAGGGTCTAATGGATCCCGACGATCGACCGTGCTGCATAGTAGTGTATCGGGGGGGTTCCTTGTTTGGATTTCTCTTCGCGAGACACCCCACGCACGAATATGTCATTGTGTTGAGACTGGGGAGAAGTTTAATCCTTAGTGCTCTAATATTATTAAATGTTTATGGTATATATATTATATATATCTTTCTGTACTGAGGGACTGGCGGATCTCAAAGATCGACCTTGCTGCATAGTAGTGTATCGGGGGGGTTCCTTGTTTGGATTTCTCTTCGCGAGACACCCCACGCACGAACATGGCATAGCGTCAAGATTAGAGTGAAGTTTAGCCCTTAGTACATCTGTTTGACTATCTAGGTTAGATAGTGGTTGGGTATTAGACTAGTTTAGCAGGGTAGCTTGACTAGGATGTTTATAGGGATGCGCTAGGTGTGCACTGTTAGAGGAGAGGTGAGGGGTATCTCATGAGAGTGCGATACCAATTTAAATATGAGATAAAACTATTTTTCTAAAAATAAAGCATTTATGCACTTGCAAAATATTTTCAAAACATTCGGGCCCTGACCCGTTTGTCTACTCTCCTTTCTTTCTCTATACTATATATATATATATATATATATATATATATATATATATATATATATATATATATATAGGTGTCCAGACACAGGGATGCCTGGATGGAAATTCTTTCGAGTCAGACGTCTGCTGCAGCAGCTGTGGATGCTTGCAGGTTATCGGTAGACGTTTCTCTCCTTGTACTCTAGATAGGAGATATTGTATAAACATTCGAGCCAATGGCTCAATTGCATTTATTTATTCTTTCAGTACAGCATTCGATATGGTTGTATATTTGGACCGAGTGTTCGGTTATTTTAATTTATTTCATTTTCATTTCAGTTTAATTACGCATTTAATTGTGGATGTTTTTAATTGGTCGCTAAAAAGAGTAGTTAGATAAAAGTTTTTAACGCTCACCTAATAGGATATTAGTAATTAAATGGATTTTCGACAGTGATGCTAAGAATGATCCATATGAAACTCCTGTTTTAATTTAATATTGGAGTGATCGCCCGGTATCTTATTAGGCGGGGTGTTACACAAGTATACACCCATTAGTTTGTTTATTCCAAGTTCTTTATATATATATATTTGCTTGGAGTTTCATTTGGCGTCGGGTTTTACTCTACCGTTTGAAGAGTTTTTTGGGTTTACTTGTACATCCATTAAAGAAGAAGCTTTTGTTTTGCTGTGGCATTCTCACATGGTGAAAGGCACCATGTGTGGTTAATGGTTGCTAGGTCTCAATTGGTGGACTCCAAGATTCTGTTGGACTCTGGGATTATTCGCTAGGAGGAGGTGTTTACAAGAAGGAGCGTCAAGGCTTGGATGGAATCAAGTTTGTGGTGTAAGTCTACCTTTTTTGTAATTTGTAATTCCATACTTAGTGAATTTGTTAGGCCAGGGCCGTCCGAGGTTTTTTTCGTTGTGGGTTTTCCTCGTACATCGCGGCGTAGTGTGATTTATTTCTCTTTATCTTGCAAAATCACCTTAGAATGCATGATTAGGTAATTCAAGAAAAAATTGGTCTTATTACATGTTAGTTTAATTTGGTGCTAAAATTAATTAGGGTAAAATTAAGTTAATTTAATTCAAGTCATTAATTATTAATTCGATAAAATTTAGTTTGGCCTAATTTGTAAAATTGAATATTTATTATTAGGCAAATTTCTAGGACTTGTGTTAAATTATATTTGGGCTTAAAGTTAAAAATTCACAAATTTGTTTGTAAGAGCAATTTTAATTTTGAGAAAACTAAAACTGGTTAATTTTAATTTTAATTTTGAAAGAATTAAAATTGTAATATTTTAATTGTGAATCATGAAAAGATTAAGAAATTTAATTGAACCATCACTTGAATTTAAAGGATTTTAAAATTAGGGGAACATATTCCATCAAGTGGTGTCAGAGCGGGATCGCTAACTTATTGCGTTTAAGATCCTTTGAAATTTGTGAAATGGAAAATATGCCTTTTTCAATATTTTCTATTTTCGATGGTTCAAGCATGCTCTCACATGACTCCTCTCTTGCTATATCCTATGAGTAATTGCTTGCATATTTACATACACTAGCTTTGTGTCACATGTCATATTTTATTGCTAGTTGTATGTTTATTTGTCATTTTCTAGTCTATGCTCCATGATTAATCACATGCTATAATTATGATTTATGTTTATCTTTTGTATCTTATTTTACATTCTTGGGCATAATATGAAAATAAAAAAAGATTTTTATTTTGTCTTTTGAGTTAAATTTTGTTTTACTTAAAAATTGGAAAAACTCAAAAAGTTTTGTTTTGTGTGTATTTTAGTTTGACACACTTTATGTGGCATATAATTGTGTTTGAATCCTTTCCTATTCGCTTCCATGTGTCTAGAACTTTTGGTTAAGATTGTCAATCCTTAAAATGTTCTTTGTCATGCATGCATGGAGTAGTTGGATTTTGTGTTGCTTAATGGATTCTGTTTTTATATGCCTCTTTTCACACATGCACAAGCTCATTTGAATTTTTACCGTCACATGTATCTTTGAGCTAAGTGAGATGTTCTCCCATCAATTTAGTCATCTACATTTTGCTATGACTATGGAGGATTGGTGAATGTAATAACTGTTTCCCGGATTTAAAAATAGAAAAATATGTTTATCCGGTGTATTAGTTTATCAATGCAATCGGGATGCGAAAGATAAAATTACTTTGCGTGAAAAGCCACCATTGAATTGTAGGCCTTAAAAATTGTGGCATTAAAAAGAATATTTGCCAAGGCCAAAATATTTTAGTTAATATGTTCAAAAGAAAAATAAAAAGAAAAGTATGAGGAGTTTGGTTGAATGTATTGATGGGTTTGTACAATGACTTTGAATCCTAGTTAAGCTTTTATTGTCATGACTCTATTGGTTTGTAGAATCATCAAAATTCTAGGCTTATGTGCATTGTGTATGTTTGTTCATTGAGTTCAATTTATATTGTCACATGAGGTTATATCTAAATATGATAAAGCTTTGCAATCAAATGAGAACTCCGTGAACATGTTTTAAGTGATTGGGTCGAAATTTAATTGTTACTAGTTCACACCCCTACACTTCTGTTTACCACATGCTTTTGGACATATTTTTGCCATACGACTGTGGAAAGCTTAATGTATTTTCTGTCATGTGTGGTGTTTATACCTATGTATATGTGCGTGTGCATTAGTGATTTGTCTTATGTATACACATATATGGTATTTTTTAGTTTTTAAGTCTTTGTCGTGCTTGCTAGTCCATCTATGCGTCTCATTCTTAATTGGTATCCATTTTGTTGCGTATTTTGTTTGATATCACATGCTTAGTATCTTATTTGTCAATTTGGTATCATTTTTTTGCATCATAGTTGGTATCCATTAATATTTGTATGGATTAGTTATCCTATTATTGCCCATATGCTTTAATGTTCTTATCACTTTATGCACAATCATGTTTTACTTATTCTTCCCATACTTATATCCCTTTTGTAGTTTTTAGGGAGATAAATCATATTTAGTTAAATTAGGGAGAAATGAGTAATTAATTAATTCTATCACCTTTGTCTATTCCTGAACAAAAAGGGGGAGAATGATAGGGGGAGAAATGGTATCTAATCCTATTATAATCTTATCTTAGTTTAGGAGATTTAACTTAGGGGGAGCCGCGACCTTCTTAGGTAGATCATATTTGATTTAAGGGGAGTATTTAATTTACTTGTATTTAATACTTTGATATTCCCTATGCGTGTAATGTTTTGCATAAGTGTGCAGGAATTATTTTAACGGCAACTTTCATCAGCAAATATAGTAATCATCCTTGGGTTTTTTAGTCAAACTTGTATTTTTTATTTTGGGTGGGATGTTTTTGAGTCTAGTAGAGCTTGACGGCCCTTTAGGATTTTGTTTTGGTTTTTGTCCCGGAATAAGCAAAGGGGGAGTTTTGTAAGGACACAAATTTTCAATTGAGTCATAATATAGTGTTGGCTCAATTTCGGACCAAAATGTTTGAGTCATAGGATAGTGTTCTTGAGTATCCTCCAAGCCTATGACATTTGAGTTTAAGTTGAAGACGTAGCGACCAGTATTTCAAGGTGAAGATATCATTTGCCGAGTTTCAGTGCCATGTTTTTCGTCCTCAAAGGTTTATCGTATTCCATAGTCTCTAAAATGTATGAATGAACTTTTGTATATATGTAGGAGACTTGGAATAATTTTAATGGGTGTAATTTTATTTAAAATTTATTTAAAATAAATTTCAGAAATTTTTATGGGCTGAAAATCAAAATTCCTTATTCTGACATTTCGATCGATATTATCGTTCGAACGAGAATGTCGTTCAAACGAGTCTGCCAACGAGTTTTCTATTTGTGCACTGACATATCGTTCGAACGAGACTTCAAACGAGTTTACTAACGAGTTTTGCAAATCTTACACTAGACTATCATTAGATGGGTCGTTCAAACGAAATGTCATTCAAACGAAAATTTCGTTCGAACGAGAATTCTGGGCGGGAATAGTCTTCACAGTTTTATCCCATCTTCCCACTTTTTTGTCCCACTTCCTTTTGGCAGTTTAAAACTTACTCGGGACAGACTTTTCAAATGACTTTTTCACAACTTCCAAAGGCTCTTTGAGAGAAAATATCTTCCAACAAAAGGTCCCTTGGTGTTTGTTATTAAAATTGATTTTATTGAAAGAACAAAACCAACTATACACCCATTAGTTTGTTTATTCCAAGTTCATTATATATATATCTTTACTTGGAGTTTTGTTTGGCACCGAGTTCTACTCTACCATTTGAAGAGTTGTTTGGGTTTACTTGTACATCCCTTAAAGAAGAAGCTTTTGTTTTGCTGCAGCATTCTCACATGGTGAAAGGCACCGTGTGTGGTTAATGGTTGCTAGGTCTCAATTGGTGGACTCCAAGGTTCCGGTGGACTCCAGGATTATTCGCGAGGCGGAGGTGTTTACAAGAAGGAGCTTCAAGGCTTGGTCGGACTCAAGTTTGTGGTGTAAGTCTACCTGTCTTGTAATTTGTAATTCCCTACTTAGTGAATTTGTTAGGCTAGGGTCGTCCGGGGTTTTTACCATTGTGGGTTTTCCTCGTACATCACGGCGTAGTGTGATTTATTTCTCTTTATCTTCCAAAATCACCTTAGAATGCATGCTTAGGTAATTCAAGATAAAATTGGCCTTATCACAAGTTAGTTTAATTTGGTGCTAAAATTAATTTGGGTAAAGTTATGTTAATCTAATTCAAGTCATTAATTATTAATTTGATAAAATTTAGTTTGGTCTAATTTGCAAAATTAAATATTTTTTTAGGCAAATTTCTAGGACTTGTGTTAAATTAAATTTGGGCTTAAAGTAAGAGAAATTTTAATTTTGCGAAAACTAAAATTGGTTTAGTTTAATTTTAATTTTGGAAGAATTAAAATTGTAATATTTTAAATGTGAATCATGAAAAGATTAAAATTTTTAATTGAAGCATCACTTGAATTTAAAGGATTTTAAAATTAGAGGGCACATATTCCATCAAAACTACATTCAGGTCATCACTCAGACTACCCGTAGAAGCCATCTATCGACCAAACGTAGAGCGACCACACAAGGAACACCATTGTCCCTAATATACTTCTGGAAGACATAATCCATCACCACAGGGAGGCTGACAGTCCCTCACGCACTAGTGGTCAGGCAGTGGATGGAGAGGTATACAACAATTCAGCTAGGGCCATATGCAGAGAACAAGAAAAATTGGTCATAGTCGTAAGCATTGAAGGGTCAACACCCAACATGCGAGAGAATTCTTCATAAGTTAGGCAACCTTCGTATAGCCCAAAACGAAACATGTGGTCCTTAGGGTACCAAAATTATAAATCCACCTTTAAAAGACTCTAATTGACTGAGTGGTTGCACTAAAAAGTCATCGTACAAAAGTTTAAGGCCTCGTAATAGATGATGTACGAGACTATAACTACCAAGCCTTCAAGATAAGAAAAAAAATTATGTCATGGGAACAAAAATTTAGAGAGAAGGAAATTGAATGCAAGAGAGAAGAGTGGAAATGTTGCGCTTGTTTAAAGCCCTCACCTAAAACCTCTTTTCATACTTGAATTCCTCCAAAAAAATGAAGAAATTATTGAACCAATTGTAGCAATGATGGAATCTAAGTACCAAGAGTGCAATAAAAAGATAAAAAAACATTTGTACTTGAGTAGGTGTGCCGATTGTAAGGGATAGGGGTATGAAAATCAACACGCCATATTTTGGGAAGATTCCCATTTATTTTTCCTTATTTCTAAAAAATTCCCCTCAAAGTTAAACTTTTTTTCCAAAAGAGTTCCTCGGGTATTTCTTCATTTAAACATTAAAACATATGTAAAAATTTCAACTATATCTTTAATTTACTTTTCTTTTAAATAAAACCCTCAGGAAAAGATTAAAGTTCTTATCGTAAAATGTTTTGTATTTTTACATATTTGAGGGACAAGAAAATAAAATATAAACAAAAAAGAGCAATATTATTGGGGCACAACCCAGACTTCCTAGAAAATAACCCTAAAACCAATACTCTTGAAGGGCATGTCTCCCATAAAGGCTATATGTGGACCCCCTCTTTTGAAGCTCAAACCCATCGAGCAGTCATTAGCATTCGCTGGATGAGCAACACATAATCGAGTAGTAGACATACTCACCCATGGAGTCCATATATTCTGTCTGCAAAAGAAAGAGCCAAAGAAGAGAAAACAAGTCAGTAATAGTCTAAAGTCAAGAATCAAAACTCAAAAATCATAATGCAGATATCAAAGTACAGGAAATAAGGAAGAAGTTTTACCTCCAACTCTATGTTCCCATCTGAAAAAGGAAAATATTCGTGTTACATGTGGTTGGTGGATCACCTAAATGGGCTGTACCTCTCCTAAGTGAATGTAATATGAAGGACGCAAATAATACTTGAGCAAAAGAGCCTTTGCAGCTCCGTACCAACTCCAGAGGCCTGAGCTGAAGACCCAAGCTGCCTAATATACCATATCACCTCTGTTAATGGTGGATGATCACCACCCATGTCATAGATTGGTGTAGGCATCAACCAACTAGTCATTAAATCCAGGTAGTTGTGTGGTGCCTTTGTCTCTATATGTAGGGAGTAATGCTCCCCCTCCATCGTGATCGTTAACTACTACTTCGATGTCTTCTTCGGTTGCTTCAGGTAGAACATAGGGCTTATCGAAGGGACCTCCACCTCACTGTCCATCATGTGTCACACCACCCTCTCGCCTAAATACAAACTGTATCCGAGCTTATGAAACAATAGCCATCGTGACTGGCAATGGAGACCAGTGAGCCTCATTCTCTCGTGAAAGTGAGACCCAAGGGTAGAATCACTAGCCAAATAGATATAAGTATTAACACATAATCAAAAAATAAAAATAAAAAAAGCATAAAAAGGTAAAAAAATCCAAAAATAAAATAAAACCTAACTTAGGAACTCGTGAGAGAGTTCAACCTTCACCGATCTATTGTCCTTCCGCCACCACATTATCCTAGTCCATGCATTGGCCTCCTCTTCCAACAAAGTCATTAATGGGGTATTATACCCTATCACCTCATAGAACCAAACCTAAGGGCAATAAGGAAAAAACTCAAAAAAATTCCCCATGAATATACATATATACTCAAAAAGACAAAAAAGAATGAGAGAATGAAAATCATAATAAGAAGAATATCTAGAGGATGTACGTAGTCCGTGTGAAAGGCAATCATCAACACCAACTACCAACTTCATAGGATTCGTACAAAAAGGTTAGCATCAAAATCCCCTAGTAAAAGATATTGGCCTTAGAGATGACCCAAAGATAAGGCAAAAACCATAGGTGGACATCACCTTCACTCTTCGCCAATAGAACCCCCTCGAGTAAGAACATAATAAACAATAGGCCAACCTATCATAACCACTGACTATGACCCACATAAATCACCCTCCTCGTCAAACTATCCTTTAGTAAGGATGCCTTTAGGGACTCTCCAGAGCATACCTATCTAATAGGCCCTAGCACCTCACGTGTCGCAATATCAGTCAAACGCAAGGTTCGGTCTACCACAATCTGCATCCTATCACACAAGAACCCTAAAATCTAATGAATGTCAATCAACATCACCGTCATCTTGCCAAAACCTAAATGTAAGGTGTGGGTGGTATCTCAGCTCTGCTCCCCAAGAGCACACAACACCATCGTCGACCTAAATATATCGTCCAATGCCCTCACCAAATAGTTGATCCTGGCAATGTCAACCAAAATCTTCAGTGACAAATGTCTTTTGTTGCTTTGTAAAATATGAAATGTTCATTTTCTAAACAAATTTATAGAGGGAAGTAATATCATGGAGTCACTTTGTGAAAGCACTTTATCAATTTTCACAACTTAATGATTAACGAATGTAGTGATAAGTTAGGTGTCATATACACAGAGATGGAATATGAGAAGCAATAATTAATAGTACTCAAGTTCATAAGTAAATTGATAAAAGAAATAAGAAAATATTATTTTTTGTGTTTTTTGATTAATTCTAGAAAAGTGGATAAAAGTTTAATTTTAGAAGTTTTATGAAAAGTTAGACAAAGTTCAAAAGGGAGTTTTATATTTTTGAGAAAAACAAAGGTTGCGGTTTAATCCCCCACTTTAAATTTGCAATCGTGACAAGTTTAATTAGTTTTAAGAATTAAGTGTGAAATTTGATGGTTTGTAAAGTGAACTATCATATATGCAAGACAATTCGTTACACAAATGATGAAAATTTACTAAACTTCATGAAAAAAAGTCCGACTACCGAGTATTTATTTCAACTTACTTTTTACAGTTTTATTCTTAAAACATAGCTTAATTTATAACAATATACAAATTCTAGGTGGGTTCATAAACTGCAACCATTAAACTCTTAGCTACTCGTAACTAACATAATTATAATAGGAATTGGAAAGAAAATATATAAAGAATTCATGCTCGTAACAATTATTGAAATAGAATTTAAAGCTTTCTTGAAAGGACGCTAATTATGAAAAAGAATAAGGTAGAATGAACGGTTGAAACTCTTCCATAATCCTTGTATTATAATCACGTAGTCTTTATTGAAGTAAATTAAAAAGAATGAGATAGAAATCCTCATTTTATAATTTCTTAGTCTTCAACCCGTTGAATTACACAAAAACAAATTAAACAAACTTGAATAACAACAAGTGTGGGGCTAAACTTCTTCTATTATAATCTCGAAAATTGAAATACAACCAATCGGAGTTACAATGATATTTTGGACTACAATTGGGTGCTACTATTCAACAAAAAATGGATGATGAAACAAGGAAACCAAATGGACCTTTTATAGGTGGAAAGAAATAGCTCGGGGGCACAATTAAAATTGAACAAAATGATGGATGATTTTAATTAAATACTAAAAAGGGGTTATAAGTAAGGGAGTATTTAAATGTACACATGGGGTGAAAGACAACTTAGGATGAGGCATAAATAAATAATTTGGGTTCTTTTTAAAAGAAAAAATGAGAAAGAATAAAGTATGGGGGGAGGATAGAAAGTTTTAAAAGAAAAAAGAATGTTGTGGGGGAAAGTATAAAAAAACAAAATTGGCAAAAGGGGGAAGTAAATCACACGTGTTCTGGGCAAATCCATCCCATGCATCGATTGTGCACCTGGATGATCGGACACCAGTTATGGCACCACATGGTGCGTTCTTAGCCGGGCGATCAAGAGGTCAGCACACCAAGCGGCCTGGGTTATTTTTCCAAGTAGATGGAGGGGATATAGTTATCAAACCCGTGACCTCTCCTCTCTCATCAAAACTCCCCACCCACTAGACCAAGCTTCCATTCGATGAGAATTCTCCCCCCCCCCCATATATATGACCCCTTGTTTCTACCAATTTCATTTATTACAAATTATCCCCGAAACATCATATCTTCTTCGTACAACCTCAGATTCATGCCATTGCAAGAATCAACATAACCCATGTTTTAAGTCAATAATTTACCAGCAGCGTCTGGGCCATAAGATTTAACTTCGAGATTGACCCGAGACTTTGACTTTCTTTCGGGTCTAACTTTACAGGGTCATAATTTTGTGACACCCCGCATATTTTTGACATTGGAATTGGCCAGTCCTCACTGATAACCTACATAAGGCATCAAAATTAAAATACCATTGTTAGCGTGTGAAAGAAATATGAGACATTATAAACTTTTTTCTCAAGATATAATCCAAAATTTAATCCGACAAATATTCGAGAAATTCCATTACCATGCTAAATCCAAAATAAAACTCAACTCCAAATGATATATTAATACTTAAATGAAATAATCCAACTATAACTCCAACTTAAAAAACATAAATAACCGTGGAACCGAATGGCCCACTTAATTTATAAACAATTATCTCATAAATAAAACAACATAATAAATTTTTTTAATCTAATAAGGCAATAAAATAACTCCAGTTGCAATTCAAAAATCTCCAATCCATCCTATGCAGTTACTCCAACAACTATACTGGAAATGTTAGTCAACATAATTAGTCAGAGCCCACTGCATGAACACCAGACATAAGCATCATATGAGCTAAATATTGCAATATAGTATTTTAAATTAAAAATGTTATGAGAACATGCGAGTAAAGTAAAACAACACTAACTACCTACATAAACTAAGCCACCTCATTATTCATTTCCAACTATGTTATTTCAACATCTAGTTATGTTAAATACATTAACTTAATTTAATCAAATTAAACAATTATTAATAAAGCAATGCCACTACAGCCAATCGACCCTTCTGTTGGTATGCACATATTAGGGAATGCCTAAATTCTTAACACGTCACACTCATTCCCATCGCAATAGACAAACAACCCAATTTCATTGGCCTTGACATATTGGTGATGTTCTATGCATGACACATCACTATATCTAGTTTTCTCAATTTTGTTTGTCTTGAATATATTGGTGTGTTCAATTCCATTTTGATACCCTTTTATTATCTTAGGCATTAATTACTAAGCCTTAATCAAGTTCTATTTATTCTCAATTACCCTAATCATAATTCAGATATCACAACCTAAAATCAACCCAATCCCATACCTAGAGATCACCAAACCATAAGTATCACCTAGTCTATCACCTAGGAAGAATACCTACCAAAATTCATCACTTAGTCTCACAGCTACTCTAACAGAATAGCGTAACGACATACTACCTAGTCCCACCCAGAAAAATACCCAAACGTACAAGCACACACTTACTAGTCACATACCTGAAAAGCGCAACAATGACAAAGTTTACATGCTAGTCCCATACCTAGAAGCAACCTATGAAAATGGGTTAAAGTATAACTACCCCCAAAAAATCCCAATGTTCCCGTGATGTCAAAATATTGACCTGAACGATCCCTACGTAAATTATCTTATTAATTTAACACTACAATTCTCCAATTAATCCAACGATTTCAGTTACATCCATCTAATCATGTAATAAAAAAATTCTACCACATAGTTATACAAGTTGTCAAATTCCATAACTCCAATACGAGTGATATTTTAATAATTAAACACAAAATCCAAACCAAATATGTGTAATAAAATGCTATAGAACATTAAATTCGTTCTACAATATGCACATTTAATAGCGTAATTTTACGAGCCAAGAAAATATTCCAAGTTTATATTTTAATTCTAGCATGCGATTCATCCTACAAATCTACCATAATTGAAAACACTAATCTAAGCATGTGATTGTTTCAAGTCTTAAAACATATTTTTAGATTTAATAAAAAAAGCCCGAATTTACTTTCACCTTCCCTAATTAATCTTCCTAATTATTTCTAAGAAAATATGGTAATTAAAATTTAGGCAATATTCAAAATATATAAAACATAAGGGGAATAAGAGAGATATTCATGCCTAAAAAAAGTCGCCTATAAATTTTGATTACTTGGTTTTGATCCTCGCCCGAAGATAATAAAGACTCGTTCTTAGTGGGTCTAGAGAAAACTTGATTTGAATCTATAAAAAATGAATTGAAACTTGTTTTTAATGGGGACTAGGTTTTGTACAAGACAGAAAAAAAACTTGGGAGCCTAATGAGTTTTGAGATGAGTTAAACGTGCTGGAAAAAGTTTAAGCCCGAGCCTTTTTAATATAGGAAAATAAAAGAGTTTGAAACCAACTCAAAGACTTAAAAATAAGATAATTCACAAAAATTGCCTCCCATTTAGGGCCGAATCTATTCCCCTCTAAGGCGAATCGATTCCCCTATGGGAGAATCTGTCCCCCCAGTTCAGCCAACAAAGATGAAAATTTGAAAAAATATGATGTTGTTACCGATTTAAATACGATGAAAACCTTTGTTATTTTATATCAAAACCAGCATTTTCAAATACTAAAAATAATTAATTACAATGAAAATATTTTTCTATTTTTGATTTTTAAAAAGATATTTTATGGTTAAAAAATAATGGGGTATTACATTCTCTCCCACTAACACAACAATTTCATCTTTGAAATTCGGCAAAACGTAAACGTATGCTCGCGCAAATAAAATAAGGATCACATATGCTTACTCATAAAATGCCACGATTGGGCGCCCATACACTCAATCCTACATGCATCTACCCCACGAACAAAAGTATAATATATATTAACTATATATATAAGCATAACTATGAAAATAAAATGTACCATTCTCTTCCACGAATCACCACTCGAATCTAACTCCCAAAGCGATCGCAAAGCTTATGTCCTCAAATCAAATCACATCACCACATCATAAAGAGATATCTAACATCGGTACTACATATATCCAAAATAAATCTCATCTCTAAAATCAATTCTAAGGATCCTCACATCAAGATTACTATTTTTAACCTCAATGCCTATAACGGCCTTAACACGAAGCTACCTATCTCTAAGAAACACAACTAACATGTGTGCTAGACCCAATATCTCAGAGAGTACTAATCAATAAAAGAAATCAAAGATCGCTAATGCATAATTTAAACGGATTCACAACCTATGAGACCTACGACCATGATCTGATACTAACTGTGACACCCCACATATTTTGACGTTGGATATGGCTAGTACCCGTTGTCAACCTACGCCGAGCATCATAATTTAAATATCATTCTTATCATGTGAAGGAAATTTAAGACATTAAAAACTTTTTTCCTAAGATGTAATTGGAAATTTAATCCAACGAATATAAACATCCACACAAGAAATTCGATCACCATGTTAACCCCAAAATAAAACTCAACTCCAAAAGATAGATTGATAATTAATGAAATAGTCCAACTACAACTCCAAATAAAAAACCATAAACAACTCTGGGACTGAATGGCACACTTAATCCATAAACAATGCTCTTATAATAAATTGACGAAATGGAAAAATATGAACTAATAAGGCAATAAAATAACTTCAGTTCCACTCCAAAAATCTCCAATCCATCCTATGAAGATACCCTACCAACTATACCTAAAATGTTAGTCAACGTAATGGGTTAGAACCCCTTGCATGAACACCGGATACTCCTCTAAATTAGGATCCATGAATCTATACATAAGCATCATATCAGATAAATATTACAATAGAGTGTTTTAAATTGAGAATGATATGAGAACATGCGAGTAAAGTAAAACAACAGTAACTACCCACATAAACTAAGCCACCTCATTATTCTTGTCCAATTATGTTATCTCAACATTTAGTTATGATAAAGACATTAAGTTGATTTTACGTAATTAACCAATTATTATGAAAGTGACACGACTATA
This sequence comes from Sambucus nigra, assembly GCA_949130495.1. Lineage (NCBI taxonomy): Eukaryota > Viridiplantae > Streptophyta > Magnoliopsida > Dipsacales > Adoxaceae > Sambucus > Sambucus nigra. The sequence goes on along the minus strand of OX422220.1, from coordinate 365,501,546 downwards.
GATAGTCGATCTTTATGCTAGTCCTGCACAGTATTTAAGACGTCAAAATTCTTAACACATCACACTAATTCCCATCACTATAGCCAGATAGCCCAATTTCATTAATCCTGTACATATGGGTGATGTTCTATTCACTACAAGTCACCATAAGTAGTTTGGCCAATTTAGTTAGTACTGCGCATACTGATGAGGTCAAATCCATTTTAATACCCATTTATTATCTTAGGCATTAATTATTCAGTCTTAATCAAGTTCTCTTTATTCTCTATTAGCCTCACCCATAATTTGGATATCATCACCTAAAAACATACCTCCTCTCATACCATGAGATCACCAAACCGTAAATATTACCTCATCTATCACTTAGGAAGAAAAGCTACCAAAAATCATCACCTAATATCACACCTAGGCTAACGGAATAACGTAATGGCAAAATACCTATACCCACCCAGGCTAGGTATGCACTAACTACTCCCATACTTAGAAAGTGCCAACAACAAAGTCTACCTGCTAGTCCCATACCTAGCAAGCAACTTATGAAAATAGGGTGAAGTATAACTGCCCCGGTGTCAAAATATTAACAAGAACAATCTCTACGTAAATTATATTTTTAATTCAACACTACAGTCCTCTAATTAATCCTTCAGTTATGTCCATCCAATCATGTAATTACCAAATTTTACTAAATACTTATATAATTTGTCAAATTTCATAACTCAAATACGAGTGATATTTTAACAATTCAACGCATGACCCAAAACAAATATGCATAATAACAATCCTACATAGCAATAAATTCGTTCAATAACATGCATATTTAATAGCGTAATTTTACGAGCCGAAAAATTATTCCAAGTTCTTATTTTAATTCTAACATGCGATTCAGCCCACAAACCTACAATAACCCAAAATAGTAATCTAAACATGTGATTGTTTCAAGTCTTAAATCATATTTTTGGATTTAATAAAAAAACATCCCCGGATTTACTTTCAATTTTCCTAATTAATCTTCTTAATTATTTTTAAAAAAATATGGTTAATTAAGGTTTAGGCAATAATTAAAACATAAAACACTTAAGGGGAAAAATAGAGATATTCATGCCTGAAAAAAATTTGCCTCGAAATTCTTATTACACGATTACAATCCTCTCATGAAAATAATAAGGACTCGTTCTTGGTGGGTCGTGAGAAAAATTGATCTGAATCTCTGAAATGAGAGTTGAAACTTGTTTTTAATGGGGTTTAGGTTTTGTATAAGAGAGAGAAGAAACTTGGGAGGCTAATGTTTTTTTATATGACTTAAAAGTGTTAGAAAAAGTCTATACCTGAACCTTTTTAATATAGAAAAATAAAAGAATTTGAAACTAACTCGAACACTTAAAAACAAGCTAATTCACCAAATTTGTCCTAGACCTAATCAAAATCCTCCTGGGGCCCTCTGGGAAAATTTATCCCCCCCCCCCCCCCCCCCGAGGCGAATCTGTTCCCCCTATTAAGTTGACAAAGAAGAAAAGTTGAAAAAATCCGATTTTGTTCCCGATTTCAAATTCGATTAAAACCTTATTTCTTTTAAATCAAAATCAAAATTTTTAAATGCTAAAAATAATTAAGTCCAATAAAAATATTTTCCGGTTATTGATTATAAAAAGATATTTTACGGTCTAAAAATCAGCGAGTATTACAAATTTCTTCGTTTGAGGTCTGATTGACGCACCGTTTAAAACAATACGTTCCTTGATTCGAGGACGGCATGGTGAATATTTCGAGTTCGAAATTGGTCATATAAAAGTACCATTATGCCCCTGATGATGCATATGTGCATGTTTATTGCTCTGATTGCTTACCGACTTAACTATTAGCAGTGTAAACCTTATAAATACTCATATCACTACACCAAAAATTCTAAAAGTCACCCTTGACCCGAAAATCCTTGTCATGATCAAAGGTCGTGACAAAAAATACACATTTTTCTCACGGTCTTTGACAGTGACAACCTTGTAAACTTGTGTTGGTTATATATCGTGATAGGTCCATGACAACATTAAAAACAAAAAACCCTAGCTGCCCCATTTTTTCTTTCCCTCATTTTCTTCCCTCCTACATTTCTCTCTCTATATAAATTATTATGATTCTCTCTCATCTCACCAGGTATCTCTCTCTCTCTCTGTGTGTGTGTGTGTGTGTCTGTGTGTGTGTGTGTGTGTATATTTATATTTATATATATATATATATATATATATATATATATATATATATATATATATATATATATATATATATATATATACACTTTGTGTGTGAGTTTGTGTGTGCACGTGATAGTGTGTGTATATGAGTAGTGGCGATGGTGGGTTAGTGTGTGTGTGTGTATGTGGGTCTGTGTGTGCGGGTCAGTTGGGGGGGGGGGGTCAGTGTGTGTGTGGGGTATTGTTTTGTTTTAAAATTGTGTGTATTGAAATTTTTATGTATTGAAATTGAAATTGTGTGTGTATTTTGGGGTCACAAATGTAATTGAAATTGCTATTATAAATTGGAATTTGTATTTCAAATTGAAATTGAAATTGGTATTATAAATTGAAATTGAAAATAGTATTATAATTTAAAATTGTAATTGAAAATGGTATTTGGTATTTAATTTTTGGTATAGTGTGTATTTGATTTTTGGTATAAATTGAAATTGAAATCTGGTTTCTTTATCTAATTGCAACAGCAGTGACCATCTCTCTCTCTACACACATTTTGGTACATCTCTCTCTCTCTCTCTCTCTCTCTCTGAGAGAGAGATTGTTGAATTATTTGGGATTCTTAAATTTTTGTTAATTGGTGGCTTTAAAAATTTAGATGGCCATTGAGTTAATTGGCCTTAGGAATTTCTAATAAAGGGCATTACTATTTTGAATTTTTGAATTGTCGTTGATTGGTAGATTTGAACACTTAGATGGCCATTGAGTTGTTTGGCCCTAGGCATTTCTAACATTTAGGGTTGTGATGTGAAATGAAACATAACTATGTAAAAATCGAATATAAATAAGACATAATTAAATGAAACATACTATGAATTTTATATAATAAGTAATAAGTAATCATGCATTCACATGAGAATACATGCATGCATGTGGCCCGCAAAGCAAGTGTTATATAACAAGTAACGAGGTTAAAATTTAATAACGGGAACCGCAACAGATAGCCATTGGCCATCTATTGCGGTTATTGTTACTATAATCTAATCATGCATGTGTAAATTTACATTAAATCAACTTGTCATATAACACTTGCTTCGGGGGGTGCATGCTTACATGTATTTTCCTTTGAATGCATGACATAACGGTTCTGTAACATTTATAATTAATTTAAATTACATATAGTGCGCATAGATACTAGCCTTCTAGTTATTATGCGCATGCATTCAATAGACCTTAGACCCGTTCGAGAGTCATTATTCCTGTAATGAGATCTCTCGAATTGTCCCGTTTGGACAGTTTGGCACTACATAGTTTTTTGTATAATAATATTCTTGGTGGCTTAAAATGTTACTTTGGGGGGAGGTTCTACTTCCGTATCTTAATGTTCTCTAGGTACATACTAGATGATGCTATGTTAAGTGTTATTTCAATTGATAAATTAAAATAACACTTACACTTGTGAAACTATGTCATATACTTGGAGAACTATGGGGATATGTTGTCGAATTTTTCTCAAATTGGAACAATGTTCATGTGTTGTTAAGTATATTACAGAAACTTTCGGTCTTGAATGGGGTAGGACCACTCACCCTTTAGAGGAGATGGAGGAAATAGGAATTATATTGTTTTTGTATATAACACCGAAGATGAAATGTCAATCTTATAGTAAACTTTTTAATGGGATCAAAATTTTCACACTTTTATTTATAATAACCCATGAATATACGCTTCTTACCCATAATAGGTGAGTGTTTGTAGTAGTTGTGATGGGATATCCTAGATACAAAGAGTGGATGGGTGAGACAAATAGATTAGGGGATGTGTTTCGGAGAGATGCTAATGAATTTGTAAAATATGCAAAGAGATGTCATAATGATGAAGAGTTACCATGTCCATGTGATAAGTGTAAGAATGGTAAGGTGTTTGAGTGGAAAACAGTTGAACTACATTTGTTAATTTGGGGTATGCAAGATAGTTATCAATTTTGGATTTTTCACAGGGAATCGAAAGTTCCTTTTGTCCCCGGTCAACCTTCACAACCCATTCAACAAGTAGGATAAATGTACAAGGGAAGATGGATAATTTAGATCATAATATGTTAGAGTATTTAGTTGATGATGAATATATGGAGTTCATGAAGTGGAAGAAAATAAGGTCACTGACGATGTGCAAGGTTTAGGTTGTCATGAAGATATCGGGATAAACCTTGTCGATGACTACCAAAGTTTAAAATTTAAGGGGACCCAGTCATTGCAGTTTAGCTATGATGATGATCAAGCAACTTTACATGCCATGGTTGGTTTTCATAGTTTGAAGACCCAATATGGTTTGTCTAGAAATAGCATGACAGTAATTTTGAATTGGGTGAAGGGTTTGCTACCCAAGAAGAATATGCTTCCAAATAGTTATCCTACTATGAATAACAGTCTGAAAGGTTTGGTAATGAAGTATAAATGAATTTATGCTTGTGTGTATGACAACATACTATACCCAAAGGAGTATGAAAATCTCGATCGGTGTCCGGTATGCGATGAACCTTAATATGTCCAATCTACCGGCAAGGAAGGCACAAGCTCAAAATTTCCTCAAAAAGTGTTGAAATATTTTCCCATTGGGCCTATATTAAAGCGTTTTTTCACAGTACCACGGATAGCGGAGGAAATGACTTGGCATACTAGGGCAGAAGTAGCGTATAATCTCATGCGTCATCCTATTGATTCTGCAACTTGGAAGAGGATGAGTTTTTAGTATCCCGATTTTGCTCGAGAACAGCGTAACATTCGTTTGTCAATATTAATAGATGGTTTCAATCCATTTGGAAATATAAGCGCCAATCAGAGTGTATGGGCAGTGATCCTAGCCCCACTCAACCTCCCTTCTTCATAGTGTATGAGACCTGAATTTTCGATGTTGAATTTGTTAATACTTGGGACAAATGAACCAAGTGAGGGAATCAATGTATACCTGGATCCTTTGGTACAAGAATTAAACGAGTTATGGGAAGAGGGTGTGCAAGCATTTGACTCTTTTGAAAAAGAAAGTTTACGCTGAAAGCAATGTTGATGTGGGAAATCATGATTTTCAATCTTATCCGGTTGTGTAGTACATGGTTATATACGGTGTCCTATTTGTGGATAGGAGACTGAATATCTTCGTCTCCCAGCTAGATATAAAATGTATACAGACGCGACCACAAATGTGTATCCAGTGTTCGTGCTGATATAGGCTCAAGTGTAAGCATGTCGCGTTAGTAATAAATTTGATAAGTCGGGTAATTGTCTCCACAGGGAAATATGACGAATGAATCGTAACGAAGTTTGAAAGATTAAGAATTCTAGCTCGACTCTAAAAAGAATGAAAAGATGATTATGTGTGATTAACTAACTATAAGAAGAAATAATGAGAAAATTACCACAAAATTTAGAACTAAATGAAAAACTTTTTAATCTACTTCAGAAATTTAGAAACTGTGATGTAAAGTGCAAGTGATAAAAACGAGTTAAGATACACTCCTCCAACCCTAGTTCATTTATCAATGTTAAAACCTAATTCTAAATTGAAATATCTGAGTCACCTAGTCTTTAGTACTCCTAAGCATTACATATATGAGGGATCGTATACCGCTGTGACACCCTGACTAATTAAATACCGGGTAGCTACTCCTTTATTCAAATTAATACAAAATGTCAAGTTGGTTCAGTTTATAGCATCACTGTCGAAAAGCATTTTAACAATTTCTAGCCACCTAATATTTGAAAAGTGAGCTATCAATTTTAATTAAATTACATTAACATACAACCAAGTTAAATTAAGAAATGCTAATACCACAACCACATCACAGTCACAATAAAATAATCAATGCAATAAAATGAATCTGGAGGAATACTCCTCAGAATAATCCGAATACACAATAAAACCGAATATAAAGTCTGAATCACTAATTAATTACATCCAAAACTAAAATAAAACTAAATAAATAAACTGTCTCTAAGAGAAAAGGGACGACATGCCCTATAGATAAATAAGTCTGAAATGGAATCAAGGTAGAAAGTGGAGGCGTCTATAATCAAGGTCCTGTAACTTCCACAGCAGCTACAGCACGTCACTGGAATGGAACTTCTAAGCTTGGTGTCCTTGTGGCTGGGCACCTAAAAGGTTTTTACAAAAAAAAAAATAGATTTGAAAGCAAACGGGTCAGAGCCCAATTGTGAAAACAGTTTAAAATATAGCAAGTGTTTAATGTCATTAAAAAGTGAATATAAAATACATGATAGTGCGTGCTCTCACGTGAGTTCCTCACCTCTCAACTAATTGTGCACGCCTACCGTACCCGTACCCGTTCTCGTTATTCCACTATCTAACTAGTCCAATCCATAAACTGACTTTACTTTTCCCTTTAGAATTCAATTCCCCATATCTTAATATAAGCTAAGAGTCTTACTGTGTATTTCTCATAACTAGTTATAATAATTACTAAGAAGTTCCCATTTTTAACTCTACAAAAATGATACAAATTATTCACACTTACACTTATATAAGCAGTCCATTTCAATTATCAGTATTTAATCTCATCGTAAATATAAAATAATGGCACCCCGAGGCTAAGCTACGGTGCACACATACTCTGCTATCAAGTCCCGGTACATCACGTACATAAGGACCACGTATTCCGAATCTCTTAGGAACCGTTTCGATAAGTAACAATCACACATAATGGAGGCGGACATAGTTCACATCCAATGGGTCATGCACATACCTACGCTCCCATGGTCAGCAGACTTATTAACTCACCAATAAGTCATTCTCTGACCTATGTCCTTGAGGTACCAATCTAAATCCCCCCCCCCCCCCCCCCCCCCCCCGTAGGCACACAAAGATTAGATGGCCCTGATCGAAAGTCGACCTCCCGCGATAACAAGTATGGTAGGTATGTCATACACATATAAGTCCATATACTAAGCATTCACACATCTTAGATATCTTATAATATTAATAGAGGTATATTTTACATTGCTATACCGTCATTAAATGTTGTACATTTACAAGTCCCCGGATAATATGCAATATAAATCGCTAACACTTCTCACGTTGCAAATTAAAGTACTTACAACCTAGCCCGTGGAAGGTACCCGGTCTATTATATAATTCTAAGTTTCAATCCTCAACGTACTCCAATCTCACAATTATGCCCAGAAATCAACAAGGGAAGGATCACACTTAATTAAATAAGCCTACGGAAAGTTCGAACTAAAATTGGCCAAACAAGGTCATTCTGTCAACTCGTTAGAAATCGCATTCGAATGAGGTGGTTCGAACGAGTGTCGTTCGAACGAAGGGCTTCAAATGAACTCGTTAAGATGGGTAATGGAATCTCGTTAGAAGCTTGTTCGAACAAGGTCGTTCGAACGACCTGGGTTGGTCTTCTAACGAGATGGCAGAGATCGCCCAGAAATTTCCCAACTTCATTTTTTTTCAATTCCTCTTCTCTAAATCCATCCTAAGATCATCCCAATTAAGTTTTAATGTTTTTAAACTACTCTGAGTCCTCCTAGGTCTCTTTTTAACATATGTTTTGGGTCAAATCCTCCTAATCAACATGCAATTATCATAAATTCCCAAAATTTGCCCCAACCCTATGAACATGAACACATAATTTTATTTCACTTAAATACTCATCATTAATCCGTTTTTAAATCAACAAAGTTAAGTTTTTGGGTACTAATTTCATCCATAAACATTCTACATGCAATCCCTATCCAAACTTATGAGTTCCATTACAAATACATTGGGTTTTCATCAAAACTTTCAAAGCATATAATGTTTCTACACTAAACATTGAGGAAATATTCATTGATACTAATAACATCAAATCACTTGCCTTAGGTTTGTTCTTCAGATCTGTTGTCGGTGATTATAGGGTGATTCTCTCCTCTTTCTGGTCACAATTTCTTCCAAAATGATGGTGATGGGAGATGGTTTGGTTTGGAACCTCCTTTAACCTCTCTCTAACTTCTCTCAAAAACCCCCTTATCCCACTCTTTTGTTTTTGGCTGGTAATGGCCTTAGTGGCCTCTCTAATAATATCTAATTTAAGTCTAAAATTCGTGGGTTTTAATTCCTGAATTTTTAAAATTATCGAAATACCCTTCTGGGTTGCCGGTTTGGCCTAAAAATGCCCCGGGACCCAAACTGAACCCCCGGCTAGTGTTTTCTGACTATCTCGGCCCTTTCGGACACGTTGGCGCACTCAAACTGACCATTCGGTTGATAAAAATATAATTTTATTTTTAATCTAATTAAATTCATTCCTGACGTGACTGACACACGCGTCTCAACTAAATTTCCCAAATTGTCATATTTATGCCTCGCGACAAATTTAATATTTTCAATACTCATATCAATACGCATATGTTACCATATATTCTCAGTAATATTTTTATTTTAACATCAAACTCAAATACCAACTCACATCTCGCTAGTATTTAATTCCGGATTAATTTCCAAATAAATTCTCATTTAATTCAATTAATCCATTAAATAAAAATCAATAAAATTACGGGGTATTACAACCGCACCATACATACTCAAAGGACGAGTAAAGCAGTGTCGTAGTAGCCACAAGCACATTGCACTCTTAACCATCCCGGTTACCTAGGGCAAATGAGATCAAAAGTCTTACAACGGTTGTGATCACTACACAACACGATGAACTCAGTTATTTAATTAAAATTAAAATTTTACGCATTCATAATTAACATCGGGTTGGATTCATGTATCCCAACCCTTAGAAAACTAGCCGGACATAGTAAAAGAAGAAGAAAACATGATTTTAATGAAACAAAACATTTGAACTAATAACTTAGAATTAATAAGAATGAAATTATGAAATAAGCAATGATGAAAGCAAAAACGGAATGAAATTACTTGAATTGTAGAAACTTGAATCAAAGCTTTAATGGAAAATAGGGTTTTTATTTCTCTCTCTTTAAAACTACTTACAAATCTTCCCTAAAAACGAATTAGAAGCTCCCTTAATGTCTGGGAGGAGTTTGAATTAAATACACTATGAAATATACAAGATTTGCAGTCATTCAAGACTCTAGCTTGAAGAAGATAAACTCAAATCTCGAACCCCGAATCGATCTGGCTAACATTTCGGATCAATCTGCCTGATGAACGGATCGATCCGGTAATTGAACCTTTTACAGTGAACTTGGGATGCCGGATCGATCCTTTTTTTCGGAGGCCTGGATCGATCCTGTAGATGAGCTTTATATAGTGACTTCTGATGCCCGGATCGATCCTTTTATTATGGCCTCCTTCTTCCCAAATTCTCTTCATTATCTCTTCAATATCTCATGGATATCTCACATCTTTGGATCTCCGTAACTTCTGCTCCGGAACTCGAATTGGAACGCCGTTTCTTCCTACGCGCTCGTAGACTCGAGATCTTCGACTTCTATTTTGGGTTCTCGTCCGGATTCTAGGTGCAAATTACACTTTTGCCCTTTTTACTTTTCTTCTTTATTTTCTCTTGCTTCTTCAGGTTTCTTTCTTTCTTTCTTGCATTAAATACCTGTAAAATCAATAAGAAATACACGAAACTCAGGATATTTGTTAGATAAAGCCATTAGCAATGATATGAGATAAATCAACTCGTTTTACATTGTCCGAGGTAATAAAAACCTCTAAATTAAGGGGTAAATTTGGAAGAATTTATGCCTAATCAAACCCCCCTAACTTAGACCTTTGATCGTCCCGAGCAATGTAAAAGAATCGAAACATGATCCAACTCTAAAATGGGATAGAATACCTCTTTTGCAATTGCATTTAGCGTATGCAACAAGCCTTTAAACGTCTAGGTTACCCTAATAGGACGAGTTGTGTCTCATGAGGATTTGCAGTGAATATACCCACAAAATTCGTTATAGACTCAAATAAAAATCAAAATACTTAAAAATTGTATAATTTAAACTCTCCAAAAATTGGTCACTATAACATCATATTCACGAGCCTCAAGCCATAGTGTGTGTGTATGAAGCCAAAAATCGAACCGCTAATTTCCACCAATTGATCATTACGTTACTTTTCAAAAATTCGTTTTGATTTCAATTCTCAGGGATACACTCTCAAACGAATCACTCAAAAAGGTGGCTATTCTCTCGGTGTGCGTGATACAAGGAGTAAATATTATGGACGCAAATTTACGCACACCATTTTGAAAAACGGAATTTTTGAGGTGAATAGATCTTTTCATCGGTTTACGGTCATTGGGAAATGGGAAACATCATCTCTTTTTCACGCTATGTAATCTGTTTTATTTTCTTTTGTTCCTTAGCTCTCCACGAGGTAGAAAATTTCACAATTCGAACTCGGTTAAGACTTTCTTGGGTTTAAGGTGAATTGGGTAAAATGGGAATGGTTGGGAAGGTCGGAATTGGGAAATTCATTTATGATGTCCATTTGTGCTTTTCCTAACTTTTGCTCATTTTCTTTTCTTTTTCTATTTGTCACATTTTTTTCTTTTCTTGATATTTTTGTTGAGAATTTTCAATTTTTATACCCCTTTTTATGAACTTTTTGGACTTGATTTCTGGGATTTTCAACTTTCATAATTCTGGGCCAATTGGGGTTTTTCAGGTTGTCAAACGAAAGGGAAAAACTTATTCGGCTCAAATTGGGTTGCAAAAAGGTTAATTTTTCATGACTTTTTATGGCTAATTTTTTTGGGTAACAAACGATGGCCTATTTCATTATCCAAATGCGAGTTGCTTTACCATATGCGTCTCGAGATTAATTTAGTTTAGAGATGTTTTAGTGTGTGTTATTCAAGACAACATCCCACACATTTTCTGTAATCGATCAAAACAAAGGATTGAGATCATCATCGACTTTTTTAAGCACTGAATTGAACTTTGAGTTAATCATTAACTCGGATTGATTTATAAACGAAGAAAAATTATAGGCTCGAAATCTCACCGGGTTGATTAATCTCCATACTTATTCGTTAAGTCGTGAATTTCCGCTAAATTTCGATCTTTGGTCAATTTTGGCTTTGTGCATTTGATTTTTACAACTTGAGACAAAATATTTGTGACCTTTTTGAAGCTTTTAAATTCCAACTTTTATTTATTTTGAAGAAAAATATTTTTGGATTTTTCAAAATTTTTCATTTTTTTTAAATTTCTGTGCATTTTTTGAAAATTTGTGAAGTTTTAGAAATACGCACTCATCACCCCCCGTGACTTAGAATTTTTTATTGTCCTCAAGCAAAAAGGACTAAAATCTAAATAAAGAAAAATAAGAAGTGCGATAAATAAAACAAGAAAATATTTAAAATGCAAAATTTTATATAGATTGAACCACATTAGTTACAAAGGAGAAGAAAACAAGCAACCAACTTTAATAACAACCAACAACTACACAACCCATTTTTTAGAAAATGCATCACTGGAGGGGCATGGGATCCACCGGGTGCATTCGGGTCATATGGTTCATAGAACTACGGAGGTGGTGGGGTACCCATAGTCATCTTATACATCTCCGCTTGGAGACGGTGCATCATACTGGTGTCACGTTGATAAGCCCTTGGTCGGTGTTGTATTGGGTTATGAACCCCTCGAGTCTTGTTTCTACCGCCGAAAGACAACAATTAATTTCGACATTGGCGGGCAAGAAATCGGAATCCTCGTCACTATCGTATTCCGCATCACCTTCACCCATCTTTATATCCTCCACGTCGTCCTCGCTGCTCTCTTCCTCACTGCTCGCATCCTCGGCTTCAGCACCCGCTTCCTCTTCTTCATCACTATCATCCTGTGCAAGTCGGGCTTGGATGTTTTCCCGTTGGATCTCTCTTATAGTCCGGGTAGTTGCCCCAAAATGCGTTGGGAGGCGAGAAAAATCCTGTGGGGGGGCAATGCTGGCGTCCTCTAGCATGGGCTTGATGAGCCGGGCATAAGGGATAGGGGTTTTTCCTTTTTTATCCATGCCCGTGAATAAGATGTCTTTACAAATGTAGGGATCCAGGTTAATGGGGGTGTTGTGATTGAACAGGTAATAAACGAGGGTGGCTTGACGCGGGCGCATTGCCGAGTTATTCCTTATTGGGAGAATGTTCGTGCATACAATTTTGAATGTGAGGCTCGCCTTCTCGCTTAGCTGGCCCACCGAGAATATCTCGGTGATCCAGTGAGCATTGGGGTCGATGCGGGACATGCATACGTCCTTGTCAAGCGGGGGAAGAGGATTGGGGTATCTATATGGATGGGGGCTCGGGACACCTTTGGCAGCCAACTTCTAGAGCAGAAGTTCCAAAGAGAATGGGACGGGGATGCCACCTATGTAAGCTTTTGCCTCGTTATGCTTGGTGCGGACAAGTGAGCCATAGAATACTCGTACTTCGTTGGGCCATACCGCACCATGAGGATCGTTTAAGAAACGACACAAACCCCGCGCCATGAAAAGTGCAGTGACGGAGTTGGGCATGTCATTCCAAATGACTTGACGCTCCACTTGGAGCTTGCGAGGCTGCCCGAAGAAACGCTCACACCAAATTTGTTCTTGAAGGGAACGATAGTCGACGGCTCCGTCCCCGAGAATTTGGGTGGACTCACATTTTTGGGGAATTGGTTGGTTGGCCATGGTTTTTGGAGGTTGTAAACTCGCTGGACAGAAAGTGAGAAAGAGAGAAAGAGAGTGAGTAGTGGTGGGGAGAATGTGGTAGAGAGGGTGGGGTTTTATAGGTGGTGAGGGAAGGGGTAGGGTAGGTTTTGGATGGAAAAGGGGGAGGTATTTGGGAGGGAAAAGGTGGCTGGGAAGGGTGGTGGACGAATTTGGAGGGAAAGGAATTGATTGGGGGAAAAAGGGGTGAGCCTTTCGAATTTAAAGGGTTTCAAAAATCGGATCGATCTGGGTTCCTAGGACCGAATTGATCCGAACCCCTAGTTTTTTATTTTGATTATCCCTTAAATGGATCGATCCGAGATCCCAGGACCGGATCGATCCGATTCCCAGATCAACTCTGGTTCACATCTTTGAAGGTACACTCCTCTCTCATGACTTTTGGATTCTCTTTCAAATGGTCCTACACATGTTTGACTTCGACAACCTGTGACCTCGAAACTGTGACCCTAAATGTTTACCTCGTAAAGCGTGTTGGTGCTCGAATTCCTCTCCTCTCGTGGTTTGAATATATGGACTCTACTATCATAACCTATGTGCATCTACTATACACAAGAATTCACCCCATACACGTCTGGGGTGCGACGACCTCTCAGTTTTAGCTCACTCTACCCCATAAACGGGGTTCGACAACCAAATGGTGTCGATCTCTTCTACGCAAGCTTTACATATGGCTTTAGGCATTGTCCATTGACTTTGAACGTGTTCCCCCCTTTTGGATCTTCCAATTCTACTCCTCTGTAGGGGAATACGCTTTTAACAACGCATGGACCAGTCCACCGAGACCGCAATTTACCCGAAAATAAGTGAAGTCGGGAGTTATAGAGGAGTACATTTTTTCCCGGTTGAAACTCTTTCCATCGAATAATCTTATCATGCGCGAGTTTCATCCATTCTTTTAAAATCTTGGCATTCTCATACGCATCATTGCGTATCTCCTCTAACTCATTCAGTTGAAGCTTGCGAGCTTCACCGACTTTGTCCATATTGTAATTTAACCTCTTAATGGCCAAATATGCTTTGTGCTTCAACTCAACGGGAAGATGGCAAGGTTTGCCTTACATAAAGAGGAATGGGGACATTTCGAGTGGGTTCTTGTAGGCTGTACGGTAGGCCCATAGTGAATCGTTAAATTGAAGGGACCAATCTTTCCGGTTAGGATCGAAGGTTTTCTCTAGTATGTTTTTTATCTCACGATTCGCCAACTCGCCCTGCCCATTCGTTTATGGGTGATAGGTTGTTCCAACCTTGTGAAAGACTCCGTACTTTCTTATAAGTTTCTCAAACGTCTTATTGCAAAAGTTCTTGCCATTATCACTCATTATCGCTTTCGGTGCACCGAAACAAGAAAGTATGTGTTCTTGCAGGAACTTAATCACCACTTTCTTGTCATTAGTCTTGGTAGCTATAGCTTCCACCCATTTAGAAGCATAGTCTACTGCGACTAGGATGTATTGGTAGCCAAAAGATGGAGGAAAAGGGCCCATAAAGTCAATACCCCAGCAGTTAAAGATCTCGATAATGAGTATCGGGAATACCGAGACCATGTCTCGTCGGGTAATGGCCCCCATCCATTGACACTTGTCACGATATTTGCAATAATTGTTAACATCCCGGAACATTGTGGGCCAGTATAAGCCGCATTGGATAATCTAAGCGGTTGTCTTTTTCACAAAAAAATGGCCTCCACATGCTTTCGAATGTTAGAATTGGATGAACTTTGGGATCTCGTCATCCGGTACGCATCTTCGAATGATATGGTCGGGGAAATATTTAAAGAGAAATGGATCATCATAGAAAAACATGCGAGACCAAGGTATGAACCTCTTTTTATCTTGCGGTGTCCACTCGGGAGGGATGGCTCCCGTGACAAGATAGTTCATTATATTTGCAAACAAGGGTAAAGAAGAGGTGGCAAAGAGTTGCTCATTTGAGAAATACTCGTCTATGGGTGTAGGATCACTAGGCATGTCGGACGAAAGCCGTGATAAGTGATCGGCGACGACGTTTTCTACTCCTTTTTTGTCTTTAATTGAGAGATTAAACTCTTGCAGGAGTAGGATCCACCTAATGAGGTGAGGTTTTGCGTCTTTCTTGGCAAGGAGATATTTTAGAGCCGCTTGGTCGGTAAAACAGATGATGGAGGAACTGATAAGATTGGACCGAAATTTGTCTAGAGCAAAGACTACCGCTAGTAATTCCTTCTCCGTGGTGGAGTAATTGAGTTGTGGTCTGGTGAGAGTCCGACTAGCGTAGTAGATGACATGAGCCTGTTTGTCTTTTCTTTGGGCCAAAACAACCCCTATCGCATAATCACTAGCATCACACATGAGCTCGAATGGTAAGGACCAATCCGGAGCTTGAATGATGGGAGCGGAAATAAGCATGCTTTTTATTTTTCAAAATAATTTTGGCATGCTTCATTTCACTCGAACGGGGTGTCCTTCATAAGAAGGTTACTTAAGGGTCTAGCGATGGCACTAAAGTCCTTAATGAAACTTCTATAAAACCCCGTGTGGCCCAAGAAGGATCGCACGTCTTTTAGCAATTTATGTGGCGGTAAGTCAGCTATGACATCAATTTTTGCTCTATCAACCTCGATCCCTTTGGATGAAACAATGTGGCCAAGAACTATTCCCTAAGTTACCATGAAATGGCATTTTTCCCAATTCATCACTAAGTTCTTCTCCACACATCGGGTTAGTACTTTCTCAAGATTTGATAAACATCGGTCGAAAGAGGTTCCAAAAACACTGAAATCATCAAGAAACACCTCTAGCCCTCTCTCAACCATGTCACTGAATAAACTTAACATGCACTTTTGAAAGGTCGCGGGTGCATTACACAAACCAAATGGCATACATTTGTAGGCAAACGTACCAAAGGTACAAGTGAATGTCGTTTTCTCTTGATCAAGTACATCTACCTCAATCCGGTTATATCCGGAATAACCATCTGGGAAACAATAATAAGGGTGGACCGCTACTCTTTCAAGCATTTGATCAATAAATGGCAAGGGGAAATGGTATTTCCTAGTTCTCGCATTGAGTTGCTAGTACTCAATGCAATCACGCCACCCAGTAGTGGTACGTTGGGGAACTAGCTCTCCTTTGGCATTTTTAATCACTGTCATGCCCGAGTTCTTCGGGACGACTTGAATGGGACTCACCCACTTGCTATTCGAGATTGGGTAGATAATCTCGGCATCCAATAATTTGATGATTTTGGCCCTCACCACCTCTTTCATGGTGGGGTTTAGCCTTCTTTGCATTTCTCTCGAGGGCTTTACATCTTCCTCGAGGTGAATTTTGTTAGTGCAAATGAGAGGGCTTATCCCCTTTAGATCAGCTAAACACCAACCAAAAGCACTTTGGTGCTTCCTCAAAATTTTTAATAGCTTACCCTCCTGCTCTTCATCTAAGCTAAAGGAGACAATAACATGAAATGTCTCACTTTCACCTAGGAAAGCATATTTAACATTGGAGGGTAGTTTCTTTGACTCGAGAGTTGGGAATGAGTCGCTAGAGGGCACCATGCATGCTTCCCTAGGCGGTAACTCTTCGAATCGATAAACCCAACTAATATCTCTCGCGTCCTCGTCTGACGCCTTCTCATCAAGAAGCTTTCTCAACTCCTCAACTTCTCTCTCAAACTCGGTATAAGCTCCCTCACTCTCATGACTAGACATTAGACAAGCCTCTAAGGCGTCTCCACAGAAATTTTCCTGAATGTGCTCTTCTATGATTTTATCAATTAAGCTCACCGCATGAAGATAGTCTTCTTCCCCTGCCTGTTGGGCTGTATTGAAGATGTTTGTTTCTAATGTCATGTTCTCTAAAAGTGAGTTGCATCTTCCCATTTCTTGTATTGATAAGTGTGTTAGCTGTAGCTAAGAATGGGATCCCAAGAATGATGGGAATATGATTCTTCGAGGCGAAGGAGGGTTCCGTGTCCCAATTGAAAAAGTCTACTAGGAAGTAGAAAGTGTCCACTTGGACTATCACGTCATCAACAATACCTCTCGGTATCTTCACGATTTAATATGCCAATTGGAGAGTGATCCTTGTGGTCTTAAGGTTTCCCAGATCAAGTTGCCTATAAATTGAATAGGGGATAATATTAACACTTGCCCCCAAGTCAAGTACGGCTCTCTCAATTTTGTTCTCTCCAATGGTGCAGGAAATGGTGGGTGCATCGGGATCCTTATATTTAGGTGGGAGATCGATAAGAAGAACGAAGCTCACGTTCTATGCTAGGAACACGTTTTTCTTTACCGTTATCCTCCTCTTGACAATCAATAAATCTTTAATGAGTTTTGCATAATCTGGAATTTTCTTTATTGCATCGAGGAAAGGTAAATTCAATTTTACAGTTTTAAGCACCTCTAGCACTTCATCACTTATGGTCCCTTTATGGGAAGGAACCAATCTTTGAGGAAATGGCGCAGCGGAGGGTCGCTTTACAACTAACTCGGGCTCACTAGTGTTTTCCTTTTCACTCTCGTTTAAGGGGATATCTTCAACCTCTTTCGTGACGGGCGAATTCTCCTTAACTTTCGAAGTGTCGTGTAAGGGAGGTGATAAATCAACAACTCTCCCACTACGAAGAGTGGTTACCGCTTGGAAATGCTCCTGATGTTCTATGGAGGATGATATAACACTAGATTGACCTTGGGGAGGTCTTTGGACTTAGGCAGGAAACTTGCCCTTTTCTTGGGTACTCAACGATGATTGCAACTTGGATATGTTCACATTTATGTCGGCGAACATGCGATCATATCTAGCATTGGTTGCACTCTGGGAGTTGATGAACTGGTTCATTGTATCCTCCAGGTTCCTCCACGGTGGAGTAATATATGGAGCTGGAGGAGGTGGTGCTTGCTGAAATTGAGGAGGCTGTGGAGGTGGAACAACATGTGAATGTGGGTTCATCACATCTTGTGGTTGTCCGTAATTAAAACGAGGATGGTTTCTCCATGAAAGGTTGTTTGAGTTCCCATGCGGGGCGTTGAAATTTCCCTTGAATCCTCCTATAGCATCCACCTACTCGGTGTGCATGGCCTTGTAGGCAGAAATCATCGGGCATGCCTATGTGGAATGGCCCGCCTCACTGATAGCACACACATTTTATTTCAACGCACGACTGTATCTGGAGATATCTCTCAATCGGCTATCAAGCCAATCTCTCTTTTCTCTCTAAAACTGATCGAATTGACGGTCTATTAGGGTATTACTATCCAAATGGTATAGATCGGATGTAGTCGGAGCGATTGATGCTTGTCTAGGCCGGGCTTGGGTGTTAGGATCAGATATATCCCATGCTTGAGTAGTCTCTACGACATACTTAAGATGGGCCTCAGCATCCCTGGAGTCTAAATCCAAAAAAGGTCTTTCACATATAGTCTGCACTAGTTGTTTGGAAGTCATTGCCAACCCATTATGGAAGAAAGTGATCAAATTGTGTTTTTCAAAACCATGATGGGGGCACACACTTACCAACTCTTGGAAACGTTCCCAACACTTATCAAAAGACTCATTATCGTGTTGTTGGAAACCTTGGATTTGAGTTTTGGTAGAGTTGGTCTTGTGTTGTGGGAAGAACTTTGAGATGAACTTGGATTGCATATCCTTCCAGAAAATCACGGAGTTCGGGGGTAGAGACCATAGCCAGGTCTTGGCTTTATCCTTTAAGGAAAAAGGAAAAAGCTTCAGGCGAATGACATCTTGTGTGCATGCTTGGTCACTAAATGTATCGCACGCCTCTTTGAACTCTCTTATGTGAAGGTATGGTTTCTCCGAATCCATGCCATGGAAAGTAGGGAGAATCTGTATCACCTCATTACGGAAGTGGAATTGACCGGCATTATACGGGAGTAAAATGCAACCAGGGGTGACAGTTCGTTCGGGAAAGAGTAAATCTTTTATGGGACGATAGGGTGGATGTCCCTCTCCAGTGCCCAAACTAGAGGCGTCAGACATCACTCTCTCTTCAATTAACTTGGAGTACTCACTCGGTGTCCTAGATGTCTGACTCGAGGATTGGCTCAGGGTGTAACTACCGATAGAGTGCTCAGGACTAGGAGGTGGGACCCAAAAATGTGGAACGCAAGTTGTGGGGGGGCTCTCAGACTTATAGTCAATGATTGGATTTTCGTGAATTCAGATTGGAATATTTTGAGGAGTTTGAGTTTGTTCAAGATTTTACATTAAAGCCTTTTGAGAGCTGATTTTTTTTTTAGATTTTTAATTTTTTTGGATTTTTATATTTTTTGAATTTATGAATTTTTGGTCAAAGCTTTAGATTGACTCGATCTAACCTAAGTCTACCTAATTCCCCGGCAACGACGCCAAAAACTTAAGGCGACCACAAATGTGTATCTAGTGTTCGTGCTGATATAGGCTCAGGTGCAAGCCTGTCGTGTTAGTAATAAATCCGATAAGTCGGGTAATCGCCTCCACAGGGAAATAGGACGAATGAATCGTAACGACGTTGGAAAGATTAAGAATTCTAGCCCGACTCTAAAAAGAATGAAAAGATGATTATGTGTGATTAACTAACTATAAACAGAATTAATGAGAAAATTACCTACAAAATTTAGAAATAATTGAAAAACTTTTTAATCTACTTCAGAAATTTAGAAACTGTGATGTAAAGTGCAAGTCAGAAAAACGAGTTAGGATACACTCCTCCAACCCTAGTTCATTTATCAATGTTAAAACCTAATTCTGAATTGAAATATCTGAGTCACCCAGTCTTTAGTACTCCCAATCATTACATATATGAGGGATCGTATACCGCACCATACATAATCAAAGGACGAGTAAAGCTGTATCGTAGTAGCTACACGCGCGTCGCACTCTTAAGCATCCCGGTTACCTAGGGATAAATTTTACGCATTCATAATTAACAACGGGTTGGATTCATGCATCCCAACCCTTAGAAAACTAGCCGGGCATGGTAAAAGAAGAAGAAAACATGATTTTAATGAAAGAAGACATTTGAAAGAGTAACTTAGAATCAATAAGAATGAAATTATGAAATAAGCAATTAACTAAGCAATGATGAAAGCAAAAATGGAATGAAATTACTTGAATTGCAGAAAACTTGAATCAAAGCTTTAATGGAAACTAGGGTTTCTATTTCTCTCTCTTTAAAACTACTTACAAAGCTTCCCTAAAAAAGAATTAGAAGCTCCCTTAATGTCTGGGAGGAGTTTGAATTAAATACACTACGAAATATACAAGAGTTGGAGTCATGCAAGACTCTAGCTTGAAGAAGATAAACTCAAATCTCAAACCCCGGATCAATCTGGCCAACATTTTCGATCGATCTGCCTGACGACCGGATCGATCCATTTTTTATTTCACCCGGATCGATCTGGTAATTGAACCTTTTATAGTGAACTTGGGATGCCGGATCGATCCTTTTTTTCTGAGGACCGAATCGATCCGGTAGATGAGCTTTATACAGTGACTTCTGATGCCCAGATCGATCCTTTTATTATGACCTCCGGATCGATCTCGGTATTCTTCCCATATTCTCTTCATTATCTCTTCAATATCTCATGGATATCTCACATTTTTGGATCTTGGTAACTTATACTTTCTGATAAGTTTCTCAAACGGCTTATTGCAAAAGTGCTTGCCATTATCACTCATTATCGCTTTTGGTGCACCGAAACAAGAAAGTATGTGTTCTTGCAGGAACTTAATCACCACTTTGTTGTCATTAGTCTTGGTAGTTATAGCTTCCACCGATTTAGAAGCATAGTCTACTGCGACTAGGATGTATTGGTAGCCAAAAGATGGAGGAAAAGGGCCCATAAAGTCAATACCCCAGCAGTTAAAGATCTCGATAATGAGTATCGAGAATACTGACATCATGTCTCGTCGGGTAATGGCCCCCATCCGTTGACACCTGTCGCAAGATTTGTAATAATTGTTAACATCCCGGAACATTGTGGGCCAGTACAAGCCGCATTGGATAATCTTAGCAGTTGTCTTTTTCACAGAAAAATGGCCTCCACATGCTTTCGAATGATAAAATTGGATGAACTTTTGGATCTCATCATCCGGTACGCATCTTCGGATGATATGGTCGGGGAAATATTTAAAGAGAAATGGATCATCATAGAAAAATATGCGCGACCAAGTGATGAACCTTTTTTTATCTTGCGGTGTCCACTCGGGAGGGATGGCTCCCGTGACAAGATAGTTAACTATATTTGCAAACCAAGGTAAAGAAGAGGTGGCAAAGAGTTGCTCATCCGGGAAATACTCGTCTATGGGTGTAGGATCACTAGGCACGTCGAACGAACGCCGTGATAAGTGATCGGCGACGATGTTTTCTACTCCTTTTTTGTCTTTAATTGAGAGATTAAACTCTTGTAGGAGTAGGATCCACCTAATGAGGTGCGGTTTTGCGTCTTTCTTGGCAAGGAGATATTTTAGAGTCGCGTGGTCGGTGAAACAGATGATGGAGGAACTGATAAGATTGGACCAAAATTTTTCTAAAGCAAAGACTACCGCTAGTAAATTCTTCTCCGTAGTGGAGTAATTGAGTTATGGTCCGGTGAGAGTCCGACTAGCGTAGTAGATGACATGAGCCTATTTGTCTTTTCTTTGGCCCAAAACAGCCCCTATCGTATAATCACTAGCATCACACATGAGCTCGAATGGTAAGGACCAATCCGGAGCTTGCATGATGGGAGCGGAAATAAGCATGCTTTTTATTTTTCAAAATAATTTTGGCATGCCTAATTCCACTCGAACGGGGTGTCCTTCATAAGAAGGTTACTTAAGGGTCTAGCGATGGCACTAAAGTACTTAATGAAACTTCTATAAAACCCCGTGTGGCCCAAGAAGGAGCGCATGTCTTTTAGCGATTTATGTGGGGGTAAGTCAGCTATGACATCGATTTTTGCTCTATCAACCTCGATCCCTTTGGATGAAACAATGTGGACAAGAACTATAACCTCAGTTACCATGAAATGTCATTTTTCCCAATTCATCACTAAGTTCTTCTCCACACATTGGGATAGTACTTTCTCAAGATTTGATAAACATAGGTCGAAAGAGGTGCCAAAAACACTGAAATCATCAATAAACACCTCTAGCCCTCTCTCAACTATGTCACTGAATAAACTTAACATGCACCTTTGAAAGGTCGCGGGTGCATTACACAAGCCAAATGGCATACGTTTGTAGGCCAACGTACCAAAGGTACAAGTTAATGTCATTTTCTCTTGATCAAGTACATCTACCTCAATCTGGTTATATCCGGAATAACCATCTGGGAAGCAATAATAAGGGTGGCCCGCTACTCTTTCAAGTATTTGATCAATAAATGGCAAGGGGAAATGGTATTTCCTAGTTCTCGCATTGAGTTGACAGTAATCAATGCAATCGCGCCACCCAGTAGTGGTACGTTGGGGAACTAGCTCTCCTTTGTCATTTTCAATCACTGTCATGCCCGAGTTCTTCGGGACGACTTGAATGGGACTCACCCACAATCCCGGCATCCAATAATTTGATGATTTTGGCCCTGACCACCTCTTTCATGGTGGGGTTAAGCCTTCTTTGCATTTCTCTCGAGGGCTTTACATCTTCCTCGAGGTGAATTTTGTGAGTGAAAATGAGAGGGCTTATCCCCTTTAGATTAGCTAAACACCAACCAAAAGCACTTTGGTGCTTCCTCAAAAAATTGTAATAGCTTACCCTCCTTCTCTTCATCTAAGGTAGAGGAGACAATAACAGGAATTGTCTCACTTTCACCTAGGAAAGCATATTTAACGTTGGAGGGTTGTTTCTTCAACTCGAGGGTCGGGAATGAGTCGCTAGAGGGCACCATGCATGCTTCCCTAGGCGGTAACTCTTCGAATCGAGAAACTCAACTAATATCTCTCGCGTCCTCGTCCGACGCCTTCTCATCAAGAAGCTTTCTCAACTCCTCAACTTCTCTCTCAAACTCGGTATAAGCTCCCTCACTCTCATGACTAGACATTAGACAAGCCTCTAAGGCATCTCCACAGAAATTTTCCTCAATGTGCTCTTCTATGATTTTATCAATTAAGCTCACCGCGTGAAGATCATATTCTTCCCCTTCTTGTTGGGCTGTATTGAAGATGTTTGTTTCTAATGTCATGTTCCCAAAAGTGAGGTGCATCTGCCCATTTCTTGTATTAATAAGTGTGTTAGCCGTAGCTAAAAATGGGAGCCCAAGAATGATGGGAATATGATTCTTTGAGGCGAAGGAGGGCTCCGTGTCCCAATTGAAAAAGTCTACTGGGAAGTAGAAAGTGTCCACTTGGACTCTCATGTCCTCAACTATACCTCTCGGTATCTTCACGGTTTGATCCGCCAATTAGAGAGTGATCCTTGTGGACTTAAGGTCGCCCAGATCAAGTTGCCTATAAATTGAATAGGAGATAATATTAACACTTGCCCCCAAGTCGAGTAAGGCTCTCTCAATTTTGTTCTCTCCAATGGTGCAGGAAATGGTGGGTGCACCGGGATCCTTATATTTAGGTGGGAGATCGCTAAGAAGAACGGAGCTCACGTTCTGTGCTAGGAACACGTTTTTCTTTACCTTCATCATCCTCTTGACAGTCAATAAATCTTTAATGACTTTTGCATAAGCTGGAATTTGCTTTATTCCATCGAGGAAAGGTAAATTCAATTTTATAGTTTTAAGCATCTCTAGCACTTCATCACTTATGGTACCTTTGTGGGAAGGAACCAATATTTGAGGAAATGGCACAGCGGGGGGTGGATTTACAACTACCTCTGGCTCACTAGTGTTTTCCTTTTCACTCTCGTTTAAGGGGATATCTTCGGCCTCTTTCGTGACGGGCGAATTCTCCTGGACTTTTGAAGTGTCGTGTAGGGGAGGTGATAAATCAACAACTCTCCCACTACGAAGAGTGGTTACCGCTTGGCAATGCTCCTGATGTTCCGTGGAGGTGGATATAACACTAGATTGACCTTAGGGAGGTGTTTGGCCTTAGGCAGGAATCTTGCCCTTTTCTTGGGTACTCAATGATGATTGCAACTTGGAGATGTTCGCATTTATGTCGGCGAACATGCGATCATATCTAGCATTGGTTGCACTTTGGGAGTAGATGAACTGGTTCATTGTATCCTCCAGGTTCCTCCACGGTGGAGTAATATATGGAGCTGGAGGAGGTGGTGCTTGCTGAAATTGAGGAGGCTGTGGAGGTGGAACAACCTGTGAATGTGGGTTCATCGGAGCTTGTGGTTGTCCGTAATTAAAACGAGGATTGTTTCTCCACGAAGGGTTATATGAGTTCCCATGCGGGGCGTTGAAATTTCCCTTGAATCCTCCTATAGCATCCACGTACTCGGTGTGCATGGCCTTGTAGGAAGAAATCATCGGGCATGCCTATGTGGAATGGCCCGCCTCACTGATAGCACACACATTTTATTTCAATGCACGGTTGGATCTAGAGATATCTCTCAACCGGCTATCAAGCCAATCTCTATTTTCTCTCTGAAACTGATCGAATTGACAGTCTATTAGAGTATTACTATCCAAATGGTATAGATCGGATGTAGTCGGAGCGATTGATGCTTGTCTAGGCCGGGCTTGGGTGTTAGGATCAGATGTATCCCATGCTTGAGTAGTCTCTGCGACATACTTAAAATGGGCCTCGGCATCGCTGGAGTCTAAATCCAAAAAAGGTCTTTCACACATAGTCTGCACTAGTTGTTTGGAAGTCATTGCCAACCCATTATGGAAGAAAGAGATCAAATGGTGCTTTTCAAAACCATGATGGGCGCACGCGCTTACCAACTCTTGGAAACGTTCCCAACACTTGTCAAAAGACTCATTATCGTGTTGTTGGAAACCTTGGATTTGAGTTTTGGTAGAGTTGGTCTTGTGTTATGGGAAGAACTTTGAGATGAACTTGGATTGCATATCCTTCAGAAAATCACGGAGTTCGGGGGTAGAGACCATAGCCAGGTCTTGGCTTTATCCTTTAAGGAAAAAGGAAAAAGCTTCAGGTGAATGACATCTTGTGTGCAAGCTTGGTCACTAAATGTGTCGCACGCCTCTTCGAACTCTCTTATGTGAAGGTATGGCTTCTCCGAATCCATGACATGGAAAGTAGGGAGAATCTGTATCACCTCATTACGGAAGTGGAATTGACCGGCATTATATGAGAGTAAAATGCAACCAGGGGTGACATTTCGTTCGGGAAATAGTAAATCTTTTATGGGACGATAGGGTGGATGTCCCTCTCCAGTGCCCAAACTAGAGGCGTCAGACATCACTCTCTCTTTAATTAAGTCAGAGTACTCCCTCGGTGTCCTAGATGTCTGACTCGAGGATTGGCTCAGAGTGTAACTACCGATAGAGTGCTCAGGAGTAGGAGGTGGGACCCAAAACTGTGGAATGCAAGTTGTGGGGGGGCTCTCAGAGTTATAGTCAATGATCGGATTTTCGTGAATTCAGATTGGAGTATTTTGAGGAGATTGAGTTTGTTCAAGATTTTGCATTAAAGCCTTTTGAGAGCTGATTTTTTTTTTTTTTGATTTTTAATTTTTTTGTATTTTTTGAATTTATGAATTTTTGGTCAAAGCTTTAGATTGACTCGATCTAACCTAAGTCTACCTAATTCCCCGACAACGGCGCCAAAAACTTAAGGCGACCACAAATGTGTATTTAGTGTTCGTACTGATATAGGCTCACGTGCAAGCCTGTCGTGTTAGTAATAAATCCGATAAGTCGGGTAATCGTCTCCATAGGGAAATAGGACGAATGAATCATAACGACGTTGGAAAGATTAAGAATTCTAGCCCGACCCTAAAAAGAATGAAAAGATGATTATGTGTGATTAAGTAACTATAAGCAGAATTAATGAGAAAATTACCTACAAAATTTAAAACTAATCGATCTGGCCAACATTTTCGATCGATCTGCCTGATGACCAGATCGATCCGTTTTTTATTTCACTCGGATCGATCCGGTAATTGAACCTTTTAGAGTGAACTTGGGATGTCGGATCGATCCTTTTTTTCTGAGGACTGGATAGATCCGGTAGATGAGCTTTATACAGTGACTTCTGATGCCCGGATCGATCCTTTTATTATGACCTCCGGATCGATCCTGGTCTTCTTCCCATTTTCTCTTCATTATCTCTTCAATATCTCATGGATATCTCACATTTTTGGATCTTGGTAACTTCTGCTCCAGAACTCGGATTGGAACGCCGTTTCTTCCTACGCGCTCGTAGACTCGAGATCTTCGACTTCTATTTTGGGTTCTCGTCCCGATTCCAGGTGGAAATTACACTTTTGCCCTTTTGACTTTTCTTCTTTCTTTTCTCTTGCTTCTTCAGGTTTCTTTCTTTCTTTCTTGCATTAAATACCTGTAAAATCAATAAGAAATACACGAAACTCGGGATATTTGTTAGATAAAGCCATTAGCAATGATATGAGATAAATCAACTCGTTTTACATTGTCCGAGGTAATAAAAATCTCTAAATTAAGGGGTAAATTTGGAAGAATTTATGCCTAATCATATACCATTGCCATAGGATGTTTTTACGCCCCACTCATAGTTTTAGATTTGATAAAGGTTCTATTTTTTTACCGGGCGGGGTAGAACATAGGCTACACCCTAGAAAACTTATAGTTTCGGAAATTGAAAGTAAATCTTTTGATTTTTACCCTAATATGCTAGGTAAGAATACTAAATTTAAGAATGTCAAGCATAAGAAGACCCCAATTGGGAATAAAACTGAGATAAGAAAGGCATGGTAAAGGAGGTTAATTTTATTTTACTTTCCTTATTAAAACAATAACTAGGTGTGCAATGTATTGGATGTGATGCACGTAGAGAAGAACATCACTAAACATATTGTGGGCACCTTCCTTTGGGGGATTCATTTGAAGGATGGATAAAATGCACGAAAAAACCTTAAATCATTGAAACATAAGCCACAACTATAGTAGAAAGAAGATAGTTGGGGAAGGACAATAATTCCACCTGGTGCGTTTACTTTGATGAGTGAGGAAAGGAAGGGGTTTTTAGACACAATATATAATTTGAAGGTTCCATCTAATTTTTCGTCCAACTTGCAAAGGATTGTGAATTATGCTACCCATAATTTACATAAGTGTAAGTCCCACGATTGGCGTGTGATCATGCGATTGGTTCCTCTATTGTTGAAGCAATATTTCTCCAAGCATAAGGATTTGCGAAGGGCTATTATCAAAATGAGTATTTGCTTCTTACTTTTATGTGAGAAGGTAATGAATCGAGATCACATAGTGGCCGCAAAATTGGCGATGATGAAAGAGATTTGTGTGTTGAAGAAGTACTTTCCCCCATCATTCTTTGACAGAAGTGTTCACTTGTTGGTACACCTATGAGACGAGGGACTTCTTTGCGTCTCAATTAGATATCGGTGGATGTATCCATTTGAATGATTGATGAAAGTTTTCAAAGATTACGTCAACAATACACGCTACATTTAAGGATCAATTGCAGAGGAATAGATCACGGTTGAGTCATCATTCTACACTTAGGAATATATGCCTGACCCGAGCAGCGTGCATGACAGTGATGATTTCGTCAATAAAGGTGGTCATGTAATGGGCAAACGAGTGAAATTACCGTGTTTACAACATGAACAAGTAGATCGTTATATATTTGGCACATAAGAAGATGTCGAAGAATGGAAAAATTAAGTTTATATTGTTTTAACTTTTACTTTATTTTAATTTTTATACATGATCAATTTTGTAATACGTTCGTCACGATCAATGCAGAAAATATGAAGTGTGTGGGAACAATAAAAGACGAAAAACAATGGCACAATCAGACTGCGAATTTAGGGTGTGGTTTTCACACGAGGTAATTATAATGAAAATGTCTCTTATTAAATGTCACATTATAAGAAAACTTTACAACTAACCTAATTAATTTATCTATTTTCTCAGCTCTTAAAGACGGGTGATGCGACATTAAAGCTTGATCGTCTAACCACTAGACCCTTGTTCATGGCACAAGAGTACAAAAAGTATCGATTGAACGGTTACGTATTCGGTGCAAGGGTGTACGAGGTAAATACAAATGTATTTCATACAAGGCTCTTAATTATTTTGGAGTGAGTGTTAAAGATAAAAACCTCGTTGAAGCTAAAATGACTTACTATGGTGTAATTCGAAATATATTTGAATTTGACTATATAAGCTTCAAAGAGGTTGTGTTTTATTGTGATTGGGTAAGAGTTCAGGATAAAAATTCTTGTAAAGTTGATCCTGGCACCAATTTGATCATGATTGACTTGTTTAAGTTGAAGAGCAACGAACACGTGAGCAATGACCCGTTTGTTTGTGCTTTTCAAAAGGTCAAGAAAGTGTATTACTCAGACTATATCAACAACGAGCTATGGTCAATCGTCCTAGATGTGCCAAAGCGTATAAACAGTAAAGTGGATGACTTGGCTGTTCCTACCGAATATCAATCCATTTTTTATGATAACCCAAATTTGAAACATTTTTTAGATTTGTAATAAGTATTACAATTATTTGTAATGACCAATGGGTGTATTGTTCTACTGCTTTATTATTATTATCTTAAAACCATTTAATGCTTTTAATTCATTTGTACTTGATGAGTTTACTGCTTGTAATAACAAGTGGGTGTATTTTTCTAGTGAATATGTTATTATCGGATTTTTTGGTTTTTTGGTTAGTGAATATGTTAATTTGGAATTTAATTAAATTAAGCATTAATTCAAACACCATGACATGACCCGATATTGAAACAATATTTAAATTTATAATGTCGTTAACTTGTATTCTTCTAGTGCTTTGTTATTATCGAATTTGAGTCAAAAATGGTTTTTTGATTACTGAATATGTTAATTTGGATTTTAATTAAGTTAAGCATTAATTAAAACTCCATGACCTGATCTGATATCGAAACAATATTTAGATTTATAATGTCGTTATGCTTCTAGTGCTTTATTATTATCGGATTTGAATCAAAATTAGTTTTTTGGTTAGTGAATATGTTAATTTGGATTTTAATCGATTTAAGCATTATTTCAAAGTCCATGACATGCCCCGATATTGAAAAAATATTTTTAGATTTATAATGTAGTTAACTCATACAATATTCTAATTCATTTGTATTTGATCATTTTATCATATACATGTCTGTAGTAATAACAACAATTTTTGCAGAAAATGTCTTCAATAGGGCATCGTGGTAGCGGAGGCGACGGGGGATCCTCAGCGACTAGGCCCCCAAAATGGGATGATTTTCGGTCCGTCATCGAGAATAAGACATCATTACTGGCTAGATCCCTGGAGTTTTTGAAAGAGATCATCGGCCCGGGGTACACTGATTGGATGAAGGTGCCAAATGAGCTCAAGATCGCCATCTGGGGGCACTACAGGTAGTGTATTTATATTTATATTTATATTTTAAAATTTAAATACACAACTAACACTTACTTACTTTCTGGTTTGTATTTGTTTGACAGGATCATTTCATCCTTCCTCCACATGTCCGCGACTCCACATTGGAACAGTTGAGAGATCAGTATAAGATGTGAAATAAAAACATGCGGACACGATACTTTGGGCAGACCCGGGAGTCCATTATGAGAGTTCGCGACACCGTCCCGACAAAGGATCCAATCTCATTGGAAGAGTGGCAACAATTTTGCAACAATGAGATCGAGGAGCGATAATTGACATCTCATCAATCGGGGAGGGCATACCGGGCAAAAAAGGTGGGCGTGCACTACTCCGAATGGACGTCTTACGCCGAGGTGGAGCACGTGATGGTAAGTTTTTATTTTTCTTTAATTTTAGTTTTATGTTATTCTAATTTAGGATTACTTTGTGTTACTTGCTAATTCTGCATTATTTTATTTTAGGAGACGGGGAGTGGACCTGGGGGGTAGGCAACATAGACTCGATGCCTTTGTGGAAATTCGAATGAAGAAGGGAAAGGATAAGGAGGCGTCAGTGAGCTTGGAATCCATGATTGTAAGTTATAATTGTTTAATTTTTGTAATTACATTATAATTTTTTTATTAACTTAATTAAATAATCGTGGACTTTTTGTCGTTTCAGGCAAAGCTTAAGCGGGTGCATGAAAAGAACTCTGATGCCGACAAAGCATCTTTGGCTACGGACACACTCAGCCAAGTGCTCTGGGCGGATCAAAATGGGAGGACTACGGGTGAGTTCTCGGGTGGGGAAGTCAAGGATCATCGGGATAGACACGAGCAACACCGGGTTGGCTCGTAATGTGGACACCCGTGACGATAAGCTATCAAGTTTGGAGGCGACAATCCTAGATATGTATGCCTTCATGAAGTGTCAGTGGGGGTCCACCTCTGATAAGGGCAAGGGAAAAGGGAAGGGGAAGGGGAAGGAGGTAGACGAGGACGCCACTGCTACCTCACCGATATGCATGGACCCGTCGCCCTTATATGATCAATTTCCCATCTTGACCCCCATCAAACGACCTATGTCAATAATTGATTGGCTGAGTGTGTTTTTAATAGGCGTATTTGGGGGCATGCCGATATAGAGGGGATTGAGGGCCCAGTCACCCTCCCGGGTATGGTGGTTCATGGACGTGTGATGCAAGACTTTGAGGCAAAGGTTCTCATCACACATATTTTGATCGTAAAGGAGAATGCACCTTTGTAATTGGAAGAACAATGTGGCGTTCGACGAATTGATGGGTGTATTAGTTCATATGTTGTGTGGCCTACCTTCCTCCTCCAATATCCTGTGGACCCTACTCTATGACATTATTTGTATTTATTTTATTTTTATATTGGATATTATTTGTAATTTTTTTATTTGGTTATGGATATTCAAATGTTGGTTTGGTTTTTGTTATGGATATTTGTATTTATTTGTGTTGGTTATTGAATATTGAATGTTGCTTGATATATAAGATGCTTGGACATGTTAAAATTTGCTATAACAGGTACAAATATACTACTGGGCAGTGACAGTGGCCATAATGCCTACCAGTTTCTTTTAAAAATTTATCCAGATTTATCACGGACTTTGACCGTGATAAGTCCCTGACAAAGAAAACTTGTCACGGACATCTCACGGTCAAAGTCCGTGACATTTTTTCTTGTCACGGACTTTAACCGTGACAAGTTTTTATTTCGTCACGGACTTGCCACGGTCAAAGTTCGAGACAAACCTGTCACGGTCAAAGTTCGTGACAAGTCTGTGAGAAATCTAACAAACTTGTCACAGTCCTTAACTAGGACATGTCCGTGACAACTGACTTTGTCACCCCCAAACTTGTCACGGTCAAACACCGTGACAAGTTTGACTTGTCAAGGTTTTTTACCATGACAAGTTAGAAGTTTTGGTGTTGTGAATATACTTTTAAAAAACAATTATTCATGAATATTTAAGTTTATACAACATATGGTTATAAACTGTGGGTTTAATAGTCATGGAAGTGCAATATTGCATAGTAAAAGGGGTAATAAAATGCAATATTTGACACTAATAACTCATCTCCTCGGGGGGTTTGTCGTAGATCGCTTTCACTCCCATCGAGCCACGAGATAAAACATTCTTTAGTGAGATATTCATCTGCAAAATACATTCAATAACATAAATTTCTCCGAGAAAACTTAACAAAAGCTAATCAGAATTCGATACAAAATAAGAGTTCAAAATAATAATAATTATAAATAAAATAAATACCCACATATCCCTAAGGGTTTTTTTCACCCTAACCAAGCGGTGAGTTTCGATTTTCCCATAGTAATACCCAATAGTCCGCTACAGTCTTGGAATCACAATACGCATTCTCCATCCCCATTGGCATTCCTTTGGCAGGCCTACACAATTTTAGCCCTTTCATCGATCTCTGTGATATTTTCCATTCTTTCGCTAGACTCAAAAGATACTTGAGAGAATAATTTCTCGTGAAAGAGAGAGAGAATTCATTTTGGTGCAGGAATGAGGTAGCCCTCACTCCATTTTTATAAATGGGATAAGGGGTATGACGGTCGACACCCCATGGGTGTGCGAGCCGACAATGATCCTTGAGAACCCGCGAATTTGTTACAAAAATACTAAAAAAATTACTAAAAATGCAACGAATAATTCCAAAAAATATAAAAAATCATAAAACCTCAAATTGCATAAAAATCACATTTTTCATAAAAAAATTAATCCAAAATCAAAATTTCCACATATATGTAAGAATTCAAAAATCTAAAAAATTCATAAAATTTCCCAAAGTCACAAAGAAATTCAAAAGGAGGAAAAAATCATATTTTAAAAAAGTTGCATATTTCTCATAAAAATATTAGAAATGAAAATGAACAAGTATTTAAAATCATCAAAAATTTGTAAAAACTCTCAAAAAAAATTCAAACTTTCCAGAAAATGATCACATCATCGCATATCCTCCCTAAAATCATTTTATCACCCTCTAGGTCCTCAGAATTGAAATTTTCACACATTAGGTCCTTAAAATTTACCATTTCACACTTTAGGTTCTCATAATTGACTTTTCACCCCTTTTCACACTTTAGGTTCTCAAAATTTACCTTCTCGCCCTTTAGGTCTTCAGAATTGACCTTCTCACCCTTTATGCCCTTAAAATTGACTTATGTTCTCAAAATTAGGACGCGATCCCCGTATCAGTCACATGCACTCTTTAGGTACTCAAAATTAACCTAGTCCCTCATAATTAGGCCATAGTCCTCGTATTGGTCGTACAAACTCTTTAGGTCCTTAGAATTAACCTTCTCATTCTTTTAGTCCTCAAAATTAATCTAAGCCCTCAAAAATTAAGTTGCAATCCTCGTATTGGTCTCATGTATTCTTTAGGTCCTCGGCATTGGCATAGGCTCTTAGAATTAGGTTGAGATTCCCTTATTAGTCGTAATAACTCTTTAGGTCCTCAGAACTGACATACGACCTCAGAATTATGTCGCGATTCATGTATATGTCACAAACACTCTAAGTCCTTAGAATTAGGTCCCAATTATCGTATTGTTCTCACACTCTTTAGGTCCTCAAAATTGAATTTTTCCCTATGACTGAGGTCAATACCCCTTGAATCGATCACATACACTCTTTTAGGTACTCATAATTGACCGTGACCCTCAAATTAGGTTGCAATCCTCTGAATCGGTCGAAAACACTCCTTCAGTCCCCAAAATCAGACCTTTATCCCCCAACATAATAGAAACATATCCCACTAAAGTTCCCACTAATAGTAACCCAACACCCACAACCATCACCAAATGTCCATCTTTCGACGAACTTCTCTTACCCTAAGCTCTAACATCGAGAAGATCTGTATACCTCCCATTTTAATACCCCAATACATCTCCGTGGGGTCCAACAAATTCCCTTTAAACCCCAAAATCATCAACCTTCTTTAACCCTTAATCATAAAACAACTAGATGTTTTTTGAGATCCTTTTGACATTGGTAGACTATTAGACCCAGGAGTATCTCAATACACTTTTATAAAAATCCGAATCCTCTTTTCAATGGTCACGTTCGTACATGAATCGAACATACAGTGTGTGTTTGACAACCATTTTATAAAAAAACCTAATCAAATAACAACTGGATGATTTTTTAGCTCCGTTCAACTGTGGTTAACTCTTAGACCCAAGATTATCTCAAAACATTTTCATAGAGCTCTGAATTCTCTTTTCCAATGGTCTTGAATGTGCATAAATTAGAGTTATGCTTAATTTTTTCAAAAAATCCATTTCAATCTGCCTAGAGGCATACCTTCCCCCTGCCTACTAGTAGGAGAAAAAGTTGATTGGTCGCCATGTCCGAAAACCCTGCCGACAGGAAGGCCAATAGCCATGCTGACCAGCACCCCCAAGGGACTCATGGTCATTTTAACCCTTTAGATTTCCTGTTTAAGGAAACCCTTATTTCACCACTTATGATCTACAACCTCATAATTCCTGCGACAACCCTAATACATCACTCCAGTAAATATTCTCTTACATTTCCTTACATCACCCCCTCACCTAACCATTTTCTACCACTCAAGCATCACTTAAAAATCATATTAGACAACATCCAAAAATCATAATTCAAATCACTTAGAAGGTTTAAACCCTAGTCATCCTATTTTTCCAATTTAGTGTAATTTCATATATTTCATAATTTGTAGTACATTTTCTACTTAATTTTTGTCTTCTTACCACTAATCACACTTTTTATTATTTATTTATATTCAAATTTATTTTTATAAAATAAAAAAAGCCAAAAATTTATTAAGCTTAAGTCTAGAAATGTGAAAATTATCTTCGTATTCTCAAACCGAGAATCCCATGATCGTGCTGTCAGTTCCTACGAGTTACATTGGTCCCGTGCGAGGTGTTGGTGCCACTCACGGGGCCGTTCGGGGGCTGTTTCGGGTCTTTACCCACTAATGCCATGTTTTTAAGCCTAAGTCTAGAAAAATGCAAATTATCGTCGTATTCTCAAACCGGGGTCCCGTGATCGTGCGGTCAGTTCCTACGAGTTACATTGGTCCCGTGCAAGGTGTTGATGCCACTCACGGGGCCGTTCGGGGGCTATTTCGGATTTCTCCCACTAGTGTCATGTTTTGCCTAAGTACTGATATTTTTAAACAGCCCCTGAAGGGCCCCGTGAGTGGCACCAACACCTCACATGGGACCAATGTAACTCGTAGGAACTGACCGCGCGACCACGGGGCTCCCGTCTTGAGAATACAACGATAATTTGAAAATTTCTAGACTTAGGCTTAAAAACATGGCGTTAGTGGGGGAAGACCCAAAACAGCCCCTGAACGGTCCCGTGAGTGGCACCAACACCTCGCACGGGACCAATGTAACTCGTAGGAATTGACCGCGCGATCACGGGACCCCCGGTTTGAGAGTTCGACGATAATTTGCATATATTTCTAGACTTAGGCTTAAAAACATGGCATTAGTGGGTGAAAACCCGAAACAACCACCGAACGGCCCCATGAGTGGCACCAACACCTCGCACGGGACCAATGTAACTCGTAGGAACTGACCACGCAATCATGGGACTCTCGGTTTGAAAATACGATGATAATTTGCATATTTCTAGAATTAGGCTTAAAAACATGGCGTTAGTGGGTGAAAACTCGAAACAGCCCCCGAACGGCCCAGTGAGTGGCACCAACACCTCACACGGGACTAATGTAACTCGTAGGAACTGATCGCGCGATCACGGGACTCCCGGTTTGAGAATACGATGATAATTTACATATTTTTAGACTTAGTCTTAAAAACATGGTGTTAGTGGGTGAAAACTCGAAACAGCCCCCGAACAGCCCCGTGAGTGGAACCGACACCTCGCACGGGACCAATGTAACTCGTAGGAACTGAGCGCGCGATCACGGGACTCTCGGTTTCATAATACGATGATAATTTGCATATTTCTAGACTAAGGCTTAAAAACATGGCGTTAGTGGGTGAAACCCCGAAAACAGTCCCCGAACGGCCACTGTGAGTGGCACCAACACCTCGCACGGGACCAATGTAACTCGTAGGAACTGACCGTGCGATCACGGGACTCCCGATTTGAGAATACGACGATAATTTTCACATTTCTAGACTTAGGCTGGTTGTAATACCCCGTATTTTTATGCTATATTAATTTGGGGATTTATTAAAGTTAATGTGAATGAATTATTTAATAAAAATCCGGAAATTAATTATGTTTTAATTATTAACGTGACGAGAGTTTGTAATTATGGGAAATTTGTTGAATATTACTAATGAGCAAAGTAATATATTATATTGGTTATATTGAATGTCATGGGTGAGTTAAATGACAATTTCGAAAATTTAAGTCGGAACGTGCTCGTGTCGCGTCGGGACTAAATTTTGATAAATAAAAAGTGAATATTTTATAAGTTGCCCATATGGTCATTTTGAGTGAGCCAACGCGTCCGGAAGAGTCGAGATAGTTAGAAAAGTGTACCCGGGGGTGTAGTTTGGGTCTCGGGGCATTTTTAGGCGTAATTAGTAACCCGGGAGGGCATTTTGGTCATTTTACATTTTTGGGTAATTAAACCCACGAAAATTAGAGGAGTTATATCAGATACCTAGGTTACCTTCTAGGGTTAGAAACTCTAAACACAAGTGACGGCCATTGGAGAAGAGAGGAGAGAGCTCTCAAGCAATTTCAAGGCCCAAAACTGAACGGTTTGCGCCGCCGCCACCACCAACGCATAGATCGCGAGACGAGGAACGCAACCATACCAAAATCAGTCACATTCCAGACTTCTAAAAATCCCAGGCAAGTGTTTATCTTGCTATTTTCGTTGGTGAAATTTCCATATTAGTTTAGGAATGATTAGGGATGAAATATATGGAAGAGAACCCAAATTTTGATAGGAATTTGCATGTAGTAAAGACTTAAACCTTATTCTGGAAGTCCCTTGTGATGTATAAAGATAACCCACGAAATTTTGTTGTAATTAAGAAAGGAATTCTGGGGTAAAACATATTAGAACCATGATTTAGAGATCTTAGGGTTCTTGACGTTGTGTATGAATTTTGGGTTGAAGATCCATGTTTAAATGATAAAAATACGCATGCCTTACGTTAGAAACATCTGGTATATTGATATAATGTTAGTAGTAGAATTCTTGGGACGTTTGGGGTTGGAAAACATGGATTTGGATGAAGAAAATTGGTAGAACCCGTAACTGCAATTCTGCAGAAAATCGAAATACCTGCTTGATCGATCGATCGAGCCTAGAGCTTCCATCGATCGAAGTCTCGATTGATCGAGCCCCAAACCTCGATCGATCGACCCCTCCTGGCAGACTCCCATTTCCCCTTTTTAAATGAGTTAAATTCAAATTATCGTGATATAATTCTTGGGCATTCTTAATAAAATAATTTTGGGAGACATGGAGGACCAGTAGAGCATAGGAATAAATGTTGGGACCTTTAATATTCAACGAGAAGGGTATTTATCAAATATTTACTTTAGGGTTGGTAAATTTATGAATTAAAGGGTGAGGTGCGTAAGAGAGTTACGTTGGAACATAATAAGGACACTTACTGAATTTCATACTTGTGAGGATAGAGTTCACGAGTGTCACGAAATGAGTTGGAGAAACCCCTTCGAGTTAAGGTTAGTGACGAACCCTTATAAAAATACTTAATGTGAAAATTTAGGATAAATATCGTAATTATGGGTGATGAGAGAAACCTATGTTGATATAATGATAAGTGGTATATTTATATGGTTGTGTATGCATATATTATATACGTGTGAAAAACGTACCCGCGCTACTTGCTATCCCTGAGGTTACCGCACTGGGACAGTCTTATCTCGATGGGACCTTTATGGGGGATATTGACTTGTACCCTAAAAGATAGATATCCTTGGTATAGGCTATCGAATCGATAGTTCAGACGGTCCTAAGAGGCGTGGGGTATGTACTGACCTCTTAGAGACTTGGAATCTATGTTTCGCCTCAATCTTGTTTTGTGTATATATGTTGATACAGTTCGAGAGTGATTCCAAACTTGTATATCCCTTAGTGTGAGCGATACGGGGATTGGATAGCAGAGTATGCCTGCACCATAGTTTGTATGTTGGTGCTGTTAGAATATATATATTATACGAGTACTTAATATATATATATATCTGAATTTGGGAAATTGAAACTATTGCTTTGATATAGTAAGTGAGAAATAATTCTGGACTATAAATCGGAAATACTTGCTTGAAAAGTATAATGTGACACTGGGAAACTTTATAAATTAATGAAGCTAAAACGAGAGTTGTGCTACTAATTGGAAGTATCTTTTTAAACAATGATATTGTTTGGTTTTAAAATCTTATGAGTAATTTGAGATAAGCTAAATTGTTGGGAAGGTTAGTGTGATAAAATGATAGGATAAACCGTTGGGAAGGTTAATGCGATAGGTGTGCTCATTAGAAGAGAGGTGAGAATTTCTCAAGAGAGTGTCGCACTAATATGTTGTTGCATTGGCCTGTATCAATTTAAATACTTGCTAAACGAATTTTAAATCGTACACACTATCGGGCTCATACCCGTTTCTTTTTCTCTCTCTCTCTCTTGTATATATATGTATGTATTACAGGTGCCCAGCCACAGGGGCATCTTGCTTAGGATCTCTTGGAAGGAACGCGCTGCAGCTTAGGTGGGAGTTGCAGGTCTCTTGATTAGACGACTTCGTTTATTCGGATCCACTCTTAGTACTTTCATCTAGTTGGGCATGTGTAGCTCTTTCCATTATTCTGTTGTTATTGGACATTTGTATTTCAGTTATTTCCAGTATTGTTACTATGAGATTTATTCAGTTTGGATGTGTGACTTTGGATTTCGTATGTTGACATTCGATTGATGAATGTATTAAATTAATTGGACTATGTTGCAGAATTTAAATGTGGTGTGATTCTTACTTATTGAATGTGGTTAAATAAAAATAAATAAATAAATTTTCTTTAAATAAGATTTGGAAAGTTATGTATAAAAATGGTTTTGACACTTAGCTTAATTATTTAGGGTGTTAAATTGGAAAATTTATTTTTATCGACAGTGATGCTGAGAATGAACCAACTGTTTACCTTGATTTAATTTAATAAAGGAGTGATCGCCCGGTATTTAATTAGGCGGGGTGTCACACTGGTTTTAAGCCTTAGTCTAGAAATATGCAAACTCGGGGTGTTTGCCTACGTACCTATTCCCCACAGTCGCAGCCGCCACCTTCTCCTCAATTTGCTGACCAAAAAGCCGAACAGGTGCCGCTCTGCGCTTGTGATCGACAGGCAAAAAGTTAGACTTGTTGTTCCTAAAAGGGTGACTGGTCGGCAGAAATCTATGATGACCCATGTAACTCATCTTACCACTGTGTTTTAACCAACAGGCTTCAGTTTCCTCCCCACATATGGGATGTCCATAACAACCATGAACATTACAACCGGACAAGGTTCCATAAGCAGGAAGATCGTGGATCGCCCACATCACCATTACTTTAAGTGTGAACTCTTCACCCTTATGATAATCGAACGCCGTCACGCCTTTATCCCACAACTCTTTAAGTTCTTCGATTAATGGTGCTAAGAATATATCAATGTCATCACTGGGAGCCTTCATCCCAGGTATCAACAAAGATAACAATGTGGACTCCTTTCTCATGCATAATGTCGGAGTAAGACTTAAAGGTGCCATGAGAACTGGCCAATAACTCTGACTAGTACTTAAATCACCGAAAGGGTTAAAACCATCGGTTGAGATTGCAAGACGAACGTTGTGCGGTTCCTTTGCAAATTTATGGTGTTGTGCATTTGAAATTTTCCAGATGAATGAATCAACCGTATGACGCATCAAATTCCCACCCACCTTGCATCGAGCATGCCATGTCATGGCCTCCGCTATCCACGGTACAGTAAAAAACCGTTTTAACCGTGGCCCAAGTGGAAAATACTTCAAAACCTTTTGTGGGACTTGCGAGCACTTGTGATGTTTTTCATGTTTGTCATTTCCATTCTCACAAACCACATATCTAGGCTCACTTCATACAGCACATTCATCCTTCTCTTCGTGCTCGTTCCGATACAATATGCAATCATACTTGCAAGCATGAATAGATTTGTATTTCAAACCTAAACCCTTAAAACTCTACTTCATGGTAGGATAATTGTCTGGTAACATGTTCTGTTTTGGGAGAATTTCTTTAACACATTTAAGAATTTCGATTACACTGTTCCCAGATAAACCAAATTGACTCTTCAAATTATGCAAACCAATCATTGCATATAATACTTAGTGATCTTCATCGCTATCTTTATACAACGGTCTAGCCGCATCGGCTTTCAACCGTATGTATTCCCGATCTCCTAGTAGTTAAACATCAATGTGTTCATTTACTTGGTCATAATGCGCATTATTTGTATCCATAGGTTGGTGGTTTTTTTGGTTGTGGAGTCCGTAAGAATCATTAATTAAGTCGGTCAATGGACGATGTGTTGGTGAATCATGTACCACTTCTACTCCTTGGAGTTCCATTACACGGTCGGGTGCCGATAATTCTTTTGAAACATAAGGTACATCTTTTTCACCATGGTATGTCCATATTATATAGTCTTGAAAGATTCCCCACTTTGGTAAATGCAACTCAACATCTTCCAATGACTTATATTTTCCGTTAATACAATGAGTGCACGGACACGGAATCTTCTCACTTTTAAGATTTTTGGAAGCGTATTTAACAAATTCATAAACGCCCTTTACATGTTTAGTCGATATCCGATTAGTCTCTACCATCCACTCTTTGTATTGTGGGAAATCCATGTAATAATCTTCAAATTCTAGTCATGTGGTAATAAGTTAAAAAATATTATTACAACTGAAATAAAAAGAATATTCTTACGACTGAAACAAAAAATATCATTACAAGCGAAACAAAACCAATATTCTTACAACTGAAACAAAAAAATATCCTTTCAGCTGAAGCAAAACCAATATTCTTACAACTAAAACAAAAAAAATTATTACAACTGAAACGAAAGAAAATATTATGACATCTTGGCCAACAGATAAACTGGCCAAGTAATAAAAGATTTTGCATAATTCCTCAATTCCATCCCATCCCCGCTATTAACGTACACAGGTACATCTCCGCAGCCGTTGTATATTTCATCGACCATTATTTTTGCCTCACCCTTATCCAAATGTCGGCCATGTACTAGAGTTCCCGGAACTATGGAGATGAGTATGCACACGCCAACAAACCTTGAATTGCTCATGTCCTTGATATAGTACTCTTCGCCATAGTCACTGTGAGTTATTGACGATGATCCAAGCCCCGTGACTGGCGAATGTGAAGGGGAGGGGAATGTTGGAGGATGAGGCATTTGAGAGGGGAATATTGGAGGGGAAGGATGTGTGAAACCTTGAGTAGGAGTAGGGTAAGTCTAACCTTGAGGAGGCATTGGGGGCTTATAACTTTCAAAAAAGTTCACAAGTTTCCCAATTTGATTCGTCAATAATCCCAGGGTATTTTTAATCTCACGGACATCCCCATCGGTCTTCAACTGGCGCTCCTTTTGGGATGAGATTCAATTCTTGACCGAAGAAAGCTCATCCACAAGAGGTGAAATGTGTTGAAGTTTTATTTTTGGCATATATGAGTCAACACCTCTCGTCCTCCCCCTTTTTCCCTTTTCTAAGGTCAGTGTCAGGGCATCATTTTCAAGGTCAAAGTCATCAGTAGGGCTCGAATCAGATTGACTGTTGATGGCCTCTATTGATTCCAGTGTCTTAGCCAAGTACGGATTGAATTTATTATCTTTGTCCCGTCGAGCATGAAGGAATAAGTTGGACCGATTTGGGTTTTTATCGGCATCTGGACCATCCTTTATCCTACTCTCCCATTCATTCTTCAAATCCTCATATGATTTGGATCCTAGCCTACGGATATCAGTTTTTTCTGCCCTATTTTTTTTTATTTTGATCCCTCTAAACCAACTTTTTCTCCTTCGCCTCATTCTCCAAAAACTTATTCCACTGTTTCAACGGCATTTCAACATTGGGAGGCACTGTCTCTTTCAAAGCCAAAATATCTGAGCTCGTTGCCTCGTTCGGGAAATGTTTCTTCCTAAGGTTTCTCCTGTATGTCCTCAATCCTTCAGCAACCCAAGATAGAACCTTATTCTTGGAACGGTCAGGAAATGAGAAATTCTTGCAAAGTTGGCCATGTATGTCATTTTTGATAGCTTGATCAACAAGGTTCCAATTGTCTAGTCCGCCGACTCCCACATTCATTTTTCCCAGTGATAAAAACTGGGCTTTAAAGTTCAGCACGTCATTCCTATCACCCGTCGGCTTATTCCTGAGAAGGGAGAACCCAATAGGCTTCTTTTCATTTGAGAGGGAGGCATCAGGAGTGCTGGATGGGGGCGTTAAAGCAACGGGAGTGCTGGATTGGGGCGTAGGATCACTTGGAGTTGGACTTGGTGAGGAGTGAACCATTGGTGGTGTTATGAATTGCTCAGCCATTGGTGTTGAGAATCCGAGTTCTGCACGAGATGGTGAACCTCGTTGTGGTGTCACCTCGGCACTTGGTACCCTTGGGTTGTTTCCTCTCGACATTATCTAAAAAAATGAAAAACTATAAGTGATTAAATAATTATAATAATATGAAATTATAACTAATTAATCAAGCTTATGACTATATATAGAGAGAGATAGATAGATACCTTTTCAGAGTAAGACTTTAGAATAAGTTCAATGTGTCTGATCTCCATCCATTCGGTATTAATTTTTAAGAACCTATGAATTTTTGCACGTGGCCAACTAGGAGGAAGGGTATTTATGATTGATGTGTAGATATCCGTGACATGAACTCAGAATCCCATATTTCTCAACTTGTTGGCGAGATTCAATTTTACATGCATGTGGCGCGAGACATCACAGTCTATGTCAATGCTCTCTGTACGCAGTTGTATCCATAACGGGTGGATTTTTTTTCCGCCTTCTCCAACAACGTAACCAAGGTTAGGGCTATGTCGGGATTATGTGTGTGAAATATATTTTGTATAACGTCATCCCAGTTTTCTGGTAGAGAAAATAGAATACGATCGAACAAGTAATCTTGCTGGAGATCAAATCCACAATTTACAAGGTAGTTAAATTGTTCGATCTTTTTGTTTCCATACCTATAAATAGGAGTACCCTCTATATGACGCACGCTGATAAAAGAGTTATGTGTGCGGTCTAATTGCAACCTCTCCCACTCTTGTTGACAGTAATTATAACTGTGCCTCATTTTTCCTGAGAAAAGTATACGAGGACGTGAATACAGTCCTACTATTAAGGTTTGGGTTTGAACGTTATGAGAGTTTAAAAGTATATGTGAAATCCCAACAACAACCTGCCGTAATTGTTTATAACATGTTTTGTTATGGTTTATTATGAGAGAGTTTAAAAGTGTACTTACATGCATACTGTAGTGCAAACAAACAACCAATGCATATACACTACTGCAGAAGGTAAATGTAAAAAATCACATATTGTAGTACTTAAACACATATTGTAGTGCAAAAAATCACGAGATGCATATAACCCCCAATATAATATGATGGCATGCATATAATATGATGGCACACATGTAAATTTTTTTACTCATTAAAAATCCATTTAATTATATTTTGTCAAAAAAAATACACATACATACAATCTAGGGTTTATTGGCATAATCTATACATACACGCACATACAATCTAGGGTTTATTGACATAATCTATACATACACACACATACTATTTAGGGTTTACTAAACCTTACTATTTTTTTGACATAAATCTATACATACACACACCTACAATCTATACATACACACACATACAATATATACATACACACACATACAATCTATGCATACACACATACAATCTATACATACACA
Source organism: Sambucus nigra (assembly GCA_949130495.1). Lineage (NCBI taxonomy): Eukaryota > Viridiplantae > Streptophyta > Magnoliopsida > Dipsacales > Adoxaceae > Sambucus > Sambucus nigra. Next base: position 365,458,210 of record OX422220.1, on the reverse strand, counting down.
AATGCAATCTATACATACACACACACAATCTATACATACACACACATACAAACATAAATCTACACATACATACACAGAAATTAGGGCTTTAGATAGAAATCACGAAATCCAAATGAATCAATACATACCAACTGAAATCGATTAGCCAAATGCAAATCCAACTGAAATCCAAATGCAAATCCAACTGAAATCCAACCAAAATCGCAGGAGCTCAAAATCGCACGAACCCAATAGCAAACGAAGTCGCACGTAATAAATGAGAAGCTGGGTATATTTTTTTTTAAGACCTGACTATGGTCACGGCCTAGAGCCATGACCCCATACACGCGACCCATTAATGACCATGAGGATACCGGCATTTTCGACCTGGACACGGCCTGGAGTCGTGACCCATGTGCGACCCATTACAGCCTTGGACAATGGTGATTTCGACCTGGTCACGGCCTACAGCCGTGACCCACTATGCGTGACCCATTTCCAACAGCCTTGGTATTTGAATGATGTATGGTCACGGCCCATAGACATGACCCACACCAACAAATGGTCACGGCTCGTAACCGTGACCCATAATGTGTGTGTTTTCTACTTCGTCATGCCTTTGATCATGGCCCAAGTCCGTGACCCATCCGCGACCAGTTTGGAGGGAATTTTGGCACAAAATTTGGCGCCAAGCTGGTCACGACCTGGTCACGGCCCAAGTCCGCGACAAGCTGGTCGCGGACTTGGGACATGACCCACTGGGCGTGACCATTCGCAGGATTTGGTGTAATGTCAAGTGGCATGGGTGGATGGTCACGAAGAAGAACATAATTTTTCCTATTTTTCCTTTCTGCATAAGTCCAATAGTGATTGGACGTCAATAGTGAGGCTCTCATCCACCGGCCCGATTTTTTTCTCAAAATTTTCTAGATTCATGTCTCCTACCTGGCTCTCTTGCTTACTTTCTATGTCCTCTATCACTTACTCAATCTCCAACTCCTCTCTCTCGCACTCAACAATGTGATATCTCCCGCTCTCCACATCTCCGCTCTCTCTCTCTCTCGCAATAGCGGTCACTAAACAGACCTCCTTCTCCTCTCAATAATGTTAGGAGATTCGCTCTCACTCTATGTAATAAGACATACCCCTATCGGATCTCTCATTTTATTCCTCTCGAGCTCGTGTACTGTCTCTTCCATAAGATCCGTCTCTCATAACTCCCCCTTATCACCCTCGGGCTTGGTGATGTTGAATATATTTATTTCAAGAGTTTAGTTCCCAAACGTGAGTTGCATTTTCCCATTTCGAGTGTTGATTAATGCGTTATCTGTAGCTAAGAATGGGCGGCCAAGGATGGCGGGAACATGATTACTCGGTAAAGAAGGGGGCTCCTTGTCCTAAATGACAAAATCCACTGGGAAGTAGAAAGTTTCAACTGGGATGATCACGTCCTCAACAAACGAGTTGGAGAGTCATCGTTGTGGGCTTAAGGTACCCCAAGTCTAATTTCTTATAGATGGAATAGGGGAGAATGTTAACACTTGCCCCTAAATCTATTAGCGCTCTTTCAATTCGATTCTTCCCCATGATGTACGAAATGGTCGGTGCTCCCAGATCTTTAAATTTCGGTGGAAGATCGTTTAATAGTACGGAACTGATGTTCTGTGTTAAAAACACATTTTTTTACCTTTAGCATACATTTCACTATGAGTAAATCCTGAAGGACTTTAGCATAGGCGGGAATTTTCTTAACAGCATCGAGGAATGGTTAATTAATCTTTTCTTTCTTAAGAACGTCTAAAACATCATCATGGGAGTTCTCCTTGGATTGGGATACTGACCGTTGAAGGTATGGAGCAGCAATGGGAGGTTTCACAACTACCTCAGGCCTAACTGTGTCATTATTACCACTCCTTCCTAAGGGGACATCTTCGGCCTCTTTCGTGCCAGGCGGCGAAATCGCCTTATCATTTTTCTCATCGTGTGGAGGAGGTGACAAGTTAAATAATCTCCCACTACATATAGTGGTAATTTCACTACATTGCTCTTGATGGTTGTTGGATGTATATCTAACACTAGATTGACCTTAGGGAGGTCTTTGGCCTTGATCCGGAAACTTACTCTTCTCTTGGATACTCAACGATGCTTGAAACTTTGAATGTTCGCATTTATCTCGACAAACATCTGGGTGTTTTGCACATTGGTTACTTGTTGCACTTGCATGAATTCATTGACGCTATTATCGAATGTTCGCCTTGATGGGGTGATATATGGCGCAAGAGGTGGTGCTTACAGGTATGAAGCTTGTTGAAAGTGAAGAGGTGGTGGTGGAGGAGGGGCAACGTGTGAATTATGATTCAACGTGGTGTTTGTTGCCCATAACTAAACTCAGGATGGTTCCTCCACGAATGGTTATAAGAATTCATGTGAGGGGTATTAAAATTATCCTTAAGATTACCTATTGCTCCCACTTGCTCTTAAAGCATAACTTTTTAGGCGGGTATCATCGGACATTCCTCTGTTGACTGACCCACCTCACAAATTGCACACACCTTCTCTCTTGACTGATTGGATCTGGGTGTTTCTCTTGCCCTTAATTTGACTACGTCTTTAAATTTTTTAGCAAGTTGGTTTATTTCAAGTTACAACTCAGCTTCTTTGTCTAAATGATAGAGTCCGAAAGTAGAAGGAATTGTGGGCGTTAGGATCGGATGTGTCCCATGCTTGATTAGTCTCGATGACATACTTAAGGTGGGCCTCTGCATCGTTCGTATCTAATCAACGTTCTCTCTCAGATTGTTTCAACGAGTTGTTTAGAAGCTATGCATAGCCCATTTTTAAAGAAAGATATGAGATGATACTTTTCAAAACCATGGTGTGGGCATGTATTAAATAGCTCATTGAAATGTTTGTCACATCGATGAAATGGCTCGTTTTCTTGTTGTTTAAATGCTTGAATTTGAGCTTTGATGGAATTCGTTAGATGTTGGGGGAAAAATTTTAAGAGAAATTTTCCTTACATGTCCCTCCATAATCCCATTGAGTTCGATGATAAAGACCATAACTAGGTCTTTTTTTTTATCCTTCTAAGAGAAAGGAAATTTTTTTAGGCGAACGACATCTTGAGTGCAATCTTAATAAATGTATCTCATGCCTCTTCGAACTCACGAATGTGGAGGTAAGGCTTTTCCTAATCCATACCATGAAAATGTGAAGAATATGGATCATCCCAGTTTGGAAGTGAAATTTTCCTGCATTGTACGAAAGAAGAATGCATCCTGGAGTGACAGTCCTCTCGGGATATAAGAGCTCTCTCATGGGATGATACGGTATCTCTCCCTCACCCATACCATAACTAGTATGCTCCGACATGGCTCTCTCTCTGTCTCCAAATGACTCTAAATCCTCACTCGATGCCCTAGAAGTGTGACTCTTGATTGAGTTGGGTGGTGTAGGAGGTGGAACCCAAAATTATGGAGCGTTAGGAGTGTGTGGACTATTGGGGTCGTACTCAACTATCAGATTTTCCTGAATGCGGTTTGGAGTGGCTTGAGGAGTTTTTTGCGGATTTTGCATGAAAGGACCTGAGAGATGTTATATTTTTTTTTTACTTTTCTGAATATTTTTTATATTTTTGATTTCTTTGATTTTTTTTTTTTTGGATTTTTAAGAATTAGAGTCAAATTTTAGATTAAATCCACTTAACCTACAAAGTCTACCTAATCCCCGGCAACGACGCCAAAAACTTGAAGCGACTTTAAAAGTGTCTCTAGGGCGTACTAATATCGACTCAAGTGTAAGTCGGTCGCTCAAGTGATAAACTGGTAAATCAGGTATCGAACATAGGGACTAAGACGAAGAATCATGACGATGAATAGGGAAGACGACTAACATAAAGGATTGACTCACGGAAATAAGAAGAAAAGGTGATTGTGATGAAGTTATGAATTTCTACTAAATAAGAAAGAAAAAACATAACTAAATTAACTACGCATGCAAGACTTAACAAAACACGGATTAATTAATATGAATGAGAGATAAGGTCGGAATACAATTCCCAAACCCCTAATGAGTTCACCAGTTATGAAACTAGTCAAGAATTAAATATTTAATTTGAAACAACGACGTTATTTAACTCAAGCATTACATGTATGAGGGAATGGACCCTCGTTATACCTAATCCAGAATATGAATAAAGTACACGATCAATTAGTTAACACGCACATCGCATTCTTAAACACCTCGGTTAACTAGGGCAAATAAGGTTAAAAGTCCTACGATGTTTGTAGTAACGAACCGATACATACCAATTAATTATTTAATTCAAGAACCTACTTTTATATCCATGCGAACCACTTAGGGTCGATTCATGCATCCCAACCTTTAGCAATCTAGCCAGACATGACGCGATTAATAGAAAGCATGTTATCTACGTTGCATCTAATAAAAATCATGAAGAAACTATACCTAAACATACACGAAGATATTGGAATGCCAGAAAATAACCAAATCGTGAAAAGCATATAAATTTTTAGAATAAGGAAGAAGAATACCAACTTTATGGAAGAACACCTTGATAAATAATTCACTAAAGTATGATCTTTATGACTAAATTCAAAACTGAGTTTCTTTGATCTTCTCCTCTAATGTTCTCTATGAAAAACTGATGAAAAACTCATCTGATCTCCAACAATCACATTATAATTACGTATTTGTGAGAGTCCACCCCCCATGAAACTCTTTGGACCAATCAGAAAGAAGACAAATGTTCACACATCAGACCCCCCCAACCGGTTCTAAGGTATATGCGAAACGGTTCGACCCCATACCTGTACGGTTTGTGGTTCGTCATTTTTCTCTATCCTGACTTCTCTTTTCTTCTTCTAAACTTGGATTTTTTTTCTTATTTTTCTCCTCAATCTTCAAAATCGTATAACTTTTTCACCTAGGCTCGGATTGGGGTGCCGTTTTTTCTAGTATTCTTGTAACATTTTCTTCTTCAACTTTAAAGTTGGCCCCACCTCCGGACTAAATCTATAGAATTATCAAAATTCCCTTCAACACTTCGTTCTTTGGGTTTTCTTCTTTGCTTCGAGTTCTCTTTTGCACTAACTTGCATGAATTATCTGTAAAACACATAAGAGATACACAAAACATAAAGTACTTGCCAATGCGAGTTAATAGCATGGTGATGAGATAAAACCAAGTCAATTACAATGTACGGGACCATAAAAATACTTAAATTAAGGGGATAAATATGATATATTTATGCCTAATCAATATTCATCTGGGTAGGGTTTCCATCAAGACAACTCTTTATTTTGTAGGCATTATTCCTATTCCACTTGATAAATTATACACTTGCTCTCTATTCAACCCGTTGGTTAATGGATATGTTATATTGTTCGTAGACTTAATATAATCAAATGAAAATAATTCCGTTAGAGAGAAGTTATTTAACGGTACTATGTATCCGACGTATATGTCGAGACATACCATTAGACATATGCATATGCGCTTTGACAATTGCCGATTAACTATCATAATGTATGCAAATTGAAGGCCCAGGTTTTGGACACATTGGAATATCCTCTAAAAAGTTTCGAAGCCATTCTCTTTCTTCTCCAAATTTATCTAAAGATATAAATTTGGATTCCATAGTGGACATAGCAATACAAGTCTGCTTTGGGGATTTCCAAGACACGGTGACACTACAAAGTATAAATACATATCGACTTATGTATTTGTAATCATTTGAATAAAATATCAAATTAGTATAACTATATCCTTTAAGTACAACTGGATATCTATTGTGGTGAAATCCATTATTAAGGGTATATCTTAAATATCTAAGAACCCCTATTATTTCTTTCCAATTGTCTTAACTTGGATTACTTGTATACCTACTCAATTTGCTAACTGAGTAAGCAAGATCTGGTCGAGTGAAGTTCATGACTTAGATTAAACTGCCTATGATATGAGAGTATACTAAGTGAGATATACCATTGCCATTATTTTTATATATATGAATATTTGGGTCAATGGGTGTTTTAGCAATGCTATCATCGCCTTTATCAAAGTTATCTATTATCTTATCAATATAATGAGATTGAGACAAGTTAAGTCCACCCGATATTTTAGAAATTTTAATTCGTAATATAACATCAACAATACCCATATCTTTCGTTTAAAATTTATTGAACAAGATTCCCTTAGTAGATTTAATGATATCTTTATTACTTTCAATAATAAGCATATCATCTCCATAGAGACAAACAATAACACAACCACTTTTTGTCTTTTAATATAAACACATTTATCACACTTATTTATTTTAAATTCATTTGATATCATTATGTTGTCAAATTCCTCCTTCCATTGTTTAGGTCCTTGTTTTAATTCACAAAGGGATTTAACAAGTCTACACACTTTTTTTCCTGGATGGTTGTTCCGTGCATATTTCTCCATTTAACTCGCCATTTAAGAATGTGGTTTTTATATCCATATTATGTATCTCAAGATTATGTAATGTTGTAATAGCCATTAACATTAGAATGGATATTATTCTCGTAAAATATGTGTAAGTATCAAAATAATTTAAGCCTCCCTGTTGCTTACAGCTTTTAGCTACAAGTCTAGCTTTGTATTTTTCAATTGATCGATCAAATTTTAATTTTCTCTTGAATATTCGCTTGCCTCCAAGAGGTTTACTTCCTGGTGGAAGGCCAATTCATTCCCACATATGGTTTTGCATGATGGATATTATTGACAACCTCTTTCCAGAAAGGGGCTTCCGGAGTTGAAATCGCTTCTACGAAGTTACTAAAATCACTTTCTACCATATAAGTTAGAAACTCTAGATCAAACGATTTTGAGGTGTTTATCCTTTTGCTTTGTCTAGGTTCAAGGTCATCGTCTTTCTTAATTTATTCATTTTCTACATTATCTTGATGACTACAAAATGCAATGTCTTATGTTCTTTTATAAGGACCTGAATCAATCATTTTTATCAGAAAATATATCTTCGAAGAAATATGAATTTTTAGATTCAATAATAATATTTACGCCTATATCAGGAATCTTATATTTGTGTAGAAGAAATGGATATGAACTACTATTAATTTCATAACCAATGAAAGTGCAATCAATAGTTTTTAGCCCTATTGTATTCCTTTTAAGCTTAGGAACCACCACCTTTATAAAACACCCCCATATTTTGAGGCATTTGTAGTAAGGTGTTCGGCCTTTCCACAATTCATACAATGTGTTGATACTAAAAGTAGTCAGATGACGTGGACCAATTATACGAAGACACTCATTATCCACCATAGCATAAGTTCAAATACCGAGCTACTCAGCGTGATGAGCTACTAGGCATACCGAGCATCATATTGGGAATGCCAAACGACTAAACAGATTCAATACTTATTGTATTACATTCATTCCTTATTATGTATAGATGTAAATGCCTATTCGACAAAGGCACACCATCTATTCACATTGGCGGCCTAAAGGCTATAAATACATTGTAAAACCCTCATAACAGGGCAGGTAACAAAAGTGAGAATAATCAAAACCAAGGCAAGATACCCAGTAATACAAACCAATGGACGTAGCCCATTTCCTTAAGGCTGAACCACTTTAAAAATATCGTGTCTTATTTCTTTACTCATTTTTATCTGTGATTAATTAATTAGATCAAATCTAGTTTTTTACATCAACATAGTGGCGCCGTCTGTGGGAAACGTCTATACGTAGCGTTTTTACTCACAAATCATCATAAAATGGCTGAAATTACAGAATCCAGCAATATGAATAATGAGGGGAATCCCCCCAATCCTTCTGCACCTCTAAATGCAAACGATTTAGCAGGATTCTTAGCTAGCTTAGTCAGGGGGCAAGAGGCTATGCAAGAAATGATGCCACAGTTGCCTAAGACCTTTCAAAACGGAGTATATACCCAAACATGCCAAAGAAGCGTCTAGAGCAGCATGCATCTGCCATCCTCGTGACACGTTGAGCCATGATCTGTGTCACGATCCAGGCATACTAAATTCAATTATTCTGGGAATTCAAGAGATCCATCCTACTACCCCGGTGTAACTTCCCCTATAAGAATTTTGGATTCTCAAGAAGACATCATGCTAATGCTAGAGAGACCAAGTGCTCTAGAAAGGTTGAGCAGAGCCTCTCCCTTCGACCATTTGGGTCCCAGGGGGAATAAAAATCCTCCTTGATTTGCGTCGAGAAATTCTCAATGACCAAATGATTTAAGGGAAGGCTTAGCCCAATCACATCCACACCCGAGACCTGCAGCTCGAAGAGAAAGATCCTAAGAGGAAAATTCTACGCGATCTGTTGCTGGGGTAAATACTAATAAGTCAGGGGATGGAAATGATGCATGGAAAGGATCTATTCAGAGGTTGGAAGACAGGTTATGAGAGATGGCCAAGGTCAAGAACCCTCTCCAAAGAACCTTTATTGAAGGATCTCCATTTGTATAAGCGATTGTGGACTTTCCCACACTACCAAAGTTCAAGGCTCCCGTGGTTACACCAAAGTACGATGGAAAAACAGATCTTGTTCTTCATATTGAGCAGTACCAGGTTGCGGTAGATATTTATGCGGTCCCCGATGAAATGAGGTGCAGGGCATTTTCAGGGACCATTATCGGATCTGCTCAGATATGGTACAACAGCCTTCCCCGGGGGAAGATTGCAACCTTCCACGAACTGGCAAAGCTCTTTATAGGTAATTTTTATTTCGATGCAAAACTAGTTAAAAGGGTAGCACATCTGTTAAGCATCAGGCAGAAAGCAGGTGAAAGTACCATAGATTACATCACTCATTTAAAAAAGGAGAAACTGGAGGTTATAGACTATGAAGAGAAGACAACTATCACAACTCTCATGAGTGGTCTTTTGCCAGACAAGATGTATTACACCTTAGACAAGGATCCCCTCAAATCCATGGATGAATTGATGGTAAAAGCAGCTAAAATCATGAATGCCGAGGAGCCAATGGCTGCTAAGAAGAATGTTAAGGTAAAGGCGGAAGCTAAAGCTGAAGGCGAGTCAGTGAAGAAAGATCACAAGAATAATGGTGGGACTGAGCAATCAAATGGCAAGGAAACATTGGATCATTTGAGGAAGTATACAAACTATACTCCCTTGAAAGTGTACATAAATCATGTTCTAGAGGAAATCAAGAACAACGAGGAATTGAATTGGCCAGAAAAGCTAAGGACAACTCCCAAAAGGAGGGATACATCCAAAAATTATGAGTTCCATAAAGATCACGGCCATACGACCAAGCAGTGTATAGCTCTCCAAAATGATATCGAGGCACTCATTAGATGAGGAAAGCTTAACAAGTACGTGGATCGTCAGAATGGTGGGAAGACCGACAACAGAGCTCGATAGAGATCCAAATCTCCTTACCGACCAAGAGAAGATAAGAAAAGGGACCATGAAGACACTACACCAAAATGATAATTTTGTGACTGCTAATGGGGGTGACAAACCACTCCCAGGAGCAGTCACGAAACCATTTGTAACTCCTATTAGGGGTGATAAAATCAATGGATAATAAAAAATTTGAGTCAATTAGTTTGTCACCGCTAATGAGAGTCACAAATGTTACCATATAATTAATTTGTGACTCCTATAAGCAGTCATAAATTTATAACTGTCACAAGCAGTCACAAATTTATCAGTAGGCCTAAGTTATGACTCTTATGAGCAGTCACAAAATTATAACTGCTATGAGGAGTCACAAATTTTGGTATAATACTAAGTTTATGACTGCTATCGACAGTCATAAATTTGTAACTGCTCTCATCAGTCACAACTTTTAGTCTAATACTAAATTTGTGACTGCTATTGGCAGTCATAAATTTGTAACTGCTCTCGACACTCACAAATTTTTCCTAATACTTAATTTATAACCGCTATTGGCGGTCACAAATTAACTTTAATTTCCCTCTTCTCTCTCATCTCTCTCTTTTACCACTCCCGCCCCTTTCACAAAACGTTTCACTCCCTCCCCCGCCCCTTTCTCTTTCAATCTCTCTTAACTCACTTAGAGCGATTAAACGATTACGGTATTTACTTATGGTAAATACCAAACTTCACGCCGGGGAAGTTGGGTTCCGACTACATTTCCACCAAAGGGGCGACGAGTATAGATTTGGCCTCCATAGAGCTAGATTTAGGGTTTTCTTGATAGTTCTTGTGGTTGAGAGGGGCCTTTGGGTCCATTCGGTCGAATTTCGCACGGCCGGACGACGACTTTTGATTAGTGCCGACAAGGGTCGCCGGTCGTCGACTAAGGGTTGAGACAATATCGTGGGCGGTGAGAGTCCGGGATTTAGGGCTTTCGAGGTCGCTGGTGTTGGGGATTCTTTCACAAGGCTATGAGGTGTTGAGGAAGAGGGTTCATGAGGCTGTGGAAGCTCAAGTGAGTCTAGTTGGACATCGATGGGGGTGTCGCGATGCCGAAAAAGGTGTAATGGCTAGAAATTTGGTGGTGATAAAGATGCCGTTGAAGCTCCGCCGCCGCTCGAGTGGCATTCTCTCAGGTTTTTGGTGAACGGACTGCTGGTGAATAATTTCTAGAAGGTATTTTACTTAATAATACCTCTAATCTATTTGGATCCACTGTTTTTTGTATGTTAGGGTTTGGATAAATATTTTTTATTGTTTATTTGAGGATTTTCAGTTTTGGAATTGATAGACAGCTTTAAATGTTCGTTGATGACTTGATTGTTAATGGAATGGTCTAATGTTAGTGTTTATTTGATTTTATTTTTCATAATGTGCATGCACGTGTTTTTAAGTATTGATTTTGGTTAACATTAAGTTGTGAATATGTCAATTTTGAGACTGTAGTTTGAATCTATGGATTACACGGCCTGTATTTTTGTTGTAGTTTCGTTTTTAGTTTTGGATTTTATTTTTTATTAATGTGGATGTTTAGTGTTGGTATTAGTTTTATTGAGTTTAGTAAAAGTGATCAAGAAATTTACTATGCCTGGTATCCGCCCTTCGATTTATTTTTCCCTTTCACACCTCATTTACAAGGTAGAATATGGAAGAGTATTCCACTAAATTGTTTTTTTTTATATTGTTGGATAGTCCCTTGAGAAGGGTGGATAGTCCAATAAATAAAGGAGACTCCGCCCAATTTTTTAAAACGTTGACACTTTATTTTTTTAAAACTTTGACACTTTATTTATTTATTTCATTCATCTACATATTTTTGTTCGTTTATATGTTAATTAAAACCTTTTTTTTATTCCATTAATGATTAGTTTTATTGCTATAGTGTTTTAATGCTATATGTGAATTAATGATTAGATTTAATGCTATATGTGAATTAAAACCTTCATATGTGAATTCATCCCTCCTTATGTGGTTAAATGCCATCCCTAACATGATAAAAGTATCAGCAAGACTGTAACATCAATACCAATCTGCCTATATTGCAAATTGTACCTTCTTCCATTTTACATCGGGTATTAATTTAAATCAATTAGTCTGCTAATATTCACTTTGACGTTTCATATTGCAAATGGCAGTGATGTTTCAAATATTTGACAGTGGTGTTTCAAATGTGTAGGTTTCTCTGTTTTCATATGTGTAGGTTCAACCAATTAATAGCGACAACCGTGTCAATCAACATGCGAAGGGATAAGAAAACGTGCCACTGACTGAGGTATTGTTTCATTGCATCCCATTGTATTGTGCAGTTATATCTTCACAGGTTGTGGGGAAATCGAACATTTAATAGATATGACCTGCAAAATTTAATTGATTCTGGAATGCCATTCACTTAAAATCTATGAGTTGGGTTTCAAAAATATTGTGCTTTTGGGGTCTATTGAGTTAACTAAATTGTCAATAGGCCTCCTCCACTACCACATGTCAAGTTAGTTTACATCTTTGTTACTTCTCTCCACCTTTATGGGCTAATTTATTGGATTTCTGATGGTCAATTAATATATGGTTGCAACAATGCTAAACTCCGATTATTTTAGTATATTTGATTGGTTGAATGCTAAACTTTGTTTTACAAATAGCAAAAGAAAGGATAGGCTCATAATAGTAAGTACAGTTTTTTGTTTTTCCCCTTTCTCACTCTACTCTATAGTAAGTACACATGTAATCTATATTTTAGGGCTTGTTTATGAGGTTTTTTTCTGTCTTTTGTATAAGATAGTTTGATCAACAAGTGTTTTTCACTATTATCGTAGTTTTACATTTTTTTTGCGTATGTTATTGACAAATATTTATTTAAGGTGCTTGCCCATATTGGTCATATGTTGTAACATTTTTCATAGAATCTGTCATCTATATTGATTTACTCAACTTTGTTTGTTTCTAACCAAGGTGAATAAATCCCACATATAGGAAGATGGGATGAGCACGGGAGTGCGTGAATAAATCCACATGTAGGCTCTATGGAAGCAGTTAACTCTATAGCAGGCCTTGTTGCATACTAAGAAGCAGCCATTGATTTATTTGATTCGAGTTCAACTTCAATCGTGGTCATTGTCGGTTATTAGCTACTCCATATGCTATTGTTGCAAGTCTGACATCGCTTCTTGAAGCCACTGCTGCCCTCATCCCGATGCTGCAAAAAAGGTAATCTCTCCCACACATGTTCTCACCTACAATTTTTTTGGAAAAATTAATTTTTTCTTGGTTTTGCCGCTGCAGTTTCAGTTTTGTTGTTTCGATTCTTCATCTTTGGTAAAATATCTCAATATTGCATTTCATGTTTCTCGAGCTCAAGAGGTGGGTTGATTTAAATTTTGTTGGCTATGAATTGCATCAGGTATGCAGTAGTAGCAGGTGGGCATTGGGGGGGGAGCAACAGGTAGGGGGTGATTGGGGGGGGGGGGCTGAGTGGTGATGGGCACCAGTAGGTAAGGGATAATGGCAGGGGCTGAGTGGTGGAGGCTTGGGGTGACAGGTGGGTCGGAGAGGGGGGGAATCAGTAGGTAGGGGATGATGGGAAGCAAAAGGTGGGGGTGGGTGGGTGTGGGAGGGGGGGGGAGGTAGCAACAGGTGGGGGTGGGGTGGGGGAGGCCGCATCAGGTGAAAGCATTGAAGCATAAAATTATTTGCTCAGGTTTGCTCACATCAAATTTCAGTTTATATATTTATTTTTTTAAGATGTTTTTTCCATTGAAGCTTTTGTTAGGTGATTTTTTTTTATATTGTTGGATTTGTCCTTATCCCTTGAGAAAGGTGGATAGTCCAATAAACAAAGGAGACTATGTCCAATTTTTTAAAACTTTGACACTTCTTTTTTTAGACAATGAGAATTCATTTGATGAATATTAACTATTTGAATGTTGTTGGACAATTTGTTGTTTGTTAAGCATGGTGAATAGTTTATCAACAAAGGAGATTATGACCAATTGTTATAAATTACTCTTTTTTTGTTAGGAACGATATTTTTACCGTTTTGCAATTATGTACTTCGAAAATTTTTGCCGTTTTGTAATTACGTGCTTTCGAAATTTTTGCCGTGCCTTCAGGCACGGGCATTCCACTAGTATATATATATATGCACATATATATGCATATATCTGCATATATGAACATTCTGACCCATTAGACACACTAACACATATGGGTAACTCGGACTTGTTATGTATAGAAAAATACATGATTTGAACGCGAAAAGGACTCGATACGACATGAACTGAACTATCCATGACTTTTTAACATAATTATATGGATTGAGCAATGTTTGATACTGGCCCGATGTGACTTGGACCTGATACTGCATAAACCATTATCATTCTACGCCAAAATTCTGTTAACAGGTATGGTTATTACTCTATCTAATTTTTTTTCTGTGTTTCCCTATATTTGTCTATTAGTTATTGACGTCAACATAATTTTTTGAATGTAAATGATTCATAGTTTAACCATAACTCTTTTATTTTCTGATTTCATGTACTTGAACCTCCCCATTATTGGGGAAGGCACATTGACTTTGAGATATTAGAGGGTGATTAAGAAAGAACCAGAGCACTTGAAGGTGTCGATTAGTTATGTAAAGTTTGAAGCATCTTATAGGGAAGAAGAATCTCTTCGTGAACAGAAGCTGCAATTCCTTGAGTGTGCCACAAGGATTTTTGATAGTGCAATTAACTACTTCAAAACAACTGCTCCTGATCTGAATGAGGGAAGAGCTATGCTACATGAGGAGTGTCCTGCATTCGAGAGAAGTTTTGGAGAACTTGGAGATGTGAATTTAGTTCGAGTGAAGCATCCGATGTTACATGATCATGACATTTCATGTCATCGAAGTGTTGTGTCGTTATTTTTTTTAATTTATTTTTTATTCTATGTTCATTTTGTACTTGGCGCCCAAGAAGGGTTTATTTGATGTTAAATTAAGTTTAAACAAGTTTTATGTGTACCGGATATTTGGAATCTCAGAAATATAAATGAAATTTTGTCGAATTTTTTAGACTTGTTATCATGATATTTATTTTACTTTCATTATTTCATCATTTTGTAAAAATATAAAGATATTTGTAATAGTTCTTATCACATTTAACAAATTCAATTTCGTAATTGCTAATAGCAGTCATAAATTTGTCACTATTATCAATTTTGTAACTGCTAACAGCAGTCACGAATCTTATATTTGTGACTTCTATCAGCAGTTACGAATCTTATATTCGTGACTGCTGTTAGCAGTTACAACTAGCAGTTATAAATTGGGGTCACCAGTCATAACCCCGTAGGGGTTATAAAAATTTGTGACTGCTGCTAGGAGTTATAATTTTTCTTTTGTCACCCCCTAAATTATGACGGTAAATAGCAGTTATAAAGGACATTTGTGACTGCTAACAGCACTCACAAATCTCCCACTTTGGTGTAGTGAGACGACCCTGAAGATGTCCCCGATCTACCAAAAAGGCCAAGACAACCTGAGCATGAGGTACTTTTTATTCGCTTCGGTTCATTTGATTGTAACATGATTAGAGGTGGATACACAGGAGGAGGTGATCATACCGATGAAAGGAAAGCTTATCTCAATCAGGCTCAAGCTTGTTCCTATATACAACGAATAAACCTGGCCGAAGAAGATCGCCCAAGGAAGGTAAATAAAGATAAGCTGGTCATTAGATTTTCTAAAAATGATTTGGAAGGAGTCTTATACCCTCATGATGATCCACTGGTGATCAAAATCAGAATGAAGGACATAATCATTTCAAGAGTGCTGGTGGATAATAGCAGCTCGGTAGATATCATGTTTTACCTTTGTTTTGATCATTTAAACTAGAAACTTAGTCAGTTGGAGCCGTATCACAGACCCCTTATTGGGTTTTCTGGAGAAAAAGTATTTCCACTTGGAACGATCAAGATAGACATGTTGATTGGTACCTGGCCAGTTAGCAAAACAGAGAAGATGCGTTTCTTTGTAATGGATAAGAATGTCCATTCAGCATATAATATAATCATGGAAAGAGTTGGCCTGAAAAAGTTCAAAGCAGTTCCCTCCACAGTACATCAGTGTCTAAAGTTCCCGACCAACTTTGGAGTTGGGGTGGAATAAGGAGATCAAAAAGTAGCTCGGGAATGCTACTACTCTTCCACCGAACAAGAAGAATTGGAGGATGCTAGGAAGAAAATAATCACTTATCAAGTGGATGAATCTGATGAGTCTGAGATTGAAACCTTAGACCCAAGAGATGAAACGGAACTCGTTAAAGGCCAAGTCATGGAGTCAATAGAAAATATTATTCTGGATGACGAGCAACCAGAAAGAACAACTCAGATCGGTGCTTCACTCAATCCAGTACTGAAGCAAGAGCTGGTAGCATTTTTGAAGCAAAGAAAATAGGTATTTATGTGGAGTCATGAGGATATGTCGGGGATAGACCCAGCTTTCTTATACCACGAGCTCCATGTCAACAAGGAGATCAAACCAGTGAAGCAAAGGAGAAGAGTTTTTAGTCCGGAGAAAAACCAGGTTGTCCATGAAGAGGTGGAAAAGCTATAAAAATCTTCGTTTATTGAGGATGTAAAATATCCTGATTGGTTAGCTAACGTTGTGGTGGTCAAGAAGAAGAACAATAAGTGGCGAATGTGTGTGGACTTCACATATCTGAATAAAGCTTGCTCGAAAGATCATTTTCCTCTACCCAGAATAGATCAATTGGTGGATGCAACCTCAAGACATGAATGGCTGAGCTTCATGGATGCTTATTCTAGGTACAACCAGATTAAAATGAAGCCCGAAGACAAGGAAAGTACGTCTTTCATTACCCCCCGAGGAACATATTATTATAATGTTATGCCTTTTGGTCTAAAAAATGCACGTGCTACTTATCAGCGGTTGGTAAATTAGGTCTTTGAAGAACAAATTGGCAAAAATATGGAAATATAGGTTGATGATATGTTAACCAAAAGCAAGAAAGTCGCTCATCATATAGCTGATTTGAGCCAGACGTTTGACTAGTTGGAGAATTACCAGATAAAGCTTAACCCGACCAAGTGCATTTTTAGCGTACAGGAAGGCATGTTCCTCGGATAAATTGTGAATCAAAGAGGTATTGAATCAAACCCATAAAAAATAATGGCATTGGTGGAGTTATAATCTCTAACCACCAAGAAGGAAGTGCGGAGCCTTATGGGGCGTGTTGCAGCTCTGAATAGATTTGTCTCTTGTGCAACTGATAGATGTCTTTCATTATTCAAGGTGCTTAGAAAGACCTTTGAGTGGAACTAGGAATTCGAGAAGGCATTTTTGGAATTGAAAAGATACTTGGGGACACCTCCTTTCTTATCCAAACTAGTGACAGGAGAAAAATTATATTTGTACCTGGATGTTTCAGAAAGCGCAGCCAATTCTGCCTTGATTAGAGTCGATAATGGAGTTCAAAAGTCGGTCTATTATACTAGCAAAGAATTTCGAGGAGCAGAAATATGATACCCCAATTTGGAGAAGTTGGCGTTGGCGTTAATTGAGGAAAGAAGGAGAATGAAACCTTATTTTCAAGCCCACACTATAGTGGTGTATACTGATATGCCACTAAGACAAGCTTTACATAAGCTAGAAAAGTCTGAAAGATTAATGTACTAGGCAGTGGAATTAGGGGAGTATGACATTGTTTATGAGACAAGTTCTTCTTTTAAAGGCCAGGCAGTGGAAGATTACATTATTGAATTTACTTACCCAGATGTCCCCAATCAACAAGGGGCCAAGGCAGAGCAACTCAAGGAGGCCAGGAAGTCTCCTGAAAATACCCCCGATTAACTCCCAGTAATAGAATTACCATAAGGGATAGAAACTGATCAACCAGAATCCTATGGTAAAGTACAAGAGTTGAAAAATAAGTATGAAGAGATGAAGGACCAGATATTCCATCAAGGAATTCTGTAGGACCAGGGTTTGATGATAATATTCCCGTATGGAATTTATATGTCGATGGTTCTTCATGTGCAACAGGCTGTGGAGCAGGAATTATTCTCAACAGCCCAGATGGGATAGACATTGAATATGCTTTGAATTTCCAATTCCAAGCTTCCAATAACGAAGCTGAGTATGAAGCCGTGATTATGGGCCTCAACTTAGATAAATCATTAAATGCAGAGAGAGTTGTGGTATTCAGTGATTCACAATTAGTGGTGAATCAGATGCTAAGTCTTTATGCAGCAAAAGGGGAATTCATGTCAAGATACTTAGCCAAGGCTTTGGAGATTGTAGCTAATTTGGTAGTTATTTAGGTGGTTAGAATTCCTAGATTAGATAATGCAAGAGCAGATGCAGTTGCTCAGTTAGCTTCAGCTACTCATACCGAGCTACGAATAATAATCCCCATTGAGATACTTACAAGCAGAAGCATTGATGAAGATCTAATGGTGAATGTTATAGAATTGGAGATATGACCATCATGGATGGATCCCATTAGAGCTTATATTGAAGAATTAATCCTTCCAGCCTACCCAGTTGCAGCCAAGAGGCTTAAGTATAAGACCACTAGATATGTTTTGAATAATGGAGTTCTGTACAGGAGAGGTTTGATAGATGGTTTACGAAGGTGTGTTCACCCAGCAGAAGTTAAAGATCTAATAGAAGAAATTAATGAAGGGTCTTGTGGAGCCCATGTAGAAGTAAGAACTCTCTTACAGAGGATAAATATGCAGGGATATTACTGGCCAACAATGCGTGCAAATTGTACGGCTTATGCCAAAAAATGTGACAAGTGCCAGAGATTTTCTACTATATGAAGAACTCCTCAAGAGATGCTAACACCAATCACTTCACCTTGGCCATTTACTATGTGGGGAATATACTTAGTTGGGCCTCTGCCAACTACAAAAGGACGATTCAAATATTTAGTGGTAGTTGTTGATTACTTCACAAAGTGGGTGAAAGTTGAACCTCTCATCGATATGGCCTATGAAAGGGTCTATCAATTCATTTGGAAGAATATCATTTGTAGATATGGTAAGCCCCATGCCTTTATCACTGATCACGGTACCCATTTTGACAATGATGAGTTTGCAGCGTACTGTCTTCAGTCCAACATTCAAAAAGTCCATTCGGCTCCAGGTCATCCCCAAAGTAATGGCCAAACAGAAGTGACGAACATAACTCTATTGAATGGGTTTAAGAAGATATTAGATGATGCAAAGGGGAATTGGATTAACGAGTTGCAGTCAGTATTATGGGCTTACCGAATAACTCCCCGAATAGCAACTGCAGAGACACCATAGATGCTAGCTTTTGGAAGTGAAGCAGTGATACATGCTGAATTGGGATTACCTACTCATAGGGTGATCAACTTTAATTCTTCGATAAGCTATTTGATGAGAAAGTTGGATTTAGACATGCTAGAGGAAGTCCGGGAAGATGTAACAATCCGAAATGCAACCTACCAGCAAAGGACTGCCATGTTCTATAACAAGAGGGTAAAAAAATGTGATTTAAAAGAGGGTGATTATGTGCTCAAGAGGGTAATTCAAAATCACAGCAAGTTAGAGGCCAATTGGCATAGACCCTATTGCATCACATCAATTGTATTTCCTAGCACTTACAAGATAAAAACTCTAGAAGGGGAAGAATCCAAGAATGCAAGGAATGCAGAGCACCTGAGAATGTACTATTAGTGATGTAATAGTCAATGTAATCAGTCCTTTCTATATGAATGAAAAAGATAATTTCCCAATTTGTTTCTTGATTTTTTTTGAAGTACTAGTGCTATACACTACACCAACAACTTTTGAATTTGAAAAATTAAAACCAACTAAATGTTTGTCGGCATCAGCAACCACCAACTAAATGTTGGTCGGCATCAGCAACCACCAACTAACTATTGGTTGGTATCAACAACCGCCAGCTAAATATTGGTCGGCGTCAACAAAGACACCAATAATGTTGGTAAAACAATTGAGCAAGGCAAGTCATGCTTGACTCAAACATGGGTGACCCAAGAGGCATTAAAGCTGGGCAAGAAGTTGGGTAAAATATCCACTGCCTGGAAACTAAGGCAATTAGTCATCTATACGACTAGATAAGATTACTAAAACTAAGCATGAACATGGGATAAACATTCCATTTCTTAGGCACTTATGGGTGATAAAAAAATCACTATAACTAGACAAACACATGGGGTAAAAATTTCATTGTCTAGGCAATCAAATCAAAAAGGGCAACATGTCCATTCAAATATATGATCAGATAAGTGACCCGTTGTTATTATTAGTAAAGTACTAGTATTGCTAATCTAATGTTATGAACAAAGATTGACAAAATAAACATCATGCAATTATTTTATTTCCAATGAAAAAAAATTACAAGAAGATGATTTTTCTTCATTTACAACAACAATTACTAACAAAATACAAATAGACTATTCTATTGGTTTCTTTCCTTCAGATTTTGTACATGATCCATTCCAGCTAGAGGGTCATCTAACGCATAAGGAGAATTGATAAAATTTAAGTCCTGAAGCATTCTGGTGTTACTTGAACTTGGTCGGTCTAGCAAATGAGGAGGTTAGGATATCTCAAATTCTTCATAACGGTCGTAATCACCTAGGTACTTGGAAATCAAATAATGAGGAATGGAGCGAACTAGAATCCAATTAACATCTAGCTGGAAAGGTGGTTTTGGCAGATCAAGTAGCCCAGGGTCATACCAATCCCACAGTTCAGTTCCTTGCTCAACTTTCATTACATTTAGAGCATTCATCCATCCCTGTTTGTAACCTTCATTGTTTACTTGCTTTAATCTGGTATCATAATGATATATAGCCGCATTATATCCCTCCATCCAGAACTCTCGGGGATGCTTGTGAAACTGATAAGTTAGTCGTTCAACATGTTGGTGTAGTCTTGTCAGCACACTTTCTTTATTCTGCAACGAAGAACTTTATGTGGATAGTTGTCTGCAAGAGTTTGAATTTTCTGGGACATATCTGACAGAGCTTGATTTTTCTCCTTCAATTGAGCAGCTTGATTTTCTAAGATCTACCGAGTTCTAGTCTCTTCAATCTTACTTTTACCTGCTCTTGTCCTACCTCGAGAAGTGGATACAGGTCTAATACTTTTCAGAGTTTCCAATTCCTCTTTTAATGAAGCCTTTTCAGTCTCCAAAAAGGAAATACCTTCATTATTAACCGGGACTATAGCTCTAGAGGAAGGAGCATATTTTAACTATCTTAATTCTTATCTCAAAGCGTTATTTTCCTCCTCCGGCAGTTTGATAATGTTTCTATTCTCCTTAATTTTAAATTTCAGCACACTCTATATTTTATTATGGTTAGAAATGAATGTATCATAGCCCCGAGCAGCGCTCAAATGTTTGTATTTTTTCTCATATCCTTCATGAAGAAGAGGAGTGTCTTTATTGTGTTGATTTTGAAGTTCTTCGATTATTCCTTTAAGATCTTCAATCATTTCGTAGTAAGCTACGTTATTCACTATTGCACGATCAAGTACGCATTTCAAGTACTGGTAAGCCTCAATTTCTCGTTCAGAGGCATCGGGACCAAGGATGTCAATTATTTGTGCTTCGATAAAATCTGCACAACCATCTTTGAAGTAGTCTATACATTTCTTCAACAACTCTATATCATGAGTTAACAATAGTTCCATCCTGGCAAAAAACTAGCAAGGATAAGTAAAAACGGGTCAACAATAGATATATTGAACAGTAGAGGAGAAGTTCAGATAAGTAACAAGTCAATTTTATTGATCATAACAAATGGTAGTACAACCAGAGGTATAAAATAAAGGAAAAAATAGAGGAAAGCAAAGAAAAAACCGCCGAACAACTCTACACCATCTCCTTATTCCCCACCACCCTCTCAGCTGATTTTGAAGAAGGAGATGGTTGCTGAAGTTGCTCAGAAGACATCGATTGTTTTTCGGAGGAAGGAGATGTCTGTTGGGCTTGCACAAAAGGTTGAGGGACAATGGAAACATGTGTTTGCTCTACCACCATCAAAGAAGATTCATCAGATCCAGCTTCATTTTTATCTTCCTCTCCAATGGTAGGAGGAGGGTCATGGACATGTTTTTGAAATAATTCAGAGTCTTCAGCAATGTTCAACTCCTTCAGCGTTGCAACCCATCCATCCCTGAAGAATTTCAAACTTGCATACTCAATTTAAGCAGGGGCAGCAGCTAGAACCTTATTCCACCCTTTGTCCTAGCCAGAGCTAAAGGCATTTTTCACAGCAGACTTCATCTTCATTCTCTCCGAGGAAGCCTTGTCCCTAAGTACATCTTCAACAGATGCCACCCTCTGTTCAAGATCTTTCTTATGCTGTTCAGCCTCTTCAAGCTTGCTATCAGTTTCTTCCTTGTTGGTAATGGCGACCTTTAATTTCTCCTCTTTCTCCCTTGCAGCATACACAACTTTTTATCGAGCTAATTCAGCATCCTTGATTTTATTCTCCCATGAAGTTCTATCATCTTTATATTTTTTCCTGGAGTCCTCCAAAGATTTTGATAACCCAGCAAAGGCCTCTTCTACTTCATTGGAAGAAGAAGCAGCTTTGATAGCTTCATCCTTTTCCAAGATATTATTGAAATACACCAAAAACTACAAGACAAAGAGAAACTCAAGTTAGTATATGAAAATTGAAAGCAGAACTGAATGTCAAGGTAAAATAACACTTACTGATACAAGGTGTTGGGCAGCCAAATAAGAGACTTTTCCCCGAGGAGTAGAGGTCTCAGCAGCTCTGTGATCTGGGAGAGTTTCAGACCAGATCAATTTCCTCGACAAGAAGTAATGAAAGCTGGAGGACCAGCACGCAAGGAAGGTAATTCAAACCCAGCAGGATGAGCAGCAGCATCAATGGTACTTTCAACAAGACCCCTTCTTAATCTTCTCAAAGGTGCAACCTCTTCAATCAAAGGTGCTGCCTATTTTTGAACAGTAAGGGGCTTCTTGGTAACCTCCTTAACATATGTAGTTTCCTCTCCATATGGATCATCATCCTTTTTCTTAATCCCTTCAGCTGGGACATCTTCTTTATTCTTTTTTTCCCCTTCAGCACCAGGGACAATCTTAGCAAAAAGATTTGGAACTTCTCTCTTCTTCGTCATTAGATCGGCAAGGGAAGTACCTAAATCAGAGGAAGATTCTTCAACAACTGAAGGAGATGTTGGACCTTGCTCAAGATCAATTACCAAAATAGGTGGAACAACAGGCCGAGTAATAAATGAGGAAGTAGTGTTCTTGTATTCTAAAAAATAGGAAACAGATCTCACGTGATCCCCAGCAATTAATTATTGAAGACCCCAGATAAACATCAACTCTTTTATATTAATATCACTCTATTTTGGGGATTTTCTTTTACTGTCAACTGTAAATTAAAATTGTAAAAAACAAAAGTCAGTGAAACATTTTATCAAACAAAAACAGAGCTAGTTTAAAAATAAAGAACAACATATCCCATTGCCATAAGGTGGACATCTGAACCTTGGTACACATCATCGCCATTTAATGGAGGGTGTTGCCAATTTTTCATTACAACCCCATGATCAAAATATCCCTATTAGAATCAGGGAGATTGACCACTAAGGCTCTGTTAACATACCTAGTTTTTAAATAAAAAGTAGTGTCGCTAATGACCCATTTATAACAAAACATAATTTTAGGAATCCCTAGGTGGGTTCCATGTATTTGATTTAGCTTATGTACGCCATTAACTACCCTCCATGTATTTGGAACAACTCTTGCAGGTAAAATATCAAAGTATTGGCAAAATTCCAAACACAAGGGATTAGGCGGGAAAGAAAAACCACATTCGGCTACAAAAATAAAGGGAAACCGGTGTCCCTCTGCTAAAGAAAAGAAATCACAAGGGAAATAAGGTTCTTCCAAATCGACCCATGAAGGAATTCCAAAATCGGTCCTAAATTTATCCAATGATTCAACAACGTAAACCATGGTGATTAAAGTAAAGAAAGAAGAAGGAAGGGAGAGATTCTTACTGAAGGTTAAGGAGTCAACTAAGACAGGTGACATAAAGAACGATCGTAAGGAGAAAAGCGAGAAAATAAGAACTCTGGAAACAAAGATGGCAAAAGGTAGAAGACAATCAGATTTTATCGTCTTTATATATGCCGCCTCGAAAAATGAGAAAAGTAATGATTAAAAGTGACGACGGTTGCTTTCTCGATGGATAATCAAAGCAAAAAGACGCAGATACCCAAGTGATCATCAGAATTCAAAATATTTAAAAAAATTCATTTCGTGCTCAAAACTGTTACGCAAAGTGGAAAATTTTTACAAATGTTGAAGGTCTGTAAATTAACCAAGTCAGGGGAAATATGCCCGACCAACTTTTTGGGTAAAATATTCCACACTCTCGCATCAAACTTCAACTATGAGACATTGGGGGCTTCTATTAATACAAAAATTAGTCAGTTGATGTGCACCAATTATACGAAGACACTCATTATCCACCATGGCATAAGTTCAAATACGGAGCTACTCAGCGTACCGAGCTACTCAGCGTGACGAGCTACCAGGCATACCGAGCAACTTACTGGGAATGCCAAATGACCAGATAGATTCAATACTTACTGTATTACAGTCATTCCTTATTATGTATAAATGTAAATGCCTATTCAATAAAGGCACACCATCTATTCACATTGACAGCCCAAAGGCTACAAATACATTGTAAAACCCTCTTGACAGGGCAGGTAACAAAAGCAAGAATAATCGAAACCAAGGAAAGACACCCTGTAATACAAACCAGTGGACATAGGCCATTTCCTTAAGGCTGAACCACTATAAAAATCTCTTGTCTTATTTCTTTACTCATTTTTATCCGTGATTAATTAATTAGATCAAATCTAGTTTTCTACATCAACACAGTGTCTTATGTGTTTTTTATGAGTAATTTTATTAAGAAGGTAATTTGAAAAATGAAAATCTTCTCCCCTCAAGTTGATAGGTATATACGAACTTATCTCTTATAGAGTTTGGTTTTATGATTCTGCAATATTGTTAGATTCAAGTGAGTAATGAGAGGTAGCTTGATGAGTAATTTCTTATTTTAAACAATATTCTTCAAATGGGAAATCATATTCACCTCCTCTATCACTCCTAATTACTTTAATATTTTTGCTAACTTGATTCTCAACTTCTATTTTATAATTTTTAAAAACATTTATCGCATCATCCTTACTTTTAAGTACACCTAACAGTATTTTGTGCGATCATCAATAAAAGTAATGAAATACTTTTTTCCACCTCTTGTTTATAATAATTTCATAAAACATATATCACTATGAATTAACTCAATAGGGTTTGTACTTATTTCAATAGTTTTAAAAGGAGTTTTAGTTAACTTCGATTCCACATACGTTTCATACTTGTGATTTGAGCCAATACCAAATTTTGCTGTTTAGTCTAAATTAATTAATCTGCAAATAGTATCATAATTAACATGACCTAATATAACATTCCATAAATTATAAGGATCAATTAAATAAGCATAAGATCCATTCTTATTATTAATAGGCATTACCGTCATTACATTGAGTTTGAAGAGTCAATCGCTCAAATATCCTTTCCCCGTATACATACCACTCTTAGTGAGTACAAATTTGTCAGAATCATACACAAATTTAAATCCATTCTTACTAAGCACGGATCATAAAACCAAGTCATTTCGAATGTCTGGGACATGAAGCATGTCTTTATGAGTAAGTTCATTTCCCAAAGTCAACTTGAGTATAACTTTCCCTTTCCCTTCAACCTTCAAATTGGAAGTATTTCCCATGAAAACTTACTCTTCGTCATCAGAGTGGTGGTAGGAAGTAAATATAATTTTTTTCAGAACATATGTGATGAGTGGATCCAGTATCCACCCACTATCCCCTAGTATTTTCCACTATGTTGACAATAGAAACCACAGTCGATAGGCTCAAATCATTAATATCATCAGAAAGGTTCTCAACTTTAGTGGCATTGTCTTGTGCCGGCTTATGTTCCTATTCCCATGTCCCGACTTATCACACACAAAGCATTTTCCATCAAACTTTATAAATTTTCCACCTTTAGGCCCTTTGAATGGACCACCTTGGTTCACACACTTCCTTTTCTTGTTCTTGTTACTTTGCCCTTCTTCCACAATATGTTCTTTGGATTCCATAGGATTTCTTGTTTTCTTCTCAAATACACGATAATCATCTTCTATAATTAATGTCATAATCAAATCCTTAAGCCCCATTTCTTTATTTTTATGTTTCAAATAATTTTTGAAGTATTTCCAAGATGGTAGCAATTTTTCAATCATTGTAGCCACGTGGAATGATTCACTTAATTACATTTTTTTAGAAAAAAAATCATGATAAACCAATTAGAGATCTTGCACTTGATTAATGATAGTCTTTGAATCAACCATTTTAAAATCCAAGAATCTACCGACCACGGATTTCTTCATTCCTTTTATGTCCAAAAACTCCCATACTTCGTTTGTCTTTTTAAGAGGGCTATACACATTATATAATGTGTTTTTGAAATTGTTAAGAATATTATTTTTGTATAAAAAATCTACATGTTTCCATTCATCCACTATAGTAATTACCTACTAATCAATTTATACTTCTTTCAACGTTGGTGTCTCTTCATTAAGGAATTTATCCAAGTTCAAAATTTTCAAATAAAATAAAGTTTGATGTTGCCAACATTTGGAATCAGTCCCTTTGAGATTTTCACCGTGTCCAACATTTGTTAATGCAACCGCAACGAGCAATGCATAAGTAGATGTCATTTCTATTTTAAACATAAATAAATATGTATTTATGATAGGATATAAAATTGTACAAATTATATTAAAGAAATGATAATGTTTCTATTATGCAAGAACTTGCAAACAAACACTGTGTTTAACGTAAATAATTCGCATGATGTAAAAGTAAAATGTTTTTTTTCTGAACGAACATAAATTATGTTACCCACAAAATTGCATGCAGTTTATATAAATCAGCACTCATAATAAAAAAATTGAAGTAGTGAAATATCTTATGATAATTTTTTTGGTGCACAAAAAAAATCGTAATAAAGATTATTATAAAAATGTTTATGTAATTAATTAACACAAAAAATCATTATGGAGTTTTATAATAGTAAACAAAATCTCGTCTTAAGATTGTTATCCAAAATGCTTTCTATTTACTTTACAGAATATATAAACATTAATTGATACATGAACAATAAGCTAAAATTAACATATACAAACTTACAGTAACAAAAAATGCAGAATTTTGATTGAGGCGAGTGTAGAATATTTTGTCCTTAAGATGAGATTTTCCTCTAGTGGTGCTTCACGGACTCAACGGAAATTGTTTTCCAAAATACAACAATCTCACTTGCAATAGAAGCATTTCATATTGCAAGTAAGTGGTGAAGTAATAATAAGAAACTCTTTTTTTGTATGGACTAAAGTATGACTAACTTAAGATATATTTTTTGTCTTAAGAACACAACAAAATTGAATGACCAAGCCATTTATTAATACTAAATATGTGGCGGTTAAAAATGGTTGAAAAATAACTCACAATCACTACTGTAGGCATAAAATAATAAAAGAAAAATGAAGTATCTAAACAGTCAACATATAATAAAAAACGAAAATAAAGCTTGGGCCAGAAATAAATAAAAAATGGACTAAGAAATAAATAAAAGGCCCAATAAATTAGCCTAAAAAGTTTATACTTTGGCCAAGTTAGATCCTAAATTCCATGGCCTACAAACACAAGACAAATCGAACCGGACCAGGTCAGGCGGGAGGCGGTGGCGTGCGCGCACTCATGGTCTTGGAAGTCAACCCAAACCCATGTAATTCCTCCCTCCTTCAAAGAGTTGGGATGCTCCAAGGGTACCAAGCCTTTAAGCTAAAATGGATTATAATATACTACCCTCATTTTTCACATTCTTTCGATTTGGGACAAGAGCTTTAACAAAATATTTCAGCCAAATTTCATGTTCCATGTGGGTACTTTGAGCTATAATTTCTCATTCATTAATTTATGATTTTATACATGTGAGTATTCCACGTTATACTCCTCGTGGAGGAGAATGTATTACCACTTTGAACCGTCTCGAAAGATGTGTCGATCTCATATTAAAATGATCAAAATCCAATTAAATACCATAATTTTCAATAATATTATGAAACTTTGTTATGTCTGTAAGAGGGTAGTTTAGATTAGATGGAGGCGTAACCCTTTTTTATTATAGTAATGACAAGTTAACCAGGAACACTCCTGATTAATTACAGGAAGCACAATCATAACCCAGTGAAGATAAACTCAGCTTAAACTCACAAATCTCTCAGGAAAACTCAAAAGATAATAATTAACTCATAAGCAACTCATTTAAAGGGAGAGAGACGTAAGCACCCTAGATACACCTTGGCAGGCACCCAAACACACCAACCCTCAAAGGTCTCCAGTCACATATTAAAAGATTCGTAATAAATGACAATGGCGGGTGAATAAAAACTCTGGTTTGCGATAACTTCTCTCTTATATCTTTTATCTCTAATACTCTCCTGAAAGAACTCTGAAAAACATCATCCCCCTCAAAAGTGGTTGAGGCCTATAAGTAGCCCCACACACCACTCCCGAAGTGCCTCAGTCTTTTATAGCTGTGAAAAACATCCCTCATACTTTATGTCACAAACATTAAATGCCTTATGGACTAGTGAGCTCTACATCATAAACATTAAATGCCAAGACATGCCTTTTGCCTAACCACTGTGCGTCAGGGGGTTGTCATCACAGAGGTGGCTCACCAACTATTTGACAGCCCCAAATACCACAATGGTTTATTCAAGTGCATATTTGATATTGCTTAGCTGGCTAGTGATATCACATAAGGTAGATGTGAAATTAAGTGGAGGGTTGTTTGGTTCACAACTCAACGCATGATGAAACTCAAGGTTGC
The DNA here is from genome assembly GCA_949130495.1 of Sambucus nigra. Classification (NCBI taxonomy): domain Eukaryota; kingdom Viridiplantae; phylum Streptophyta; class Magnoliopsida; order Dipsacales; family Adoxaceae; genus Sambucus; species Sambucus nigra. The sequence goes on along the minus strand of OX422220.1, from coordinate 365,429,773 downwards.
TCCACCTAAGGTTCCAAGGTCAAGGTCTTTTGGTGTTTTACCAGGTGTATCTAAGATGGTCAGGACAAGCCCCAACACTGCCTCCCTTCTCAATCCTCCAAACTAAGTCCCTTTGAAGTTCCCACGATAAGGTCATTCGATAGATAATGAAAGCTCTCCCAGGCCCTGCCAGGCTTGGTCTCTCGCGAGTATCGTTTGACCTCACACTAAATAACATTATAATCGTTACAACTCATAGTCCATATAAACAAAAGATACGACTAGACTAAGTAAAACAACAAAACTAATGGATGAGCTCTCTCGCCCAGTTTCTTCGCTAAAAGATCTCACTGGGCTGCCACGCTGAACTACCTCGCTGAGCTGCATCGCTTGAGCTGCCTTGCTGAGTTGTATCGTTTGAGCTGCCTTACTAAGCTGTATCGCTGCTCTAATCCCTTGAGTCTGTTGTATTAGCTGGGGGGATTATCTCCAATCTCGATATTATCTTCAAGTCCCACCTACATTTTCCCCTTTGTGTAGAGATTTATTGTGGAAATAAGAAATGTCTGCACGAAAACTTCTCAATCCGATGGACCTTCTATTTGTGAAAAAAATCTGGCATTTTTGTCTTCATTGCAACTTATGCCATTATCATTTCCAGGAAAAAGTAAAATTATCCCCGATGTACCTAAACCAAAGTACTTCGGCCTATCGACGACTGGCGAAGAGACATCGCAAATTTTTCCCGTCGTTGAGCCTCAACCGTTCTGTCTTTTCTTCCTTAGTTATTGTAATTTTTTCGAAACCCCTTGGGAACCTATTAACTATCCGTTATAACTCTTGGGAAGCTGTGCTGTTTGTGAAGTATAGTTGTAATCAGTTGGTATTTGCATTAGGACTGCCCCTAGGGGTATGAAATCTCACTCCTAGGATTTCTAGCATTTAGACTTGTGGTATTCTCCCCAAAGTAACTGTTAAACTATAAAATTCACCCCAATTTCGTGCTTTGGCTATTCATCTTCATTTTTTCTTTGTTCAAAAAGTAAAATTCTCCCCGATGTAGCTGAGTCACAGTTAAACATCGTTTGGACTCGTGGCGAGGGGACATTGGGGCATTTTGAACCGTTGGGACAACTTCTGTGTTGTGGGATATTGGATATGTCTGACAAAACATTCTAGCGCCAAACTCAAAATATTTTGGGAAGAAAACCCTTTCTATTCCCCATGTGTCACTTCATTAATGACGTGGTGTCGTCTTTTCAACTATCGAAACACTTCCCGAAGTGCCACATGTCCACTTGAAATGATTTTTGGCGTCCTTGCACGTGCAATGATGGGAAACTCAAAAAGGCGAACTAAAGGATTTAAAACGTCTATTATTCAAAGCACTTAGCCATTTTTTCCTTTACTTTGTCTTTGTCTTCTTCAATTCTCAGAGAACTTTGAGAGAGAAAAAAAACTCAAACCTCCATTGTTATCAAGGTTTTCTCTAGTTTTTTTTCTCCCATTGTTTCTTTCACCGTCGTCTGTGGCCATACTACTCTATTTCCGTCCCTATCTCTTCTTCACTAATATTTTTCTTTCATCACCACCTGATATGGCTTCTTCAAGCTTTCCCAAGGCTACCAACACCAGTGTTGAGCCAATCTCCATCGCTATCGCCTCTGTAGGCGCCACCGCCTTGGATGTTTCTTGCCAAGAGCAACTATGTTTTTACCGTCGGTCTCCAATATTTGGCAAAGATGATGACTTCTCTGATGGATGCAAGACCTGTCATTTTTCAGCCAAGTATGACCCTTTGTTGCTGGGTAATGAAGATGAAGAATCATCCAAGTGGGGTTTTCTTCCTCCAGAGGGGACTCTGCGCTTCAGATTGGCTTGTGGAGACTTTCCTTGCTCCCAGATTGATTTCAAAGCACCTGGGGGATCTCCAGCTCATTTTGTCACCTGGCATGCACATATGCAGAGCTCCCATGCTGAAGCTCTTGCCAAAGTTGGTCTTCACCGAGCGAATTGGTTTGGGGAGTTCACTCTCTCTAAGCACAACGCTGCACTCCAAGTGTTGGTCTCTAGATGGAACATCACAACTCACACCTTCTTTACTGCCTGGGGGGAGTTCACCATTTCCTTGGAAGATGTTTTTTAGCTTCTTGGGTTTGAACCGATGGGTGAGTTTACTTATCTTAATGAGGCCTTGGATGCCGAAGAAATTATTGATCAAGCTGAGTTGGATCGAATTTGCTGTCGCAACACCGGGTCTTCCAACAAAGCTACATTTACTCCCTTAATTAGTTATTTCTTCAAAGCTCCTAATGCGAAGGATGTTACTTCTATCACCGGCAAGGGCAGAGGTATATCACTAGAATTACCAGCCTACATCCTTATTTTGCTCTCCCGTTTCTTCTTGACTGGGAAACCCAATGACCAGCCTAGGAGGGAACTCATAAACATCTCCATACGTTTGGCGAGATGTTTAAATCTTCCTCTAGCCGCCATTGCTCTGGGGTCCCTCTACACTTGGTTGGATCGAACCCATCTTGACATGGAATGGTCCCTTGGACGTTATAACCTGGAAAATTTTGCCAATACCATTATTTTAATAGGTTTCCTCTACACCCGTTTTCCTATTATTGCTGCCAAATCTATTCCTTATCCCCTTAGACAAGGCATTAAACCCCCTCGCCTCTTATGCTTTCACAAAAAACAAAGCCGAAAGGATATAATGGCCATTCTTGACCATTTAGACTCCCTAGTGATGAGGCCATATGGGGAATTAACTTTCACCCACGCTTGGAATTTTTTTCCATCTATAGCTAGACCGGTTACTTTCGTTCCGATTGTAGAAGATCCTTCGTAAGCCGTGGTGCTTCTGTTCACCCCTGGGTTCCTTCCTTCATTCACCGAGTGGGGATGTACTTCTGAACCTTACAACCCCGATCGGTGCAACAGGTAATTCAATTTTGATCAAGGGGATCCTCGGCCTGTATTTCAGTTAATGACTAAGAGGGCTACTTTTGCTGAAGCCTGAACTTTCTACCTTACTGCGGTTGTACTTGGCGTAACTTCGGCTATGGATGGTTGAGTTACCATCCCCAGTGCTACTAGGAAAGGGTATGTGTCCACTTCTTTTGCTACTAAATTCTGGCCGATGCCACTGACCAGGATTCATGAATTCATACAAAGTCCCCCCAATATCCCAAGTTCTTTCTTTCCCTGCCTTGGAATTAGGCCTCAAGGGCAACTCTATTCTTGGAGTTGAGTTCCTTCTGAGAAAGACTCCTAAAGATCCTCCTAACTAGATACCTCCTTATTACCCCATAATCCTTACTGCCATGCCCAAACCCAAGTACGTTGCAACCCCGAAATAGCCTGCCCCTACTGAAGGTGTTTCTGGTGAGGGTGTTCTAACCGATGCAACTTCTGGAGACGGACCTTCCAAGCCACCAGCTAAAAAAACTAGGAGACCCAAGAGTGGGACTTCTTCAAAGTCTAAGTCTCAATCTCATCCTCAAGCTCCCTTGGATGCATTCCCCATTCCCTCCATTCCTCCTCCTATGTCTGCCAAGGTGAGTGAGGAATGAAGAAAGAAAATTCAAGCTGAGGTGGAGTGAATAAATTCTGAGTTTTAATGACACACTCTCATCGTTCCTCCCACTGCTGCCTTCCCCACCATCTTAGTAGATCCATCTAAAGGGGGGTCGAAGTGAAGGAAACCCTCAAGGGTTCCTCCAAGTCTTGGTCCTGCTGGTGCGAGGAAAAAGACTCTGGGTACTATGTCCCAGAAGAAACGAGCTCCTGATGTGCATCTCACCCCAGCTGCTTCTGCTGTTGGAGCTATAGCATTGGATGATTATCCTAATGTTGAGCACCATCCCACGGAGAGGTCTTCACTAGCTACTTGCCCCACTTCCTCGCCAATGGTGATATCGTCCCATTCTCCCCCTGGATCAGAGGTATACACATGTTTTTTCTCATTTTTCTATAACAAAATGTATTTGTCTAACTCTTAGCAACTTAGCGCAGGAAGCTGAAGAAGAAAGACCTAGACCTCCTGTGAGTCCTTTCGTGGGGGGATGCTTCGGTAGTGGTTCCGTTGATGCAAATCCCCCCCCCCCGTTCTCCCATGACCGGGCTCTATATTCCCATCATTTGGTCTCCCAACGTACAGTGGAAGTTTCTAAGGAGGTTCTTGCCCCCGTTGAGCCTGTGGAAATTTCATCTCAGCCAGAGGAGACTCCCTTAGCTTTTTCTGGTTCACCCTCTTTGCCCATGGTTCCTCTAAACATTGTTCTAATTTTGCAAAGTTCTCCCGAGGTAACAAGTTCTAAACACTTTTAGATCCTTCCTTTCTATCCTTCTCACTTTGTTGAATCTTCTAAATATTTTGGTGTATTTCAGGTTCAAGCTACCTCGTCACTAGATTTTGTGTTGGATGATTTCCTTCTTCAGCCTCCACTATTAAGGCCCATCGCTGCATTGTCCCCTTTCGCCCATATCGCTGTGGTAAGTTAAATTTACAGTGTGCCCTTACTTTCCCTGTTGTTCTTTGTGCCTAACACTTAGCTTTGTGTCTGCATCTTTCTCCAGGTTTGATCCCACCATTATCCCTCGTGACTTCGCCCCTTTCTCAGGTTGCCTTTGGTTCATCTACTCGCTCTGGTCCTTTTTATGTTCCTACAAGGGCTGATGTATTTATGGGGGATCGAACGTCTCCTTCAAGCTCTCCCACAACTTTGGCCCTAGTTCCTTTTGTTGAATTAAGAGCTTCATCAAGTGTTAAGGTCCAACTGGTCGAGGTTCATCTTGCTGAGGGTTCTGCGAAGTCTCCTGAGGAGATAACCTTGCTCACCACGGCGCCCACCATTGCAGCTTCTTTCATATCTCCAGTTCTTGCTCCAACAGTTGCTGAGGTTTTTTTCTATTTTCTCTTTGTCCTTTATCTTGACAATGTGCAATCTCTTTGTTTAAAAGAATCTCATTTTCAAACGTTCAAACTCCACCAGTAACGGTGACTTAACAATGAAAACCACTTGTTAAGATTTTTCATGAACTCAACCTATAAAGGTGACTTAACAATGAAAACCACTTTTCAAGATTTTCGTAGAACTCCACTAGTAACGGTGACTTAACAATGAAAACCACTTGTTAAGATTTTTCCCAAAACTCCACCAATAACGTTGACTTAACAATGAAAACCACTTGTTAAGATTTTCCATAAAACTCCACCTATAACGGTGGCTTAACAATGAAAACCACTTGTCTAGATTTTCGTAAAACTCCACCAGTAACGGTGACTTAATAATGAAAACCACTTGTTATGATTTTTCCTAAAACCCCACCTATAACGGTGACTTAACAATGAAAACCACTTGTTAAGATTTTCCATAAAAATCCACCTATAACGGTGACTTAACAATGAAAACAACTTGCTAAGATTTTTCATCAAACTCCACCAGTAACGGTGACTTAACAATGAAAACCACTTGTTAAGATTTTTCGTCAAACTCCACATGTAACGGTGACTTAACAATGAAAACCACTTGTTAAGATTTATTGCTGAACTCATTATTTTACTTGCCTGCCCTCAGGTTGCTAGGGAGTCTCTTAATGCTAAAGAGAAATCATGACCAGCTCCTTCGCCTGTCGCCTCCCCTCGTCCAGAACCAGCTATATCTGAGGAATCAAGTCATGACGAACAAGGTTCCACGACAGATGCTCCGCATGATAGTGAATCCAGCTGTGAGCTACTTTTACCTGCCCTGGATCCTCATAAGTTTTTCCTCATGGTTCTTCGCCACCGGACTCAAATACCTGCCTGCCATCGTTTGGTGATTGAATGAGTTACTACTCACCATCCTAACACTTTTATCGTTGACTGTCTTCGTTCAAACATTCCAGTAATGAGCCATAGGCTTCAGGTCATAGCAGCTGTTATTGCTGAGCTTGTCAATACCCCCACTGCAAATGTCACTAGGCCCCTCCTTAATCAATTCTTGAGCTATTTGAAGGAGTTGGACAGATATGGCTTCCAATTCAACTGGCTGATCGGACACTTGAAAACTTTGAAGAGTCAGTAGTTGGAGAGTCAAAGGGAGCTACTGTAGAAGCACTTAGAGACTCAAAGGGTTGATCAGGCAAGACTGGCTGAGTTAATACCTCTACTGTAAGCTTACATTCAAGAGGTGGAGGATATCGAGGAAGCTCTTAGTCTGGCCAAGTTGAAATGAGAGAAATTACTTATCGAGCGGGCTCAAGTTCAAACGAGGATGGAGGGTTCTATCAGCACCCAACAGGCGTGTTTGGCAGCTTCTTCGGGATTGCCTGGGGACTTTTTCTCTGCCCCAGAATTATGGTTCCTCCTAGGCCAATGCCCCCCCCCCCCCCCACCACAACACTTGCAATTTTTTTTATTTTCTTCTCATGTAATTCTTGGCCAGTAGTTCCCAATTTTGTAATACACTCCCCAGTTTATGAATGAAAGAGAATTTTATCTTGTTTTCTTATCACCTATGTGTTATAATTACTTGCAAAGAAAAATAAAGTTTTACAATATTCCATCTCACTCTAGTTGCAACAAACAGTATAACTTCAAAAACATCTTGTATATTCACGAAAACTAGATACATCATCTTTCTAAGGTTACTTGCTCATACATGATAGACCTTCAACCATTAATTATTAATTTTAAATAGTTTATCTTCTTCCATCTTTGAAATTAAACAGTAACCTGAATCATGAGCCTCCTTCACAATGAAAGGTCCCTCCCAATTCACTGCAAACTTAGGTAAAGGGAACCCTCTGATGTGCTTCATCGCTGCTTTTAGAACGAGGTCTCCTTCAACGAACTTCCTTGGTCTTACCAAGTTATCATATGCCCTTGAGAGTTGTTTTGTGTACATTTGGAAGTGTTGCATCTCATTGTCCCGGTGTTCATCCAACGCCTCTAACAATACATTTCTACTTTGAGAGCATGCTGTTTTGTCGGTCATAACGAGTGGAAGGAACCTCCAACTCTACTGGCAGGATTGCTTCGGCTTCGTACACGAGGGAGAACAACGTGTATCCTGTGGGTTTTCTCTTGGTCGTTCGGTAGGCCCATAGTACTGCTAGGATCTTATCATCCCATGATCATGGGAAGCCTTCCATCATTTTGTCCAAAATATTGACCAAAGTCTTGTTTGTCGCTTCAACTTGTTCGTTTCCCTTAGGATATGCCATTGTTGAGGTATGATGGACAATGGAGTATTTATCAGTGAGCATTGTTACCTCTTTATTGACGAAGGGGGTTCCATTATTGGAGAGGATGACTTTCGGGATTCTGAAATAACAAATCATGTATTCTCTAATAAAGTTAGCCATCACAGCCGTCATTACTCTTCTGAGAAGTATCACTTTGACCCACTTTGTAAAACACTCCGTTGCCACCAATATCCAGATCTTTCCTCTTGATGAAGGGTGTATCGCTCCTACCAGATTGAACGCCCAAGTGTGGAATGGGTAGGGAGTGGCTAAAGAGTGTATATCCACCGAAGGGGCATGGATAATAGTCCCATACAGTTGGCACGCATTGCACTTTCGTACAAAATCAGTAGAGTCCTTTTCTATAGTTGGCCAAAAATACCCCAAGGTCATCAGTTGATTATATAACTTTGCCCCTCCAATATGGGTTGGATCTTGAGCTTGTTTCAACACTTCAGCTACCTCCCCTTTCTTGATGCATCTCAACTGCCTGTTGAAGTATCCTCTTCAATAGAGTTGTTCATCTTGGATATAGAAGCATTTGGCCCTCCGCTTGAGTACCATCGTATCTATTTTTCTATAGGAACCACTCCGTCTTTGATGAAGTCAATATAGGGTTGCCTCTAGTCTATTTGAGTCTTAATGAAGTGAAATTGAACTGCTTGAAAGAAGAGCTGGTACTTATCACACCTCCGTTGTAATTCAACTGTGTTTTATTTCATCCTTGGCCAAAAGTATCCTTCCCTTTAGATTTTCCTGTATAAGGGAATCTCTGTTGTTTCGCAGTGTCTCTCATGTATCTTCCTCAGTCTTTACTCTGCCTCTTCTGGGCCAACACACCTTGATAACCATCCTCCCGCATTCCTGAAGTATAAGTTTCAATGATTGATGAAGTACTGTGCTAGCTCTCTCAGTTCCATCTTGCTTTCCCCAGACTCTAACTATTTTTTTATCTCGCCTCTCCAATCTGAATCTCCCTCCATAGGTAGGATTGACTGTATCACCGATGGAGGGGGGGGTTGTTCACCACAGTAGTTGTATCGGCCTTCATAATCAGCTTCTGCGCAATGGTGGCATAGGCATCATCATGCCGGTTCATCATTCTAGTATGTCTTCTTATCTTGACTTGATGGAACCGATTAATAAGTCGTTGAATGATCGTTCTGTAGGGCGCTAAACTGAGGTGCTTCAACGCGTACTCCCTATTCACTTGTTGAACTACCAAGTTTGAATCTACCTTGATACATAGTGAACAGATGCCTCTTCTAAGGGCCTCTAGTAACCCAAGTACTAACGCCTTATACTCTGCTTCGTTATTGGAGCAAGGGAAATATAATTTATAAGAAAGGAAAAATTCTTCCTTTCCCTTAGAGAAAATAACCCCTGCCCCTCCTTTTTTTTTTACCGAAGAGCCATCGAATTGCATCGTCCATTCTTCAAGGTTAGCCTCCAGAAAGTTTTCCTGCAAGTCATCCCTCGGGATGTTCTCTCGGGGTGGTTCAAATACTCCAGATGGGAAAGTTGCCAACAAGTCTGCATACGATTGGCTTTTGATTGCACGAGGGTCCATGCACTTTAAGTCATATCCTGAGAGGATGAGGAACCACCTATTTGCTCTTCCAAACAAAAGAGTCCTCACCAACAAAAACTTAATTGAATCACATCTTGTCACAATATGGATCGTGAAAGATATCATATAATGTCTAAGTTTTTGTGCTACGAAAACTAAGGCTAAACAGTGCCTTTTTACACCACTGTACCTTGCCTCTGGTCCATGTATGATCCTGCTCAAGTAGTAGACTGGACTTTCTTGCCCATCGACCTCCTGTGCCAAGAGTGCTCCGATGGACCTGGTGGTAGACGTAAGGTAGAGTTGCAATGGTGTTCCAGGTTTTGGAGGGATCATTGTCTATGGAGAGGTCAGTAGCTTCTTCAACCTATTCAAAGATTCCTGATGTGCTTCCTCCCACTTGAACTTCGTGCCCTTTCGCAGTAGCTCCATCAATGGGTGAGTTATCTCGGCCAACCTCGGCACAAATCTCCTAAGGTAGGCTACTTTACCGAGAAAACTTTTGAGATCTTTTGTCATTTTTATGCACGACATTTCCAGGATAGCTCGCTGCTTGTCCTGGTCCATCTGTACTCCCTGCCGATTTACCACGAACCCTAAGAACTTCCCACTTGTGACCCCGAAGGCACACTATATTAGGTTCATCTTCAACTTGTATTTTCTGCAGCAAACGAACACCCTCCTTAGGTCATCCAGATGGGACTCTTCCTTCTTTAATTTGATGACGAAATCATCCACATAGAACTCTAGGAATTTTTGGAAGAAGTCATGAAAAATGGACATTATCGTCCTTTGATATGTCACCCTAACATTCTTTAATCCAAATGGCATTACCTTGTATATGAAGTTGCCCAATGGGGTCCGGAATGCCGTTTTCTCTGGGTCAACCCGATCTATCTTAATCTGGTTGTACCCCACATACCCATCCATGAAGCTGTACATTTTGTGATCGGTCGTTGCATTAATGAGGCTATCAATGGAAGGTAGAGGGAACTCATATTTTGATCAAGCTCTGTTTAGGTCCCTGAAGTCTACACATATCCTTATTTGGTTCTTATCCTTCTTTCCTACTAGAACGATGCTTGAAAGCCACAGTGGACGTTGGATCGGCTCAGTAAACCCTGCTGCCAGAAACCGTTGGACCTCCTCTTTGATCTTTAAATCCAGCTCTGGATTATATGATCTTGTGGATTACTTCACCGGTATGGCTGGCGGTATAATGTTTAGTTTATGGCAACTAACCTCTTCGTCTAACCCTTCCATCTTTGTTTACTTCAACGCAAAGGCATCCCTGAATTCCCGAATCAACTCAATCAAGGCTTCTCTATTTGCTGCACTCAAATCCTTCGAAATGAAGATAGACCTTACATCTTCTCCATCTTCGGTCAGGTTCAACTTCTCCAATTCTTGCACCTGGGGTTTCGAGCGAACCGCCATATAGTCTGGTTCTTCGGCTATGTCCTCCACAAACTCATGTATATTTCAGTTATCAATAACCATGCACTTTCCTTGCCGGTCCACCAAGAAGCACTCATCTAGCAGTCCAGCCTCTAAATCGGCTTCTTCGACTGCCTGCTCACATCCTTATAAAAGGTAGATCACTCTTAGTAATATTCTTCTTCCACTGTCTTCTCTTCATTGTGACTTCCTTTCTTTTCCTCTTTCTCTAAGCATCATCTAACCTATTCCCTGAAAATCTGCTCAGCACACTCTGTCATTGGGTCTCGTGATCAGTCGAATGAATTCTTGATCTCATCCTGTCTATAAGTTGCTTCGATAGATTTTGCTTCTTGGGATTACCTAAGTGAACTTTTTTCGTTACTACCTTTCCCTTTGTTCCTTCATTGCCTTGGCCATTCACATGACCCATCATTTACCTGATAGAGGGAACTCTTGCTCCTTCCATCTTTCTTGCCAGCACCTTGACATTTTCCTCCAACTCTATGTAAAAGGCTGCGTCTACTAAATAAGCTTCTTCGGTGGCAAAGGATTCTTAGTGGCCCGTATGATGACCTCAATCCCTTTAACAAATGCCTTTGTGCATTGGTGATACGTCAAAGGGACCAGACCCTAGTTGTGCATCCATACTCGCCCTATCAGTAAGTGGTAGGAAGTGGTGCTTTCAATCACATGAAACTTGATGTGTGATGTAAGGTTTACCATTACGATCCCCACATTCACGTACCTGATGGATTTAGATGATTGGTATCATAACCATAAATCATCAAAGGCATCGGTATTAGTCTTTCCTCCAGAATTTTGGCAATCCTGAAGGAACTAATAGGCATGATGTTTATCGATGCACCTCCATACATTAATGCCCTCGCGAAGCTTACCCCGTTGATACTTGTTGTCACGTACAGGGGTCTATTGTGTGGAAATCTCACGGCCCTGTCAGCATCACTAAAAGTTACTTCGGACTGGAACTTTCTCACCAGTATGGCCATGTGCCCCTTCTATCTTAATGAGGGTATTGCGTTCTTCTTCGCGATGTCCAAAATTTCATGCGTTATCTCCAAACGACACTCCTTTAGTATCCCTACTTGGTCATAGAACCACGAGGACTTAGGTGACCGCGAAGAATCTTGGTATTCTAGGCTTGGGTCCACCTCTTCCCCTTCTAGGTTATATACCTCCTCCACGTCCTTTGCACTTTCCTCATCGTAGGCTATGACCACATTGGCCATGACAATTGTGCAATCTTCTAAGGCATCTTCAAAGTCCTCCCATTGGAACTCTAATTCCCTCGTCTCTCGTTCTGTCTCCTCATCATAGGTGATTACTAGGTTCGCCCCATGTGATGTTAGGGGGTTAACGTTCACGTTGTTCTATTGAGGGATCTGCAAAGTCCCAGTCTTCATGTTCTTACTGATAATTTTTCTCAACGTGAAACAAGTCTCCGTTGGATGGCCCACATTTCGATGGATCTGACAGTATTTAGGATCCGCTCTTGTTGATGCATCTGGCTCCACGGCGATGATGCCCTTAGGTTCATACACTATTTTGCCTTGAGCCATGGCGTTGTAACAGCTAAGAGCCTCTTCGACTGTCCAAGGTAGCGGTGGTGGGTCTTCCCTAACTCTCCTAAACTTTCTCTTGGTATCCTTCTTTGGTTGTTTTCCTCCTTCACCTCCATCGACGTACCCCACCCGTGGGGACTGGCCGTGTACTGGAACCGATGTCCTCGATTGTCTGAACACCAGTGGTACCAGTGGTACCGCAACTGAGTTTAACAGAACCATAAATGATATGTTTCTTGTTACTTTCAAAAATACTGCGAAAGTCCCTTCGTGAGTTTCATTAATCAGGTGACAGATATACTCTGGGAGCAAACCCTTAGCACAGAGTTGTAATAGTTTAGACTCTTTGGCTTCTTCCCTTAGGTCGAGGGACCTATCCCTAAATATTTGAACATAATCCACCACATCTTCTCCTGGACGTTGCTTCTCCCTACCCAATTGCGTTAGTGTAAACTCATCTTCTGCCAAAAAGAACTTCTGGACAAATAAAACGTGAAACAATATTTGGCGCCAAGTGAGAGTACCATGTGTAAGCTTTATAAATTAATGATTTTAAGAACTCCCCCTCAACCTGAGTTTCTTGTTATTGCGGTGAGGTCCCATATGTTCGATGAAACGTTTGATGTGCTCCTTCGGGTTCCCCCTTTTCCAATGTATTTCTCTAAGATGAGAGGAATATAGTCCTTCGGGTAAGGCTCATCCTTGTATTCTTGGGGATAGGGCATGCGAAAATCATCATACACTGAAGCTACCTTGCTGGCCGACTGCGAGGAAGCTTCTATCAGCTTTAATATCTCTTTTTGAATCTATTTCCTCATTTCTTCTAACGTGGACGCCGACGTCTTATCAGTCGTGGAGGGAGTGGTAAGAGTGACCACTGATGGCATGTTGGTTGTGCTTGGAGTGGCAACCGCAAGTGGAACTCCCGTTACACCTGTCGTTAAGGCTGGAGTGGGTGTTGTGCCTGTGGGCCCAGTCCCCATGGGAACAGCTGGAGTAGGGTTCGTCGGAACTACTGGGACCACCCCAGGTGTCATAAAAGCACTGGTATGTATTCCCCCTACTAGGATCGTGGCAGCCCCAGTTGTATGTAAAAACTCAAAAAACTTACCCATGAGGAGGATCATTTGCGCTTGTCCTAGGACAGCACTAATAGAGGCTTGGGTGACCGTTGGGACTCCAGTCATCGCTGGATCTTGGGAAACCTCTACTTGAGGAGGAACCCTACTTCTGGGAGCTTCTAGCTCCCTTACCGCTTGTTCCTCATTGCATTCGATATCATCAAAGTTGAGTCTATGATTAACATTATCCTACGCCATACTCTTTTGCTAGAAGAATAACTCCCCAGCGGAGTCACCAAATGTAAGAAGGTAGTTTATAATAGACGGAGGTGTAACTCCTTTTGAGTATAGTAATGACAAATTAATCGGGAACACTCCTGATTAATTACAGGACGCACAATCACAACACAGTGAAGTTAAACTTAGTTTAAACTCACAAATCTGTCGTCTATAACTCAGAAGATAATAATGAACTCAGAAGTAACTCATTTAGAGGGAGAGAGAGGTAAGCACCCTAGATACACCTTGGCAGGAAGCCAAACACACCTACCCTCAAAGGTCTCTTGTGAGATATTAAAAGCTTCATAATAAATGACAATGGTGGGTGAGTAAAAAATCTGGTTTGTAATAACTTCTCTCTGATATCTTTTCTTTCTAATACTCTGTAGAAAAAATTCTGAAAACATCATCTCCCTCAGAAGTGGTTAAGGCCCATAAATATCCCCCCACACCACTCCTGAGGTGCCTCGGTCTTTTACAGCTGTGAAATACATCCCTCATACTTTATGTCACAAACATTAAATTCCTGATGGACTAGTCATCTCTACATCATAAACATTAAATGCCACGATATGCCTTTTGCCTAACCATTGTGCATCAAGAGGCTGTCATCACAGAGGTGGCTCACCAACTATCTGACAGCCCCAAATACCATGGTGGTTTACTAAAGTGCAGTTTTGACATTGCTTAACTGGATAGTGGCATCACCTAAGGTAGATGTGACATTAAGTAGAGGGATGTTTGGTTCACAACTCAACGCACGATGAAACTCAAGGCTGCTCCACCCAAGGTTCCAAAGTTAAGGTATTTTGGTGTTTTACCAGGTGTATCTAAGATGGTCAGGACAAGCCCCAACACTGCCTCGCTTCTCAATCCTCTAAACCAAGTCCCTCTGAAGTTCCCACGACGAGGTCATTCGATAGAGCATGAAAGCTCTCCCAGTCCCTTCCAGGCCTGGTCTCTCGCGAGTACCGTTTGACCTGGCACTAAATAACATTATAATCGTTACAGCTCATAGTCCATATAAACAAAAGATACGATGAGACTAAGTAAAACAAAAAAACTAAAGGATGAGCTCTCTCGGCGAGTTTCTTCGCTGGAAGATCTCTCTGGGCTGCCACGCTGAACTTCCTCGCTTGAGCTGCATCGCTTGAGCTGCATCATTTGAGCTACCTCACTGAGCTGCATCGCTGCCTTACTGAGCTGCATCACGTGAGCTGCCTCGTTGAGCTACATCGCTGCCTTAATCCCCTGAGTCTGTTGTATTAGCTGGGGGGATTATCTCTAATCTCGAGAATTATCTTCAACCCCCCCCCCCCCCACAATGTCAATGTAACTCATAAATAAGTAAATAAGCCCACTTTCAGCTTAGAAAAGGATGTTACCATGTTTTTTTTACTACAATACACTATTTTATCAAAGAACCATGCCTTACAATTTTTCTCATTTACCTTAGTCAAATTTTAGTTTAATTTCTTTTTTGTTTAAAAGTTGAAGCGATCGATATTTTAACTTATTATTTGGTTCAAAAATTCAATGATATAATTGAAATAATTTCAAATATAGACTCATCAAAACCTATGGATCAACTAAATAAATGTGTGCGTGGTTATAGAGTTGAGAATAAATAGAACAAAATTCATTAATAAATTATGGAAAAGAGATAAGACATTCTCTTGAGTATTCTATTTTTCATTGAATCCAAATTTTCAGCGCAAATATTTTAGCATGGGTTTTTTATTTGTATTTATTTGCACTTTGGCATATTTGGTGTATCCCGTTACAAACTGTCACGCACCAACACCGTCGAGCCGAACTCCAAGATCGCAAGGTTCAAAACTCCTCAACATCTATTGAACGTATAAAATTTTTAGGAGTTCTCAACTTTTCATATTTATATTGGGGATGTGTTTTTTAGAAAAAATGAGGCTAGATTTTTAAGATTAAAAAATAAATTTTTTAGCCTCGTTAAAACAAGTTTGAATCTCGTTCGAATGAAATAGCCATTTCGTTAGAAGGTCGTTAAATATTTGCTTTGAACGAACATCTAATGAAGTTGGACTGCTTTACAATGAATTCTCGTTAGAAGCTCATTAGATGTACATTTCGAATGAACTACGGTTCTCATTTAAACGAACTGGGTTTTTCGTTCGAACGACCCTTATTTTTGTTCGAATGACTTGCCACCTCGAATTTTGTGTCAGACCTATAAAAACCTATTTTGAACCTTTTTTTAAGAGACTTTGGAAAAATGATTTCTGCATATCTTTGCCAAAGTTTTTGATATTTTAAGTCTCCAGACATTTTTTGATTCAGAAAATTATCATCCCTATATGAATTTGAATCTTTTTTAAACCCTAGAAGTTTCATACATTATATACACTTTGTGGATATCATTCTCTACGGCTGAACTTGTGACCTAAGGGATCACTGCTAAAGGAAGAAGAAAGGCTGATCGCTGGATACTGAGGGTGGATCGCCGCTTGTGGATGACTCTGGACTTAGCCATTTTCTTTAGAAATTTTGAAGACTATGGGTTATAATTAGTTGTTCTAAGTTATTTGTAAGTCGATTGTCTTGTAAAATTTGGTCGTATACATAATATATTTAATTAAGCATTAAAATTTGGTTAAAAATGAATTATATGTTTGGGTCATTTAATTAAATAAATTGATCCATATGTTCCTGCACACTCTCAAATTGGTTTCAAAGCGGGTAACACTAAAATGTGCTCATGATTTTCAAAAAAAAATTTTGCTGATACCAATTCTCTCAAATTGGTATTCGATCCAGTTGCACAAAAATAGTGCGTGACCTTTTTCCTCAAAACAAAAATATATCAATTTTTTTTTAAAGATGTTGATCTTTAAAAAGATGGAATTTAATGGATAATTTGTATAATCGAATGCCCATTTTTTATGGTTCCAATTATGCTTACAGGAAAACAAGAATAAGGTTAGCTTTAAAAGCCATTGATGAATGTGTTTGGTTAGCTTGTGAAAGAGGGTGGACTCCACCCACAGTGACTGAAGATAATAATGTTGGCCCTAAACCTGTCTCTTTATGAACAGAAAACTTTAAGTGGAGTAATTTTAACTCACATAATTTAAGTGCTATGTCTGGAGCCATCACCCCTAGCACATTTCTCCGCATTGTGACATGAAACACATCTAAAGGAGTTTGGGATACCCTCCAGCTCGCTAACGATGGAACCAACGCAGTAAAGGCATCCAAGCTACAAAATTTGACACCATTACCATGCTAGAGCCCAATACTTTTGACGAATTTTATATGCATTTATCAAGAATAGTTAATTCTAGTATTAATTTGTGTTAGAAAATTCATGAGATGAGAGTTGTTAAGAAAATTTTGAGGTTTCTCCCTGCCTGCTTTATTTCTAAGGCTATTGTGTTAAATTCGTTAGGGATCCTAGACACTCTTAGGTTAGGAGAACTTGTAGGAGATCTTCAAACATATGAAATTTATATGTTCCTTAAAACTATTAAACGTAAGGAAGTAGGGATTTCTTTAAAGACTCAAACTAAGAAAAAAAAAGAAAGAGAAAGTTCGTAAGTCTGAATTTGAAGTTGATTTTGATTTTGATGACTTGGCCCTGTTTCTTAAAATTTCAAAAATGTTCTCAAATTTTCCAAAGAAAAGACTTTTAAGAAAAATAAGAATGAAGGTACGAGCGATGGAGAGCAACAAGAAGAGATAAGGTGCTATGAGTGTGAAGGTAAAGTACATAAGGAACATGAGTGTCCCACCAGGCTTAAGAGAAAGAGAAAGAAAGTTAAGTGATAGTAACCTCGAGTCGGTTGATTCAGGAGGGGAATCAGCACATGAACCGTGCATTGCGTTCATGGATAGTCATGTTAGCACTTCTAGTTTATCCCACGCCGATGAGGATATATCTAAACATGAAAGCCTCGATGATGTTTTAAGTCATTCTGGATAGAGTGAGAATGATATTGTGAATAAGGAGAAGGTAATATCCAAAAGAAGTTTAGTGATCTTTACATCGAGACCTTGAAAACAAACAAGTTTAATAAAAATTTGTCTCTTAGGGTGTTATATTTGGAGAAGGAGGTGAAAATTTTGATAGAGTGTGAGGCATTGCTGAGTCAAATTGAGAAGGTGAAGATTTCTTTGTGTGAGCAGTTGATTATTTTAGGTAGGAAAAGACTGATTTGACCAACACCGTGGCTAGTCTTATGCGAGATCTTCAATATTCAATCTTTATTGGAGACTCATGAAAAATTTGAAGCCTGTGTATCCCATCTCAAGATGGATCTTGAACGTGTTCGAGAAGCCAAAGTCACTTTGTAGGACACATCTAAGAAGGTTAAAAGGATGCTCCTAGATCCCACGTTAGGTAATGTTAAGAGGCTGGGAATAGGTTATGACGGTGCATCCACTATCCATGCCACACCCGAGTCGGTTCTTGAGTTTGTGTTGGATCCTTATTGCCTTAAACCTAACCCACATAGGCGACCTATTCCACCTAGGAGAGCTTGTCCTAGACGTTTTGAGAAAGGTGGACCCAAGACCATTTATGTTTGTTCCCATTGCAAACAAAAAGGTCACCTTGGAGAGTTCTATTTTAAGCTAAGGAGAGTTTCTTATATACGTTTTCCCCTATATGCTTCCACATGAGTTCCTACACATGTCCCCACACGCACTCCCACACATGTTACTCTGCATGCTCCCGCACATAACATTAGATATTTTGAGAGTTTTCGAGATCAAGTAGAGTTTTTAGTCAAAACCTTGAAATATTTAATGGAGGAATTTCATAGGGTGTCATCTCCTTTGGAGAAATCCTTTAGGCCTAAGGATTGAGGTTGAGACTTATTTCAAGAATAGGGTTATTTTCATGATCATATCTGACATCCCTACTGTTAGATTGTACTTTCATTGTATTTATCATTTTCTTTTTTATATTTGTAGAAAAATCCAACAAGAGTTTTGTTTTTCTAAAAAAAATTTGAAAAATGCAAAAAGATTTTCAGTATCACAAAAAGGCAAAAAAAATTATTTGAATAAAAATTTGAAAAAGACAGAAAGAGTTTTGTATTTTTTTACACCTTATATGGTTGAACATTTAAGATGTTCGAATCACCCATTCATTCCATATCCACGTGACTATTTTATAGTGTTTTGAGACATGACATCATTTCATTTATGATCTTAATAATGTGTAGAGTCGTTACGTTGTGATGTGAAGATTACTTGCTACATGTTTGACGCATTGTATCCTTTAATGCATACAAGCACGACCTTGTTTGAATATTGCACTTACCTGTCACTTATCGATCAAGTGTTTTCATCTCAATTTCTCTTTAAAACGTACAAAATGTAAAAATAAGATAAAAGGTTGTGTATGTAAGAACCATTGCCCGAATTTTAATCATTTTCCCATTTTTTTTATATATTAAGCAATGGAAAAGGGGTACGAAAGATAAAAGTCTTTGCATTAAAATCCACGATTTGCAATGAAAAGAGCCTAAAAAGATTAGGCACATAAAAACAAAACTCCCAGGCCAAGTTGTTAATCATTGATGCTTCGCTACACATGAGCATTAATTTCTTCAAAAATAATTGAGAGTATTCTTCGTTATGTGAGATTTTGAGGGAGTTAAGTTGAAGATCAACGACTTTTCACAAACTGCAAAAATATTGAAAAACATTATACAATTTTGGGCATCATTGGTTTGAAAATCACTTACGTTCTTAATTTGTTGATTGGGTTAAGTCAATTTCATACGAGTATTTTTACACCTAAGGTAGACTTTAAGATCTTTCGTTAGTGTTATCTCAATCCTTTGTGCACATATGTTATGATTGTCTATGTTTATTAACCTATGGAATATGTTCACATACTTATAGTCCGCATTCATGATAAGTGTATTTTTGTGTTAATTCACAGTGTGTTATATTTATAAAATCTTATATTGGAGAAATTTTGAAAAGTTTCAAAAATAGTTGGTGAAGCCTTTGAGATTATCATTACATGTGCATTATTTCTAGATATTTGTGATGATATCTTACTTCTTATATGTGATGCTTTATACTTCATGTTTAGATTCCACTCATTTGTCTATTTCGAATAAAAAGGGAGAGAACAAATTAAGGGGGAGATTTGTTGATGAATTTGATTTATGGGGGAGAACGCATTACAGGTTTTATTTTCTATTTCAAACTCTATGCATCACGGGTATTTTCTTTGCTTCATGTGTGGAGGTATCTAAGAGGAAGAACATATTACACCGGGTGAAGAAAAAGTTGCCCAAAGAAAGAAAAAGATGAGATTGAAGACAAAGTTTCACTACATCGTTCCATTTCTAGGGTTTCGGAGGGTATTAGATTTTTTCTCATAGAGGGGTAATTATTGTAATTTGGGTTTCAGTTAGTTTTGTACCGGAATAGCCAAAGGTGGAAATTTATAAGCACAAATATTTTATCTTAGGCTTTTTAATTGTGTTTACTTGCACTTGACACGTAGAATCGAACTCCAACATCTCCAACTTCAAGACTCCTCTACATCTCATGAAGATATAAAACTTGAAGCAGTTATTAATTTTTCATATATATATATTGGGGATGTGTTTTTTAGAAAAAAACAAGGTTGTATTTTTAAGATTTAAAAATAATTTTTTTCTCCTTGTTCCGACGAGTTTTAATCTTATTCGAATGAAATAGCCATTTCGTTATAAGGTCGTTAGATATTTTCTTAGAATGGACATCTAAGGAGGTTGGACTGCTTTACAGTGAATTATTGTTAAATGTACATTCTAAACAAACTTTCGATATCGCTTAAACGAACTTATGTTCTTGTTCGAACGAACTGTCTTTCTCGTTCGAATGACCCTTATTTTCATTTGAATGATCCGACACCTCAAATTTTGTGTTTGACCTATAAAAACCTATTCTAAACCTCTTTCTAAAGAAACTTTGGAGAAAATGATTTATGCATATCTTTGCCAGAGTTTTTGATACTTTAGGTCTCCAAACACTTTTTGATTCATAACAATATCTTCCCTATATAAATTGTAAATTATTTTGAAACCCTAGAAGTTTTATACCTCTCCAAACACTTTTTGATTCATAACAATATCTTCACTATATGAATTGTGAATTATTTTGAAACCCTAGAAGTTTTATACCTCATATACACTTTTTGCAAATCATTCTCTATGCCTGAACATGTGACCCGGGGGATCACTACTAAAAGAAATGGAAAGGCTGATCGGTGGATACTGAGGGTGGATAACCTCCTATGGACGACTTTGTACTGAGCCGTTTTCTTTAGAAGTTTTGAAGACTGTGAATCATACTTATTTGTTCTAAGTGATTTGTAAGTCGACTATCTTCTAAAACGTTCTAACGTGTTGGATATATGTTTTGCCCTGAAAAGGGATTTTTCCTCATATTTGTGTGATTGCTGCATAAAAATTTTATATGATTGGAATTTTGATCGTATACACAATATATTTAATTAAAGATTAAAATTTGGTTAAAAATAGAATTGTGTGTTTTGGGAATTTAATTAAATAAATTGATCCATTAGTTCATGCACACTTTCAATCTTCCGGGTAAGCGTAAATATATTTCAATTAAATTAAGAAAAAATGAGGATATGTCACATTTAACTATAATATCCGCCTAAAATATATTTACAATGAATCTCCATAAAATATTAATAAACACGTGAAAATAAATATTCTATATTAAAAAATGTTATGTGAAAAAACATCGAAGCCTCTGTGTTATGCAATATTTTCTCTCTTTCTATATATGAACTAATGTTTTATGTGTACTTCACACGCAACATTTGTGTTCGACATACTACATGACATAAAGGTTGTAGAGAACCTCAATATATTAAGGCCATTCACAATTAGCGAGTGGGTATATACCATAGGTTTAGAAGGTTAACAGGTGAAATAGGTGTTGGGTCACAGTGGGGAGCGGTATAAATGCAGTAAACGTATAACAGTCCCATGTTTGGACTCTAAAATGTGGAGCAATCCCATGTCTGAGGTTCAAACAAAATATCTCTAGGTTCAGACATGGATGTATTCCACATTTAGACAATCTCAGAAGGGAAACTATTTCACGTCAAGTTTAGGCATGGAAACTCTAAATGTATAAAAGTTACCTGTCTGAACTCTTGTTCCCTCCCATAGGGTATATTTACCAAAAATTTAAGGGACAGTTAAATGATCCCCTCCTTCGTTTTCCGATTGTTCCACCTATTATGACTCACTTTAAAGGATCCACAATGGGTTTATGGCACCCATTGTTGATGGCTTAGCCAATTGATTAATATATATATATATATATATGTGTGTGTGTGTGTGTGTGTGTGTGTGTGTGTGTGTGTGTGTGTCTATATATCCATTTACATATATACTACTACTAAAAATGTGAATGTTGCTTTAAGTGATCATTTTGACCATCTTACCCTCTCATTTCCTTTAATTCTTAAAATTGTCAACCCATTAATTACTCAAACTCTCTCCTTGCCTCTCTTACTACCAAAATATTTTTAACTCTCTATCTACTTCTCTCTTACCCCCCTTAATTATCTTAATTCTCACAATTGTTAACTCATTAATTACTACAACTCTCTCTAGACTTCTCTCTCTATACTATTACTTTTAACGTCAATACCTTTAAATACAAAAATTAAATTAAAAAAGTAAAGAATTTGACATTAAAATACATCAAAGTGAATATAAAAAACAAGAAAAAGAAAAATGACCTATTTTATTTATTTATTTATTTATAAACCATCATCAGTCTAACTTTACTTTTTAACAACTGGCCATGCTACTCTAAAAAAAATTCAATCCATAAAAGTACAAAATGAAATATAAAAAATAGGGGGAAATTTAAAATTAATCCTGGAGTTTGGGATGATATTCAATTTTAGATCCAATGTTTCAAAAGTTGCAATGTTAACCCTATATTTTAAAAATTAAAGCAATTAAACCCACGACCACATTTCCATTGAAAAACTTAAAGGAAATATTGATGTGGCATCCTATGTGGTATGTTTGTTAAGTTATCCAGTAAGATGGTGTCTTCTAAATCACTAAACATACACTTAATTTTCTCTAATCTCACACCTTATTTTA
This sequence comes from Sambucus nigra, assembly GCA_949130495.1. Lineage (NCBI taxonomy): Eukaryota > Viridiplantae > Streptophyta > Magnoliopsida > Dipsacales > Adoxaceae > Sambucus > Sambucus nigra. The sequence continues at coordinate 365,407,482 of OX422220.1, read as the reverse complement.
AATAATTATAGGAAACAAATTAGCTCAAGTACCATCATGTACGGTCCTCTTTTGACATTCTAGAGAAATATCATCATGCAGGTAGGGCACCACATGTCCATGCTCAACACCAATAAAGACACGACACGTTTGCAAATATCTAAGAATATTTTTTCTGATATTGTTCATAGCAAATGCTTTTTTATATTTTCGTCTAGTTTAGCATATCCCGTTATAAATCGTCACGCATCGTCAAGACGAACCGAACTCGAGCATCTCAAAGTTTGAAGACTTTCTTACATCCCATAAAGGTATAAATCAATTTAAAGTTTAAATTAATTCATAGAATTTATTTTTGGGATGTTTATTTTTATTAAAAAGGAACAGGCTCTTTGTTTTGAAAATGAAAATATTTTTTTTTTAATTTTAAACCTCGTTTAAACGAGATGGAAATCTCGTTCAAACGCGAATGCGTTTTCATTACAAGGATCACTCGAAGTTTTATCTAACGAGCATCAATCGAGGGTGTACAATTTTGACTCTTCAGAAGGTCGTTTGAAGCCTGTTCAAATGAGATGGCTTATTCGTTCAAATGACATTTTATTTCGTTCAAACGAGTTGCCTTTTTCATTTGAACGAGCCTTGAATTTGTTTCAAACAAGTCGTCGCCTAAAAAATTGTGAACGCCCTGTTTCTTGTTCAGATTTTTTAAGACTTTTGCCATATCATTTTCTGAATATCTTTTACAAAAGTTCTTCATTGTTTAGTGTTCTAAATGAATTTTAATTCATATCATACATCCTGAAAATTATTCTTATGAATTCGTTTAAACCCTAAAAAGTTTTAGTATCTTGCATACACATTTGTGGAAAGGCATCTCCATGGCTGATTGTGAAACCTCAGGGGTTTACTGCTAAAGAAGGTGGACTGCAGTTCTTCTGATTCTTGCGAGGATCATTGTTGAAGGAAGGATGTGGTCTTGTGATTCTTGAGAGGATCATAGTAGATTCATTTATAAAATTTTAAGTTGCGATTTGTAAATTTTATAAAGTGAAAAAAATGTTATACCTGAAAGGGGGTTTTCCTTAAACTTTTCCTTTGTTGAATGCTTGGTTTGATTTACATTTTGAATCACATAATTGCATGTTCTAGGACTAAAGGAATTAAAATTGGTGTGGGTTGTCATCTAAATTTAATAAGTTAATGCCATTAGGTAATTGTACATTCTCAACATATAGTAATATTTTCAGTAGAGTAGTGCTATGAGTTCCAAATAACTCCCCCAAAACTCCCCCAAAAAGCAATTAATATGGTGCCCTGGCGGGACTCCATAACACAAGGCAATACTTAATAGGCACGTGAGAGAGTAAGTGGAATCCACATCAGATTTGGAGAGATTTTGGAGAGATTTTTGTACTCATATCATTATTCTTTTCATTATAGTGGGGGACATGTTGGACACATATTGCATCCATGACGTGTATTTATTGGTGTTATACATGGAAAAGTTGTTCCCTAAGTGCACCGACTCTACCGAAATCTTAAATCACATCCACCTCCATCATAACAAATCTATATCATCGCCGCCATTGCCGCTACTAGCTCCACATCCACTACCATCGTCTTCATTTTCTGCCCCACTTGTCGCCTATATCTCTCTTCTCTTACAAATCTTCATTTACTTATTTATGACATTTGAGATGTTTTAGAAAAAGAATATGAGAAGTCTAGGGTTGTTATTTCATAAAAATGCCTAAAAATTATAGGCATATCAGAAATTGACGGTGCAAATAATAGTTAATAGAGAACAAAGAAACCACTATATTACATTTAGTCATATCTTTTAAGTTTAAAATAAATATTGTATCCAGTTAGTTATAATACGAGGGTACCTTATCTTAACTGAAGATTTTCACACACCTTAGGAGTAGGAACACATAGGCATGCAATCAATATATATATATGTATTCTTAATTTGTAGACTTCAAAATCCAATTTCTCTATTATGAAAATTTTACATGATATCAGAGCATAAGAATATCCTCAACTCATCATACTAATTTATTTTCTTTCTCGTAGATATGTCATTTTCCAGTGCATCGATTCCTTCAACTATTTTAGATGTTACTCCCACAAAGGTCATTAAAAATCTTTATTATCTTCATTCCTCCACCAATACCAGAGTTGTTTGAGTCACTCCTCTTCTCACCGATGACAATTATCCAACCTAACATCGTGCCATAACAATGGCAATTTCCTACAAAAAATAATCAGGCTTTATTGGACCAATTCCATAAATATCCCCTTTTTCCCCCTTTTTTTGTTTGGCTACGTGTTAACAACATGGTGTTGGTATGGCTTATCAACCAAATCCATCGTGATCTTTACTCTACGCACAATTTTCTTCCACAATTTGAGAAGATCTACGCGGTAATTTTATCCACATCAAATTGACCATGAATTTTTCATCTTGAATGAGAAATTTCCACTCTCACATAAAGAAATTATTATGTTGTTGAGTACTATACCATACTCAAAATATTGTTGGATGAACTTACAACATATGACCCTCCTATAACTTGTAAATGCGGTGCTTCTGAACCCTTTCTTAAGCACTATCAAAATATACAACTCATACATTGTCTTATGGGTTTGAATGACACCTATGCTTCTGTTCAAACCCAATTTTTTATTGATGGACACCTTGGTCGTGCATACTCTCATGTAAAACAAGATGACTCACAACGAATTTTTCTCCCACTTCCATTTATAAATGACGAAGCTCCCATGCTTGATGATATCCCAAGTAGTATTGATGTTCCAGCTGCTACATATATTCACACTAATGCGGCCTTAACAAATGCTTATATCAGGAGCATGAACTGCACTACGGGGCGTAAATACCGCTGTTCACACTGCGACACCGTTGGCCACACCAAAGATGTATGTTGCAAGATCCATGGATATCCTCCTCACTGGATATCAAAAGATTATTATTTCCACTATAACATCATTGGACACACCCATAACATAGGCTACAAAGACAACGGTTACCCTCCGAACTACAAAATCAAAGGCAAAAATACGAAAACTGGCTCCAACCCAAGTTCTGTGGTTGGACCCTCGCCAATTTCCTCCACCAACTAGTTGACATCCACTCAGCTTTGGAAACTCCTGTACCTCCCCAATGCAAAAAATATGCAACCACAAGCTCATTTTGTCGGCAACACTTCATCTTTTTCATCCACTATCAAACCAAAATCATGGATAATCGATTGGGGCCACTGATAACATCACCTACATTTCCACAAATATCCATAACATTGACAATCTTTCACATTACTATTCCAGATAGAATCATTATTCCCATTTCCTCCACAGGTTCCACTTCACTCACTTCCAACATTCACTTGGATAATGTTCTTTATGCGCACCTACATTCAAATAAAATCATTTATCTGTAAAAAAACTCACCACCTATTTATATTGCTCAGTAACATTTTATCCCACACATTGTGTTTTTAAGGGACCTGTTGATGAAGACGGAGATTGGTCGGGGCCATGAACATGATGCACTTTATTATCTTCGAACGACAACAACTCATGCATCTTTTATTTCCTCTAAAAGTTCATTTAACCTCTGGCATCGCAGATTGGGCCATTCATCCGTCTAAATATTGAATAAACTCAGCAGCACTCTCTTTTTTATCTAACCCTAACACTTATGTTTATGATATTTTACCTCTTTCCAAACAATTGTGGATAATAATTTCTACTAGTTCCAGTTCCTTTTCAATTAATCCATTATGATATTCATGGTCCTTATCATATTGATACAAATAGTGGTGCACAGTACTTTCTTACTATAGTGGATGATTTTTCACGCTACACATGTACTTAACTCATGAAATTTAAATTTCAAACCTCATCTCCGATTCATCATTTACATGACCATGTGCACAGTCAATTCAATAACGTCAAAGTGATAATGGACTTGAATTTTTTTACACCATATTAACTCCCTTTATAAAGAATTTGGCATTCATCATCACATAGTTGTGTTTGTACACCTCAACAAAATGGCATCGTTGAATATAAACATAATCATCTTTTTAATGCCACCCGTGCACTTCATTTTCAAACCCACCTTCCTCTCCCTTTTTGGGGAGATTACCTTATAGCTTCCACCCACCTCATAAATCGTCCGTCCACTCCTATTCTCCGTGGCTTTAGTCCTTGTGAAAATTTATTTCACAAGCCACCAAATTTTCGTCATCTTCGTGTCTTTGTTATGTATATATTGGACATTTACAACACAATAAGTTTGGTCCCTAGGCAAAACGTTGTATCCTTGTTGGTTATTCCTCACATCGGAAAGGATAAGATTTATATGACACTGATAATCAATCTTATTTACAAGTAGTATTTATGAGACAATGTTACACTTTCCTCAAAAATCCCCATCTTTAGTGTTCAACTCCTCTCTGAACCCAATCAAATAGCTATAGTCCTATCCCACCCATTATCTGATTGCCTCACACCCTGTTTTCCACATAATGATAACCTTCCCTCTCACATCCCTAATCCTTTCCCCTCCAATTTATCTTATCAACCTAACCTCAATTCCTTTTGATTCCTCTTTGACTTCTCCAAATGCCACTCCGTCTACCACCTCCTCTCCTCCACCACCTCCATGCCAATTCCCTTATCCCAAACAGTGTCCATTGCACTTATAAGATTGTTATTATGTGCATCTACAATACTCTTCCAATTCTCCTTCTTCGACCCTTAACACAAAACACCATTTCTCCAATTTTTTATCTTATCATCATTTTCATTCTAATTATCAAGACTTTTTCTCCTAAATATACCTAGAACATTAACCATCTACCTACGCCAAAGCTTTTGAATAGTCAAATTGGAAAGATTTCTTGACTACTGAATTACAAGTACTCAAACTCAATAATACTTGGGCATTACCCCCATTCCTCCTAGAAAACCCTTATTGGTTGCAAATGGGTTTACCAAATAAAACATTTTTCTAATGGAACCGTTGAATGCTACAAGGCTCATCTCATTGCCAAAGGATTCATTTATGTTGAAGGCCATGATTATCGTGAAACATTTGCTACTCTCACCAAACTTGTCATTATTAAATGCCTCATTTTCATTTATTCGGTTAACCACTGACTTATATTCCAACTTGATATTTATAACGCTTTCTTTCATGGATATATCTATAAGGAAATATACATGAAACTGTAACATTCCGTAATTTTGAGGATTTAATATTTAATTATTTTTGGAAGTTATAAAAATATTTAAATTGAAGAAACTTAAATTCATGAGTTGGAGAATTTATTTGTGTGAGCCGAATTATTTATAATTGGCGATTTTAAAGTTTAACTGTTCGAATTAATGTGCGCCGCATTTTCAGGTCAAAATTTGGAAATGTCAAAAAGTATTTTGGATCGAAATTCCGAGTGCGCGGTTACGCCCGAATGGGTCGAGATAGTCAGAAAAGAGTACCCCGGGGTGGTAATTGGGTCTCGGGGTATTTTTGGGTATAGTCAGGTCCACACGGGGTGAGTTGGGCCATTTTAATTAGGCCCAGATGGCCAAAAACGAGATTAAGGTTTTTAACCTAAATGGAGAAGTGTTAAACGGCAGCAAACACAAATTCTAAGCCTAGGGCTTGAGAGGGAAATTGGAGGAAAGCAAATCAAGAGCCAATTGGGGATTATTAGAGCCGAATTAAGGGACTACACCAACGGATCAGACCCTACAAACAATTCCAGACAAGTGGTTAACTTACTGTAATGTGTAAATGGTGATATCCAATTCATATTTTAGTGATGTGTAAACTAAAATTCGTTTTGGGGATAAATGGGTACAAAATAGGGTTTTGTAAATGGAATACTTGGTTGAGATTCAAAGTAAGAAATAGGTTTATTATATATCCCTAAGTAAAGAAAAAATGAAATTTGATTATATTTGATGATTAACATGGAATCTTTATGAGTTCTTGGATGAAGAACATGAATATTGAATGACTTAGGGTTTATTTGATGAACACAAGAGGTCAATCTGCCAGAATTTTTGACACAACTTTAAACGTATGCCATTTGAGTTGTACTTCTAATTAGAGTGTTAACCATACATGTTGGAAAGGTATTTCTCTTAGCTATCCAATGAACTTGGAATCGGGTCAATCGGAGTTCTGTAGAGGGAGTAATCGACATTTTACTACAGGGTGTTTGATCTGTCAACATAGTAATCTGCCAGAATTTTGACGTGACTTTAAACGTGTGCAATTTGAATTTTACTTCGAATTAGAGTGTGAACCATACATTACCGGAAAGGTATTTCTCTTAGCTATCCAATGAACTTGGAATCAGGTCAATCGGAGTTCTGTAGAGGGAGAAATCGAAGTTTTACTAGAGGGTGTTTAATCTGCCAGAAAATTTGAGATTTTTCTTTTTAAGCCTCAAATGTCTAAAATTTTATCAGGGAAGTGTTTGGGACCTTCATGAAATATATTTATGGAATAATGATATGGAAGTAGGTCTATGATTGAGTGTTGGACTTGAATTTTGTGAGAGAGTAAAAGTGGAGATTCATAGGCTTGATTGTGACGTACTCTAATTCGAGATGATAAGAATATAATTACGGAAAAGCATGAGCGAGCTTAAATTCCTTAGGTCAGTGGGTTAACAAAGGTAACTACCGAATTGATATAACAAGGGGTAACTATAGTTGTTTGAATACTTGAATTAATACGAAAGTGAAATAAATTCGTAAAGCAAACAAGTACGGTGAATATTAGAAAGAAATATATTACATACAAGTATGAATAATTGGGTTATGTAAACACCTACTATTTTATAGGATTACTTGGATTGTGAATGCCTATTATGTGTTTCCTTGTGATAGGAACGTAGACTCGGAAAATATTAAGGTATGGGCCAAGTGAGCGAGTCCGGAGAGAATGGTTGGGTGACACCAAGTTATTAGATTAATGGATGTGTTAATTAATGAAAGTAGAGTCGGAAGGTAGACTCGAAAAAGTAATAAATTAATTGATATTGTAATTAATTAATTTAGAGTTGGATTGTAGACTCGGGAAGGGAATTTATTAATTAATGTGTATATTAATTAAATGAGAGTCGAACCACAGACTCGGATTGGTATAAATTACTTAATGTGTAAATTAATTAAATGAGAGTCGTACCACAGACTCAGCTTAGTATGAATTAATAAATGTGTAAATTAATTAACTGGGAGTCGGACCACAGACTCGGATCGGTATTAAATTAATAGGTGTGTTAATTAATTTAATTAGAGTCGGACCACAGACTCGGATCGATATTAAATTAATAGGTGTGTTAATTGATTTAATTAGAGTCGGACGATAGACTCGGGAAGGTATTAAATTAATAGGTGTGTTAATTAATTTAATTAGAGTCGGACCATAGACTCGGGGAAAATAGTATATTAATTGAGGTGTGAATTAATTATATTAGAGTCGGACTACATATTCGGATTTGTGTTAATTAATTAATGTGTAAATTAATTAAATGAGGGTCGGACTACAGACTCGGATTTGTGTTAATTAATTAATGTGTAAATTAATTAAATAAGAGTCGAATCATAGACTCGGGCAAATTTCATATAAATTATTGTGTAGAGTATTATTATTTAGAGTCGGACCACATACTCGGGAAGATGGAAATTATTAAGTGAGAAAATTAATTAAGTTGAATCGGGCTAGAGACTCGGGAAATTACAGGCTAGTGTTACGGGTTGTGAGTACACGGTGAAGCCGGGGTTTATTTTATATATATATATATATATTGTGTGTGCTATTAAATATCAGTGATTAGATATTTACTTAATTTATATACTCTAGTGCTATCAAGGGAGGTTGCGCGATGTGGGTGAATTCCCTAGCTTGAGAAGTAGGGCGAGTATATCCCCAGGTCATAGTGTCCGGTATATGGGTGAGGAGATTATCTCACTTTCAGGGAAGGAATATGACCGCCTCCACTTCGTTTATGTTTTGGCCAGGTTAGTGAGCGATTCCAACCTGGGTAACTAGGTTATGTGAGCACACCTAGTGAGATAGCACTTTAGAGGGAATCATCCGGCGAGGGTATACTCGGAGGGATGGATATACGTATGTTATATGTGTGGATGTTTTAGTAAAGGTATATAATGGTATTCAATATTATATACGGGTAATGATACAGTGTGTGATGTATTTACTTAATATAACTTGTGACACGGTTATATGCTACTATTTAAGAAGGAATTAATTAAGTTAATTATGAGATAACTTATAATTCAAAAAATCCTTATACTCAGGTTAGAGTAGTATGGCAAGGGGAGGTTATACCAGGACTAGTTGGACGGGGTAGTACAACTAGGTGGGGGTTAAGGTAACCGTTAAGTGTGCACAATAGTGGAAGGGTGAGAATGTCCACAAGGGAGTGCGACACTAACTTAAATATGAAGAGCATTCATGCATTTTAAATTACTGCAGTTAATTCACTTGCTAAATATTTTCAAAATGTTTTGGGTTCTAACCCTTGCTATAAAACTATTTTCAAAACCTTTTAGGTGTCCAGCCACAGGGATGCCGGGATTGATATTCTATTTCAGGGATACGGAGCTGCGACATATGTGGATGCTAGCAGGAGTTTGGATTAGACGCATCGTTCATTTATTCCTAGAGTAGGAAATCATGTATATGATTCAATTTTATTTAGGGCTTGTTGCCCAGACTTCCCAGTACAGTTTTCATATGTATTTATTCAGGTGTTGAATATTTGTATTGGATTTTACTTTGGTGGCCGATGGTTTATTCGGCAAATTTGTTTAATTAATTATTCAGTTGAGTTTTATTTAGTTGTGTGAATGGTTTGTATTTATTTCTGCATGTACAGTTTTGTCAATTAAAAAGTTAAAATTTGGAACCAGTTTTTGGAATACTAGGTGGTTAGTAAGTTTTAAAAAGTTTTCGACGGTGATGCTAAGGATGAACCAACTGGGATTCCTGTTTTAATTTGGTATAGGACTGATCACCCGATATTTTATTAGGCAAGGTGTCACAGAAACCTCCTCCCATGTTTGTCAAACAAGGGAGCACAATGTGCTCCTTCTTAAAAAAATTTATTTGTGGTTTAAAATAAGCCTCTAGAAATTGGTTTGCCTAATTTTCTATAGCCCTCCTTGATCTGGATATATCCAATCCAAGGCAGATTACTCTTTTTTACCTTCTCCTATGGATCCCACTTCACTATAGTCGTTGAATATATGGAAGATCGATGTGATGTCCATCATGTTGCTCAAAGAGTTCCTTAACTCTCAGATTCCTATAAAAGATTTAGGACAATTAAAGTATTTTCTTAGAATTGAAGTTTCTTGGTCAAAGTCTAGGATTCTTCTTTCTCAATGAAAATATGTGATGGACATTCTCACAGACATGGGTCACCTTGGTGCTCATTTTATTAGTTTTAATATGGAGCAAAACCATAAACTTAGTCTTACGGATGAACCTCTTCTTCCAAACTCAGCAGAGTCTCCTATTTTATCTCACCATAAATTGACAAGGAATTGTGCTTTTATCAACAATTTGAGCCAATGCATGAACCAATCTTGCCTTCCTCATTGGCAGGATGCTATGTGGATAGTTTGCTATCTCATGTTTCCTTGAGTTATGGAATACTTCGTTCATCTTCTAGCCAATTTCACTCACGTGCTTATTATGATTCCGGTTGGGCTTACTATCCTACTACTCGTCAGTCTATAATAGGCTACTACACCTTTCTTGGTGACATCCCCATTTCTTAGAAACATAAAAGGAGCCTACAATTTTAGGTCTTTTGTCATTATCGTATCATGATCAATGGGTTTAACTTCTTGTAAAACTACATGGCTTCAATACCTATTGCCAGACCTTTAAGTTCAATGCCCCAAACATTCTCTTTTATGTGACAATCAGGCTTCCTTACACATCGCATCTAATTATGTTTTTCTTTATCTAACTAAGCATATCAAACTCGATCGGAAAAAATTATCAAAATGTCCTTCAAACAACACATGTTCTTCTGCTCTTCATCTAGATGATGTCTTCACGAAAGCATTAGGTCAATATTCTTTTCAATCTCTGGTTTCCAACAACATCTACTCTTGCAGTTTCACTAGAATACTTACTAGAAAGGTGATCCATTCTCAATTTTATGTATTTATATATCGATGGATCTCATATATGTACATATGGGTCATGTATAATCAATTTATGGGAATTTTTATTTCGAATTTAATCCTAATTATTTTTAAATATATGGGGAGATTCATATAGTTTTTATGGTGGTGGTATGATAGTGGGAGTCAATGGAGGTGGACGAAGATTTGGGCATGATTTGGACATTCTTTCATTGGTTGGGTCGTGATAGTGGTGGTGATTTTGGATTTGTCTGGAATTGATGCAATGGTGGTGTTTGGAGGTTGGAGGTTGTGAGGGTGTTTATAGGTGGGAGGCGTGATCATGTTTGGATATAGGGGAAGCGGAGGGGTATCATTTAGCTCAGTAATTTGGAGTAATTAATAAATTATTAATTACTTTTTTTCCTTTTTCTTTTTGTAAATTTTGAGTTTATTGGAAATATCTATAAGTTTCATATTATGAGACATGTTCCAATTAATTAATGGATGGTATTTAACAAACATACCACATAGGTTGCCACATCACGTTTTTGTTAAATGTTTTAACAAATATGTGACGATGGGTTTGATTGCATTAACTTTCAAAAATTAGGTTTTAACATTGCAACTTTTGAAACATCGGGTCTAAAATTGAAAATCACCCGAAACTTCAAGGTTGATTTTGCATGTTTTCCAAAATAATATAAAGTATCCAAAAAACTTAAATTTCTTAGTTAAGTACTTAAAAATAATATTTAAATACAGAAAAAAAATAAACGGTTTAAATTCTAAAACATAATTTTAGTTTTGTACCCAAAAAATATGGGGCCAGAGTAAAATACCATAATTGTTTTACATATGTAATTCATAGTTATTAAATATTTGTAACATATATTTTGGCATTTTATTAGGATTTAAATTTAGAATACTCATTAAAAATCATTTTTTTTTTGTGACTTCATGATACCTATTTAAATGTTATTAAAATATCAAAGTTCTTCTTTGATTTGATTTTGTATTTGTATGGCTCGAAAAAAACATATAAATAATGGAATACTGATCTAATCTTATCTAAAGCATAAATGATCAAATGATGATAAAGAGGTATAAAATCAATGGAATACTTATATAGAACTTGATATATAGTGATACTAAAAGATCAAGTCATAGCCTACGTCCACAAGTGCAAGTGTAGGTAGTGTTAATTTCGTAGAATGAGATTGTGTAATCTCATTCAGGTACCCTTGTAAGGATGTTCATGCCCCCTTAAATATGGGCATGGGATTATTTATTTATGGACTATTACAGTTTGTAAATTGGAATATGTCAGGGGCTTTGTCATTGTAAAATAAACAAATACCTTATTTATAAGGTACTGGAAGAATAATCGTAAAGTTAACATGGGTAAACATAGGTGGAAGAATGTATGTTTTCTTCTAGTGTTTAAGTACATTGATGATGTCATCCCACTGTCTGATTCATTGCTATTAAACATATAATTGTGCATGTGTTGTCTAGGATAACAAGGTCGACCATGATCATATCTAAGTTGATCTCATTATTATTTGAGCATACCTCATCCTGGTTAATAATGAGTCCAGTTTTACCATCCTAATTGGTCTCTAGTCATACCATATTCATGGTATAATAATCCCTAAGACTTTTATCATGATTGAGGTGCGCAGCATATTCTATGAAGTACTACGTCTCCTGGGTATATGCGGGGCAAGTTGAGAGAGCGAAGTTTTAACCACTAGAAAGTTGTCATTTATGACAATTATAGTCGTCTTCTAATCTCCTCAACGTGTGCTGAACAATAATACTTGTGATATTTTTTATCTTGAAATAAACTTATCGTGTGTTAGACACTAGCGATAGCGTATAGCGCAATCATGACGCACGTGCATGGGGCAACGTTTGTCATTTTGCGCTTCTTCAGTCCATTTTCCCAAGCATTATGTTGTGTGAAACATTTAATAGGGGTAATGATTACCATATAAAATGTATAAAACCATAATTTCAAATTGCTTCAACTTGTCAACTTCACTTTTCCATACGTGATCTCTTTTAGAGAGAAAAAACCTTCTTTGACTTTTAAACCCTTCCATTTCCGGCTAAACTTTCTTACTACCTATATTCAATGACTGGATTTTCATCTGAAAAAACTCATTCCCAAAACGTTTTCCCACTTCCATTCATTTATTCATAGAGCTTAAGCAGTGTTGGGTTGTGTTTAACCTCTTAGGATAACGGGTATGTCGTCTCTTTTTTTCGCTGCTTCTTAGGTTTTTCTATAATTTTCAACTTGATTCCATTTTCTTTTACCCATTTTCTACTAGATTAGCTTGTTATTGGTGTTTGATTGGAGAATCTTGCTTTTTTAGGTGGCCATTGTGTCGGTTGGCCTAGGGTATCCCATTTTAGGGATTTACTAGGTTTTAATCCCAAAATCTACTTTGTCCCCCAAATTGTTTTATTTTTCCTCTTAACTGTATTATTTGATGAGTTATGAGCCTCAGGTTCATAGGTGGTTGAAGTATTTGAAGATATTAGAGAAAACTTGCCCCGTGATCATTACTTGGAGGTTCCCCAAACCTCTTCAAGTTATTCATCCTAAGGACGAACCTGGTCACCCTAAATACACTCCTACAGTAACCCCCCTATGTAGGTTCTATACCATATCCCCTAGTTGGAGAGCCTAGCTGTCACGAGTTCTTAGAAATCTAAGGGTTGCTGAAGTGCATCACCTCATAGGTGGTGAAAAGTTGACAAATACGGCGTTTGATATATTTATTGTCGACTTAGACGTCTCTTCGGAGAGGGTTATGCCTAAAAGGCCTATAGCTTCCACATCTCATGTGGTTGTAACTCTCTTCAAGTAGAGTAGTCGAGAAGGTCTGATTCGTGTGATCCAACCTCTATTGATGCTTGAAATCATGGTTATGATATCATTAAGGATGATTAAGAGGAGTTGAGGGGTAGGTTTGAGACTGTCGGACTTTGATGAGAGGCTCCATGACCGACCTAGTGCCAATGAGATATGATTTCCAATTTGATCCTTGTGTAACACCCTGTATTTCTGTGCATTTAATATTTAATTAATTCGGATAATTTTAAATTACTTGTGTGTCGTAATTTAATTGAATTAATTATGTTTATATTTATTTAAATATTAATCGGAGATAAAATGGTAAATATTTATGGAAACTAGATTACTAAGTAAATAGTAATAATTTATTTATGTCATAACGTTTATTAGTGACGTGGCATGTATTATCTCAACCGGGAGTCGGGTATAGACTATATTGGGTGTGAGATAAGGACTTTTAGTAAATTAATTTGGATGACAATTTTGAGTACACGGTTGAGTCCGGATAGGCTGAGATAGTCAGAAAAAAGTATCCGAGGGTGGTAAATGGATCTCGGGGCATTTTTATGCATAATCGGGCCCACACGGGGATGTTCGAGTCATTTGGCCTGGCCCATTAGACTAAAAATGGGATTTCTGTATTAAACCTAAATCTAAGAGTGTTGAACGGCAGAAAAATATAAATCAAAAACCCAAGTCTTTGAGGGAAGGAAAGAGGAGCAATTAGGGAACAATTGGGGATCTTTTGGAGACAAATCGAAAGAGAGATTTGGGTGTTCTTCATCAAACCATCCTTTACCTCAAAGGATCAGACTTTACGAACAATTAGAGGCAAGTGGTTAACTTGCTGTGATTTTTATATTGTGATAATCAATTCATATCATAGTGGGTGTATCAAAAATCCATTTTTGGGTGTGTGTTGACAATTAAAATGGGTTTTCTGAATTTGGGTAATATGTGTAGATTCATTACTCAATTGATGATAGATTATGATAAAGGACTGCTGGAATCAGATTGTAGGGTAAATTCCAGTATGTTTTCATGATTAATTTCGACTAAGAATGATGAATTTAAAACGATTAAATAAAACCCGGATGAAAACCCAAATCGGGGATACATGGATTGATATGTAAATTAGTCGATAAATTAAGGTCTCTAGGATGATTAGAACCTATTTTTATAAGGATTACATGTTGATTGTGATTGGGTAAAGGTTTGAGAGTGAATGAAAAGCTTACAGGTTTAACAATGGTGGAAACTGGAAATCGGAGAAGATGAACTGCTCGATCGATCGATCGACTCAGCAGGTATTTTGGAAGTAACGCTTATTTTATTTAATTAGACTTAATTCTTTTGGGGGAATTTTAAGGTGGATTAATTAGTGAAATGTATCTACAACTTAATACCTAGGACTTTGGGAAGATGGTATTACGAAAATTAAAGTTAAATAAGGGTGTGAATCTTACGAAAGGAATTGGGTGAGATAAATTCATAAGTATTTAATTTCGGGATGTATGACTGTGTTTGGGTATAGTAGCTGAGTGACACTACATTATTAAATTAATTATTGAGAGAAATTAATTAATTTGGAGTTGAAATATAGACTCGGGTAATATTAAAATACGGGCCAAATGAGCGAGTCCGAGTAATATTGGTTGGGTGACACCAAGGTAATGAATTAATTAACGGGCAAGTTAATTAACCTAGAGTCGGACGATAGACTCGGGAATATTTTAGTCTAGTGCAACGAAATTTATACATGGTAAAGCCGGGAATTAATTATTATATATATACGGTGTCTGATAGTGTATATATATTGTGTGATTGTAAATATCAATGACTAGATTTTTGATTAAATTATATACTCTAGTGCTGTCAAGGGAGGTTGCACGATGTGGGTGAATCCCCTAGCTTGAGGAGTAGGGCGAGTATATCCCCAAGTCATACCATCCAATTATATAGGTGGGGCATTGCGATGATGTCCTCATACTCGGTGGAATATGACCGCCTCCATTACGTTTATTATTTACGTTTGGATTCGACAGACCATAGCTATCTCGGAACTCCATGTGGAACTGAGTAGACCTGGGATGATAGCACTTTAAATACAACACACGGTGAGGTATTTCTCGGGAGGATGGATTATATATATATTCAGCACATGTGTGATTGTTGTATTATAGCTTTACGTATATAAAGGGATGAATAATTATATATGGGTAATTTAATACATGGAAAAAATTGTATTATTAATATAACGAGTGAATGTTATATGGCTTTCAGGGAAAGATGATTAATTTAGTTAAGGTGATTATTTAAGTTATAGTGATAAATAACTTATAATTCATATTAAACATACTCGGGCTAGAGTAGTGTGACAGGAAGGAGTTATAACAAGAACTAGTTACGGGGTAGATAACTAGGTGGGTTATAATGAAAGCGTTAGGTGTACATATTAGTTGAAGGGTGAGTTTGTCCTCAAGAGAGTGCGACACTAGCTTAAATATAAAGAGAATTCATGCATTTTAAATTTCTGCAATCAATCACTTGCTAAATATTTTCAAAACGTTTTGGGTTCTAACCCTTGCTATCAAATATTTTCAAAACCTTTTAGGTGTCCTACCACAGGGAGGCCAGGCTTGACTTCACTCCAGGAACTCGCAGCTGCAGCATGTGTGGATGTTGTAGGATTTGGATAGATGCTTCTCTTATTTTATTCCTAGTTTAGGAATGTTATCTCAGTTTATCTCGAGCATGTCGCTCACGGTTTATTTAATTTATTACATTTCAGATTGTTTGGGATTTAGTATTCTCTGTTAGTTTTGTTTGGTTTTGGATTTAGTCGATGGTTTATTCGGTAAGAATTTTATTATTCTATATGATGATTGATTCTATCAGCATTGGATGTTTTATTTTAATTCCGCACTTATTTTGTCTTGGATTAATAAAGATAAAATTTGGCACTGGATTTTGGAATATTATGTGGTTAGTAAGTTTTAAAAAAAATTCGATAGTGATGCTAAGAATGAACCAAATGAGATTCCTGTTTTAATTTGACATGAGACTGATCACCCGGTATTTTATTAGGCGGGGTGTCACAGATGGTATCCGAGCATCAAGTTCTAGTGTCCATAGGATCCGTACTGCTTTTTATATTTCAGCATAGCGTTCTGTTGATAAAGAGACCTATTAGTAGGACTGTTGCATTATCTTCACGCTTATGAGTTATCGTGATTCTTCTATTTAGTTTTGTATTAATAGTGAACTAATAAAACTCGTTTAAATTCCATATGCCACCTAGGAGAGGTAAACCTACTAGGGCCGCAGTCGGGGACGAGGTGAGGGAGGCTCAGCAGGATCCAGAGGTTCCACAGCCGCCGGCCCCACCAGGATTAGTGACGAAAACTCAGATGGCGGAGGTGGTGGCCCAGGCAGTCAATGCAGCGATGGCGGACCATTTCCATCAGCCTCATCCATAACAGCCAGTGTCCCCAGTTGCACCGGCCCACCCAGGGCCGTCAGAGTGGCAAAGAGTTTGGGAGGCCTTTCAGAAGGTCCATCCACAAGAGTTTCAGGGGAGTTATGAAGTAGTCCTAGCATGCCAGTGGAAGAAGGATATACAGCGCCACTTGTGTATAGTTGATTGCAGTGAGGTACATAGGTAGATGTTAGCCACTTTCAAGTTAACCGGGGAAGCTCTACAGTTGTAGGAGTCCATCACCACTATTAGAGACAGGGATTCGATGACCATTGATGACTTATGGGTTATGTTTGACCGAAAGTACATTCCTCTAGCAGTTGAGGATGAGATGAGAAGGAAATTCAGTGAGGTGACTCAGGGAGAGCGTACAATGGGATAGTACGAGGAGGAGTTTACCCGTTTGGCAAATTTTGTGCCGAACGAGGTGAGCAACGAGGAGCGGAAGAAGGCTAGGTTTTTGACTGGTTTAGCTTGGAGAATTATGCAGCATTTGATAGGGAACCACGCACTGGTGAGGTATACTGACGTTGTCAATGACGCTTTATTGCACTGCCAAGACCAACGCTTCCATCTGAAGGGAAATAAGAGGGGAGGCGAGCCGAGCCAGCAGGGAAAGGTAAGTGGGAGTGTTACTAGCGGAGCCCAGCAGCAGACAAGTAGACAGTAGGTACATGATTTCCAGCAGGTGAATCAGGCTAAGAAGTTTAAATCTGGAGGTTTTCGATAAGGAGGTCAGGGGTTCAGGCAGGGCCCTAATCAGAGCAGCAAGTTCCTCAGGGCCGATAGGGCCAAGGGAACAACGGAGGAGGCCAGTAAGGCCAACACCAGGGATAGCCTCATCAGGTCCAGCAAAGCCAGCGACAGGCAGACGGTTAAAAGCAGGGTGCCCACAGAGAGGTAAGGGCTAGATGGGACATTTTAAGAGGGAGTGCCCACAGAGAGGTAAGGGCCAATAGCAGGGTGCCCAGCAGGGGCAACAGGTACAGATACCTCCAGCAGCACCAACTCCACCAGCCCCACAACAGCAGGGACAGATGCACTACGGGCGTGTGTCTAACGTCCGGGATGTACCCATTCCACCCGCACCTCAGGCGCCGCCAGCAGTTGAGGGTTCATTTCCTATTCAGGGGTATGAGGGTAGGATTCTTCTTGACACTGGGGCATCACATTTATTTATTAAAATCAGATTTGCTAGAACCGCCGGTTTGTTAGAGACTGTCGGTAGTCTCCTTACGTGTGTAGAATCACCGATGGGAAGTGGGTCACTTATACACTCGATTTGTAGAGGATTCGATATTGTGATTGGGAGACTGAATTTAGATGCTGTTGGAAACGTAGACCCCCAATTTTAAATTTTCTTTCAAAATTAATTTGAATTTTCTTAAAGTGTGGAATAGGATGGTACAACACAATACAAACAACTAATTTTAATTTCTTCAAAATCAAAATTAAACTAAACTCAAAGTGAAATTAAATTAAACAACTAATAAATTTTTTACTTAAACCAAATTAATTCAACCCAAGTCCTAAATATTTGCCTAACAAGATTAATTCATTTTTCGCAAATTAGGCCAAACCAAATTTTAACAAATTATAATAATGACTTGAATTAAATTAGTCCAAATTTCATCCAAATTAATTTTAGCACCAAATTACACAAGAGTAGTGAATCAAACCATATTTTATCTTTTATTCCTAAGCATACGTTCTAGGTTATTCATAAGATAAAATAAATTCACAACACATTACGCTGCGATGTACGAGGAAAACCCAAATGGGAAAAACCTCGTACGGCCCTAGCCTTAAGTCCACTAAGTACGGAGTTTTTACAAGTACAAGATAGATGACTTACACAACTCGACTCGACTCCTTTCAAGCCCCTGATGTGTCTTCTTGTACCAACCTCTGCTTAGACGACAATCCCGAAACTCCATCGAAACCTTGGAATCCACCAATGAAGCTTTTTGGGAACCCGTCAACCACACACGGTGCCTTTCACCGTATGAGAACGCCGCAGCAAAAACAAGACTTCTTCTTTTATGGGAAATAGAAGCAAACCCAATATTCTCCTTCTTGTGGTAGAGATGAACCAATGGTGCCAAAAACAAACTCCAAGCAATAGATATATGTGTAGAGGTACTTGGATAAAACAAACTGATTTATGGGTGTAAATACATGTGTATGAAGGACTTTTCCATTTTAAATTTAACACATGAAAAACTAGGACTTTTGGTTGTAAGTATTTTCTCTCAAAAGCTCTCTAAGAAAGCTCAAAAGTCTTGTGAAAAAATCTGGTCCCAAAGTTGATAAAAGCTATCAAAAAGTAGTGGGACAAAATAGGGGAAAATGGACAAAAACTGCCAAAACTGTTTCCCGTCAGAAATCTAGTTCGAACGACTTTTTCGTTCGAAAGACATTTCGCTCGAACAACCCTTCTAACGAAAATTCAGTGTTCAAAAGGGAAACTCATTGGCCAAAACTCGTTCGAATGACATTTTCATTCGAACGACAATCTCGAACGAAATGTTAGAATGTGCATTTTTCATTTTAAGCCCAAAAAGGTTCTGAAATTTATTTTAAATAAAAATTACACCCATTAAAAATTATTCCAAGTCTCCTACATATATATATATATATATATATATATATATATATATATATATATATATATATATATATATATATATATAATGTGCATTCATACCTTTTGGAGACTTGAAATATGAACCGTTGAGGACGCAAAACTAGGCACTATGTAAACCCGTCACTTTGATATCTTCACTTTGAAATACTGGCTGCTATGTCTTCAACTGAAACTTCAAATGTCATAGGCTTGGAGGATACTCATGATTACTATCCGGTGACTCAAATATTTTTGTCCGGAATTAAGCCAACACTACATTAAGACTCGATTGGAAATTTATGTCTTTACAAATCTCCCCTTTTGGCTATTCCGAGACAAAAACCAAACAGAAATCCTAAAGGGTCGTCAAGCTTAACTAGATTCAAAAACATCCCACCCAAAATAAAAAGTACAAGCTTGACTCAAAAACCACTTTAGAATTAAACTGCTTTTCCGCTTTAAATGTATGTCGCTAATGATTTCCTACACACTTAAGCAAACCATTAAATGCACAGGGAATAAAAAAATATTAAATGCAATTGAAATAATTACTCCCCCTAAATTAATTCTTCCCTTTATCAAATAAATGACCTACTTAGAAAGATGTCTCCCCCTAAGTTAAATCTCCTAAGCCAAATGTTTAGAAACCACTTCTCCCCCTTTTTGTTCAGGAATAGACAAAGGTGATAGAATTAAGTAAATACTTATTCTTCCCCCAATTTAACTAAGAACCATTTCTCCCCCTAAAAACTGCATAAGGGATATAAAGATGGGAAAACAAGTAAACATAATGGTGCATAAGGTGATAAGAACATGAAAGCATATGGGAAACAATAACACGAACTAATCCACAACAAGGATAAATAGATACCAACTTATGATGCGAAAAAATGATACCAATTTGAAAAATAAGGAACTAAGCATGAGATATCAAACAAAATATGCACCAAAATAGATACCAATTATGAATTAGAAGTATAGATGGACTAGCATGCAAGGAAAAGACGCAAAAACTAAAAAATACCATATATATGTATACATAATGAGTATCACTAACGCACACACACATATACATAGGTATAAGCACCACACACAACATAAAAATAAATTAAGTTTTTCACACTCGTATGGCAAAAATGTGTCCAAATACATGTGGTAAGCGGAAGTGTAGGGATGTGAACTAGTAACAATTAAATTTCGACCCAATCACTTAAAACATGTTTACGGAGTTCTCATTTGATTGCAAAACTTTATCACATTTAAATATAGCCTCGTGTGACAATATAAATTGAACTCAATGAACAAACATACACAATGCACATAAGCCTAGAATTTTGATGATTCTACAAACCAATATAGTCATGACAATAGAAGCTTAACTAGGATACAAAGTCATTGTGCAAACCCGTTAATATATCCAACCAAACTCCTTATAATTTTCTTTTTCTTTTCTTTTGAACATATTACCTTAAACTATTTTGGCCTTGGCAAATATTCTTTTTAATGCCACATTTTTAAGGCCTAAAATTCAATGGTGACTTTTCACGCAAAGTAATTTTGTCTTTCGCAGCCCGATTCAATTGATAAACATCTACACCGGATAAGCATATTTTTTTATTTTTTAAATCCAGGAAATGATTATTACATGCCCAAATCCTCCATAGTCATAGCAACATCTAGATCACTAAATTGATAGGAGAACATCTCACTTAGCTCAACTATACATGTGACGATTAAATTCAAAAGAGTTCGTGCATGTGTGTATAGAGTCATATAAAAATAGAATCCATTAAGCAACACAAAATCCAACTACTCCATGCATGCATGATAAAGAATATTTTAAGGATTGACAATCTTAACCAAAAGTTCTGGCCACATGGAGGCAAAAAAGGATAGGATTCAAACACAAGTATATGCCACATAAAGTGTGTCAAACTAAAATACACACAAAACTAAAATCTTTTTGAGTTTTTCAAAAAAATTCAGCAAACACAAATACTACAACTCAAAAGAAACAAAGAAAATCTTTTTGTATTTTTCTCAATAAGACACAAAACAAATAAAAGTAAATACAAAAGATACACACAAATCATAATTTTAGCATGTGAATAAGCATGGATTATACACTAGAAAATGACAAACAAGCATACAATTATCATGATAATATATCATGAAACACAAAAGCTAAAGAATGCAAAAGACAAAACTAAAACATTCAACCTTTATATTTTGCAAGGGAGGAAGCAGGTAAAAGCAAATGAGAATAAAAAATCCTATTTTGTAAAGCATACAAGTTGGATCTCCTAACCCAAACTAATGAAGAGTGACAATCTCGAGATTTGGGGATCTTAGCTACCTCGGTTACCTTACTCTTGGATTTCCTAGAAATTCTTTTAAGATCAAAACAAAACTTCCTAAGATGACCTTTTCGACCACAATGTGAGCAAGTAAAGACATGTCGAAAAGTAGTAGCTAAGGATTGACCTCTAGAAGTGTTCCTTGGTGATTCTCTCAAAACATTGGTTTTGGATTTATTAGTGGAATCGTTACAAGAATCGAAGCCTAAACCACAAGTGTCATTTTTCACTTGAACGGTTCCTAATATTTTATCTAATTTAGCGGACCTACATTTCAAATCAAATTTGGCTTTACTAGAGTCTATTAATTTTTCTTATAATTCTAAAATCTTAGACTCTAACAAACCATTTCTCTCTTCAAACTTAAGAGGCACCTTTTTCATTGACTCTATTAACCCCTTAAGGCTATCTCTCTCGCTTTCTATATAATCAAGCTTCTCACGAAGAGATCTCTCACATTTCCTAAGGTTATTAACCAACGCACTCTCATCAACAATCTTGGCACATTCCCTTAAAATAGCTTCTAACTTCAAATTTGCTTTTTTTAATTTGATAGATTCTTCATATAATTCTCTAATCGCAATTTGAAGTTCACTCTCATCAACCTCTTCATCACTTTCACTCTCTCTCTCTCTCTTCTCCACTCTCACTACCATCATCTTTTTTAGCTTCACAAAAAAAGTCCTTGGAAGTGTCATGTTTTACGGTATCATCGTCAAACAATATCTCACACTCACTAACATGACTATACATGAACGCGGTAAAGTTGCGCTCAATGGGGGAATCGGGTCCCTCTTCCTTATCACTATCACTATGGGTGGCATTGTATGGAACAGGTTTCTTAACCTTTCTGCTTAGTTTAGTGGGGCATTCAAAAGCCCTATGGCCATACCCTTTACAACCAAAGCACCTATTTGACTCGTCCCAATTAAGATTTTCCTTATAAGCTTTAGGGATCGTTTCGGCTCTGTCATGCTTAGAATTTTCAAATTTCTTAAAATCATTTTTAAACTTATCTTTATTAAATTTAAGAAATTTTCAAAATTTCCTAGCAAACATTGCCATGTCCTCCGAGTCACTATCACTCTCATCAACCACAACTTGTTTTTCCTCCTTTCGGGCTTTCAAGGCAATGCCCTTATCTATTTTCTTTTCATTTTTGGAGGGGAACATATCTAGCTCATAGGTTTGCAAATCACATACTAATTCCTCAAGTTTGGTAGAGTGCAAGGTGGGTAAAAAATTTAAAACGGTCACTTTAGGAATAAATCTCTCGGGTAGGGACCTTATAATTTTCTTTACAACTCGGTCGTCGGGTATTTTCTCTCCCAAATTAAAAGATGAATTAACTATATCAGAAATTCTAGCATAAAATTCATCAAAGGTTTCATTCTCAAGCATTTTTATGGTTTCAAATTGAGTGGTGAGGTTTTGGAGCTTCGAAGCCTTAACGACACTAGTTCCCTCCTGAGTGAGTTGTAAAATATCCCAAGCTTCTTCAGCGGTTTCACAAGTCATGATACATCGGAATTCATCCGGTGTCACCTCACTAAATAAAGCATTTAAGCCTCGGGAATTAAAGTTAGCAAGTTTAAATTCATTCTCACTCCATATATCTACGGGTTTGGGGACACTCTCATTTTCTATCAAACATGTGGGTGGGGACCACCCGTTAACAGCTGACAACAAAACCCTCTCATCGATAGACTTTTGTGCCGATTTTATACGCGCTTTCCAATACGCATAGTTGGAACCATCAAAAATAGGAAATTTTGAAAATGGGTAAAATTCCATTTTTAACCAAAAATATTTAGAAGGACCTTAACGCAATAAATTAGCGTCCCGGCTCTGATACCAATTGTTGGAATCGTAGACCCTCCCAATTTTAAATTTTCTTTCAAAATTAATTTGAATTTCCTTAAAGTGCGGAATGGGATAGTACAACACAATACAAACACCTAATTTTAATTTCTTCAAAATCAAAATTAAACTATACTCAAAGTGAAATTAAATTAAACAACTAATGAATTTTTTACTTAAACCAAATTAATTCAACCCAAGTGCTAAATATTTGGCTAACAAGATTAATTCATTTTTCGCAAATTAGGCCAAACCAAATTTTACCAAATTATATTAATGACTTGAATTAAATTAGTCCAAATTTCACCCAAATTAATTTTAGCACCAAATTACACAAGAGTAGTGAATTAAACCATATTTTATCTTTTAGTCCTAAGAACGAGTTCTAGGTGATTTACAAGATAAAATAAATTCACAACACACTACGCTGCGATGTACGAGGAAAACCCAAATGGGAAAAACCTCGTACGACCCTAGCCTTAAGTCCACTAAGTACGGAATTTTTACAAGTACAAGATAGATGACTTACACAACTCGACTCGACTCCTTTCAAGCCCCTGATGCATCTTCTTGTACCAACCTCTGCTTAGCCGACAATCCCAGAAGTCCACCGGAACCTTGGAATCCACCAATGAAGCTTTTTGGGAACCCGTCAACCACACACGGTGCCTTTTACCGTATGAGAACGCTACAACAAAAACAAGACTTCTTCTTTTATGGGAAATAGAAGCAAACCCAATCTTCTCCTTCTTGTGGTAGAGATGAACAAATGGTGCCAAAAACAAACTCCAAGCAATAGATATATGTGTAGAGGTACTTGGATAAAACAAACTGATTTATGGGTGTAAATACATGTGTATGAAGGACTTTTCCATTTTAAATTTAACACATGAAAAACTAGGACTTTTGGTTGGAAGTATTTTCTCTCAAAAGCTCTCTAAGAAAGCTCAAAAGTCTTGTGAAAAAATCTGGTCCCGAAGTTGATAAAAGCTATCAAAAAGTAGTGGGACAAAATAGGGGGAAAATGGACAAAAACTTCCAAAACTGTTTCCCGCTAGAAATCTCGTTCGAACGACTTTTTCATTCGAACGACATTTCGTTCGAACGACCCTTCTAACGAAAAGTCAGTGTTCAAAAGGGAAACTCTTTGGCCAAAACTCGTTCGAATGACATTCTCGTTCGAGCGACAATATCGAACGAAATGTCAGAATGTGCATTTTTCATTTTAATCCCAAAAAGGTTCTGAAATTTATTTTAAATAAAAATTACACCCATTAAAAATTATATTATGTCTCCTACATATATATATATATATATATATATATATATATATATATATATATATATATATATATATATATATATATATATAATGTGCATTCATACCTTTTGGAGACTTGAAATATTATCCGTTGAGGACGCAAAACTAGGCACTATGTAAACCTGGCACTTTGATACCTTCACTTTGAAATACTGACCGCTACGTCTTCAACTGAAACTTCAAACGTCATAGGCTTGGAGGATACTCATGATTACTATCCTATGACTCAAATTTTTTTGTTCAGAATTAAGCCAACACTACATTAAGACTCAATTGGAAATTTGTGTCCTTACAGCTGCAGACCTTCTAGTGTTAGATATGGAGGGTTATGATGTCATCCTAGGCATGGATTGGTTGGAAGGATACAGAGCGATGCTAGATTACTTTAAAAGGACCATCGTGTTCTCCATTCCAGGACAGGAGATGTTCCTAGTGGCGATGCCTCTTCCTAAGGGAGGGTCACGCACTCAATTGTATTATATTGAAGAGGAGACCTCACAGGAGGTGGTGATTCTGTTAGACTTGCAGTCATGATTGATTTTGAGGATATAGTTTACGAGATACTAGGGTTACCACCTATCAGGGAGATTGAGATCGTTATCGATTTAGCACCGGGTTCGAGATCGATTTCTCGAGCACCTTACCGCATGGACCCTTCAGAGATGCGTGAACTGAGAGAGCAGATTCAGCAGCTCTTAGGTCAGGGTTTTATTCGGCGGAGCACATCGTCGTGGGGTGCGCCTCTGTTGTTCGTGAAGAAAAGGGATGGTTCGCTTCGGTTGTGCGTAGACTACAGGGAGATGAACAAGGTGACGATACAAAATAAGTATCCATTACCTAGGATTGATGACTTGTTTGATCAGTTGAGAGGGGAAGCATACTTCTCAAAGATCGATTTGAGGTCAGGGTATCATCAGCTGTGTATCCGAGAGGAGGATGTTCCTAAGACCGCTTTGCTGTCGCGGTATGGATCCTACTAGTTTTGGGTAATGCCATTTAGGCTGACCAATGTCCAGCAGTGTTCATAGACCTCATGAACAGAGTATTCAGGGAGTTCTTAGACCAGTTTGTGATCGTGTTCATAGACGATATTCGAGTATACTCTCATAGTGAGGGGGATTATTCTGAGCACCTACGTATGGTTCTACAGACATTACGGGACCACCAACTCTATGCCAAATTCGAGAAGTTTGGATTTTGGCTACGAGAGGTGCATTTTCTTGGCCATGTTGTATCAGACTGGGGTATTGTTATTGATCCGAGTAAGGTATCGTCGGTGAGGTAGTGAGGACAACCCACGACACTAATAGAGATTCATAGCTTTTTGAGGTTGGTTGGGTATTACAGGCGGTTCATTAATGGGTTTTCGAAGATTGCGGGGCCTTTGACGAACCTGACTCGCAAGGGGATAACATTTGTGTGGAATGACAACTGTCAGTTAGCTTTTGATGAGCTAAAGGACAAGTTGGCATATGCGCCCGTACTTGCTTTGCCTAGGGGAGGATTAGAGTACCGGGTCTACACTGACGCATACTTGCAGGGACTTGGGAGTGTGTTGCATCAGGATGAGAGGGATATATCTTATGCATCTTGGAAGCTTAAGCCCCATGAGAAAAATTACCCCACCCATGACCTAGAGTTGGTAGCGGTCGTCTTTGCTTTGAGGATATGGAGGCATTATCTTTTGGGAGAGCAGTTTACTTTATTATAATGTTTTACTCCAAAACATTATCTTCAAGTCAAATTAAATATCATTAACCCTTATCTTCACAAGTTTCCATTTTATTCCAAAATGTTCTCTTCTCCTTTAACTCGTGTGGATAATTTGAAAAATTGTACTTTCGGACTATCTTTGAATCATCCATTTTACTTTTAAAAATATCCATTTATACTTAAATCAACACACTCCCAGTGTTTCTTTAAAATATAATTTCAACACATTCACCAAGTGTTTAAAAGAAAATATCCATACATAAATGTGCCAAGTCTTAGGATTGTGACCCTATCCAAGCCTTACTCCAAAATCCAACTATTAACTCTTCCTCTTTTTATCCTTTCGAAACACTTCCAATTATCCAGACATACCCAATTGTAAGGACACAAATTTCCAATTGAGTCCAGATATAGTTTTGGCTCAATTCCGGACAAAAACATTTATTCATAGGATAGTATTAAATGTAATATTCTCAAGCCTATGAAGTGTTTGTTGAAGACGTAGCGGCAAAGAGTATAAAGCTTCATCAAATATGCCGGTTTACGTGCCTCGTTTCTATGTCATCAATCATAGTTCCATGCTCCAAAGGTATGAATGCAATTATATATATATATATGAGCTGGGAACAAGTTTATTGGGTGTTAGGTTTTATGAAAAAAACTGCATTTTGTTTTAAGAAAGAAATTATATACAACTTTAAAATAAGTTCATAAAGTTTTCTAGGCCAAAATCGAATTTTTCATTCTTTCTAGTCGTTCGTTAGATATGTCGTTCGAACGAGTTTTTCATTCGAACCAGGTTTCGTTCGAACGAGTTTGCCAACGAGTCTAAACTGGTCCGTCGTTCGAAATGTCGTTCGAACGAGATTGTTCGTTCTAACGAGATTTCAAACGAGATTCCAACGAGTCCAAACTGGAGCGTCGTTAGAAGTCTCGTTCGAACGAGAGTTCGTTCGAATGAAATGTCGTTCGAACGAGCTATCAGGCGGGAACAGTTTTTGGCAGTTTTTGACAGTTTTTCACCCACTTCCCCACTTGGTTTTTAACCAACTTTTTCAGACTTTATGAAGTGCGGGAATCACATTTTCCAAACTAACATTTCCATAACTTTTCCAACTTAGTTTATCTCTTAGAGAGAGTTTGAGAGCAAAAATGGTTTAGGAAAATGTTCATGTTTTGAGTGAGTTTTTTAGAGAAAAATATTTTCATCACTCTAGTGTTTACACCCAATTGAGTTTATCCAAGTTCATATATTCATATCAAATTGCTTGGAGTTTGGCATCGGTTTATCTCTACCGAATTCTAGAAGAGAAGTTTTGGTTTGCTTCTACATCCATCAAAGAAGAAGACTTTTGTTGCGACTCTACCCACTTGGAGAAAGGCTCCTTTCTTGGGTGACGGTGACCATAGAAAGCCCTATCGGTGGATTCCGAGACCAAGGTGGTGTTCCGAGGTTATCCGTTAGGAAGAGGTGTCTACAAGAAGAAGCGTCGAGGCTTGAGAGGGATCGAGTCAGTCGTTGTAAGTCTACCTATCTTGTAATTGTAATTCCGTATCTAGTAGATTTGTGGCTAGGGCCGTCCGAGGTTGTTTCCCGTCTTGGGTTTTTCCTCGTACATCGCGGCGTTGTGTAATTGGTTTATTTTATCTTGCATAATAACGTAGAACGCATGCTAAGAATAATTCAAGATAAAATTCGGTTTAAATCATCACACTCACCTTAATTTGGGACTTAATTAAATATTGGCCTTTGTTTATTTATGTGAACCATCATTCAACGCTTCCGCATCATTTATTGAATTTATATAAAAGGAAATTACTCTACGCTTGCACCAATTTATATGTGGGATTATCCCACTTTGAAATTACTTCCTCACCTAGTAGTCATCTATTATTATTACTTTAAGTCACAAATACTTGTTCCTTTATTTCACTCATGCTTACCATGATTGTGGGCCCAGTTGTTTAAAATTTGAAAAAAAAGTTCCATAGTTATTTATTAACAAATTATCATTTTCTTAGAGTTTACAAAAACATTTATTTCGTGACTTTACTTTTATCTTTGAGTTCACTAAATCTCATTCATAATTATGGGCTTACACTGTCTCCCATAAATGCCACAACAAATTTCTTTACTGGCCAGTTGTTTGGGGAACAAATCCAAACCACACACTAGGGATCTGGACCCTTCTCAAATTTATCCCTATTACTTCTTTGTTAAAAAATTTTGCAAAAGTCTAAAGTTTAAATAATGTTTCATAATATTATTTTAGGCACAACCATTTATTTACATATTTTTACTCATGACAGAAACATTATTTATTTTAGGTCAATATTCCAAAAGATTCATACTCCAGGTACATTTATATATAAATTATACATAACTCTTTTATACTTGTTGAATGTAATAAGATTAAGATACATATAAATATTGCAATGGATAGATAACTAGATAGAAAATACTTATTTTTCCTTTTAAAATCTTTTATAAGCACGCCCTTTATGTCAATTATGGGTCGAACCTCATTAGGTTTCTTAACTACTCATCCAATCCCTTCACTTTATCATTCTTTTACCTTATGGACATTAATCAATATTCACATTTCTTGCCCACTTTATCCTTTTCAAGTTAGGTTGTCTTTTCACATATTCAACACATAACCCATTTCTTAACATGTTCCATTTTTATTATCTTTTTATCGGAATCTTCCAATATCATCATACTATAACGGGCTCCACACCATTGGTTATGCTACCATATGCTCCGACCAGTGATTTTAGTTTTTTCACCAAGGCTCCAGACCCTCCTTAATTATCTCGGTGTCATTTGATTCCATATTAATGTGTTTTAACATTTTGCAATTGTCCACTGAATTCCACTTTTCCTTTACCTAATTGAAGCCAAAACCCTGGGTTTCACTCCAACTTGCGTTACACTTTAAAATCATCATTTCTTGTCTTTTTTACTCATGCATTGATTTTATCCCAAAAATCATTTGAATTTAGAACCATTTTGTGTAACACCATTTCTAATATTTTTATTTCATAAAATTTTCCACTTTATGTAAAATTATCATGGGGGTTTTGGAACTAGATTTATAAATGCTATTGTATCACAGGGACTAGATTTATAAACTTGAAAATCATTGTCCTAAAAATCCAAATATATAAAGGAACA
The DNA here is from genome assembly GCA_949130495.1 of Sambucus nigra. Lineage (NCBI taxonomy): Eukaryota > Viridiplantae > Streptophyta > Magnoliopsida > Dipsacales > Adoxaceae > Sambucus > Sambucus nigra. Next base: position 365,377,895 of record OX422220.1, on the reverse strand, counting down.
TGACCTTTACCTTAATTCTCTAAATTATCATTATACCCATTTATTTCCAAACTTGTCATTTTTCTTCATTTTAACAAGTGTTATTTTCCAAAACACTATTATGTTACCCACACTAACTTCTTAAGTATTTTTAAATCATTAACAATTATTTAACACTTTTGGAGTAACTTAGATCTAAAGTTGGAAATCTATTTATTTAATTACTTTACTTTCCATGAAATTATTGAAAATCTAATACACCTTTATAGGAAAAATATAATTTTCCATCATTAAAACATGTAGTCTTAAAACCATACACTTATCACATTTTCAACATCTTTTTCACACACTTTAAGGACTGAAATTTCTAATTTCTTTGTTTCATGTTTAAATCCACTAAACCCCTCATTAAACTTGAGTGTAATTCCAACCTCAAATACTATAAGTTCATATAAATGAGAAGATGGATTTTAAGTCCAAAAATCCTAACAACTATATCTAACATGTGATTTACTCTAAAAATTTCATAATGTTTTCACGAACATACTTTGCATGGCAAAAGACATTTTTATTTCTTCAAAACTTGAATAAAATGTTCATTTATACAAAAATCCTATTTTTCACAAGAAAAGTTTGGAACATTTAGGGATAAACATCCCAACAAATGAGCATTCTTCCAACATTTTTATTCCATAAAAATGTTTAGACACCAATTTTCTTGAAATATATCATTTGGCTCAAAACCATTGAAATCCCTTTTTAAACACATTTCACAAACCAAAAGAAATATCATTCTTATATCATAAACATATCCTACTCTCACAAACTCTAACTAAATGACCATCTCAAATGGAGCTCCAAAAATGGTGGATGAAGAAGAAGGTGATGGAAACCCCCACCTCCTAAGGTGGAATCAAGAGGTTTCCTAGCTCCACAAAGCTTGCCTCTATGAAATCTCCATTAGAAATCCCCTTCAAGCTCCATAAATCTTCTATTTCTTCATATTTACCCCCCCCCCCAACAACACCATAAATTTATTTCTCTACCCAACAATGGAGGAAATGGGTGTATAATGTTCATATTGTGGATCACTTGTAAACTATGGTGACACAAGGTGGAGACATGGTGGTGTAGGGTGTTTTGTGGTGGTGGAGCTATGCAGAGTGAGCGCTCACGCGCGCGCGAGAGAGAGAGAGAGTGAGAGAGAGGAGAAATCCGATAATTGTGGGGGGAAGTCCACCCCGACCCTTTTCTCTTCTAACCCACAAATAATCCAAAATAAAACTTATAAAAACATTATCAAACACTAAAACCCCATTTTTTACCAGATGGGCGCATCAGGAGTCGACATGTCATTGACCTAACGGTCCAAAATGTGACAGCACACTAGGGCATCTCGATCTAACATTTTCTAAACATGTCGTTTGAATGAGAATGGAACCCCATTCAAATGAGATTTCAATGTCGTTCGATCTCCCATCGAACGGCCTTATAACGAGATTGGAGTCTTATGCAGATAAAGGTCATTGGATCGTCGTTAGATGTATACTTTAAATGAACTGGGATTTTCGTTCATACCACTAGTAACCTCGCTTGAACGAAATGAGAATCTCATTCGAACGACTTTTAAGTTCGGTCGATCTAGCTAGATTCCTTAAATGTCCAATGTCGCCCACAAACTTCCAATAATTACCATGAAGGCCAAAAGAGTAAATAAAATATAAAGGGAAAGAAAATAATAATGATCCAAATCTCAAGGTTTCATATGATTATAATTTACATGGGGAAAATAATAAAATATTGGGCACGAGTATTACATTCTTCCCTCCTTAGGAAATTTCATTCCTGAAATTATCGATCTGCCAATTCCTCACATTCATGGGACTTACCAACTCTTATTCTAAGTCATAGAAATCCTCTGAGATTAAATCATTAAATTCCTCAATAGCTAAGATGACATCATACACTCTTTCGCATGGGTTGTCATCAAAAGTTCAACATGAGAAATTCTTTAACGCTCATCGGTATGTCAACCATCAATGTCACCTAACAGCTCTCGAGTCTCAGTTACTCGGTGACGACACTTAATAAAGCCTTAAAACTACCTTGTTAATACCCAAATCATACTAGCGTGCTAATCGGGTAACGCTCGTTAGTGATTAATGCTCACCCAAGTATTAATCATAATACAACCATTATCAGATTCATCATCAAGAACCATCTCGAATCTAAGGACTACACATTTTGAGTTTCCAAAAATTCTCAGGTCATCATTACCACATAACCTCATTTAAGCTTGATACTAACCTCATATCGTAAGTCACTCTATCCGTGGAGCGACACACCAATCAAGTCATAATTCGTGCACCCTACTAATGATATCTCGGCATTTTCTAACTTGGTTTAGATGTGTCAGTCGTTGTCTCCAAATGTCGAGTCTCAAAATTCCCTTGAATTACCTACAAACTTGTTAAATAACAAGTATTATGGTAAGTATGAGTATCAATCCAACTTTCAAGTGAAGAAACAATTAGCGTGAATACTTGCAATTTCAATTTTTTATTAAAATATTTTTTTATTTATGTTTAAAAATAATTTCAATGAAGAATAAATCAATTAATGAGAAAATAGAGTGCAATTAAATATCACTAAAATTGAAATGTAACGGAGTTTAGAATTGTGAGAAGATACAAGAGGTGGGAATATACCGCGTGATCAATTTTATTTAATTTCTTAATTTATTCAATTGAAATGTTTCGAGATGATATTAAATTTACAATTTAACTCTCGTTACTATCATAAATTCAATACTTTCATTTTCTGCAATTAAATTTGGAAATTCCACGATATAAAAAAAAGTTTTAAGATTCATACTCTTTTTAACAAAATATCCTCTAAGATTAATTATTAAAAATTATACGAACCTTCAAAATACACACCAAATTAATATTTAAATTTTAGGAAAAGACCTATCTCTAGTTCGAATACCAAAATCAAATATTAACTTTTAAAACTAATTTACTAACTCTCGTTATATAAACTAACTTGTGACTATTCCAAATTAATTAGCCTATAAACATAGTAATTAAATAAATTATTTAATTAAATTAACATCCTACACATTTCATCCCACCCCTTGAATGGGGTGACTAGCCAAGCATAATTAAATAATCAATCACAATCACAAACATTTAACAAGAATTTAAATAGAAAAGAAAGAAATACAATACGCAAAAGTATCCTTTCGAATTGATACCTTTAATTGTGTCCAACCTCTTTACACTCAACTTCACTTGATTAAAAAAATGATACCTAAACTTATCAAGAGCAAAGGCAACCGCTAACAACTCATTTTCGGTGGTCATGTAATTAAGCTGAGCATCATGTAGGGTTTTGCTGGCATAATAAATGACGTGATGGTGCTTGTCAACTCTCTGACCAAGCACAGCACCGAGAGAAACATCAGAAGCGTCACACATGATCTCAAAAGGTAGAGACCAATTAGGAGGTTGAATGATAGGAGTATAAGTGAGCTCAGCTTTAAGGCGCTCGAAAGATGCGAAACAAGCGTCGTCAAAGATAAAAGGGATATCTTTAGATAAAAGGGTTATTAAAGGCCGAGCGATTTTAGAAAAGTCCTTAATGAAATAACGGTAGAAGCCCGCATGTATTAAGAAGGAGCGAATGTCCTTAACAGACTTAGGAATAGGAAGCGTGGAAATCAAGTCGATTTTTGCTTTGTCTACTTCAATATCGCCGTGAGAGACAACATGACCAAAAACAATTCCCTTTTTTACCATGAAGTGGCATTTTTCCCAATTGAGGACCAATTACTTTTCCTGACAACGCTGGAGGACCATATTAAGGTGAGAAAGGCATTGTTCAAAGGAAGAACCAAACACGTAAAAATCATTGATAAAGATTTCGAGAAAAATTTCTACCATGTCACTGAAAATACTAATTATACACCTTTGAAAAGTCACGGGTGCATTGCAAAGTCCAAAAGGCATGCAAGAGTATGCAAAGGTTCCAAAAGGACAGGTAAAGGTAATTTTCTCTTGGTCTCAGAGGCAATGGGAATTTGGTTGTACCCGAAATAACCGTTAAGAAAGTAGTAGTAAGCATGGCCAGCTAAGCATTCAAGCATTTGGTCAATATACGGTAGAGGAAAATGGTCCTTGTGAGTGACATCGTTGAGCTTTCTATAGTCAATACAAACACACCAATCGGTTTGCATATGGGTGGACACAAGCTCATTATCATTATTTTTAATAACGGTGATGCTAGAATTTTTTAGTACGAGGTGAATGAGACTGGCCCAATGGCTATTCAATATAGGGTAGATAATATCGGCATCTAGTAATTTTAAAATTTTATCTCTCATGACCTCTTTCATCGCAGGATTGAGTCGACGTTGTGGCCCACTAGAAGTCTTATCGTTTTCCTCCAAATGAATGCAATGACTACAAACATTGGGGTTCACGCCGTTAATGTCTGAAATTGTCCACCCAATAGCAGTACTATGTTGAGTAAGAGTGTGGACCAATTTCTCTTCTTGATCGGGGGTCAAGTCAGAATCAATGATGACAAGGTGATGTTGTTTGGGGCCTAAGAAAGTATATTTCAACTCATAAGATAATGTCTTAAGATCCAAACTAGTAGGCGGCGCAAGAGAGACATCGAACTCAGACACAGAAATAGAGTCCGGGGAACTATCAGGGCATGGGTGGACAGGGTGATCCAAAGAGTGAAGAGTGTCAACAGAGAAGGTCTCGAATGGAGGATCCCAAGAGGAAATATCCATCATTGGAGTGGCATCAAGAATGGCATTCAGTTCAGAGATGGAGCAATCAATATCAAAGTCAAACCTAAAATGAGGCAAACATTGTTGGAGAGGAACTTCAAGGTATGTTTGGTCCAACATCTCGTTAACTAAGGAGTCAATCACACACACCTCATCAATAGAATCAACATCAGCCTTTTATTGCATAAGGTGAAAGATATTGACTTCGATGATCATGTTGCCAAAAGAGAGATTCATGGACCCGTCATGAAAATCGATGATGGCATTGGCAGTGGCCAAAAAGGGGAGACGCAATATGATAGGAGTATTGGTTAGGTCAGGAGCAAGAGTGTCTAAGATGATGAAATCCACACAGTAGTAAAAGTCAGAGACTTTCACCAAAACATATTCAACTATTCCTTTAGACACTTTGACGGAATGATCAACAAGTTGAAGAGTAACCCGTGTAGGTTTCATGTTTTGTAGACCTAACTCAAGGTAGAGGGAGAAAGGTAACAAATTAACACTGGCCCCAAGATCAAGTAATGCTAGAGTAGTGAACTTATGGCCTAACATGCAAGATATAATTGAACGAGCGGGGTCTTTGTAATTCACATCATTGTTGTCATGGAGAAGGGATATGGCTTTCTCAGTGAGGAAGGCATCACGAGGCACATTTGTCCGACGCTTAACAGTGCACAAGTCCTTCAAATATTTAGCATACGAATGGACTTGTTGAATCGCGATGAGGAAGGGAATGTTAATGTGAACATTGTGAAAAACTTTCCTGATCTCATAAAATTATTGGGCTTTGTTAGTGGGAGCCAACAGATAAGGGAAGGGTTATTTGGGAACATAAACAGAGGTGGGATAAGTAGTCTTTGAGGCAGTCTGTGTGGTGGACTTAGTGGATGGTAGAACCTTAGGGATAGGCCCTAATGGTCAATGTGGGATGGGTGGGTTTGGTACGTCACAGGGATCGTCACCACCATTATCAACTTGTTTTCCCGATCGAAGAGTACTCACGGATTTCATATTCGCTTGGTAATTAGGTGGAGTGGAAGTGGAACAAACCTCATAGGCCAACTCTTTGTCATTCCCCTTAGGGTTAGTAATGGGATGACTGGGGAATCGACCTTTCTCTCGCTTAGACTCAAATTGGTTGAAACACTGCTCAATCCTTTTTATGGCTTTACTCTGAGTTGCAATAAACTGAGTGAGGAAAGTGTCGAGAGAGGAGGTGGACGATTGGGGCGGAGGGGCATAAGAAGGTTGGGTTACCAACTCACACTGAGAATTATGCGATTGTGAATAATCATACGAGGGAGGGGGAACATGAAGAAGTTGATTATTGTTGTTGGATTGTCCTCCGTGGGGGATAAAGTATGATGGATGGTGTGGTTGATGGTAAGGAGTAGAATGGTGCTGGATATGAGAGCGATGTTGCCTTTGTGGGTTTTGTGGAAACTCGGGGGGACCACCAACATGTTGTGGGTGTGATGGAGTGAGGTTATTGTCGTACTTATAAGAAAAATAGGGATGGTTCTTATTGTTAGGATTATAAGTAAATGACGGGGGAGAGATTTTCCTGGAGGTATCAATGGCACACGCTTGGGCCATGGTGGGTTTGGGATCATCTTCAATTAGGGGGAAAAATGAGATAAATGATCATGACTTAAGCATACACTACAAGAAGAAGGACTAGAATCATTGACATTCATCACTTGTTTAGAAAGAGAAACATTTTGTTGCATAGTACAAATAAGAGCATCAACGGTTTTAGTCAAACAGTGTAAGCTCTGTAGCAAATTTTTAAAATCAGGATCATTTTTTACCTCAAAAGTGTTCCCTACACGTGGTGGGTCGGATCTCAAAAATGCATTGGTGCCTTCCCAATCTTGGGAGTCATCGCCTAATTCAAAGAGAAAATTATAGGTGGAAGTGGGAGTTAAGTACATGAACTTCCCTTTATGCATGGATTCAATAATGGTGCGAGAAGAATGGATAAGACCATTGTAAAAACTATGGACTAAGCTACATTTCTCGAGACCGTGATGTGGGAAAATATTAATATAGTCTTGAAAACGGCCCCATTATTTGTAGACGTGTACAACTTTTTGTGTCGATTGTTCTTCAGGTTCGACCTTTGCTTTCATCATACGGTACATGTTCATTAGCGGTTCAATATGGTAATATCTTTCCTCCCTTATGCTTTCTATTTTTATATATAGTTTTCAACATCGAGGACGATGTTATCTTTTATTTTGGGGTGGAAAATTTATCAAAATCGTACCTATTTTGAAACAAATCATTTAATTTTTTTATGTGCAGTTTAAATTTTTTTATGACAAGAATTTTTTATCGTACCTCTTTTAGAAGTCTCAGAATACCAGTGTTCAACCCTAAAATTATGCTTTTTACCATAATATTAGTTAATACCTCTTAAAGCGTACTTGTACTATGAATTCCTAAACTCGACAAAATTTGCACAATCATGTTTTACGATCAAAAGTTGAAGACTAACAACATTCTGAGGAGAGCCATAAATATCACTAGTGGAGACTTAAAACATGTGAGATTTGATCTTTTCACATTTTTGAGGGTTTTCACGTATCTCCGAGTCAGAAGTTGACTTAAATCTCTTTTGATACCACACTTAGTCGTTGTATGGTCTCATTATTTTTCAAATTTGGCATAATCACTGAGAATGACATCACTTTCGATTTGTAAGAAACATGTGTCTTGTAGTTTCTTCCGAGCATTAAACTATTTTTTACCATACACTTACCATTTTTCCATATCATATTAACATTCACTTCATCCATTCTCTTTCCATATTTCCCTTACCATCCACATATAATTTCCCATCACTACCATTGTTTTTGAGAAAAAGAGTGTTTGAAATTGTCAATGTAAATTTCCTTGATTTGTGTTATGAAAACAAAAATGCATTGCAATAAAAAATAGAAAAAGAAGCAGAAAAGGAAAAAAAATAGAAAAGAAGAAAAAGAAAGTTTGCGATCATGAATTTAAAAAAATGAAGACATTAGCTATTATTATTGTGATTCACTCTTCTCAAAACCCTACCATCATACCATCATCTTCTCCATTTTTCCCTCATGCCTCGGTGAGGTGTTTGGGCAAACGAGAAGTCTATATGGTGAATAATTCGACATTCTCAATATAGTGGTTAACATTCCTTCATGAGATCAAAATTCTTTCATGTATCCGTGATTTCTTATAAGTGTGTGAGACGTTTGACTTGGTTTACATTTACTCACTTACTCACACACTAGAGAGAAACACTTACCCGATTCTCGAAGTGTTCGATTCAGAGAGATATATCCAGTAAGAATTGAAGTCAAAGCATTAATTTTATAAAGGCGATGTAAGAATTACTTAAATGATACTTAGGATTATTCCACACAAACACATGTTGAGTTTTAGGAAGGATTACGCTTTTCGTATTAAGTAATTTTATGCCTTACCTTGATAGTTGAACACGATGTTCCTTGATATCTTTTTAGTTGGGTTGTATACCTTTTCATCGTCAAATAAGAAACTGCCTTTCAATAAAAATTTTGAATTTTTGGAGACATTCACTGCAAACCCTCATGAGACACCACTCGTCCTCTAGGGAAATTTACAGGTTTAACGGCTTGTTGCACATGCTAAGTGAAATCGCAAGAGCATGCGAAAGTGGCACACTTTTGGTCACTTATCTCTATCTCTCTCTATTTTTTCTCGTGGACTAGCAATGTTTTATTTGGGGGTGCTGTGATAGCACCCAAAAGTGTCTATTTTATGCCCTAAATAAAAGCATTTTAGTCGCTCGTTTTTAACAAAATTGGCCTTATGTTCGTATTTATCTATATTGCGGATCAATCATCAGTCGCAGTATCAAATTGTGTTAATTCGACGTAATTGCGACAAAGTAGCGGTCAAATGCATTAAATGAAGAAAATCAAAGTGATGGCGCAGTTAGAAGTCCCGTTTGAGCTTGCCCTGATGAGTTCCGATGCCCCCAGCCCAGTCTTGTACCAGACATAAGCCTAAACCGAACCTTAGTCCTGTCCCAAGCCTCGTGTGTGTTTAGTTTGTATTTTTTAGATTTTTTATATTTTTATTTGAGTCGTTTATAATTTTTATAATTTCTTTTATATTTTATTTTTAGTCGTATATATTTTTAGGATTTATTTGTGCGTATAGTTGTATATATTAGAGTCTGTATCGTGCGTCGTTTATTTTTATTTGTTTTTATGTATATATACTAGGTGTGAGTTTTATTATTATTTTTAGTTTTGATTATTAGTTTAGTTTTATTAATATTTTATTAGAACAGGTTTATTAGTATTATTTTATTTTAGTCTTTAGATTTGAAATTCTGTTACTAAAGCCGTTTATTAAAAATAAACTATTTAAGTAACTCCGATCTGTTTTTTTTTAGTAACTCTTTTCTTGAAAAAAACAAAACTATTTGAACACAAGATGTGTTTAACAAAAAAGTATGTACGAGATCTATTCAAGATTTTACTAACAAGTTTATAAAACAGTTTTAAACAAACTTTAAACCCAGCACAACCAAGAATGAGATGAGAATATGTAGGAAGATTAAGTACAAGATTTTTACGTGGTAAAACCTCACCAATTGAGGAAACATCCACGACTCCCTCTACGGAGTAAAGCAAAAATCCACTATAAACAAATTTAACAGTTACAAACTATATAACAAACATGGATACAACTCAGACCTATATAAGTTTAGGAATGTACCCTCTGGTGTCCTTATAACTTCTCTTCAGTTCTGATTGCTCCAATTTGTTCAAGCTCTTTACGTCGACTCTTTATCTCAAGATCTTATTACCAACACTTTTCATGTTGTAGTGTGAAAGTGTTTGTGGAGGTGCTTTCTAACACATGCATGCACACACACACACACACTTATCATGTAGAAACAGTCCTAGCAAATTACAAATAAGTCTATATGCTGTGAGTTTTCTTTTTCTCTCTTCTCACAAAACTTAACCTTTTTGACCTTTAAAACAATCCCAGAATCCACGGATACCTTGCTTAGAAGACAGTTGTAGAAGGGTGTCCTCAACAGAAAAAGCAAACGAAATAAAAAATACTTTCTCTTATTAGTGGCACCCGAGAGGTACCCGCGAGGGTCACCAAGAAACCCAAAAGCCATTATGAAGTATCCTCAGGCGCCAGCGCCACTTCAGGCGTCAGTGCCACTTCAAGCGTCAGCGCCACTTCGAGCGATGGCGCCACTCCGAGCGTCGACGCCACGATAAGGGTTGGTGCCGATTCGAGCGTCGGCGCCACTTCGAGCGTCGGGGCCGCAACAAGGGTCGGCGCCGCCTCACATGTCAGCGCCAGTTCAAGCATCAGCGCTACCTCAGGCGTCAGCGCCGATTCGAGCGTCGGCACCACTTCGAGCGTCGGCGCCGCAACAAGGGTCGGCGCCGCCTCACAAGTCAACTCCGGTTCAAGCATCAGCGCTACCTCAGGCATCAGCGCCACTTCGAGCGTCGGTGCCGCAACAAGGGTCGGCGTCGCCTCACACGTCAGCGCCACTTCAAGCGTCAATGCCACTTCGAGCGTCGGCGCCACTTCGAGCGTCGGCGCCGCGCCGCCACTTCGAGCGTCGGCGCTGCGCCGCCTCACATGTCAGCGCCGGTTCAAGCGTCAGCGCTACCTCAGGCGTCAGTGCCACTTCAAGCATCAACGTCACTTCGAGCGTCGGCGCCGCGATAAGGGTCGACGCCACCTCACATGTCAGCGTCGGTTCAAGCATCAGCGCTACCTCAGGCGTCAGCGCCACTCCAAGCGTCAACGCAACTTCAAGCGTTAACGCCACTTCGAGCGTCGACGCCGCAACAAGGGTCGGCGCCAGGACAAGGGTTGGCGTCGCCTCACATGTCAGTGCCGATTCGAGCATCAGCGCTACCTCAGGCGTCAGTGCCACTTCGAGCGTCGGCACCACTCCGAGCGTCGGCACCTCGACAAGGGTCGGCGCCGCCTCACATGCCAGCACTAATCCAAGCATCAGCGCCACTTTGAGCGTCGGCGCCACTTCGAGCGTCGGCGCCACTTCGAGTGTCGACGCCACGACAAAGGTCGGCGCCACTTAGAGCGTCGGCGCCGCCTCACATGCCAGCACCGATTCAAGTATCAACGCCACTTCGAGCGTCGGCGCCACGACAAAGGTCGGCGCCACTTCGAGCGTCGGTGCCACGACAAAGGTCGGCGCCGCCTCACATGTCAGCGCCAATTCAAGTATCAGCGCCACTTCGAGCGTCGGCGCCACTTCGAGCATCGGCAACACAACAAAGGTCGGCGCCGCCTCACATGTCAGCGCCAATTCAAGTATCACAGCAAGAGTCAGCGCCACCGCAAGGGTCACTACAGAAATGTTATACGAGAAGTGCTGCTACAAGAGTTTTCATCATGAAACAACAGTCTCTAAATGAACAACAGCACTAACACTTTGCTTTCTTGTACAGGTAGCCTAGTCGAGCAAGCAGGGCTCGAACAGACGCGTTGGGACCTCCTGGGAGTTTTGGCTTGGCGGCTGAGGGACAAGGTATGTTGAGCAAGCTCAACAACTTAGCACTATAGGATTGAGAGAATACTAGTAGGAAGACCCAGAAGTCACTCGAGACTACGCACACTGCACACTTGGTCACAAGTGAAGTGAGCAGCCAAAGAGCTGGCTACTCACAATAAAAATAAACTCTTTACAAGAAAATGACTTTTCCAGAAGAGGGGGTCCTCGAGGTCCCTCTCAAGAAAAATAACACTTTTAGAGAGGAGGAGGCCTTAAGGTCTCCTCTCTCAAAGATTTGCAAAATTGCACCACAAGTTACCGTTTCAAAAGATAACTACCAAAATCTGCTATTTTGTCTCCATTAGGGGACATATGTGCTTTTTGAGTTTTGGTCGGCGCCTGCGGAGGGGACAGGCAGGCTGCCTACAGGTAGGGACAAATGGTACACTTCAGACATTGTTCCCCACCAACTCTCTCAATTTTGGCGCCCAAAATCGCCAGCTCACCCCTAACGCACATGTATAAATAGACCTCTGGGCAAGGTCAAAAGATAGAGAAGAAAAATTGCACTGTTACTCTGCTAAAATATCACGAGACCTACCTAGTAGTCTCTCCCTGCTCATTCTCTTAGTGTTGAGTGCCTTGTTCCTTCACTCTCCACTGACAGCCATCACTCTCAGGTGTTTCCCTTGAGAAAATTGTTATTTTTGCTGTGAAAGTTCATCTTCTTGCACGGAGTGAGTTGAAGCTTAAGTTCCATTGTTACCAGAAGGAGAAGTTTTCTTCAGAAGTTGTACCAGGAGACCTTGAAGACTTGCAGATAGCATCCATTGGAGTGGGTCACGCCTCACCCTTTCCAGTTATTCATAGACCCCAGTCTCACTACCCTCTTACATTTGGCGACTCCGCTGGGGAGGTATTCTCATTTCCATGGACAAAGAAGGTTTCAATGTCTCTAAGCAGTTGGTTTTTGAGGACATTCCATCCGATAATGGAGCTCACAGTGACCAGACTACTCAGGAAGAAGTGGTGGTGATCGGAGCCAAGGCGCCAGCGCCTCAGGGAGGTCAGACCAGTTCGCCGGCAGCGGCTCCAATGGCAGGTATGAACCTTATGGCAATGTTTTTTGCCTTTTTAAAGAAAAACAACGTGGATCTATCAAACTTAGGTCAAGGTTGTGTGACACCTGCTGCTGCCCCTTCCGGAGGGGTAGCCACTCCTATCACAATTCTGGCAGAGGCGGTTCCGTCTCGGAAGGCGGCGCCGGAGCAGGTCCTGGCGCCAACAGGTTCTCCAGTTCCTAAAAGCACATGTTTGGAGGAATCACCCTCTAAGGCTGTTACTATGGAAGAAGTGAGGAAGCTCCTTTCCTCCACTCAAAGAGAGGGTTCCCACCTGTACGAGGAGTTACAAGACCCCTATCCACAGGAAGTAAGTGAGAAGCCATACCCTGAGGGGTATATTCCACCAAAATTTATCAAGTTTGGCGGTAGGGGGAGAACCCTAGAGAGCACGTGAAGAGGTTCGTCGAGTACCTGGGAGTACACGCTGGTGACAAGAACCTGAGATTGAGGGAGTTCTCTAAAACTCTCACTGGGAAAGCTTATACATGGTATTCCCGCTTGGCGCCTAACAGCGTCCCTACTTGGGAAGAGATGCACAGGCAGTTCCTTCAGAAGTTTTTTGCAGCAGAGGGTGAATTTACACTGAGGCACCTGGCGCAAGAGGTCCAGAAGCCAGGAGAAGAGTTGATGCACTACATCAAGCGATTTCGCGAGAGGGCCTTAGATGTTCACAAGGACGTGGAGGAGGCTAGGTTGCTGCAAATAAGTGTGGAAGGACTCCTGGAAGAGTACAAGCTGCATTTGATCAACGAAACTAGAGACGTAACTTTCAGAGAATTCACCAGGGCCGCCAGCAACATAGCTACGAAAATCAAATCGAGAGTCCTGGGTTGGAGGACACAAGTTCCACTGACTCCCAGGAGGTTTCAAGTTGCGAGAAGGCAAGTGGTTAACTATGTGGACTGGAGTAACAAAGGGAAGAAGGGAGGCCCCGGGGCCAAGACTGACAGTCCCGGCAACAAGAGAAAATTTGGGGAGGATGTCTCGCCGCCATTACCGTGCAACGTAGCGGAGGCCATGGATTGTTACCGCACCTTGGTGCGAGAAGGCATAGCAGGACCTCCCAACCTAAAAGGAGAGACCCCCACTGCAGCTGACAAGGCCAATCCGAAGTACTGCGAATTGCACCAACGAGTGCAGCACTCTACCAGGGATTGCTACTACTTGAAAAGGATCATTGGTGAGCAGATGGCCAGCGGTACCTTGCAGATACCCCCCGTGGACGTTAACGAGAACCCACTCCCTACGCATCATTTTGGAACTGCCAACATGGTAGTTGCCTACGACGAAGAAGCTACGAGAAGTCTTGTGAAGCGGAAGAATGGCGAGCAGTTATGCGAGGAGTTAGAAAATTTGTCACTAAGCAGACTTCAGCTAGAAAGAAAGCAAGAGGAGTGGTTCTTCACTCCGGAGTATGAAAGTGGGAGTGGGGAAGCTGAGGAAGTCGCTCTCTCAGAAGGCGAGGTATACGTCATCCTCGCTCTAGACGAGGGAGGGACCTCTGAAGCGGAGTATGTTTGCAGTGCCCAAACGTACGAGGTAGACTTAGATTCTGAATGTGAGGCCATAGCGAGGAGCCCCAAGTTCAAGTGGTTTTTTGACCAGATAGGGGTGAAGTACGACACGAGGGTGTCCATCACGAGGAAAATCTTGGAAGCGGTGCAGCAGCAGGGAGACCCTTCGCTAAATTTGCAGGGGCCAATCGGAAGGATGGTTAAGAAGTATACCTCTGAAGTGATGTTTTGAGAAGCGGATAGGGAGGTGCCCTACTTCCACAACCGCCCGTTGTACGTCACAGCCATAATTAATGGAGTCTCATTTCCTAGGGCGTTGATGGATGGAGGAGCATCCATTAACATCATGCCCATCAACACATTATAAGAAACTGGAATTGACCAGGAGAAGTTGGTTCCGGTACCACTAGTAATTTCCGGATTCGACAACGCCGGAATGCAGTCAATCGGATACGTGAATGTGGGAATTAAGTTGGGAAATTTCACATCCCACATCAAATTTCACGTTATTAACGCTGACACCAGCTACCAATTACTCATTGGAAGGGTATGGATGCACACTCATGGCGTAGTGCCTTCCACCTACCATCAGTGCGCGAAGGCAAATATTAGAGGTACATAGATAGTGATCAAGGCCACGCAGAGACCCTTCGCCATTGAGGAGGCCCACCTGGTAGATGCTGCCTTTTACACCGAGTTGGACGAGGAAAGAAAGGTCTCTACAAGAAAGCTAGCAGGAAGCAAGATAGCTGAGGAAAGGGTCCCGCAGAAAAAATCCGTTCATGATCGTCTAGGGGAAAGGATAATTCCCCACATAGAAAAAGGCAAGAGGAAGGTAGAGGAGGTAGCTAGACCTCCTCGAACTTGCAAGAAAGTGGTTTTGCCCAATGGAAAAGTCATCTACCGTTTATAACGGTCTGCGCGGGCGATGTTCTGGGACGAGAGCATCGACCCGGTGCCCGAGTATTTTATTGTTGATGAATCCCATATTTTTGAGCATGTTGAAGAACCAGAAGAGGCGCCGGAGTGCATGCAAGACGGACCCAGAGAGCAGCTGCAGGAGTTAGAGGAAATCAAGTTATGGTCAGAAGAGGGCGAGAGTAGACCCATCCTAATTTCCAAGTGCCTTGAACCGAAGCAGAAGGAAGAGCTCATTGAGCTACTTAAAGAGTTCACTGATGTATTTGCTTGGAAGTACATGGAGATGCCAGGAATAGACGCAGAAGTGAGTTCTCATAGATTGAACATCCTTCCCAACGCCCTTCCGGTAAGGCAAGCCACACGCACATATAAAGCAGACCTTGATTTAAAAATAAAGGCTGAGGTGGAAAAGTTGTTAGCGGCAGGGTTCATCAAGCCTATTCAGCACCCCATATGGCTGTCCAGCATAGTGCCAGTGGCAAAGAAAGACAAGACCCAAATCAGAATCTATGTAGACTTTCGCGTCTTGAACAGGGCGTGTCCTAAGGATGAATTCCCACTACCCAGCATAGACAGCTTAGTGGATTCCACCGCGGGACATGAGATGTATAGCTTCATTGACGGGTATGTTGGATATAACCAGATTAAAATGGACCCCGCCGACGCAGAGAAGACTGCCTTCCGCACACCGTTAGGGAACTTTCACTATACAGTCATGCCCTTCGGATTGAAGAACGCTGGAGCCACATACCAGCGGACCATGATGGCAATTTTTCACGACTTATTTCATGATATACTAGAATTCTATGTGGATGATTTGGTGGTGAAGTCTAGGAAAGAAAACAAGCACATTCAGGATCTCAGGAGAGTATTCGAGAGGTGTCATCGGTATAAGATGAGAATGAACCCCTCAAAGTGTGCCTTTGGGGTTACTGCAGGGAAATTCTTAGGTTTTGTGGTAAATAGACAAGGAGTGCAAGTGGATGCAGAGAAGATGAAAGCCATTGTGATGATGCCACCGCCCAAGAGTCAGAGACAACTTAAGAGCTTCCTGGGAAAGGTATCCTACCTGAGGAGGTTTATACCTGCGTTGGCAGAAGTAACTCATCCGTTCGCACCTCTACTAAAAGACAAAGCCAAGTGGGTTTAGGGAGAGAGGCAAGAGAGTGCGTTCAAGAAGATTAAGGAAATCCTAGCCTCTCCGTCCACGATGATTCCCCCCCGAAGCCGGAGCGCCACTGCTGCTCTACCTCACTTCTATAGAGAGGTCGATAGGGGCCCTCTTGGCGCAAGAGAAGGAAGGAATGGAAAGGCCGGTCTACTACCTATCAAGAGTAATATCCGGGACAGAATCGAGATACACCAGCGTTGAGAGGCACTCCCTGACGCTGGTATTTGTAGCCCAGAAGTTGAGACACTACCTTCTAGCCTTCACCATTCACATAATCACCAACTGTGATCCCATCAAGTACCTCCTCGCACGGACTATACTCGTGGGACGAGCAGCAAGGTGGTTTTTGATCTTGTCAGAATATGATCTAAAGTGCGTGGTGCCTAAAGCCATTAAGAGCCAGGCGGTAGCAGATCTGCTGGCCCACTTCCTGAGTGGGGTTTTCGAACCACCTAATGAAGAGCTACCCGGAGAGAGTTTCCGAGCATGCATGGCGGAGGAGGTGAAGAAGTGGTTTATGGAGTTTGATGGTTCTAGTGCCCAAGGAACAGGTGGGGCTGGCGTCATACTGTCAGATGGAAAGGAGAAGATTACCCTCTCTTTCAAGTTAGATTTTAAGTGCTCAAATAATGAAGCTGAGTACGAAGCCCTCATTCTAGGGATGTTGGAAGCGCTCAGAAGAGGGATCAGGGTACTGTGTATACGAGGAGACTCCAAGCTGGTAGTATGGCAAGTCAATGGAGAGTTTTCCCTTAAACATGCCAACTTAGCGCCGTACAGACACATCATCCAACGACTGCTAAGACAGTTCTTGGAAGTAACTGTGGAGAGGCAGGCGCGAACGATGAACAGGCACCCTGAAGCGCTCGCCACCATAGCACAAAAGTTGGACATGGAGGAGTCAGAAGCAACCATTACAGTTAGGCGGAGAACGGTGCCTACTACCGTAAAGTCCTTATTCCCAAGTGACGAGCCGGAAGACTGGAGGCGTCTGGTGGAGAGGCAACTTGAAACCAGGGAAGGGCCAATGAAAATATTGGAGTTAGACAAGTATCATGTCCTGCAGGGAACTCTCTATTTCAAGAGTCCTGGAGGGTTTCTGGCACGGTGCGTAGGGGAGCAAGAAGCCAAGGAGAGGTTAATAGAAATGCACCAGAGGCACTGTGGAGATACAGATATCCCCCTTTACAGAAGACTGCAGCGAAGCGGGTATTTTTGGCCCTCCATGAGCGTAGAAGCAGCCCGCTTGCAACAAAGTTATTTAAAGTGCCAAGCTAATTTTGATCAGCCGACGGAGGCTAACTTCGTGGAAGCCTTCGAAGATTGGAGACAGCCGTACCTAGCATATCTGAAGAATGGGGAGCTGCCCGCCGAGAGAGCGGATGAAATTTACCTTAGAAAAAGGGTAGCACATTTCTACTTGGTCAAAGGAGAGTTGTATAGGAAAGGGTATAATGAGAAGGCGCTAAGGTGCGTAGCCAAGGAGGAAGTGGAAAGGGTGCTGAAAGAAGCTCATGAGCCCTCCCACATGGGAGGCGCCAAGCTGTATGATCAGCTGATGACGTTGGGATACTACTGGCCGACCATGGAGGCTGACTCCATTGGATATGTGAAAAAGTGTAGAGCATGCCAGGTGCATGGAAACATGGTGCATGCTCCCTCCGTCAGCCTACAAAGCTTGGCAACCCCCTATCCCTTCCACACATGGGCGTTTGACCTGGTGGGTAAGATCACCCCAGCATCTCACGGCAAGGCTTTTATCATTGTGGCTACAGAATTGTATACCAAATGGGTGGAGGCCATTCCTTTAAGGAGAGTCACTGCCCAAGTGGTAACCCAGTTTATAAAGGAGTATATCATATGTAGGTTTGGTATACCCAAAGTGATCCTAACGGATAATAGGAAGCAATTTGTATGCAAAGAGATGGCCCTCCTCAAGGACAAGTATAAGATTGTGCATAATAGCTCAACCATATCCTACCCCAAGGGCAATGGCCAAGCGGAAGCTACCAATAAGACCCTGATAAATATTCTGAAAAAGATGCTAGAGGACATGCCGGGAGCATGGGATGAGAAGTTGCCTATGGTGTTATGGGCCTACCGTACTTCGAAAAGAAAGCCAACGAGGTTCACTCCCTTCTCTCTAGTATATGGGACCGAAGATGTCCTACCAGTGGAACTGGCGGTACCTTCAGCCAGAATTTCTCTTAGCAATGGGCTCATCCCAGACTCAAGGCATGTGCAACTGGAGGCACTAGATGAGCACAGGGACAAGGCGAGAGAGAATTTCAAAGTCTACACTCAGCAACTGTCCAGGGCCTATGAAAATTTGGTTAAGCCTAGGGAATTCCAGGTGGGAGATCTAGTCCTGCGAGCATCAACCCACCATCTCCGTAGCATGTCTGCGTCAAAATTCAAACCTAAACTGGGAAGGCCCTTTTGTTGTCAGAGGAGTGGGGAAGTCGGGCTACTGCCAGATATCAAAACCTGAGAGTGATTGCCTCCAGTCCATCAACTGCAAGTGGCTGAAGAGGTACTATGCTTAGTAACAACTAACAAGTTTTGTTTGTGTTTTGCATGTCGGCAACGGATGTCAAGGATTTCTTCTATACCAGAAAAGTTTTTTTTTGTATTTTTTTTGTGAAGCAATACTACACTGTAAACGGTAGACAAAAGCAAAAGAAATGAAATAGTTACACCTTTGATCATTTTGACGTTTACTTTGCTTACTCATTTATACATACATATACGCTCCATATTAAGTTAGAAGAGAGTAAAAAAAAAACAAAAGATCGGGAACTTTGCGCACTACACTTGGGAGGTAAGTCCATCCTAGGAGAAAGTATACTGAGCAAAGTCCCCCAGACATAAATTAATACAGTTTTATAATAAAATCAGGCTTCCGGAAAGGGGCGGTGGATACCCTCCTCTCCAGCCCAGCCTCTACGACTATAAGTAGTAATATGTAGGAATACCCCCACAGACAGGAGGGGCAACCCAAGAAAGTCACATGCCAACACCTCACAGCTACAAGAGGTGCATATTCAAAAAATGTGTACAATATGATAATACATAACTTTTCATATCAATGCAAATACCCCGCAGTATATGGGGTAGCCACCAGTAGACTAAAGGCTCACAGAAATTAGAGCAAGTCATGTAAAATAAACACCCACAGCATAAAGGGAGAACAAAATAAAAAGAAAGTGCAGAAGAAACAAAGTGTCTCATACAGGAATGATAAGTGACGTACACATAGAATTCTGAACACTACAAAGCAAGAAGTAGCCTATCGGCTAGAAACCACAAAAAATAAATCATCGCGCGCGATGGCGCCAGCATATGACGGACCAGCCTCCCGTAAACACTCTTCCTCCAACCTGATGGATTTAGCATCATCCTCCTCATCGCCAGACTCGAGTCTGGCAAGCTTCACCTGCAGTAGGGCGATCTGATTTCGGATCCTCGTAGCCTCAGCATGTCGTTGCTCAACCCTGGACTACCGGGACGTGTGAAACCTCACTATCTTTCGGAAAGGAACACTCAGGAAGGGGCGAACCCCTGCGTCAAGCCAATCCAAACGAAAATGATAGAACTGCTGTAAGTCGCGGAGAGCATCCAAGAATAGCAAGATAGAAGAGCTAGTGAGCTTAGTAGGGGAGGTAGCCAAGAACTCATGAACATGGCTGGCAAGAGCCCTCAGGTTGAAGGCCGTAAGACTGTCAACCTGGAGTATACTCTGAGAAGTGAACGTCTCGGGATGGTGCTCCAAGATGAGATCCAAGAGCTGACGCTCATGTACCCTGAAGCGTCCTGGTAACTCCTCACGCCATAGCCTACTAGAAATAGTCGCAACGTCCTCTGCTTCATCATCGCCCTCGGAGTGACGAGACCCCGCCTCAGAAGGAAGAAAAGAAGACTCCCCACCAGAATCAGCATCACCGACTAAAGGAGTGAACTCAGAACTGTGATCTCCCTCCGCAGTTGCCCCACTACCAGTCTCCACAGTTATCGGAGTATCCTCATACACCTACAAATAATGAGACAAGGGTAAGATGAGAATGCTTGCACAGTATACGCAAGAAGAAAGTAGGGGAATAGTAAAAAAGGGGGGTATGCCAGTCTAATACCTCTCTCGCAGTTGCCCCACTGCCAGTATCCACAGTTATCGGAGTATCCCCATACACCTGGAAATAATGAGACAAGGGTGAAATGGGAATGCTTGCACAGTATACGCAAGAAGAAAAAAAGGGGAGTAGTAAAAAGAGGGGGTATGCCAGTCTAATACCTCTCTCGCAGTTGCCCCACTGCCAGTCTCCATAGTTATCAGAGTATCCTCATACACCTAGAAACAATGAGACAAGGGTAAGATGAGAATGCTTGCACAGTATACGCAAGAAGAAAGTAGGGGAATAGTAAAAAAGGGGGGTATGACAGTCTAATACCTCTCTCGCAGTTGCCCCACTTCTAGGCTTCACAGTCACCGGAGTACTCTCGTGCACCTGGAAACAATGAGACAAGGGTGAAATGGGAATGCTTGCATAATATACGCAAGAAGAAGAAAAGGGGAATAGTAAAAAGAGGGGGTAAGCCAGTCTAATACCTCTCTCACAGCTGCCCCGCTGCCAGACTCCACAGTCACCGGAGTACTCTCATGCACCTGGAAACAATGAGACGAGGGTGAAATGGGAATGCTTGCACAGTATACGCAAGAAGAAAAAGGGGAATAGTAAAAAGAGGGGGTATGCCAGTCTAATACCTCTCTCACAGCGGCCCCACTGCCGGACTCCATAGTTATCGGAGTACTCTCGTGCACCTGGAAACAATGAGACAAAGGTGAAATGAGAATGCTTGCACAGTATACGCAAGAAGGAGGAAAGTAGATACTCTTATACACGGTACCTGAATAACACCCTCCGTAACGATCATAGAAGGAGGAGCAGGGGTCCCCCCTAGGGGCAACAACACTGATCGATGCTCCAGAAGGGGTTGCCTCAGTGACCAATACTTTTGAAGAAGCTACCTCAACCTCAGGCACCGTAGGGATAGCTACCTGAAGAGGCGCAACGATAGGACAAACCAGCCCGTGTATAGGGGTTGCTGAAACGGCAGTGGCAGGAGCCGCACTCGAAACAGCGCCAAGGGATAACTGTGACAAAGTAAAAGAGGTCTACGGTAAGCACAGGCTGGACAGATAAGAAAATAGAACTAAGAAAATAAAAGAATACTTGAACCCCATCTAAGGGGGAAGCGCGAAAAAAGACGGTCGGCGCAGTAGGGGCTGTACTGATAGCTTGCAAAGAATGAAAATACGTTGTTTATTGCATGTTTGAGGAAAAGGAGATCCCCTTGCTTCAACAGAAAGGGCTGACCTGAAGTGTGGGTTCACTGGTTGAGGCCACGGTAAATATTGGGCCATGAGTAATCGCCTGAACCAAAGATCTACCGTCCATAGATACGCGGACCCTAGGGATAGAAATTCTCCCCCAAGAGGATAAACCCGGGGCGATAACGCCAGCTAAGGGAGGAGCCCCTTCCTGAGAAGAAAGTCCAAGAGCCATTAAGACTCCTGTTAAGAGGAAAAAAATATTCAAAAAAATAAATACTACCTCAGATGGAGAGGCCTCTAGGGGCTCAACTGCAGAAGTACCCACCGTCGAGACAAGAGAAGACGATGTGGCAACGCCCGAAGACACAACTCTCTACGCATGATAAACGGGTAAATAAAAAGAAGGAGTAAAAAAGGAAATGACGCAATGAAAGTTTTGAAAATAGAGAGGCATACCTGAGGAGAAGGGGAAGCCACAGGGGTGGTCCGGGTGACAGTAAAATGCACGGACGAAAGCTGCAAAGAAATGACAGTATATGCAACCAAAAGGCAGTTAGAAGACGAATAAATTACAAAAGAGGTTAAATGAATTAAGGAGACAGCAAACCTCTCTAAACAGTCCTCGGGAGGAAATGAGCATGGAGTTCCTCTCCCGCTGAAAGGGCGTCGGTCGTAGTGGGGGAAGAGGAGAACTACCTGCCTCGACGGAAATGGCCTGCACAAATATAACAGAATGCTTTGAATGAAAAAAAAAAAAAATATATATATATATATATATATGATGAGGGGAAGAAAGAAAATCATATGCAAAAAAATATAGACAAGTAAAGGGAGAACGCTTACAGTAACAGGGCGCGTAGTCTGGCTATAAGGAAGATGGGTGGGGCTGACCCCCCCAGGAGAACGGGAGGCCTCATCATCGCTAGAAGACTCTCTGGAGACTAATAACAAAGCATAAGTGTCAGTAGTGCTTTCTCTATGGAAACCCAGGCCCCCCATATCACCCGAAGAAGAACTATGGTCGTCATAGGAAGGGGTGCTTCCATAATCAACTAGTTCCTCTTCCAATGAAGGGGAGGGAGATGAAGGAACTCCGCGAGAACGGGTTCCACTAAGTAAAGGATGCTTTGATATAGTACCTTCTGCAACAGGAATGGACGCGACCCGCGTCTCCTGGGAAGTAAGGCTCGGTGAGGAGTAACCTTGATCCATCGTAGAGGAAGCAGCTAGGACAACGCCATCTCCTTTCTTTTTCTTCGCAGCCCGGGTCCTCACAGGAGAAGAAGGAGGAGAAGCAGTAGTAGCAGGAAAAAAATTGGAGACATCGGCGTCAGGGTGTTTCCTTTTGTTGGTAGTAGAAGTGCCCGCCTTCCCTTTGCTTTTTGGTTGGCTTTTAGACTTCACAGGGGGAAGCTCAGTCGACGGAGGCGGAAGTGACTCGTCAACGAGAGGTTTCACTAAAATAGGGGTGGCCTACTCCAAGGGTGGCGTAGAGGTGGTGCTGAGGAACCAAGGATCTTTCTACGTCCGCTTGACCAAAAACTGAGCTCTGGTATATTTAATGGGGTTAGTCTCATGAGGAGGGCCAACTACACATTCTCAAATAACACAAACCTATTGCTGCCAAAGAAGGAACCAGGATGAAGTGAATGAAGGGTGATAACCGCTGGGAGGCACATAGAGACCACCCAAACCACTGACTCTGTGGAATAACCCCTGAAGAGAAAAGCTAGCACACGCCTCGGAGAATGCCTCAGAATGACTGTCGTAGGTAGGAAGAGGAGGAGTATGAACACCCTGATCATAACCAAACTGTCGTCTTGCCCTCTCGGAATGATAAAATTCAGCACGGGGACCTAACTCAGTCCAAGAAGGAAGGTGACACGGTAAGAGCATCGTCACAACATTAATATGAGGACACATGGAAACTGACCCCACTGCTGAAGGACAATAGAAGGTCCCGCCGTCGCCAGGGAAAGAAAGCCAGCTGAAAGTACCCCCAGGGCGCCTGGTGTAAGTCCGAAACTGAAATTCCTTGATATCATCAATCAACATTCCCAGAGACTGCTTGGGAGTTTTCTTATGCCACCGAAGAAGTCTCGCAGCGTCACTATGACAAGCGTGGGCCCCTGAAGTAAACTGGGGGAAATGCTCAAACAAAAAGGCCATCAAGAGAGGGCCGTTGACATGATTAGCAACGTCATACCGACCACAGGACCTCTCTACGTCTATGTGTGCTCGGTCTATCCAGGTGTAAAGAGAACCCAAGGTCAGGGCAGCCATGGGTACCGGTCTACCACGAGACAATCGTACAGCCAATCTAAAAAGAAGTTCGCGAGGACAATCTTCAGGCTTACCTGGAAGAAGGAACCGAGTCAGGAACGTAACGAGGAAAGCAGCTAAATGTGTAGAAGAGTGAAGCTTAGGACCATCCTGGGATCTGGGGGCTGCACGAGAAGTCTCCCCCTTTTGCAACTGCTCAAAGTCTTTGAACCAGTATCTTTGCCATTTGGCAAAGGAATGCTTGGAATGACCCGTTACGTTTATGGCCACATACCTCGAGCACTCTCCGAGAGCTGACCGTAACTCCCCCACCAACTCCTGCTCTAGGGAGTCCTCGCAGTCATCGAAAAAGACCTGTTTCCCAAAGAAAGGAAGGGCGTACAACTCACATATATCTTCTAGGGTAACAGTAAATTCCCCCCAGCCCGTGACAAAGGTGTGAGACTCCATACTCCACCGAGATAATAAGAGATTAAGCGAAGAACCGTGTTTAAATATGGTGCAAGACTTCAGGTTGTTGATGGCGGTGAAGAGTCCCACCTCCCTAAGAATAGCCACATAATCAGGAATGCTCAGAACATAATCAACCCAACTGGCCCACTCCTCTGTAGGTCCACCGGGGGTTTTAACCTCAACGTTGGAATAAGGAAAGTCACCATGGTCAACTCGGACTCAGAGAATTGAATCCGGAGAAATAGTAGGAAGATCAGCAGACTCAGTTAACCCCACATGAGACCGATCGAGAACAGCACCCGAAAATTTTTCCCCAAAATCAGAAAGTGAAACCATGAAACTGTCAGCAGGACCAACAAAGGGAGCACGACGATAAATACCAAAGTCCCGCCCTTAACGAATGCGCATATAGTCCTTCCATGCCTGAGAGGAAGTTGGCGTAGCTGATGAACCACCCAGAGCCATTGGCTCAAGAAAAGAGCTCACCCTAGTAGGGACTCCGATCGAGAGACCCCCGGGGTCCCCTGTCGCAAAAAAAGAAGTAGAGGCAGAAACCCCAGCAATATCAGGCGAAGAGCCCCTGGTCAGTAGCATGCCCTTCGTAACACCAACAGTCAACGAGACACCCAGGGTCACGGAACCCTCGAGGTGACGAAATGTCGAGATACCCCCTTCCACGAATGAGAGACCCGTAGACGCGAGGCCAGGTCGCGAGACCCCCAACTGCTGACAAGAGGTCACTATACCGTCATGGGGCGAGACCCCTTCTTCAGAAAAAAATACGGGCGTCAAGACCTCCAAGGTCGAGATACCCCCACTGACAGAATTGACGTGTGCCGAGACCCCCAAGGTCAAGACGCCACCAGACGCCAACGACGGAATGCGCGAAGAGACGCTGCCAACGTTGTGATGCGTCGAGATAACCATAGAAGGCACATCATCACGCGAGGAACCAACACAAAAACTCGTCAAAGGCGAGAGACCTTCATAAGCAAAAATAGTAGGCGAGGAGGTCTGGGGAGCGGACTTTGAACACGAAAGGCCTTGAACGGTGCGAGACGTGTCTCGCCGAAGAACATTAATGCCGCGAGGTGTTGAACGGAGCGAGAGACCCCCGGATGAGGGAGCTACTAGCGAGGAACCATTGTTCATATCCGCGCCCAGATTGGGCGAGACCCTCTGTCCCTCGCGCAGATCGGATGAGACCCCTTGCTCAACCAAGAAATTCAAACCCGCGCCCAAATTGGGCAAGACCCTCTGTTCCTCACGCAGATCGGACGAGACCCCTTGCTCAACCAAGAAATTCAGACCCGCGCCCAAATTGGGCGAGACCCTTTGTTCCTCATGCAGATCGGATGAAACCCTTTGTTCCTCGCGCAGATCGGACGAGACCCCTTGTTGACCCGCGCCTAAATCGGGCGAGCCCCCTTGTTCCTCGCACATACCGCAAACAGGCGAGACACCCTCCGTCGTCAGCAAAGCGTTGGTCGAGACGCCCCTCATCACGGAGGAACCCAGACGAAAAGCGGCATATGCCGATTGAGAGGGCGAGGAACCCGCGAGGGTTCTCGGCTCAAAACTCGAGGAAGCAGGTATGGCGGATGACAAATCGATGCCACCGGTCGGATGAGACCTAGTGTCGCCGGCGCCAGCAGTTTCGGGCATAGGGGTGCTTGAAACGAACGATGAAGAAGGCGTAGAGCCTAAAACCATGGGTTCTCTGGAAGTACCTACATTTGAAGGAGCATTGTTTGGGCTAGAATCCATGAATGAGAACTAAAAAAAGGCTTAAGCAAAAGAGGATGGGAAGCTATGGTGTTTTAAAAATATCCCTCTCTCACTTTCTCTCACTACAAACCCAAATATGCTTAGGTTTTTGTTGAAGAAGATGAAGGACCCCAAGATAAGGGGCTTATGCTTTTTGCACCAAAATGGGAAAACGTGCAGGAAGGCAAAAAGGTGATGACCTTTTTTTCCCAAATGATGAGATGACAGTTCCCACACTGACGCGTGGGTTTTCAAAAAAAAAATTTTGAAAATCTCGGATAAAGGAATACAGAAGATTTATCGCGTACAAAGTTTTTTTAGTCTACCCAACCAAAAATCTTTGCACGAGGGGCTAATGTAGAAGGGTGTCCTCAACAGAAAAAGCAAAAGAAATAAAAAATACTTTCTCTTATTAGTGGCACCCGAGAGGTACCCGCAAGGGTCACCAAGAAACCCAAAAGCCATTATGAAGTATCCTCAGGCGCCAGCGCCACTTCAGGCGTCAGTGCCACTTCAAGCGTCAGCGCCACTTCGAGCGATGGCGCCACTCCGAGCGTCGGCGCCACAATAAGGGTTGGCGCCGATTCGAGCGTCGGTGCCACTTCGAGCGTCGGCGCTGCAACAAGGGTCGGTGCCGCCTCACATGTCAGCGTCGGTTCAAGCATCAGCGCTACCTCAGGCGTCAGCGCCGATTCGAGCGTCGGCGCCACTTCGAGCGTCGGCACCGCAACACGGGTCGGCACCGCCTCACATGTTAGCGCCGGTTCAAGCATCAATGCTACCTCAGGCATCAGCGCGACTTCGAGCATCGGCGCCGCCTCACACGTCAGCGCCACTTCAAGCGTCAACGCCACTTCGAGCGTCTGCGCCACTTCGAGCGTCGGCGCCGCGTCGCCTCACATGTTAGCGCTGGTTCAAGCGTCAGCGTTACCTCAGGCGTCAGCGCCACTTCAAGCGTCAACGCCACTTCGAGCGTCGGCGCCGCCTCACATGTCAGCGCTACCTCAGGCGTCAGCACCACTCCAAGCGTCAACGCCACTTCAAGCGTCAACGCCACTTCGAGCGTCGGCGCCGCAATAAGGGTCGGTGCCAGGACAAGGGTCGGCGCCGCCTCACATGTCAGCGCCGATTAGAGCATCAGCGCTACCTCAGGCGTCAGCGCCACTTCAAGCGTCAACGCCACTTCGAGCGTCGGCGCCGCCTCACATGTCAGCGCTACCTCAGGCGTCAGCACCACTCCAAGCGTCAACGCCACTTCAAGCGTCAACGCCACTTCGAGCGTCGGCGCCGCAATAAGGGTCGGTGCCAGGACAAGGGTCGGCGCCGCCTCACATGTCAGCGCCGATTCGAGCATCAGCGCTACCTCAGGCGTCAGCGCCATTTCAAGCGTCAGCGCCACTTCGAGCGTCGGCACCGCGACAAGGGTCGGCGCCGCCTCATATGCCAGCACTGATCCAAGCATCAGCGCCTCTTCGAGCGTCGGCGCCACGACAAAGGTCGGCGCCACTTAGAGCGTCGGCGCCGCCTCACATGCCAGCACCGATTCAAGTATCAGTGCCACTTCGAGTGTCGGCGCCACGACAAAGGTCGGCGCCACTTCGAGCGTCGACGCCACGACAAAGGTCGGCGCTGCCTCACATGTCAGCGCCAATTCAAGTACCAGCGCCACTTCGAGCGTTGGCGCCACTTCGAGCGTCGGCGACACAACAAAGGTCGGCGCCGCCTCACATGTCAGTGCCAATTCAAGTATCACAGCAAGAGTCAGTGCCACCGCAAGGGTCACTGCAGAAACGTTATTCGAGAAGTGCTGCTATAAGAGTTTTCATCATGAAACAACAGTCTCTAAATGAACAACAACACTAACACTTTGCTTTCTTGTACAGGTAGCCTAGTAGAGCAAGCAGGGCTCGAACAGGCGCGTTGGGACCTCCTGGGAGTTTTGGCTTGGCGGCTGAGGGACAAGGTATGTTGAACAAGCTCAACCACTTAGCACTATAGGATTGAGATAATACTAGTAGGAAGACCCAAAAGTCACTCGAGACTACGCACACTGCACACTTGGTAACAAGTGAAGTGAGCAGCCAAAGAGCTGGCTACTCACAATAAAAATAAACTCTTTACAAGAAAATGACTTTTCCAGAAGAGGGGGTCCTCGAGGTCCCTCTCAAGAAAAATAACACTTTTAGAGAGGAGGAGGCCTTAAGGTCTCCTCTCTCAAAGATTTGCAAAATTGCACCACAAGTTACCATTTCAAAAGATAACTAACAAAATCTGCTATTTTGTCTCCATTAGGGGACATATGTGCTTTTTGAGTTTTGGTCGGCGCCTACGGAGGGGACAGGTAGGGATAAATGGTACACTTCAGACATTGTTCCCCACCAACTCTCTCAATTTTGGCGCCCAAAATCGCCAGCTCACCCCTAACGCCCATGTATAAATAGACCTCTGGGCAAGGTCAAAAGATAGAGAAGAAAAATTGCACTGTTACTCTGCTAAAATATCACCAGACCTACCTAGTATTCTCTCCCTGCTTATTCTCTTAGTGTTGAGTGCCTTGTTCCTTCACTCCCCACTGACAGCCATCACTCTCGGGTGTTTCCCTTGAGAAAATTGTTATTTTTGCTGTGAAATTTCATCTTCTTGCAGGGAGTCAGTTGAAGCTTGAGTTCCATTGTTACCAGAAGGAGAAGTTTTCTTCAGAAGTTGCACCAGGAGACCTTGAAGACTTGCAGATAGCATCCATTGGAGTGGGTTACGCCTCACCCTTTCCAGTTATTCATAGACCCCAGTCTCACTACCCTCTTACAACAGTCAAGGTCTTAATCAATCTCAGAGTTTAGAAACATTTTTTGAGATTGAAAACCTCCAAGTGTGATTCCAAACTAGGTCTAAGGTCTTGTTTCAAGAGAACTAGAAATAGAAAACATTTTTGTTGATTTCAAAGTTAAAAACATTTACAAAAAATGAATCAACAAAATATTTCTCAAGATGAGAAACAAACATGCAAACTAAGTGTAATATATCATGAAAAACTTATATCTGAAAGTTTCAATATACTAGAACAACAGATCTAAGAAAATGATTAAGTTGGAAACAAGATCCAAAGAAGAAGAGGTTACAGCAACAAACCAACTCTCAAATCATCTCTCAAAAACACTCAAACACTCAAGGTTGTGTTTGGTAAAGTATAGAGGTTTGAAGGTTTGTATTTGGTTTGAACTGCGTAGACGATTTAGGGTTAGGGTTAGGGTTAGGGTTTCTAACTCTTCCTCTCTCTTCTGGTTTCTCTCTCTCTCTCTCTTCTCTCTAATCTCTCTTTATTTTCTCTCAAATGGCGAAATAACAAAAGTCTCAGAAAGCTGAGTAAAAGGATCCTTTTATAGGAGGCTGAGAAGGTTCGAGATCGAGGGCCAAAATCAAGGGTCCAGATAGAGTCAAGATGGATTGACTAAGATCCAAGGGCATACGATAAGCGGTGGATAAAACGCTTCTGATTGGTTCAAAAGGTAATCACAGGGATTATGATAGAAGACATGCAGATCGTTGATTACATATGATCCAAGGGTTGAAAGCAGGCATAGTTTTACTCTCTTCAAAGAAACACACTTCTCACCAATCAGAGGGTGACAAATGTTGGTCAATAACGCGAGATAAAATGGTCGTCAAAATAATTACAAAGTAAACCCTGAAGTCTCTGTCGCTTTTGGTTTCTACCCAAACCAACTTTAGAGTGTAAAAACAATATTTCTAAAATAGCATGTTTACCCCATAACCTTTTAAAACCAAGTTTTATTAATAAAACCTTATTTTAAAATGTTTTAAAAAATCCCAAAAAATATTTAAAAATCAAATTTAGGGATTTAAAAACACTCAACATATATACACACACTAATATGCAACATGACATGTAAATGAATCATTCTATTGTGTGTGAGTGTTGGTAATTAAATCTAGGTCTCTTCAATCAAAGATGAAATAGTAATGCAAGCTCCGAGGTTCTTTGGTTTCTAGGTTAGACATAATTTTGTCACAATTTCCAAACTAGATGAACACTTATACAATATAGACTCAAGTGAGTTAAGAGTATAAGGGCTTCAATCTCCCCCTTTGGAAATATGAGA
Source organism: Sambucus nigra (assembly GCA_949130495.1). Lineage (NCBI taxonomy): Eukaryota > Viridiplantae > Streptophyta > Magnoliopsida > Dipsacales > Adoxaceae > Sambucus > Sambucus nigra. The sequence continues at coordinate 365,347,897 of OX422220.1, read as the reverse complement.
CAAAATCTCCTTTGAGTCAACTAGGACTCGTAGGGTAATAAAAAGAATAAGAAAACCTATTCCTATAAAGATTCTATCTACCCAAATCCTAGAAAGAAAAAGTACATAACTCAACTATTAACAATTGAATACCCTATTACATCAGTTGAGTATGACTGTACAGAAACCTGCAATACACTAAGATCAAACTTTTTAGCATATATAAACCATCATTAGAGACTCAAATTTCTCCCCCATTTTGTCTCAAATGGACAAAGGGAAAAAAACTTGGACAATCAGCAAAGGTATTACTCAGCACAAACCATACCAATAGATTTACACAAGGAAATGAATCTATTATAATCAAGAGGTTTGGTGAACATATCTGGGAGTTGCAAATCAGTAGGAAGATAATTGATTTCTAATTCCTTAGTTTCAACCAATTCGCGTATAAAGTGATGTCTAATTTTTATGTTCTTTGGTCGCGAGTGTTGAACAGGGTTTTTAGAAATATTAATCGCACTTTGATTATCACAATAGAGATGCAATTGGTTTTCTTGAATACCATAATCACTTATCATTTGTTTAAGCCACAGTAATTGAGTACAATAGCTGCCAGCGGCTATGTATTCAGATTCGTCTGTCGAGAGTGATGTGCGGTTTTGTTTCTTACTACTCCATCCTACCAAGTTATTACATATATAATAACATGCTCCTGAAGTGCTTTTACTATCATCAGTACACCCAGCCCAGTCAGCATCAGTGTACCCAATTATAGTGCTTGGTGTGTCATTAGTGTACCAAAGTCCTAGATTTAGAGTGCCTTTTACATATTTAATGATACGTTTAACAGCATTCAAATGGCTCTCTTTAGGGTTATTTTGATAACGAGCACATACACACACAACATACATAATATCAGAACGCGAGGCAGTAAGATATAGTAAGGTTCCTATCATACTACGATATAGAGTAGGATCTACGGATTTTCCATTTTCATCGTTAGAAAGTTTTAACGTAGTACTCATGGGCGTTTTAGCATCTTTAGCACTCTCGAGGCCAAATTTCTTTACTATCTCTAAAGCGTACTTGGATTGCGATACAAATAATCCTTCTGAATTTTGTTTGACTTGGAGGCCTAAGAAGAATTGTAACTCCCCCATAAGAGACATTTGAAATTCCTTATGCATAGTCTCAGAGAAGGATTTGACTTCTGAGGGAGAAGTTGATCCAAAGATAATATCGTCAACATAAACTTGAGAAATAATAATGTGTTTGTCAAAATGTTTGACAAAAAGAGTTTGATCATTTCCACCTCTTTTGAAACCTTTATCTAAGAGGAAACTGGAAAGACGCTCATACCAAGCTCTAGGTGCTTGTTTAAGGCCATACAGAGCCTTTTTGAGACGAAATACATGATTTGGATATTGAGGGTCAATGAACCCTTTAGTTTGTTCTCCATAGGTCTCCTCAGTCAATATTCCATTAAGGAATGCATTTTTGACATCCATTTGGTAAAGTGTAAAATGCATGTGGCAGGCTATAGCAAAGAGCAGACGAACAGATTCTAAACGAGTAACAGGTGCAAAGGTCTCGTTAAAATCTATTCCTTCAATTTGAGAGTATCCTTGAGAAACTAATCTAGCTTTATTTCTAATGATTATCCCATTTTCATCAGACTTATTTTTAAAAATCCAACGCGTGCCAATAACCTTTTTGTGATCAAGACGAGGAACAAGATACCAAACATCATGAATGACAAATTGAAGAAGTTCTTCCTGCATAGCAGAAATCCAGTGAGAGTCATTCAATGCCTCATTTACATTCTTTGGTTCTACTAGGGAAACAAAACATGCATAATGTGCATAGTTTCTTAGTTGGGATCTTGTATGTACTGGCTCACTAGGGTTACCAACTACGTTATTTATGGGATGATCTTTAGAAACCCAGTTAGGTACTTCAGGTGTCTCAATTGGTAATGAATCATCTATTTCAGTAGTCTTATTTTCTAAAATGTTTGTAGGCTCTTCCTCAATAGTTGATTCACCAATCTTACTCTCTATAGTAGTGTCACTCATAATTACATTTATGGATTCCATCAAGGTTTTAGTGCGAAGATTATACACTCGATAGGCTCTACTGTTAGGTGAGTATCCTAAAAATATATCTTTATCACCTCGGCTCTTAAATTTGGATAAGTGTTCCCTATCTTTGCATACATAACAAGTACTACCAAAAGTTCTAAGGTACTTAAGATTGGGCTTTTTCTTGTACCAAAGTTCGTAAGGAGTTTGTTTGGAATTCTTTCTAAGATAGACCCTATTTATGAGGTGACAAGCAGTACGAATAGATTCTACCCAAAAATACTTAGGTAAATTCTTGGCATGTAACATAACACGTGCCATCTCTTGAAGGGTATGATTCTTTCTTTCGGCAATTCCATTTTGTTGAGGAGTCTTAGGAGCACTGAATTCATGTTTGTAACCATTATAGTCACAGTATTCAATAATACCAGTGTCTTTGAATTCACCACCTCTGTCACTACGGATTCTATTTACTTGAGTGTCCTTTTCATTTTCAATCCGGAGAAGAATTTTTAAGAAAGTTTGAGAAGTGTCAGACTTTTATTATAAAAAGGCTACCCAAGTAAATCTGGTGAAGTCATCAACCATAACTAAAATATAACTGTGTCCACAAAGACTGACAGTTTGGGAGGGACCCATTAGGTCCATATGGATGAGCTCCAAGGGATTTTAGGTAAGAATATCATTATCGTTCTTATGAGGTGTCTTAACAATTTTACCTTCCTGACAGGAACCACAGACTATGTTAGGAATGGGTTTGATTTTAGGAACTCCTCTAACTATTTCCTGAGAGGTAAGTCTACTAAGGTTATCGTAATTTATATGACCCATTTTGTTATGCCATATCTCGTTGTCATCCATTCTGGAAACATTACAGATTTTAGATTTATTCATGACAGTATAGCAATTGTCAGGAGTTCTGAATCCTGTAATTATGCATTCACCTTTATCATTTAAAATTTTGCAATTGTTCTTTGAAAAGGTAACAGTATGATCTGAGTCACAAAATTGCGATATGCTAAGTAGATTTGCCTTAAGACCTTCAACTAAAAGGACATTTTCTAGAACAGGAAGTCCATTTTCTTGGAGAGTTCCTTTGCCTATGATTTGAGATGAAACTCCATCCCCAAAAATGACTTTACCACCAACAAAGTTGGTTTTGTTTAAAAGTTTAGTTTCATCCCCAGTCATGTGCTTAGAACATCCAGAGTCTAAATACCAACCAGATGATGTGTGTTCAGCTTTTAAAGTAGTAACAACTATGTTACACTTCATCTCAGGCAATAGATCATCTTTCTAACCCATATTGCTCTAGTTTTCATTTTGTGCTTATTAGCTCTCAATTGATAAAATTTGCGAGCATTAGATTTTTGTTGAAAAATGTTTTGCGCATGATTTTGAGTTTTATGAAAAACATGAGCACTTGGTTTAGGAAAGTGATTAGGATTCCTTCTAGGAAATGTTCTCTTAGGTTTGGTCTTTCTCTTCCTATAATTAGAGTTTTTATCATGTTGTCTAGGAAGTACATAATTGTTTCGGTTCCTTCTAGAATAGTTAAAGTTCTGATAAATAGGAGAACTATAGAAATGTGTAATTAGTCTCCTAGCATAGCAACTATCAAAAGAGTGACCGTATATATCACAGTAAGAGCAATAAAGATTGCTCAAGATTGGGGTCTCCTTAGGAAAGTCTCTAAACAAAGGTTTTGAGAAGTTTTGAGGTTGAGGTTTATTTTTAGGTGTGATAGTCTTGAATGCAGACTCACTCTTCCTAATAGACGGGTAGACGTATTTAGCCTTAGGTGAACTTTCATGTTTAGAGCAACTTGATTCCCCAATGTTAGAATTTTGATGTTTTGAATCAAACTCAGTTTTTAGAGAATGAAAGTCTGGGCATGTTTCAATAGGTCTTTTTCCTCCTGACACAAACTTGATAGGTTCAAAAGATTTTGTTTGTCTTTTCCAATTGGGGCAAAACCTTATTCCAGTTCGATCATCAGAATTGGTTTTTGGTTCAGCAATAAATTAATCAAAACATTTTGAATTATTTTCAAATTTTGTAAATTTTTTGAAAACAGTTGCTGTCTTTTCTTTAGTTTTATCCAATTTTAACAATGTCCCTTTGTATTTTTTCTCCAGAGTTTCATTTGTTTCACTTAAATTTATGAGTTTTTCATCAAACATTCTGATTTCGCTTTTATGAGTCAAACATTGGGTAGTATACTCTTCAGCATTTAGTTTAACCATTAGGCTTAGATCTTCTAACTTCTTAGTGAGATCTTTCACAATCTTTTCTAGTCTAGTGCTTTTCTTGAGAGTTTTAGCATAGAGAGTTTGAATATCTGGGAGGTCTTCATTGTCCGAGTCACTAAGTGTAGTGTGTGAAGTGACCCCTAGGGCTTCATTCTTTGTACTCACACACCCATTGATATCATCATTATCGCTTTCCCTTTGACTCACACACCCCGAAGAACAAGTAGCAATATTCTCAGTAATCAAAGCATCAAAACCAGTAACAGCAGTGTTCGAAACATCAAAAGTAGAATTACTATATTCATCCTCATTAACAAACACAGGTGATGAGTGCATTATTTTGTATCATTTATACCCAAATCTAGGACTTGTTAGTCTCGTTATATCATTAATAAAGAGCTTTTAGAGTTATTTTTGCTATTTTGTAGAAAAATACAAATTTAAGAATAAATGGGGTTAATAATGAAATTTTGGGAACTTCAAGCTCACATCTTATATTGCTAATTTCTTGTGCAAGTTTGTTTTTGAGTATTAACAGGTTTAAAAAGAGAGCGGTGAAGTCCGGATGCAAATTGAGCATGAAAAGGTCACTTATGCACATTCAGGGGCAAAATTGTATATTCAAATGGCTGATTTCGGACTCGGACCAACCATGGAAATTGAAGGCCTTGAATCAAGGGACGCCTGGGCTCAAACGGCGTATCAATCGGAGTTGAAATGAAGAAGTTATGGCCGTGCAAAGTTTGAATTCAAAAGAAAATCAATGTCAAAGCCCCGGGTCAATGCCCAAAGTCAATCCCGAGACCTGGACACTACTGAAATATTGTTGGCACCGAAATGAGGGTCACGTCGGTTCAAACGGCATGTTAATCGGGCTCCGAATGAAGAAGTTATGGTGATTTGAGCTATTGTGCAAATTATGAAATTTGGGATTTAATAAGATGCTAAATATAATTGGAGGCATATTATATACAATGATGAAAGTTATCTTAATGGATGGACTCTTGGGCATGCATAAGAGAGGTCAGGGGTTCGACCCCTCCCTACCCCATCAGTTTTTTGGAGAAATTTGTTTAAAGAAAAAAGAAAGCCCACTAACCCATTACCCCACCTTCTAAACCCATTATCCCACCAACCCATGTTTCTTCCCATAATTCCTCCCCATTTCCCCCACGTTTTGTACCCCATTTTTGGGGTATAAATCATAAGCCAATTCCCACATGAAGGGGTGGACGAGAGAGTGAAAGAAAAAGAAAAAAAAGACACACTTTGAGAGATAAAAAAAATATTGTGTAGAGAGTATTTTGGAGGCACACTTTGGAGGAGCATATTGTGTATTGTAATTCAAGTATTGGACCCGAAATTTTGTAAGTTGACATTTATTAATGAATATTATTTTTTTATCTTGCAATATTTGTGTGTCAAATATGTTGTGTGAGTAGTTTATTTACAAGGACTTAGGTGATGTTTGTCATGACTAATTAAACCACGCATGTTAATTTAATTTCGTACATATTCCGACATGTTTTAATTTGAAATAAAAAAAATTCGGTATTCGCTTAAAAATAAACGAGAGTGTATTTTTAAACCTCAAGAATTAATTATAAATTCATGCTTTAAAAATTTAGATTTTTCATTTTTGATGGGTTATGCTTGCACTTAGATGTTTTGATATCCCATGCTTAAATACACATTAAAAATTTAGAACGTGATATTTTCGAGGGAATAGGGATTTATGGTGTTTAATTTAAGAGACGTTAAAATATTTTTAGCGCATGTATTGTTTTATTCTCCGAAATGTACGCGACGAGAGTCGGTATATTTTTTGTTATAAATTCGGAACTACGAAATTAAATTGATGTGTTACTTTAATTAAAATTGACAAACGGATCCGACGTCCTAGTTTCTTCCTCATTTAATATTATCTATTGTACTTGTTCGTTTATTTTTTATTTTTTATTTTTATTTTAGAAACTTAATCACTCTTATATACTCATATGTCTAGTTGGACAATCGATATTTTATAAAAGTTGACGAAATCTCTGTGGGTTCGACCCGTACTTACACCCGCTATATTTCAATAGCCCGTGCACTTGCGGTAATTTTAACTTTTAAAATTTGACAACAAGTTTTTGAATTTTGTGGGTGTAAGTACGGGTCGAACCCACAGAGATTTCGTCAAATTTTATAAAATATCGATTGTCCAATTAGACATATGAGTATATAAGAGTGATTAAGTTTCTAAAATAAATAAAAAATAAAATAAAAAAATTTTAAATCCAAAAATATTTTCAATATAAGTGAGTTATGAAACAATTTCTTAACATAGAATTAATTCACAAATCTCTCAACTTATAATATTTTACACTTAGCCATATAATATGATCGAAAATGGATATTGAGGCGAAAGTTAATATGCTTAAAGAATACATGTGGAGATTTTAGCCCGGTGAAATATTGTGCCATTCGTCATTTTCGAGAAATTTAAATCAATCCGAGTTAAAATAACTCAAACTTTCCTTCAGTGATAAATTCGTTGATGATCTCAAATTCATTGTTTTGTTCGATTACTGAAAACAAAAGGTCAAAATCAGAATCTTACGCACTAGAAGTCTTAGTAAGTCGTCTTGAGACACAAATCAACTTAATGAAACTTGAGAAATGAGATTAGGCCCTCGTTTGAAAGCCCAAAATTAAGCTCAAACTCCAACATTTTTTACATTATTACATTGCAATCCCATTTGAGCCAAAAAGAAGATAAGTCTTTTGTTGAAAGCCCACTATCCTACCCAACTCCAACTAGGAGTTTAAAACCCATAAAAAGAAGCCATGCCCATTTTCTGAGAATACTAGGGTAAAATTACGGTTGGAAAAAGGCCAAAAGAAAATGAGGTTGCAAGAATGATGTGTGAAAAGAAAATAAAAAAAATAAAAAAAAATGTGACTTTGAAAAGAAAAATGGAGGTGAGAAAAAGTACCTAAAAGTCAAAATACCGAAAACCTCTATATTCTCAGAAATTTTGAACTCCAAAAGCCATTCTTTCTAGCCAAAATTAAAGCCTACAATAAAACCAAAGAAAGTCCTAATCGATCTCATGTGAAGTTAGTTAAAGTGTGGAGAGAAGATGAATAGGATCTATGGTGTGATTCAATGTTTTCAAAAAGTAATCGATTTTTCGTTCATGAGATCATATTCATCCATTATAAAAAGTTCGTTCTTGATCATGTAAATGTGAAATTTGTTCATATAAATTTACTCTTTTATTCACATATACCGAGAGAAAATAACCCATTTTCGAGTGTTCGATTGTGAGTGCATTCTGAGAGACTTTGAAATCAAAACAAACTTTCGGATAAGAAATTTAACGATCAAATATTTTGAAATGGACGGTTATATTGTCCATGCACACACACACGATAAGTTGAGATTGAAAAGTGAAATTCTGCTATATTTATGAAGTTTGCATTCAAACTTGGTTATATTACTTTTGAGTCTCTTGTAAATAGAGTCAAGTTTTTGAATTTTGTGGGTATATTCACTACAAACCCTCACGAGACAAAACTCATCCACTAGGGAAACCTAGAGGTTTAACGGCTTGTTGCACATGCTAAGTGCAACCGTGATTCCTACGAAAGTGAGTTAGATTTCAATTTTTGCTCGAGGACTAGCAAAGTTTAGGTTTGGGGGTATTTGATGAGTGCATAATTTTGTATCATTTATACCCAAATCTAGGACTTGTTAGTCTCGTTATATCATTAATAAAGAGCTTTTAGAGTTATTTTTGCTATTTTATAGAAAAATACAAATTTAAGAATAAATGGGGTTAATAATGCAATTTTGGGAACTTCAAGCTCACATCTTATATTGCTAATTTTTTATGCAAGTTTGTTTTTGAGTATTAACAGGTTTAAAAAGAGAGCGGTGAAGTCCGGACGCAAATTGAGCATGAAAAGGTCACTTACGCACCTTCACGGGAAAAATTGTAAATTCAAATGGCTGATTTCGGACTCGGACCAACCATGGAAATTGAAGGCCTTGAATCAAGGGACGCCTGGGCTCAAACGGCGTATCAATCGGAGTTGAAATGAAGAAGTTATGGCCGTGCAAAGTTTGAATTCAAAAGAAAATCAATGTCAAAGCCCCGGGTCAATGCCCAAAGTCAATCCCGAGACCTGGACACTACTGAAATATTGTTGGCACCGAAATGAGGGTCACGTCGGTTCAAACGGCATGTTAATCGGGCTCCGAATGAAGAAGTTATGGTGATTTGAGCTATTGTACAAATTATGAAATTTGGGATTTAATAAGATGCTAAATATAATTGGAGGCATATTATAAACAACGATGAAAGTTAGCTTAATGGTTGGACTCTTGGGCATGCATAAGAGAGGTCAGGGGTTCGACCCCTCCCTACCCCATCAATTTTTTGGCGAAATTTGTTTAAAAAAAAAAAGAAAGCCCACTAACCCATTACCCCACCTTCTAAACCCATTATCCCACCAACCCATGTTTCTTCCCATAATTCCTCCCCATTTCCCCCACGTTTTGTACCCCATTTTTGGGGTATAAATCATAAGCCAATTCCCACATGAAGGGGTGGACGAGAGAATGAAAGAAAAAGAAAAAAAAGACACACTTTGAGAGATAAAAAAAATATTGTGTAGAAAGTATTTTGGAGGCACACTTTGGAGGAGCATATTGTGTATTGTAATTCAAGTATTGGACCCGAAATTTTGTAAGTTGGCATTTATTAATGAAAATTATTTTTTCATCTTGCAATATTTGTGTGTCAAATATGTTGTGTGAGTAGTTTATTTACTAGGACTTAGGTGATGTTTGTCATGACTAATTAAACCACGCATGTTAATTTAATTTCGTACATATTCCGACATGTTTTAATTTGAAATAAAAAAAAATCGGTATTCGCTTAAAAATACACGAGAGTCTATTTTTAAACCTCAAGAATTAATTATAAATTCATGCTTTCAAAATTTAGGTTTGTCATTTTTGATGGGTTATGCTTGCACTTAGATGTTTTGATATCCCATGCTTAAATACACATAAAAATTTAGAACGTGATATTTTCGAGGGAATAGGGATTTATGGTGTCTAATTTAAGAGACGTTAAAATAATTTTAGCGCATGTATTGTTTTATTCTCCTAAATGTACGTGACGAGAGTCGGTATATTTTGTGTTATAAATTCGGAACTACGAAATTAAATTGATGTTTTACTTTAATTAAAATTGACAAACGGATCCGACGTCCTAGTTTCTTCCTCATTTAATATTATCTATTGTACTTGTTCGTTTATTTTTTATTTTTTATTTTTATTTTAGAAACTTAATCACTCTTATATACTCATATGTCTAGTTGGACAATCGATATTTTATAAAAATTGACGAAATCTCTGCGGGTTCGACCCGTACTTACACCCGCTATATTTCAATAGCCCGTGCACTTGCGGTAATTTTAGCATTTAAAATTTGACAACAAGTTTTTGAATTTTGTGGGTGTAAGTACGGGTCGAACCCACAGAGATTTCGTCAACTTTTATAAAATATCGATTGTCCAACTAGACATATGAGTATGTAAGAGTGATTAAGTTTCTAAAATAAAAATCAAAGAAAAAAATTAAAATCCAAAAATATTTTCAATATAAGTGAGTTTTGAAACAATTTCTTAACATAGAATTAATTCACAAATCTCTCAACTTATAATATTTTACACTTAGCCATATAATATGATCGAAAATGGATATTGAGGCGAAAGTTAATATGCTTAAAGAATACATGTGGAGATTTTAGCCCGGTGAGATATTGTGCCATTCGTCGTTTTCGAGAGATTTAAATCAATCCGAGTTAAAATAACTCAAACTTTCCTTCTGTGATAAATTCGTTGATGATCTCAAATTCATTGTTTTGTTCGATTACTGAAAACAAAAGGTCAAAATCAGAATCTTACGCACTAGAAGTCTTAGTAAGTCGTCTTGAGACACAAATCAACTTAATGAAACTTGAGAAATGAGATTAGGCCCTCGTTTGAAAGACCCAACATTTTTTACATTATTACATTGCAAGTCCATTTGAGCCAAAAAGAAGATAAGTCTTTTGTTGAAAGCCCACTATCCTACCCAACTCCAACTAGGAGTTTAAAACCCATAAAAAGAAGCCATGCCCATTTTCTGAGAATACTAGGGTAAAATTACGGTTGGAAAAAGGCCAAAAGAAAATGAGGTTGCAAGAATGATGTGTGAAAAGAAAAGAGAAAAAATAAAAAAAATTAAAAAAAAATGTGAGTTTGAAAAGAAAAATGGAGGTGAGAAAAAGTACCTAAAAGTCAAAATACTGAAAACCTCTATATTCTCAGAAATTTTGAACTCCAAAAGCCATTCTTTCTAGCCAAAATTAAAGCCTACAATAAAACCAAAGAAAGTCCTAATCGATCTCAAGTGAAGTTAGTTAAAGTGTGGAGAGAAGATGAATAGGATCTATGGTGTGATTCAATGTTTTCAAAAAGTAATCGATTTTCCGTTCATGAGATCATATTCATCCATTATAAAAAGTTCGTTCTTGATCATGTAAATGTGAAATTTGTTCATATAAATTTACTCTTTTATTCACATATACCGAGAGAAAATAACCCATTTTCGAGTGTTCGATTGTGAGTGCATTCTGAGACACTTTGAAATCAAAACAAACTTTCGGATAAGAAATGTAACGATCAAATCTTTTGAAATGGACGGTTATATTGGCCATGCACACACACACGATAAGTTGAGATTGAAAAGTGAAATTCTGCTATATTTATGAAGTTTGCATTCAAACTTGGTTATATTACTTTTGAGTCTCTTGTAAATAGAGTCAAGTTTTTGAATTTTGTGGGTATATTCACTGCAAACCCTCACGAGACAAAACTCGTCCACTAGGGAAACCTAGAGGTTTAACGTCTTGTTGCACATGCAAAATGCAACCGTGATTCCTACGAAAGTGAGTTAGATTTCAATTTTTGCTCGAGGACTAGCAAAGTTTAGGTATGGGGGTATTTGATGAGTGCATTATTTTGTATTATTTATACCCAAATCTAGGACTTGTTAGTCTCGTTATATCATTAATAAAGAGATTTTAGAGTTATTTTTGCTATTTTATAGAAAAATACAAGTTTAAGAATAAATGGGGTTAATAATGCAATTTTGGGAACTTCAAGCTCACATCTTATATTGCTAATTTCTTGTGCAAGTTTGTTTTTGAGTATTAACAGGTTTAAAAAGAGAGAGGTGAAGTCCGGACGCAAATTGAGCATGAAAAGGTCACTTACGCACCTTCACGGGCAAAATTGTAAATTCAAATGGCTGATTTCGGACTCGGACCAACCATGGAAATTGAAGGCCTTGAATCAAGGGACGCCTGGGCTCAAACGGCGTATCAATCGGAGTTGAAATGAAGAAGTTATGGCCGTGCAAAGTTTGAATTCAAAAGAAAATCAAAGTCAAAGCCCCGGGTCAATGCCCAAAGTCAATCCCGAGACCTGGACACTACTGAAATACTGTTGGCACCGAAATGAGGGTCACGTCGGTTCAAACGGCATGTTAATCGGGCTCCGAATGAAGAAGTTATGGTGATTTGAGCTATTGTGCAAATTATGAAATTTGGGATTTAATAAGATGCTAAATATAATTGGAGGCATATTTTAAACAACGATGAAAGTTAGCTTAATGGTTGGACTCTTGGGCATGCATAAGAGAGGTCAGGGGTTCGACCCCTCCCTACCCCATTAGTTTTTTGGCGAAATTTGTTTAAAAAAAAAAATAAAGCCCACTAACCCATTACCCCACCTTCTAAACCCATTATCCCACCAACCCATGTTTCTTCCCATAATTCCTCCCCATTTCACCCACGTTTTGTACCCCATTTTTGGGGTATAAATCATAAGCCAATTCCCACATGAAGGGGTGGACGAGAGAGTGAAAGAAAAAGAAAAAAAAGACACACTTTGAGAGATAAAAAAAATATTGTGTAGAGAGTATTTTGGAGGCACACTTTGGAGGAGCATATTATGTATTGTAATTCAAGTATTGGACCCGAAATTTTGTAAGTTGACATTTATTAATGAAAATTATTTTTTCATCTTGCAATATTTGTGTGTCAAATATGTTGTGTGGGTAGTTTATTTACTAGGACTTAGGTGATGTTTGTCATGACTAATTAAACCACGCATGTTAATTTAATTTCGTACATATTCCGACATGTTTTAATTTGAAATAAAAAAAATTCGGTATTCGCTTAAAAATAAACGAGAGTGTATTTATAAACCTCAAGAATTAATTATAAATTCATGCTTTAAAAATTTAGGTTTGTCATTTTTGATGGGTTATGCTTGCACTTAGATGTTTTGATATCCCATGCTTAAATACACATTAAAAATTTAGAACGTGATATTTTCGAGGGAATAGGGATTTATGGTGTCTAATTTAAGAGACGTTAAAATATTTTTAGCGCATGTATTGTTTTATTCTCCGAAATGTACGCGACGAGAGTCAGTATATTTTGTGTTATAAATTCGGAACTACGAAATTAAATTGATGTGTTACTTTAATTAAAATTGACAAACGGATTCGACGTCCTAGTTTCTTCCTCATTTAATATTATCTATTGTACTTGTTCGTTTATTTTTTATTTTTTATTTTTATTTTAGAAACTTAATCACTCTTATATACTCATATGTCTAGTTGGACAATCGATATTTTATAAAAGTTGACGAAATCTCTGTGGGTTCGACCCGTACTTACACCCGCTATATTTCAATAGCCCGTGCACTTGTGGTAATTTTAAATTTTAAAATTTGACAACAAGTTTTTGAATTTTGTGGGTGTAAGTACGGGTCGAACCCACAGAGATTTCGTCAACTTTTATAAAATATCGATTGTCCAACTAGACATATGAGTATATAAGAGTGATTAAGTTTCTAAAATAAAAAAAAAAAAAAAATTAAAATCCAAAAATATTTTCAGTATAAGTGAGTTCTGAAACAATTTCTTAACATAGAATTAATTCACAAATCTCTCAACTTATAATATTTTACACTTAGCCATATAATATGATCGAAAATGGATATTGAGGCGAAATTTAATATGCTTAAAGAATACATGTGGAGATTTTAGCCCGGTGAGATATTGTGCCATTCGTCGTTTTCGAGAGATTTAAATCAATCCGAGTTAAAATAACTCAAACTTTCCTTCTGTGATAAATTCGTTGATGATCTCAAATTCATTGTTTTGTTCGATTACTGAAAACAAAAGGTCAAAATCAGAATCTTACGCACTAGAAGTCTTAGTAAGTCGTCTTGAGACACAAATCAACTTAATGAAACTTGAGAAATGAGATTAGGCCCTCGTTTGAAAGACCAAAATTAAGCTCAAACTCCAACATTTTTTACATTATTACATTGCAAGCCCATTTGAGCCAAAAAGAAGATAAGTCTTTTGTTGAAAGCCCACTATCCTACCCAACTCCAACTAGGAGTTTAAAACCCATAAAAAGAAGCCATGCCCATTTTCTGAGAATACTAGGGTAAAATTACGGTTGGAAAAAGGCCAAAAGAAAATGAGGTTGCAAGAATGATGTGTGAAAAGAAAAGAAAAAAAATAAAAATAAATAAATAAAATGTGAGTTTGAAAAGAAAAATGGAGGTGAGAAAAAATACCTAAAAGTCAAAATACCGAAAACCTCTATATTCTCAGAAATTTTGAACTCCAAAAGCCATTCTTTCTAGCCAAAATTAAAGCCTACAATAAAACCAAAGAAAGTCCTAATCTATCTCAAGTGAAGTTAGTTAAAGTGTGGAGAGAAGATGAATAGGATCTATGGTGTGATTCAATGTTTTCAAAAAGTAATCGATTTTCCGTTCATGAGATCATATTCATCCATTATAAAAAGTTCGTTCTTGATCATGTAAATGTGAAATTTGTTCATATAAATTTACTATTTTATTCACATATACCGAGAGAAAATAACCCATTTTCGAGTGTTCGATTGTGAGTGCATTCTGAGAGACTTTGAAATCAAAACAAACTTTCGGATAAGAAATGTAACGATCAAATCTTTTGAAATGGACGGTTATATTGGCCATGCACACACACACGATAAGTTGAGATTGAAAAGTGAAATTCTGCTATATTTATGAAGTTTGCATTCAAACTTGGTTATATTACTTTTGAGTCTCTTGTAAATAGAGTCAAGTTTTTGAATTTTGTGGGTATATTCACTGCAAACCCTCACGAGACAAAACTCGTCCACTAGGGAAACCTAGAGGTTTAACGGCTTGTTGCACATGCTAAGTGCAACCGTGATTCCTACGAAAGTGAGTTAGATTTCAATTTTTGCTCGAGGACTAGAAAAGTTTAGGTTTGGGGGTATTTGATGAGTGCATTATTTTGTAGCATTTATACCCAAATCTAGGACTTGTTAGTCTCGTTATATCATTAATAAAGAGCTTTTAGAGTTATTTTTGCTATTTTATAGAAAAATACAAATTTAAGAATAAATGGGGTTAATAATGCAATTTTGGGAACTTCAAGCTCACATCTGATATTGCTAATTTCTTGTGCAAGTTTGTTTTTGAGTATTAACAGGTTTAAAAAGAGAGCGGTGAAGTCCGGACGCAAATTGAGCATGAAAAGGTCACTTACTCACCTTCAGGGGCAAAATTGTAAATTCAAATGGCTGATTTCGGACTCGGACCAACCATGGAAATTGAAGGCCTTGAATCAAGGGACGCCTGGGCTCAAACGGCGTATCAATTGGAGTTGAAATGAAGAAGTTATGGCCGTTCAAAGTTTAAATTCAAAAGAAAGTCAAAGTCAAAGCCCCGGGTAAACGCCCAAAGTCAATACCGAGACCTGGACACTAGTGAAATATTGTTGGCACCAAAATGAGGGTCACGTCGGTTCAAACGGCATGTTAATCGGGCTCCGAATGAAGAATTTATGTTGATTTGAGCTATTGTGCAAATTATGAAATTTGGGATTTAATAAGATGGTAAATATAATTGGAGGCATATTATAAACAACGATTAAAGTTAGCTTAATGGTTGGACTCTTGGGCATGCATAAGAGAGGTCAGGGGTTCGACCCCTCCCTACCCCATCAGTTTTTTGGCGAAATTTGTTTAAAAAAAAAGGAAAGCCCACTAACCCATTACCCCACCTTCTAAACCCATTATCCCACCAACCCATGTTTCTTCCCATAATTCCTCCCCATTTCCCCCACGTTTTGTACCCCATTTTTGGGGTATAAATCATAAGCCAATTCCCACATGAAGGGGTGGACGAGAGAGTGAAAGAAAAAGAAAAAAAAGACACACTTTGAGAGATAAAAAAAAAATTATGTAGAGAGTATTTTGGAGGCACACTTTGGAGGAGCATATTGTGTATTGTAATTCAAGTATTGGACCCGAAATTTTATAAGTTGACATTTATTAATGAAAATTATTTTTTCATCTTGCAATATTTGTGTGTCAAATATGTTGTGTGAGTAGTTTATTTACTAGGACTTAGGTGATGTTTGTCATGACTAATTAAACCACGCATGTTAATTTAATTTCGTACATATTCCGACATGTTTTAATTTGAAATAAAAAAAATTTGGTATTCGCTTAAAAATACACGAGAGTGTATTTTTAAACCTCAAGAATTAATTATAAATTCATGCTTTAAGCAGCACTTTCAGCAGGGCCAGTAGGGCCAAGGGAGGGGTGGTAACGGCCATCGGGGCTGAGGGCAGTAGGGGCAGAGGGGAGGACACTTTACAGAGATGATTCTCTTGTGTCAACACTGCCCACAAACGTCAGGATTTTCCTCAGAAGGGTAGAGTCCCACAACAGCAGTAGGGTGCTCGTTAGGAGCCCCAGCGACCGATATTTCCAGCCGCCCTCCCAGCACCACTGTAGGTACCAACTTTGCTAGTCGTTCCAGCAGCTCTGATCCAGCAGGGACAACTGCAGTATGGGCGTGTCTACAATGTCCACCAGGCTGTAGTTCCCCAGGCTCCACGTGCGATTGAGGGTACATTTTCTATTCAGGGGACTTTGGGGCGGATATTAATTGACACGGGGGCTTCGTATATTTTCATTGCCACTAGTTTTTCATGCGCCACGGGGTTATTAGACACGTCAGAGAGCACAGTTACTAGTGTAGACTCACCATTGGGCTATGGGTCAGTGATATTCTTTATATGTCAGGGAGTGGGCATAAATATTGGGAGACTGATCTTATCAGCCGACGTGCTTATCTTAGATATGCACGAGTATGATGCTATTATCGGGATGGATTGGCTAGTTATGTATAGGGTAATTATTGACTTCTATAGTCGTAGTATTGTGTTCGCCATACTGGGTTAGGAGATGTTTTTAGTGGTGATGCCTCGCCCTGAGGGAGGATCGTCCACTCACTTGTTTTATATAGCAGAGGAGACCTCTACAGGAGTTGTGATTCCCCTTGATTCGATTCCAGTCATCCGTGAGTACACAGATGTGTTTAAAGATATACCAGGGCTACCACTGAGTATAGATATAGATTTTGTTATTGACTTAGCATCGGGTACTCGGTAGATAGCTCATGCACCTTACCGTATGGCTCCTGTGGATATGAGGGAGCTAAGGGATCAGATTGAGCAGTTATTGGGATAGGGTTTTATACGTCGGAGTACCTCACCTTGGGGTGCCCCAGTTCTGTTTATGAAGAAGAGGAATGGATCCTTACGACTATGCGTAGATTATCAGGAGTTGAATAAAGTCACGATACGAAATAAGTATCTGTTGCCCAGAATCGATGACTTATTCGACCAGCTGAGGGGAGAACCTTTCTTCTCAAAGATAGACTTGAGGTCAAGGTACCATCAGTTGAGGATCAGAGAGCAGGATGTGTCTAAGACTGCATTTCTGATGAGGTATGGATGCTATGAGTTTCGGGTTATGCCATTCGGTCTAACCAAAGCACCGAAAGTATTTATGGACTTAATGAACAGAGTGTTCAGAGAGTTCTTAGATCAGTTTGTCATTATCTTCATAGATGACATCCTGATTTATTCAGAGACCGAGGAGGAGCGTGCTGAGCACTTACGTAGGGTTTTGCAGACTTTATGGGAGAATGAGTTGTACACCAAGTTTGAGAAATGTGGATTCTGGCTGCGAGAGGTACAATTCTTAGGGAACATCGTAACAGATAGGGAAACATCGGTGGACCCCAGCAAGGTGTCGGCAGTGAGGGAGTGGAGGCAACCCATAACACCGACGGAGGTGTGGAGTTTCTTGGGGTTAGCAGGCTATTACAGGAGGTTTATTCGAGGATTCTCAAAGATAGCGGGTCCGTTGACCAACTTGACTCGCAAAGTAGTGCCATTCATCTGGGATGATGCCTGTCAGTTGGATTTTGATGAGCAGAAGGACAAGTTGACTTCAGCACCAGTTCTAGAACTTCTCATACCGGGAGTGGAGTACTTAGTCTATACTAACGCATCCCTACAGGGACTTGGGGGTGTACTTTAGCAGGAGGATCAGGCTATATCTTATACCTCCCGTAAGCTTAAGCCTCACGAGAGGAATTACCCCACCCACGACTTGGAGCTAGCAGTAGTCGTGTTTTCTCTTCGGATCTGGAGACACTATCTGTTGGGGGAGAAGTTTTGCCTGTTCACAGATTATAAGTCACTACAGTATTTGTTCACTCAGATATAATTGAACATGCATCAGCGTAGGTGGCTTGAATTTGTGAAGGATTACCAGTTCGATATCCATTACCACTGGGGGAAGGCTAACATAGTAGCTGATGCGTTGAGCCGGATGCCAGCAGGTGACGTGGCCAAGGTGTGGAAGGAGAAATGGAAGGAGTTAGGACACTAAGATTAAGTAGCCTACTCATTTATGTCAGTGATGACAGTTACACCTAAGATCGTTACTAGGCTGATACAGGCTCCGGTAGCAGACTCGTTCTGTTAGGATCGAATTGTACAACTTCTAGTCGGGGTGCAGAGTCGTATTCTGTGGGCTCATATGGCGGCTTACGCTTTAATGTAAGACTAGTAGTTCCAGAGGGGGAGGATTTACGACATGCGATGATGGCGGAGTCGCATGGTTCATGATTTACAGTGCATCCCGGAGGGGATAAGATTTACCAAGATATGAGGCGACGGTACTGGTGGAGTGGAATGAAGAAGGACATCACTGAGTTTGTTTCAAAATGTGCCACTTGTCAACTGGTAAAAGTGGACCACCAGAGACCGCCAAGACTTCTACAACCGTTAGAGATCCCTTATGTGGAAATGGGAGAGCATTTCCATGGACTTCATCACAAGGCTGCCTACATCGCAGAGAGGTCACGATTCCATATGGGTGATTATGGATCAGTTGACCAAGCTAGCTCATTTTCTGTCAGTTTAGACCAATTATACTACGGGGTAGTATGCTCAGATCTTCATTACCTAGGTAGTGAGACTCCATGGGGTGCCCCTTGATATTGTGTCCGACTGGGACAAGATCTTTGTGTCCTGATTTTGGGAGAGCTTTCAGGAGGCCATGGGTACAGAGTTACGATTGAGTTTGACCTATCACCCGCAGACGGAAGGGCAGACAGAGCGGACAAATCAGATATTAGAGGATATGTTGCGAATTTGTATCCTTGACTTTGGCGGGGTTGGGAGCAGTACCTTCCACTGGTGGAGTTTGCGTCTAATAACTCCTACCAGTTTACTAATGGCATGGCTTCATTCGAGGAATTATATGGTAAGCTTTGTCATTCTCCAACGTGTTGGCTAGAGGTGGGGGACAACAAACTACTTGGGCTATAGGTGATTCAGGATACCTCAGCCAGGATTGAGATGATTTGCAGCTGTATTCGGGTTACTCACGATAGACAGAAGAGCTACGCCGATGCCAATAGGTTCTTTAGAGAGTTCAATGTGGGGGACCAGGTGTTGTTACAAGTATCTCCTATGAAGGGAGTAATGCAATTTGGTAAGAAATTGAAGTTGGCGTCGAGGTACGTACGGTCATTCCCTATTATTGAGTGGATTGGGCCAGTAGCTTACAGACATGGGTTACCAGAGCACTTGTATACGATTCTTGACATGTTCCATATTTATTCGCTAAGGAGATATATTTGGGACGACATGGCCCACACTCATATTGCTTTAGAGGAGATTGACCTACAGCCCGATTATTCCTACGAGGAGGGGCCAGTTGCTATCCTAGACTGTAACGAGAGGAAATTAAAGTCAAGGGTAGTGTCATTAGTACGTGTTCAGTGGTGGCATCATAATGTCGAGGAGTCTACCTGGAAGCACGAGGATGAGATGCGCGACAAGTATCCAGAGTTTTTCCTACCAGGTATACCGTTATTTTTACACTTTTCTAAATTTTGGGACGAAAATTCCGTTATTAGGGAGGAAGTATGTAATACCCCGTATTTTTAAAAGATTTTATTTTAATTATGGGATTAATTAATTTAAATGGGAAATTATTTATAATTAATCCGAATTTAAATAAATAATTACTAGCATGATGAGAGTTAGTATTTATTGGTGAGAATTATGTTGAATATTACTTAGTGAGTAAAGTAATATACGATTATGAAAATATTAAAGTTGTCGTGAGTGAAAAATACGGCAGTTAAAGTAAACTTAGTTGGGACGAGCGTGTGAGACGTGTCGAGACGTAAATGTGGAATAATAATGTAATTTTATTTTTGGTTATTCTAATGGTTGTATTGAGTACACCAATGTGTCCGAACGGGTCAAGATAGTCAGAAAAGTCTACTAGGGTGTTTAGTTTGGAGTCTGGCGCAACTTTATGCCAACCCCACACCCCGAAGGGGTATTTTTATCTTTTGAAAAATTGGAATTATATAATGGACGAAAATTGGAGAAATATATCTGCATGTACGTGGGAGAGTTAGGGTAAATAACTGGTAAACCCAAGAGAGAGAATCCAAGAGGAAGAAGGAGAAGAGGTTCCTACGAGTTCCAAGGCCAAACCCAGTCACCTTTCACCAAAAACATCATCAGCGTGTAGGTCGGGAAGAGAGGAACTGATCTATACCAATCTGAAGCGACGAATCAGACCTTTGTGAAAAGGCAAGCGATGAATTTTATATGTTGAAATCGTGAATTTAAATCTGGGTTAGATTTAGGGCTTTTTGATGATTTGAGGAATTAATTCTGAATTCATGTTATAATTTTAAATGATTTGATGTTTAAATATGTTGTAAAGCATTCCATTACTAGGGAGTATAGTTTAGAATCGTTGGATTTCAGTTAGGATTAGTTTTGGATGATTTGGATGATGAAAAAGTTGGAAAATGCAGGTTCTGGAGGTCAGGGACGAAGTTCGGTAATCTCGTTCGAACGACCTCGTTCGAACGAGATTTCCAATGACCTATCCAACGAGAATTCAGAGTGTAGTTCATTTGAAGTTGAGGATCTCATTTGAACGAGCTCGTTCGAACGACCTTCTTCGAACGAGATTCTAACAAAAATTCAATGCCTAGTTCGTTCGGAGTTTCGTTCGAATGACCACTTCGAACGACATTTTAGAAATTTTAATTTTTTTTCGGACAAGTTAAAAATCTTACGAGGTTAATTCGAGTGAGAGAGAATGAGCTACGCTATTCTTGAGTGACTTCATTACATAGTTTAGTGGTGAGATGATTGTGTAACTACAAAAGGGAATATGTTTAAATAAGAGGACCTTATGGAATATATACGATAAAGATATTAATCGTACGAAAAGAGTAAAATGAGTATTAGAGATAATAATACTACGTATAAATTTAGCTATTTGGATTGCGTGAATACCTAATGATTATTATTGGTTGTGTGTATGTACCTATTATTTGAAATATTGTGTATATTACGTTGCTTGCTATCGAGTGGAGGTTGCGCGTTATGGATGATCATATCTTGAGGATCCTATGGGGGGATTTTAATTCCTATCAATAGAACATAGAACCTTGGTACGGGCTATCAGTGAGAACGATAGTGTTGACGATCATATGGGTGTGTTGGTATATGCGTATCTTATAGGTTTAGAACTATGTTCGATTCCAATATGTGTTTTTTTTTATGTTTCGCGAGAGACTGAACCTATAGTCCTTCATGCAATGAGTGATGCACCGGGACATGATATCAGAGTATGCATGGCACCAAAGGGTCCTAGCCCAGGGGTGCAGAATTAGTATATATAGAGAGAGATAAATATATGTATGAATGTTACTTATTCTACTGTGCGTGTTTCGTAGTTATGGAAATAATGATATTTAAAAATATTCTTAGTAAGAAAGATAATAACTATGAGAACAACTGTTGTGTAGTTGAATAACTATCTTTAAACATATGGTAATACGCGATGCGGGTGATATGGGTAAATACATGAGATTATTGGTGTGATAATAGTCATCTTCGGACTAGTTAGGTGGGGTATCATGACTAGGATGGGTTAAATATACACGTTAGGTGTGCACATTAGACGAGAGGTGAGTATCTCAAGTGAGAGTACGAGAATCTAACATGTACACTATATGTGCTATTATTTTCATTTAAGCACTTGCTGATTTTTAAGCTGTTTTCAACTTGGGCTCTGACCCATTTATTGCAAATCTCTTTTCTTTTGTCAAATTATTTTAGGTGCCCAGCCACAGGGACACCAAGTATAGGAGTTATGTTCATTTGATGAGCTATGGTTGCTGTGAAAGTTACAGGACTTGGTAATAGACGCCTCCATAATTCTCATTCCTGCATCTTGAGTTATCTATTTAAGTTAGGGTGTGTTACTCCTTTTTACTTAATCAGACAGTCAGAGAATGTGGATCTATTTATTTACTTTTTTATGTTATTGGTTAACTTTGTCGGATTATTGTATTTAGGATTTAGTCTGGAAGTGTTTACTCCTGTCACATTTATTACCTTAGTCATTTTATTTCATAAGTGATTCGTTTGGATGGTGTATGATTTTTAATTGGTTAATTTGATATTATGTTAATTAAAAGATAAAATTTCGACATCAACCTTTTTAAATATTAGTTGGTTAGTGGTAATAATAAATTTTTTGAGAGTGATGCATAATCTGAACCAACTGGATATTCTGAATTAATTTAATAAAGGACAGGTCGTCCGGTATTTAATTAGGCGGGGTGTCACATATGCTTTTCAAGATATTGATCGTTATAATGAAATGATTATATTTATTAGATAAAACGCATTTATGATTCTCAAGTATGATATATATGAGTAATACATAGGAAAAAGATAGAAATATGAAAATGAGAAAATTGGAGTCTAGTCTCAAATTTTATCCCGAAATGCCTACATAGCCTAAATAGGCATCAAAGTACATGTAGTTCACTTGCGGAACAAGGGTGGGGTTTATCCCAGAGATTCAAACCGGAGTTTATTATATGTGTGTGTAGAAAATTTATTTTTAGTTTTGAGAAATTATGGTGGATAATCCCGTTGGAATTTATAGGTTTTACCCTCTTTTTCTTTGTTTTGGTTTTTTAATACAAAATAAAGTGTGTGAAATATAACTAATAAAGGATGAGGTGTTAATATGTATGAACTAAAGTAAAAACTAGATTAAGGATTTAAGTAACTAATGCATAAATAAAGAATTAAAAGAGAGAGGAGGATATTTTGACCTTCTTTGGAGAATTGAGGCTTGATCTTGATCCTTGATGAGATCCTTTGAATGTTGAGATGAATGTTGGATGATAAAGAAGGAAATTTTGCTATGAAAATGATGGAAATTAAAGATGGAAAGGAGATTGTGCACGGGACAGACCGTTAGAAAGGGGTTTCGGTGCCCTTCAAGAATTCATTGATATTTCACTCTGACGATGAAGTTGATTAGAGTCAAATCGAGGCTCAGGAGCGCTCGGTGGCCTCTAGATCGGTTTTCAATAGTGAAATGGTCCATTCGTCTGAATCATTATGTCGATTTGCGCACGGGACAGACTACTGTTAAGGGGATTTAGATCCCTTTGAAGATTCATTGAGATTTTTCTATGTCGATGAAGTTGATCGTAGTTAAACGGGGCTTGGGAGCCCCCGATGGCCTCTAGATCGGTACTCGGAGTATGATCTAGGGTTTTAATGAATTGGGTAGGTGTTAGGGACCTAAGGAGATAATTAGGGAGTCCTAGAATGTGGTTTCTATAGATCCCCTCGATGGGTGATATTGGAACAAGTTAAAGTTGTCGAATAGACACCACATGATGATTTGGGAAGGAGGTCGATTCTACGGACCAAAGGTACAATGATGACTGATTCAGAGGGTAGAAGTTGATGCTAAGGACCTAAAGTAATGCTGGGGATGGTCGGTTCTACGGGTCGAGGTCAATTCTGGGGACCTAAAGATGGGAGTTGTAATACCCCGCCCCAATGAATTAAATAAATTATATAGGGATTATACATGAGGAGACTCAAAATGTAATTATAGGAGATTATGGGTAACAAACTGGATTAACGAAAAGAGATATAATAAATTTAGTGTTATAAAAGGATTACAGAAACTTAAAGGTTATAACTTAGGGGCCGCATCTAATATTTCAAAGGCTGATTGGGGCGAAGGTACAAATACAGAAAGATAGGGTCGTAAAGGGGAAACGCGGTCATTCCTAATCGATCGTTCAAACTACTTTAACGGTCGTTCGAACGACTCGGCTCATGTCATTCAAATGACGGCCAGTGTCATTCGAACGACGCTAGCGAGATGTGATTTCCCCTTTGAGATGTCGTCTTCCTACTTGTTGAACTCAAATTTTTAGTCATCCATTAGGCAAGACTTCCGAACAATAGCAGCATATATCACATGGTTAAACTTGTGGGCTCATTACTTGGCGTGTAAAAGAAATAAAAATGGGATTTTACAAACCCACCTGCCAACTTTCATGTCTCATTCCCAGCCATAGATCAAGAGTTAAAGGCCTACGTTAAATCGAGGAAAATGGAAAGAGGTTTAGGGTTCCGAATTTATGTATAAGAAAGAGAGGAAGTGGGTAAACCATTTTCACTTATCTTGCAAAGAATAGCTTACAACTCTTCCTATTTGTGCACTGCCTTCGGCAGTATTGAGCCAAATAAAATACAGTCACTTCCACAACACTTAGCTCCCCACTGTTCAGATAAGGCTACGAATTTCATAAGATGTTGTTGCTGAGTGTTTGAGGACATATTGTTAGAAGAAGGTAAATATATAATGGAGGTTTGTAGAGAGTTTTGAATGGTATTCTTGGAGCAAGAAGGTGTATTTTTAATGGAGATTTTCTTGGAGTGTGTTGGAGCTCCCATGGAGGTCTAATTTGGGGAGCTTTTGTGACTCCCTTTAGCTCCACCTTTGGAGGTGGGGGAGTCACCCATCTTCACCACCACTACCACCATTTGGAGTCATTTGAGGTGGGTAACCTACTCCTATTACATTTGAGGTTTTATTAGATAAATATTGTAGCCTTGTTGTGTGTATTATTAAGAGCAGATTTATGAGAATAAATGATGTGTGCTCTTAGTAGACTGAATGGACATTTTTAGGGAAATAAAAATGTTAGAAAATAATATTTTTGTGTGTTTCCTAATAATCTGAAAATATACATTTTTTATGAAATAAAAAAATGTTGGGAAATATTAGCTTTGTATTTTCTAGTAAATCTGAAATGGCACATTTTTATAGAAATAAAAAGTTAGAAAATATCAATTTTTGGTAAAAGTAAATAATACACATTTTTATGGAAATAAAAATGTAAGAAATGCCATTTTGATGTATTTTAGTGAAAAAGGAATAATAGACATTTTTACAGAATAAAAATGTGAGAAATGTCATTTTGGCATATTTTTAGTGAAAAATAAATATTAGACATTTTTTATGGAATAAGAATGTTGGAAATTGATATTTTGTTGTTATTAAAGAATTAACAAATGTTTCAAGGTTTTGGAATATTGAAAGACGATATATTTTGTGAAAATGAGTATTTTAGAAATATTGGTGTTAAACATTTTACGGAATAAAATGTCTGAAAATAATCCTTTATTGATAAAACATATGTTTAAACCATGTAGTGGGATTTTTGGGTTTAAAATCCATCTTCTCTTGTATATAAACTTGTAGTGTTTTGACATAGGGTATGTAAACAAGTTTAAAGAAGATTTTGTTGGGTTCAAAAAAGAAATGATAAAAGTTAAAATTTAAGTCTTTAAAGTATGTATAATTGGGACTAATGGACCTAATGTGTGTGAATGGTGATCAAAGGCACTAATTAAGTGTTAATGGGTAAACATGGAATGGTTAATTAGTATAACTTACAAATATTGTGTAATATTAACACTTATGGAAATAAAACGGAAGTGAACGTATAAAAAGATGTTTCCAATAAAGTAAATGATTACTCCAAGTATAAAAAAGGGGTGTTAAGGGTTTAAAACACTTAAGAAGTTGGCGTGTTTGACTAAATAGTGTTTTTGGGTTAAATCGACACGTGTGAAATGGAGTATAAAGTGATTTTGGAAACAAATGGGTAAAATGGCAATTTTACTTAAGGAATAACATTTTTATGAATAAAAATGTTGGAAAGGGTGTTACAAAAAGTTTTCCTAAATGAGTATGATTTTTGGAATAAAAATCAAGGTTAAAGTATAAAGGACGCAAAATGATAAATTCTCAAGTGTAACACAAATTGGGGCAGTAAAGTCCTGAGTTTATGCTTCAGCCGATTTAAAGAGGAAAAAAAATAATGTGGACGTTTGTAAAATGTTAAAACACATTAAGGTACTCGGATGACACCGACATAAAGCAAGAAGGTTCTAGAGCCCTTGGATGAAAAGCCCTAAACCACTGGCCAGAGTATATGGTGCGCATAGTCGTTGGTATAGAGCCCGTGTAAGTATGTGGTATTGGAAGATTCCGAGAAGTATTGAATGAAATATGGAACATATCAAGAAATGGGTTGTGTGGTAAATGTGTTAAAGCAACCTAACTTGAATGAATGTAATAAATATTCTAGTAAAGGTGAAATGGACAAGTAAATGCGTAAATCTATTAATGTCCATCTGATAAGGAAAGAGGGTAAATAAGGTGGGTAAATGGGTGGTTAACCGACCTAAACGGTGAAACCCATATTTAAGTCAAGAGTGTGTTGTAAAAGAATTTTCGAAGATTAAATAAGTATTTCATAACACGGTGAATGCGTGTGTTGAAATTGTGGTCTTCAATGAAATTACTAAAGGATATTTAATTGAATAAAAGGATAAATTCTGGTAAAGGAATGGTTTGCTAAATTAATAGTAAAGCTTCAAGTATTGAACCGGGAATGTGAAATAAAGAGGGAATTGCTAAATATGAATGATGAAAACCTTTAATAAGATTAAGGTCAATTAATCTGGGCGAATAAGGTTTTCGGAAATAAAACGGTTAGAGCATTCGCATGTGTATTTCAAAGGTATATGTATACAGATATATACTTATATCCGCATGCATGTGGTTATAGCGTGTGATTATTCATTTTTGTCGTTCATTCTTATATCGTTGAATAAATCCCAGTGGGCATAGGATCACATCCCCATTTTGTTACGGCGGGTTAGGAGTTGTTTCGTATTTTGATGGCATTTTACAGTTAAGTATATTCTATTTATGTTTTATGTTAGTAGCTCTGTTTACTTGGACAACGGGGTGCTCTCCATGTGTCCCTCACATAGTTTATCCTGAAATTGGAATCGCATGCTAACAAGTGAATGTTAATTAACATAAAACTTGACTAGCAACATTATTTAGGTTGTTCCATTGCACTTAGCACCTAACAACTCGATGCGGATCGAGTTGACTCACTGGTAACCCATAAATCCGGGTCGGGACGTTACAAATGGTATCAGAGCTCTAGGTTCAAGGTTCTTTTCGGGTGTGACATGGTGAGGTCGGTAGTGGATCTTTCGACGTCAATGTGGCTTGGGTCGGTCGTTCTAGTTTGATGCAGTGTAGTTCATGTTCTCGATAGTAAAGTATAGGAGGTTTTCACTACAAGCTAGATTAGTGCGAAGTGTCACTCGATTAGATTGATAGATAATTAATCGCTTTCGCATTTCTGATTAGAATTGTAGTAATTTACGAGTGTTCATGCAGGCCTATAGTGGCAACACCGTAGTATTAATGTGAGGTGCTTTCGTTAATACTTTAGTGGATTAGAATCACAAGAGATGTTGAAAGAATGAAATGACTCCCATTGGGAAAGTGGCACCAAGTTGTGCACAATCAATGGTAGAGATTGATAGTTAGAATGTCATAATTATGTAATGGGAAATCATGATTGGAATTATATGTAGCCTTGGGTGTGACAATTATAAGAGGTCAATATTGATGCGATAATTAGGAAATTTCTGACACACCCCAACCCAGTTACTAATAATTGAGTTTGAAAGTCAAAGTGAGTCCAACCATAATTGCCTTAACCAAACAATAAGCACAAGTATACTTTTTCAGTGTCAGCATGAAGCCATAACACTAAAAACTTTTCAAAATTTTAAAGTAATTGTGCTATTCAAACTTGCTCAAAGGATAAGTAGGATTAAATTACCCCTTTTTAATTTAACTAAAATCACGGTTTTACGCATCCCTTTCAAACCCCACCCGACCTCCTAGATTTGGCAATGATATTTCATTACCTGAAAAAAAACATAACATATGAATCGTGAGCAAAATAGCTCAGTGAATGCATTACTACTACACTAGTGCATAAAATTACATGCAATAAGTCATATCTATGTAACAATATAAAACATCTCAGCATCTCTTGGCTCTTAATAAGCCATAACATCTCTTGGTTGTTGATAAGCCATGACATCACTTGGCTGTTGATAAGCTATAACATCTCTTGGCTGTTAATAAGCTATAACATCTCTTGGCTGTTAATAAGCCATAACATCTCTTATAATAAATACCCATCATATCCATAATCAACTCAGTAAGTCCAACATATCATATCCATAATCAACTCAATAAGTACAACATATCATATCCATATTCAACTCGGTAAGTACAACAGATCATATCTATAATCAACTCGATAAGTAAAACATATCATATCTATAATCATCCTAAAAAGTACAACATCTCATATTTATAATCAACTCGGTAAGTGCAATACATATAAGTACAATATATCATATCTATAATCAACTCGGTAAGTACAACATATCATATCCATAATCAACTCGGTAAGTACAACATATCCTATCTATAATCATCTCAATAAGTCCAACATCTCATATTTATAATAAACTCGGTAAGTACAACATATAATATCCATTATCATCTCAATAAGTACAATTTATCATATTTAAAATCAACTCGGTAAGTACAACATATCATATCCATAATCAACTCGGTAAGTACAACATATCCAATCTTTAATAATCTCAATAAGTACAACATCTCATAGTTATAATCAACTCGGTAAGTACAACATATATTATCCATAATTATCTCAATAAGTACAATATATCATATCTATAATCAACTCGGTGAGTACAACATATCATATCCATAATCAACTTGGTAAGTACGACATCTCATATTTGTAATCAATTCGGTAAGAACAACATAGAATATCCATAATCATCTCAACAAGTACAACATATCATATATATAATCAACTTGGTAAGTACAACATATCATATCCATAATCAACTTGGTAAGTACGGCATCTCATATTTGTAATCAATTCGGTAAGTACAACATAGAATATCCATATTCATCTCAACAAGTACAACATATAATATTTATAATAAACTCGATAAGTATAATATATGACATCCATAATCCTCTCAATAAGTAAAACATCTCATATTTATACTCAACCCGACAAGTACAACATATAATATCCATAATCATGTATAAATACATCTTACTAGTGAGTACACTCACCTTGACAGTTTAACTGGCCATTCCCTTGCCTTTATCCGGTACTTGTTCAACCAATTCTTCTTCCCTTCCTATCATTCTTACAATATTAGTATCATCATAAGAATATTAACAATTCAAGGGATATCTCAAACATAACTCAATTCATAACCATCATATGATTCTATTCAAATCATTTATTACAAGTGAAATTTCATCCAAATTCATGTTAATATATTTGACATATCCAATTCATAGACCAAACATACATTCATTTATTCTTCGTAATTAAATCCTTATCGTATTAGGATTCCAATACAAAAAATGGCACATCATTTTAAGTTTCCTAGAGCAAGATAGGCCCATTTCTTTACTACATAGAAAATTTTCCCTATAGGTTCTTTTATTGTTCATTCAACTTCCCGGAATTTTCATAATTTTCCAATAGCATAACTTTATATGATATTTCACCCAAAATCATTAAACATATTTAACAATACATAATTAAAGTTTCATAATTTTTAAGGTTCATTTGCTATGTCAAGCAAAATATCGAACACATGGCGTGCATACTTTCACCCTTGGGGAAGATTTCATACCCGAACTTCAAACCATCACCCAAAGTTCATTCCTTGGTATTTTCACATTATTTTCGGATATGTCACACATATGTTAATCTGTTTTCATCTTCAATTGGAATAAATCAATTCCAGTAAGTATAAAAAAAGATATGGAAGCTTGAATAAACAAGGTTACTAAACGAAGAAATTTTAAGGGTTTGTACATTCAACTTTACTTAAACTTGCATCTATCCATACATATACATCAAGGGCTGAAAGTTTAGTAAAAAAATGATGATTTATATCATCTAAATCATAAATATAAGAAAAATAATAAGATTTGGGGTTAGTATTACCTTCGGGACTTTTACGTAATTTCCACGGATTTTTCTCCAAATTTTCTCCTCACTTTCTTCTTAAACTTTTCAATTCTCTCTTCCTCTCAAGGCAAACTCTTTAATGGATGAGTTATGCTGAAGGAGGGGATTATTTCAAGCCTTTAAATTCGTCCAAAACCAACCTCCTTCTTTAACCAATCAAAATCCACCATTTGTTAGCCTAAGAAGACGAAATATCATTTAACGAATGGACAAATTTGTCCCTGCTTCGTAATTCCAGAAGAACTTCTCGGTCGGACCTACGTTTAACACACCGTTTGTCGTGTTACAAACCTAACTCATATATCTACCACTATCTAGTTTTCTCCTCAAGTCAATTGTTATGTTATAAATGTCAAAACTAGTCTTAAACATGAACATTCCTACCGAAAACTTCAAAATTTCATATTTGTAACTATTTCGATATTTCATGCTTTATCAAGGTAGGATTAGACTAAACATAAAGACTTAACATAATATATAATAATAACATATTATCCATTTCACATAAGCTAATCATGATTTAAACAAAATTTATCATAATTATATTCAGGTTGTCACAACTTTCCCCTCTTAGAAAATTTTGTCCTCGAAATTTAGTACGAATTTCACTTACCAAATAATTAGGGATACTATTTCCTTTTGTTATATTCACCTTCCCAAGTTTCCAATTTAATTACATGGATAATCCACAACACTTTAACTACGGGACTAACTTTATTCCCTTATACTTGCACCTTTCAATCAATAATTTCCACCGGTTCCTCGTTGTACGACAAATCTTCTTTCATAATATCTTCAGTTTATTTATCATTTACACGTCGGGATAATCATCTAATGATTTCTCATCAATGAAAGTCAATTCCCTGCACATATATTACTTCATACCTTTATATATGTATACCAAACATTCTCATATAATATATCATCAGTTTTATCATCATATATTCACAATGAGTAAACATTCTTAACAAACCTAGTATCATTCTTAGCATTTCTCCCTTCATTCCTATAGTCTATCCTTATCATCGTGTAATATTTCAAATCATAAATATCATATTACTAGACTATCTTATTACACATCATATTTCCATCTTCCATTCAACACTAAATACATGTGTTTAACTTTAACTACTTTCCGCATCATTTATGAAGTTTAAGAGTATGTTAAATGTCATCCTTACAATTTCTTAATTTAAATATAGCCTCACTACTATTCATATATCGAAACTGAACAATCATTCAGCAAATGTTTATTCTTAACCAAAATTTCATTTTCACCTCACTATGAACTCAATCTAACTTCTCATTATATTCCCGTTTTCGATATCATTTCACTGCTCTTTAACTAAACATACAATGACCTTTACGAGTCATCTATCCAACACAATAACTTTACAATCATAATCTTATCCCAATGTTTATTAACATGATATTCTTATGCAATATCATTAATACACTCATCTTACCCGTTTGGTAACATGGATGTTAAACGTACCATCACTAGTTAAAACTTTAACCATACTTACCAACCCCATAAAACTTCTCTACCTATTATATGCCGTATTTCTTTAAAATAACCTCTAAAAATACCTTAATATATCACATTATGGTATCTCACATCGAACATTATCCTTACCCATACTTCTTGGTGACCCTGTATACTATCAATCATATTCATTATATGTTATACTCTTAGTGATAACACGTACGTACAATGACAAATACAACTCAATATCCACCCAAACCAGTTGTCAATATTCCAACTCGATTAGCATCTTTCCTATACTCATACACAACACATACTCTTAAAAGGGTTCTCCAATATTTTTAAACTTCCAACTCTTTAACACTTCATTTTAACTCTGCTATAAATATAAGCATTTCAAAACACCCCAAGAGTAATATTTACTACATATACTCATACTATTAAAAAAAATACATCTCAACTCTTATTACTCTTTCCTTCTACTTATCATAATTCAGTATGAACCCATATTCGGATCAATTGTGATATATTGACTAGTAATTAAATTTCAGACCATTTCACATATTAAGTTTAAACATATACAACTATTAATCTTCTCACTTCACTTTTACCGTGGAAATCTTCATTTTATTCACACTCAAAACAATTTACCATCTCATCCTTTAACTGAATATGGGTTCTCGTACCTCACCCTCCCACATAAATGGGCACAAACCAAACCATGGCTTAATAAGTGACACTACTCATGTCTACATATTCCAGTATAAGAAGGGATTACTTCCAATACTTCACCATTTTCGTATACCACATTTTGTCTTTAAAAATTTTCCTTCATTGACATGTTTGTCCATACCACAAATAAAACAAAGCAATGATTCATATTAAAATATCTATATTCGATGTCATCCCCGAATAAACCTTAATATCACAATTCCTTTCCTGCAAGATCCTTACATTTCATATCTCGCGCAATAATATATATGTATAACTAACAAATGTTAGTCAACAAAAGCCAATTTACTTATGACTCACCACAATTTCTACTTCCACTGCCAAATCTAGGCGCTCTTCACCCCAGAACCTCCAAAGCCTAGGCTCTGATACCAAGTTGACACACCCCAACCCAGTTACTTATAATTGAGTTTTAAAGTCAAAGTGAGTCCAACCATAATTGCCTTAACCAAACAATAAACACAAGTATCCTTTTTCAGTATCAGCATGAAGCCATAACACTAAAAACTTTTCAAAATTTTAAAGTAATTGTGCTTATTCAAACTTGTTCAAAGGATAAGTAGGATTAAATTACTCCTTTTTAAATTGACCAAAATCATGGTTTTACGCATCCCTTGCTAACCCCACCTGACCTCCTAGATTTGGCAGTGACATTTCATTACCAGAAAAAAAAAACATAACATAGGAATCGTGAGCAAAATAGCTCAGTGAATGC
Source organism: Sambucus nigra (assembly GCA_949130495.1). Taxonomy (NCBI): domain Eukaryota; kingdom Viridiplantae; phylum Streptophyta; class Magnoliopsida; order Dipsacales; family Adoxaceae; genus Sambucus; species Sambucus nigra. Next base: position 365,314,786 of record OX422220.1, on the reverse strand, counting down.
ATTACTACTACACTAGTGCATAAAATTAAATGCAATAAGTCATATCTATGTAACAATATAAAACATCTCAGCATCTCTTGGCTGTTAGGCTGTTGATAAGCCATAACATCTCTTGGCTGTTAATAAGCCATAACATCTCTTGGCTGTTAATAAGCCATAACATCTCATATAATACATACCCATCATATCTATAATCAACTCAGTAAGTCCAACATATCATAACCATAATCAACTCAATAAGTACAACATATCATATCCATATTCAACTCGGTAAGTACAACAGATCATATCTATAATCAACTCAATAAGTAAAACATATCATATCTATAATCATCCTAAAAAGTACAACATCTCATATTTATAATCAACTCGGTAAGTGCAATACATAATATCCATGATCATCTCAATAAGTAGAATATATCATATCTATAATCAACTTTGTAAGTACAACATATCATATCCATAATCAACTTGGTAAGTACAACATATCCTATCTATAATCATCTCAATAAGTACAACATCTCATATTTATAATAAACTCGGAAAGTACAACATATAATATCCATTATCATCTCAATAAGTACAACTTATCATATTTAAAATCAACTCGGTAAGTACAACATATCATATCCAAAATCAACTCGGTAAGTACAACATATCCTATCTTTAATAATCTCAATAAGTACAACATCTCATAATTATATTCAACTCGGTAAGTATAACATACAATATCCATAATCATCTCAATAAGTACAATATACCATATCTATAATCAACTCGGTAAGTACAACATATCATATCCATAATCAACTTGGTAAGTACGACATCTCATATTTGTAATCAATTCGGTAAGAACAACATAGAATATCCATAATCATCTCAACAAGTACAAAATATCATATTTATAATCAACTCGATAAGTACAACATATCATATCCATAATCAACTTGGTAAGTACGACATCTCATAGTTGTAATCAATTCGGTAAGTACAACATAGAATATCCATAATCATCTCAACAAGTACAACATATCATATTTATAATCAACTCGGTAAGTACAATATATGACATCCATAATCCTCTCAATAATTAAAACATCTCAAATTTGTACTCAACCGGACAAGTAGAACATATAATATCCATAATCATGTATAAATACATCTTACTAGTGAGTACACTCACCTTGATTGTTTAACTGGCCATTCCCTTGCCTTTATCCGGTACTTGTTCAACCAATTCTTCTTCCCTTCCTATCACTCTTACAATATTAGTATCATCATAAGAATATTAACAATTCAAGGTATATCTCAAACATAACTCAATTCATAAGCATCATATGATTCTATTCAAATCATTTATTATAAGTGAAATTCCATCCAAATTCATGTTAATATGACATATCCAATTCATAGACCAAAAATACATTCATTTATTCTTGGTAATTCAATCCTTATCATATTAGGATTCCAATACAAAAAATGGCACATCATTTCAAGTTTCCTAGAGCAAGATAGGCCCGTTTCTTTACTATATAGAAAATTTTCCCTATAGGTTCTTTTATTGTTCATTCAACTTCCCGGAATTTTCATAATTTTCCAATAGCATAACTTTATATGATATACCCAACATCATTAAACATATTTAAAAATATAAAATTAAAGTTTCATAATTTTTAGGGTTCATTTGCTATGTCAAGCAAAATATCGAACACATGTCGTGCATACTTTCACCCTTGGGGCAGATTTCATACCCGAACTTCAAACCATCACCCAAAGTTCATTTCTTGATATTTTCACATGATTTTCGGATATGTCACAGATATATGAGTCGGTTTTCATCTTGAATTGGAATAAATCAATTCCAGTTACTATAAAAAAAGATATGGAAGGTTGAATAAACAAGGTTACTAAACGAAGCAATTTTAAGGGTTTGTACATTCAACTTAACTTAAACTTGCATCTAACCATACATATACATCAAGGGCTGAAAGTTTAGTAAATAAATGATGATTTATATCATATAAATCATAAATATAAGAAAAATAATAAGATTTGGGGTTAGGATTACCTTCGGGACTTTTACGTAATTTCCACGGATTTTTCTCCAAATTTTCTCCTCACTTTCTTCTTAAACTTTCCAATTCTCTCTTCCTCTCAAGACAAACTCTTTAATGGATGAATTATTCTGAAGTAGGGGATTATTTCAAGACTTTAAATTCGTCCAAAACCAACCTCCTTCTTTAACCAATCAAAATCCACCATTTGCTAGCCTAAGAAGACGAAATATCATTTAACGAATGGAAAAATTTGTCCCTGCTTTGTAATTCCAGCATAACTTCTCGCTCAGACCTAACTTTAACACACCGTTTGTTGTGTTACAAACCTAACTCACATATCTACCACTATCTATTTTTCTCCTCAAGTCAATTGTTATGTTATAAATGTCAAAACTAGTCTTAAACATGAACATTCTTACCGAAAACTTCAAAATTTCATATTTGTAACTAATTCAATATCTCATGCTTTATCAAGGTAGGATTAGACTGAACATAATGACTTAACATTATATATAATAATGACATATTATCCACATCATATAAGCTAATCATGATTTAAACATAATTTTTCATAATTGTATTCGGGTTGTCACAACTTTCCACCCTTAGAAAATTTCGTCCTCGAAATTTAGTATGAATTTCACTTACCAAATAATTATGGATACTATTTCCTTTTGTTATATTCACCTTCCCAAGTTTCTTACTTAATTACAAGGATACTCCACAACAATTTAACTACGCGACTAACTTTATTCCCTAATACTTGCTCCTTTCAATCAATAATTTTCATTGGTTCCTCGTTGTACGACAAATCTTCTTTCATAATATCTTCAGTTTATTTATCATTTACACGTCGGGATAATCATCTAATGATTTCTCATCAATAAAAGTCAATTACCAGCACATATATTACTTCATACCTTTATATATGTATACCAAACATTCTCATATAATATATCGTCAGTTTTATCATCATATATTCATAACGAGTGAACATTCTTAACAAACCTAGTATCATTCTTGACATTTCTCCCTTCATTACTATAGTCTATCCTTATCATCGTGTAATATTTCAAATCATAAATATCATATTACTAGACTATCTTATTACACATCATATTTCCATCTTCCATCCAACACCAAATCCATGAGTTTGACTTTAACTACTTTCCGCATCATTTATGAAGTTTAAGAGTATGTTAAATGTCATCCTTACAATTTCTTAATTTAAATATAGCCTCACTACTATTCATATATCGAAATTGAACAATCATTCAGTAAGTTTTTATTCTTAACCAAGATTTCATATTCACCTTCATGTATATTGTGCAGTCATGCACTATGAACTCAATCTAACTTCTCATTATATACCCTTTTTCAGTATCATTTCACTCCTCTTTAACTAAACAAATAATGACCTTTGCGAGTCATCTATCCCACACAATAACTTTACAATCATAATCTTATCCCAATGTTTATTAACATTATATTCTTATGCAATATCATTAATACACTCATCTTACCCGTTTGGTAACATGGATGTTAAACGTACCATCACTACTTAAAACTTTAACCATACTAACCAACCCCATTATACTTCTCTAACTATTATATGCCTTATTTCTTTAAAATAACCTGTACAAATACCTTAATATATCACATTATGGTATCTCACATAGAACATTATCCTTACCCATACTTCTTGGTGACCCCGTATACTATCAATCATATTCATTATATGTTATACTCTTAGTGATAACACGTACGTACAATGACAAATACAACTCAATATCCACCCAAACCAGTTGTCGATATTCCAACTCGATTAGCATTTTTCCTATACTCATACACAACACATACTCTTAAAAGGGCTCCCCAATATTTTTATACTTCCAACTCTTTAACACTTCGTCTCAACTCTGTTATTCATATAAGCATTTCAAAACACCCCAAGAGTAATATTTACTACATATACTCATGCTATTAAAAAAAAATACATCTCAACTCTTATTACTCTTTTCTTCTACTTATCATAATTTAGGAACCCATATTCGGATCAATTGTGATATATTGACTAGTAATTAAATTTCAGACCATTTCACATATTAAGTTTAAACAAATACAACTATTAATCTTCTCACTTCACTTTTACCGTGGAAATCTTCATTTTATTCACACTCAAACAATTTACCATCTCATTCTTTAACTGAATATGGGTTCCCGTACCTCACCCTCCAACATAAATGGGCACACACCAAACCATGGCTTAATAAGTGACACTACTCATGTCTACATATTCCAGTATAAGAAGGGATTACTTCCAATACTTCACCATTTTCGTATACCACATTTTGTCTTTAAAAATTTTCCTTCATTGACATGTTTGTCCATACCACAAATAAAACAAAGCAATGATTCATATTAAAATACCTGTATTCGCTGTCATCCCCGAATAAACCTTAACATCTCACTTCCTTTCCTTCAAGATCCCTACATTGCATATCTCGCGCAATAATATATATGTATAACTAACAAATGTTAGTCAACAACAGCCAATTTACTTATGACTCAACACAATTTCTACTTCCACTACCAAATCTAGGCGCTCTTCACCCCAGAACCTCCAAAACCTAGTCTCTGATACCAAGTTGACACACCCCAACCCAGTTACTTATAATTGAGTTTTAAAGTCAAAGAGAGTCAAACCATAATTGCCTTAACTAAATACTAAACACAAGTATCCTTTTTCAGTATCAGCATGAAGCCATAACACTAAAAACTTTTCAAAATTTTAAAGTAATTGTGCTTATTTAAACTTTCTCAAAGGATAAGTAGGATTAAATTATCCCTTTTTAATTTGACCAAAATCATGGTTTTACGCATCCCTTGCTAACCCCACCTGACCTCCTAGATTTGCAAGTGACATTTCATTACCTGAAAAAAAACATAACAAAGGAATCGTGAGCAAAATATCTCAGTGAATGCATTACTACTACATTAGTGCATAAAACTAAATGCAATAAGTCATATCTATGTAACAATATAAAACATCTCATCATCTCTTGGCTGTTAATAAGCCATAACATCTCTTGGCTGTTAATAAGCCATAACATCTATTGGTTATTGATAATCCATAACATCTCTTGGTTGTTAATAAGCCAGAACATCTCTTGGTTGTTAATAAGCCATAACATCTCTTATAATACATACACATCATATCCATAATCAACTCAGTAGGTCCAACATATCATAACCATAATCAACTCAATAAGTACAACATATCATATCCATATTCAACTCGGTAAGTACAACAGATCATATCTATAATCAACTCGGTAAGTAAAACATATCATATCTATAATCATCCTAAAAAGTAAGACATCTCATATTTATAATCAACTCGGTAAGTAGAATACATAATATCCATGATCATCTCAATAAGTACAATATATCATATCTATAATCAACTTGATAAGTACACCATATCATATCCATAATCAACTCAGTAAGTACAACATATCCTATTTATAATCATCTCAATAAGTACAACATCTCATATTTATAATAAACTCGGTAAGTACAACATATAATATCCATTATCATCTCAATAAGTACAACATATCATATTTAAAATGCACTCGGTAAGTACAACATATCATATCCATAATCAACTCGTTATAAATTACATTATCTCACTATCATTAGGAGGCCTCACCCCACTACATGACAACTACTCGGATTTATTCATAAACAAAATTCCCATTCTGAGAAGATCATACGAACAGTTGACCACTCTTGACTGCCTAAAACAGTCGTGGAATTCCACCATAGTTATCGGATATTTTCTTGACCGATCCAAAAATTCTGATTATCTACTCTCCTCTAAACATACGGAAGGAGAATAGTCGAGATTCTTCCATAAAAAAACTTTAATAAGTACCTCATACGCGACAAACAGGACGAGTGCTTCTACAAAGCATTCTTGAAATCATCGTACCAAGATTCCAAAATCTCCTTCACGTGGCTCCACTAATCTTTAATCACCATGCGCTTATTCCCTGGATAAGGGTGATATATCCTACTCGAAATGAAATCTTATCTCCGCTGGTTCCTGAAATCCCATATCAAAGGTGGGATTCACCAATCTCATCCTGATTCAGAAATTTATACTGCGCCGGACCATGCACTGGCGCGATCCTTCCTTTCAAAGGAAGTCTGGGGCATACTAGTTAATATTGTAAGCCATCCCAAAGTAATATCAATCACTTCCTTCTCGGCGACTTAATTCACATGTTCGGGATAAACCCTTGATCTTGTTTTGAGGATGGCAACCCATCCAAGAACTTTACCGACTTTACCAACCTCTTCCAATTTCAGGAATTTTCGATAAACACAAAATTCTTTGGTTGATTCTCCTCTTTCAACCAAACCTTACCTATGGGCAGTGCATGTAAAGACTACTCACTACGTCTCGCTAAACATCGATTCTTCCCTCGAAATGTCTCACATTAAGTGGCACGTAATACTCCTCTTCCTTCCTTGGAGTATGCAGAAAGTGCCGACCCGTGCTCTTCTCTCCACGAAGCGCACTTCTGGATCTCTTATACAATACTAACATCATTACTCTTTGTATGCGCAAGTATCTCTCACACTTGACTAATAACAACTTCGCTCCGGGTGTGCTTCATAACAATTAAATTCTACTCTATTCAAGGAATACCAATTCTTGAATGGCTTCCCACAACCTTCCAATCAAGTTAGGGCGTGCTATTCTAATTGCACACTTATGTATGGATTATCGCCCCTCATGTGACGTTTAATCCACTCTATCACTTCCACTTCGTTATACTAGTCCCACAAACATATATTTCACACGTCTATTACCACGTCCCTTCGACTCGGACTATTTTAACTGTAGTTAACCAAGATGCCCACATTTTTGCAACACTCCGACCGCCCTGGGAGAGCGAACGGCGTGCTACTCATCTGTAGGACTAAATAAATTCAACGGAATAGAAGGAATTGGGCATTCAAATTCCATGAAAATAAAAGAGGAATAATAATTCTCAACCTTCCTCGGATAAGTACAACAATTTTCCCAAATAGGTACAACAACCAAAATAAATCACTAATGCTCTATTCATCAAAATAATTACAGGTCATCTCTTTTGTATAATATAAAGTTCTTTCCAGATAATCCATGCTAAAAATCATTCCAACTCTTTATTCACCTTGTGTTCTGTACGCGGTTATGACATTTGGGTACTCTCAATCACCCTAGAAATCAAAATTCTTAAATTCTCCTTATCATCGTTCCACCCCTCAACTCGTGGGGATAACTTTCAATGCTTTCCTACCACAAAAATACGACTCCAATGACCTTAAAACAAAATTCAACTTCCAACTTACATACATAATTACTTGATCCCATTTCGACCAGGGTACCGAACTCATGGAATAGTGACCAAACGTCTCCCTATTTCCAACCTTACGCTAAGTTTCATGCGTGGGATGTCTCGCAAAGGGAAATCCAAAAAAGGAACCCCCCGATACACTACTACCTAGCATTGTCGGTTATCGAAATCCGTTAGGTCCTCCGTCCATAGTATATACCCCTTTATTCCTTCCCTTGACAGAAAAGTTACAATTTCTCCCGTAATTATGCTTAACAAAGAACGTTTCACCAATTTCACTATCGTCCCGTATTGGTTGATGGTAATTACATTCTATAAACCTCGAATACATACGATCGAAATTCTCTAAATTTCCTTTCTCTAACATTAGGGGTATAACTCTTAACTCCCACATCTCTTAAGGATAAATATAACACTGCACTCTTCCTATCACTAAGTCCGGAGTGCTAAACATAATACCGAGTCAAGTCTTTTCGCTCAACGGTAAATCCCGGGACATACTGAATCATACTGACAAAGTCTATACATACATTGGTATCGAATATCTCGAGCCCACTATCTCCTACGAAGTCTCTAGGATAGATAATATAAGTGTGAGTCCAACCTTCTTATAGGTAAAGCCTCGCCAAAAGAAAACGTGTTGCACTAATGTAACTACACCGATAGCCTTGCAATAAATGCCCATTATCATACTACCCATTTCTATAACATTTTAACAAAGACAATATCATACTCGTGTATCGCATCACTACAACGAGTAACCTCAATAAAGTATAAAACACTGTTAATATACTCATTCATCCCCCGCGGATAGCACCAAAGAAAAATCCCGTTATACTAAGGAAAAAAATATTCACATAATGGTAACATTTATAATGATATGCATTAAACTCGTCTCACATGCTAATCTAGCAATGAAAAAAATATGGTGACTCGCTCGTGTCACATAAACACGCCGCATCCTCTAAGGATACAACTTATACTTCCATCCTGTCAATCGTCTTGACTGCACAAATGGTTTTAGGACGTAACACGTCTGCCCAAACCAAAACAAAATTATTTTTAATCGTCGTCCTTTACTAGGCACCGTATTCTTGTCCCTTTTTCTCACTTTGGAACATATTATCGCGAGCAATTTCACTCCGCACCAAAATACCTCAACACATAATCCACTTATCACTTGTCCTACTAAGCAGGTTAGGATTGTCCTTATCTCGTACTTTAGTAGACTCGATTCCTGTTAGCCATCCCGGTTGTTCCCTTAGCTTTTTAGGCCATAAAGATCATGTTACTATCTATAATAGTACTTACTGAATTTACCATCACTTGGTAAGAATTTAACTATCTGAAGCATTTAAATGGTTTTCCTGATGTGTATCCACATCCTTTTGTGGTGTTATACCACCACCGTTGTATTCAGTCTTATTCTCGACTGAATTCTTCGATTCCTTTAACTTCCCCCACAAAGAAGCGTTATCATCTATATTGACAAAATATGACATTGTCAACCTCTGAATCGGTCGTCCATCAGAATTTTCTCCTCGAGTATTATCAACTATTATTACAAGTTGGTCTCCCACTTTGAGTCGTTTCCTCCACTAGTATCTACCTCTTTCGATACAAAATTTGCTAACGATTAGGATTCATATCCATAATTGGACTTCTGTCATGCCCTCCTGCGATGAGTTCAGAACCACGTTTGCTTCTCATCCTGAACAGTTGAGGAAGGAACATACGGTCAACACTGTACCTAAGGTTCTCCTATAGGCATAGCATTCCACTTCTAAAATTTGTGGTTGACTCCAACCATTATAATTTCGTCCCGAAAGCCAAGAAAATTTTCTCTAAATTTTCACTTTCAGTTTGCCACACTCCGTCCTATATTTAAGCCTTTGGATACTTTACCTCCTTTGGTAAACACATACAATTTTCGCGTTTCTAAAATTTCCCACTGACAGTCTCTACACGTTTTTGTAATACGCTGGGTAGTTTACCCTCACACCTCATTTGACTATAACAACATTTGAAAATCATTGTTGCACCTTAGTCGCCTTTCTAGTCGTGGCTTCTCGTGCTATAATGGAGGTGACCTCGACTATGGTCATCATCCTCGGATATATTTCATAATCTCAACTGAGCCCTGCCTCCTGATGTACGCTTAACGGTCCTCTTCTGACATCCGTCATCGCTCGGCACACGCACACATCCGAACGAAATTAGAATTCACTAGTGTATACACATTATAGCAGGAGAACGAAATCTCGTCAAAGGAATCGACAATCCTAAACATAGGGCTCTATAACAAACAAAGCAATGCTGAAAGCATAATAAGTCGTACAGATCCTAAGGACACTAGAACCTGATGCTCTGATACCACCTGTGACACCCCACCTAATTAAATACCGGGCGATCACTCCTTTATTAAATTAAAATCAAGGTGAACAGTTGGTTCATTCTTAGCATCACTGTCGTAAATATACTTTTCCAATTTAAACACCCTAAATAATTAAGCTAAGTGTCAAAACCATTTAAAACCTTATTCTCATTTTATTAAATCCGGTTATAAAACCTTAAACCATTAACATCTAAAGAGTCACACATTAAGAATAAAAATAGAATTGAACATACACGAATTTAATCATCAATAATAAATCCCAACATTTACAACACTACAGGAAAACATCCTGACAGTAATAAATCCAAAAATAAAGGTACTGAAAGTAAAAATTTCAATCTCTGACAATACCAACTAAATAATAGAAAGAGGGCGACACATGCCCCTGCTGGATAAAACTGAACTAGGAGTAGAATCAAATGGATGAAGTCGTCTAAACAACAGGCCTGCAACTCCCACCTAAGCTGCAGCACGTTCCTTCCAAAGGATCCTAAGTAAGACGCCCCTGTGGCTGGGCACCTGTAATACATACATATATGTACAAGAGAGAAAAGGAAATAGAAACGGGTCAGATCCCGATAGTGTATATGATTTAAAAATTAGTTTAGCAAGTATTTAAATTGATACAGGCCAATGCAACAACATATTAGTGTGACACTCTCTTGAGAAATTCTCGCCTCTCTTCTAATGTGCACTCCTATCGCACTAACCTTCCCAATGGTTTATCTCATCATATATCACACTATCTTTCCCCAATGATTTAACTTATCTTATGTTATTCACGGGATTTACAACTGAACAACACAAGTATTTAAAACGTAAGATTTCAATTTGTAACCAAGGTTCTCCTTTTAACTTTATTAATCAATAAAGTTTTCCAGTGTCATATTATACTTTCTCAAAACAATTATTTATAATTTCAGTCATCAACCATGTCCTACATATCAAATCACAGTAGGCAGTTCCAGATTTCAGAATTTCATATATATATTAACTACTCGTATAATATATATATCATAACAGCACCCCACATAAAAACTATGGTGCGGGCATACTCTGCTATCCAATCCCCGTATCAATCGTACTAAAGGGAATACAAGTTCGAAATCACTCTCGAACTGTATAAATACATACACAAACAATATTGAGGCGAAGCATAGTTTCCAAGTCCAAGAGGTCATTAGATACACTCACGTCTCTTAGGACCGTGACTACCGATTCGATAGCCTGTACCTAGGATTCCTATCTTCTAGGGTACGAGTCAATATGCCCCATAAGGCACACGAGATAAGATCGTCCCAGCGCGGTAACCTCAGGGATAGCAAGTAGCGCGAGCATGATTTTCACAAGTATATAATATATGCATACACAATCATATAAATATACCACTTTTATTAGATCAATTTAGGTTTATCCAATAACCCACATTCACAACATTTATCCTTATTTTCCCATTATTATTTATCAAGTATAATGGTTCGTTTCTAACTTTAATTCGAAGGGTTTTTCCAACTTACTACGTAACCCTCATGGACCTTATTCTTCCAAATGTACAATTCAGTAGATATCTATTTATGTTCCAACGTAACTCTCTCTTACGTGTCTCTCCCCGTTAATATATACCTACATTATCCCTTATGCAAAATATCCCAAAAATATAGATTTCACCTTACATTAAAGGATTTTGAATTTTATTTTCAAAGATGAGAATTTCAAACGGTTTCGAAATCGTAATTAAAATGGAGTTTTAATTGAATTTTTATTATCTCTAAGAGTCCTCAAAACATAAAACTGTCTAGCAAAAAAACTATTAAAAAATATTGAACTGTTCGATCGAGCTGAATTTTTTTCTGTAGCTTCCTCTCGTCTTCAGCTAATTCTCTGTAAAATTTCATCCAATTCCAACGATCCGATCGTCCAGAATAAATTTTTTTTTTTAGTGTTTGTATCTGATTAGAACTCTTTTCTTAATCAAACTCTTAATCCTTTACATGACAAAGGGTTTCCAGAATATCATATAAATCATCACTACATGGAAATTTCCCATCTCAAATTGGGTTTTTCTTCCATAAATCTCATCCTAATAACTCCTAAACTAATATAGATGATGCATCAAAGAAATAAGCAAGATAAACACTTGCCTGGGATTTTCAAAAATCTGGTTTGGTGTTGAATTTGGTGTGGTTGCGTTCCTCGTCTCGCGATCTACGCGTTGGCGGTGGCGGCGATGTAAACGGATGAGTTTTGAGCCTTGGAATGCCTTGAGAGCTCTCTCCTCTCCTCTCCAATGGCCGTTCTAGTGTTTTGAGTTATCTAACCCTAGGAGATAACCTAAACATCTGATATAACCCCCTTAATTTTCGTGGGTTTAATTACCCAAAAATACAAAATGACTAAAATGCCCTCCCGGGGTACTAATTAGGCCTAAAAACGCCCCGAGACCCAAATCAAACCCCTGGGTATACTTTTCTGACTATCTCGACCCTTCCGGACGCGTTGGCGTACTCAAAACGACCATACGAATAACCTATAAAATATTCACTTTTATTAATCCATATTTAGACCCGACACGACACAGGCGCGTCCCGACTTAAATTTCCACAATTGTCATTTTATTCACACGTGACAATATTATAAAAATAAATCTCATATATTACTATACTCATCCAGTAATATACAACAAATAATATATTCCCAATAATTACTAACTCTTGTCACGCTAGTAAATATTTAAAATAACATTTTGGATTAAAATTAAATTAATTTATCTCAATTAAATTTAATAAATCCTTAAATTTAAAAGCCATGAAAATACGGGGTATTGCAGTTCATTAGCTATGTCAAGCAAAATATCGAACATATGTCGTGCATACTTTCACCCTTGGGGCAGATTTCATTCCCGAACTTCAAACCATCACCCAAAGTTCATTTCTTTGTATTTTCACATGATTTTTGGATCTGTCACACATATATGAGTATGTTTTCATCTTCAATTGTAATAAATCAATTCCAGTAAGTATAAAAAAAGATATGGGCGGTTGAAAAAACAAGGTTACTAAACGAAGCAATTTTAAGGGTTTGTACATTCAACTTAACTTAAACTTGCATCTAACCATACATATACATCAAGGGCTGAAAGTTTAGTAAACAAATGATGATTTATATCATCTAAATCATTAATATAAGAAAAATAACAAGATTTGGGGTTAGGATTACCTTCGGGACTTTTACGTAATTTCCACAAATTTTTCTCCAAATTTTCTCCTCACTTTCTTCTTAAACTTTCCAATTCTCTCTTCCTCTCAAGCCAAACTCTTTAATGGCTAAATTATGCTAAAGGAGGGGCTTATTTCAAGCCTTTAAAGTCGGCCAAAACCAACCTCCTTCTTTAACCAATCAAAATCCACCATTTGTTAGCCTAATAAGACGAAATATCATTTAACGAATGGACAAATTTGTCCCTGCTTTGTAATTCCAGTATAACTTCTCGCTCAGACCTACGTTCAACACACCGTTTGTCGTGTTACAAACCTAACTCATATATCTACCATTATCTAGTTTTCTCCTCAAGTCAATTATTATGTTATAAATGTCAAAACTAGTCTTAAACATGAACATTCCTACCGAAAACTTCAAAATTTCATATTTGTAACTAATTCGATATTTCATGCTTTATGAAGGTAGGATTAGACTAAACATAATGACTTAACATTATATATAATAATAACATATTATCCACATCACATAATCTAACCATGATTTAAACATAATTTATCATAGTTATATTCGGGTTGTCATAATTTCGATCCTTTGGGTCATACCACGATTGATGATAAGGTCGATGAGCATATAAATTGTATGGATCAACACTAGAGGATAAGTCCGTCTTAGTTGATAAATCATATCCTTATGGGTGAATTCCATAGTGGTTGTTGGCAAATGAATGTACCTTACGAGTCGTGATTAGAGTTACTGGACTTTTATAACAAGGGTCACATAAGTGATAGTGATGAGTTGTAGTGACAAGTGAGTGAACCTCAGGTAGCTCTCTAGAGTATTAATGGATAAAGTAATGCAACATTTGATGAATATGATCTTTAGTGACATCGATAATGTATATCTGGGGATGTACGGGCTATACATAGTGTCCCATATTCTAACAAAAATCCTTGGTAATAGTGGTAACATCATATAGTGTTCGCCACAATTTAGCTGGAAAGCTTAAAATTAAGCGAATGAGAAATGTGTTTATGAGTATGGTTCTATGGTGAGTAAGCACTAGGTCCCTTCGTTGAGAACTTGGGTTTAGTGTATTCCGATTCATGTACCTTGACTAAAATGTGGGTTTGTAAAATTTTATGATTGAAGTAACCTATGAGTGAACCTAGATAATCGTGGCGACCTGGTATTAAGTGAATGAATTGTGATGTTTTAGAATAGGACCTCCTGCGGCTTCATTAGGGTGGGCTTCTTCTTGGGCAATGCTCGACGTCCCGTATCCTATATATATATATATAGTTGTGTTAATTAGTAGATTCGCACATAGTATGATGTTTACATAGTGAGGCAATTTAGTCGTACTGGTTAAGCATTTATAGGGGTTCAGAGGATATAGCCCAGTGAGATTGACTTTATTACCATGGTTAGGCATGTGAATCTCTATCGAAACTCCTTGAAATGTATATTAAGGTATCTAGCTAATTGATTAATGCTAATGGTACACATCCCTTGTAATAGTCAAAAATTGAGGTTGGGCACCGTATAATACATTTGGGATTCAATGTTACAATGAGGTTTATGTAACACCACATCATATGGGAACATTTGTAACGAACGTATATTTGGTTTTGTAACAGTTAGAGTGCGTTGGGATTTTCTAACGGTATTTAAGTGTGAGTAATTGCTTATGTCTGTTACAATTATTTTTCAGTGTGTTTATGTTTAATTATGATATATATATTTTTTAATTTTAATTTTTTTATATGTTAAAAACAAGTGTCAGCAAAATAAATTGGCGGCAAAATGTAGGGAGTTATTTGGGGAGATAATTTTTTTTACCCTAACTGTATTATATTCCCACGTTTCTATTCCCATTCTATTCCCACGTAAAAGTTGGGACACACGTGCAATTTGTCGCCGTTCCCTTCCCATCGTCGTTCCCCTTCCACCTCCATTCTCCTCCCATCGTCGTTTTGTTGCCGCTGTTCCCCTTCCCATCATCCAGAGAGTCTCGCCCCTTTATAGAGGTATTTTTTTTTTTTCAATCGCAAATAGAGGTTGCATAACATAGGTCATAGTATGACTTGTGGTATCTTGTAAGGGAGGTGTAAGTTGTTTGGAGAAAAGATTGACTTTGGTGTCGTCACTTATGAGGCATTGGGAGTCATTATTGTATCGAAGTTACATAAGTGATCGTAGATCATTGGTGACTATAGTATGATTAGATCATGTCGATTTGTGGCAGTGCTTAGGGTTAGTGCTACGACTTTACTTATAGGTATGTGTCGAGATATGACCTTCGAGGATAATTTCAAAATAGGTTGAGCAATGCTAGTTGGTGCACCTGGGAGACTTAGAATGTGATGATTTTCATTATGATTTTAAAAGATAACACTCGAAAGAAATATTGGGCTTAATTATAGCACCCATGTGTGCTAACTATATGGTTAGTGATGACTCTGTTAAGGGAAATCATTTGACATGAGTGATGCTTGAAAGTTGAGATGCAATTGGGATGATTATAATTTGGGATCATGTATACTGTGGTAAGAGTTATGTTGATGGTCTGTGAGTTGATTGTTTGAAACCTGGTGAGTGTGATGTCTCCTAATGAGAGTGATCTCAAAAAACTGAAGACCGTGAACGCGAGTAGAAATTTTGAAGGCCTAGGTACGATGGGTCAGTAACTAGCGACAAGTGTTAAAGGAATGTAAATTTATTTGGTTGGCCAGTTGTACTTACCAATGATAGGAATGAGGCGTTAGTCCTAAGGCGGGAAGCCTAGCATTTCATCTTCCCGAAGAAATTGGTTTTTGTATTTCATATGTCTGGCACGGATGGATGATTCGTGGTTGGAACTCATCAAGGATAAAAGGTCAAATCAAGATATGTGGCAAGACTAAAGTGCTTAACATATATCAGTAAAGATTATAGAATTTAATTGTAAGTGTAGTGGTTAGCACTTCGTGTGGGATGCTTCATTGCCAGAATTCGGTTGTTTCACCTTTGGCATGACAGTCGCATGATTCGTTGCATTTCTTGCGTCTCCTTTAGTCTCGGCAATGGGAAACTGTTAATCAGTTTTGATTTGGGTGTTGCTCGGCATAAGCTCAATAGTGACACGGACTAGGCCGATTGTGGCTAATGCGTCACGATATCTGAGTGCGCTTTTCTTCGAAAGCACCTTGTCCTACACTAGTTTGTGTTTGCGCATGGCCTCGTACTATCGCACCTAGTTGCATATGTTACTTGATTGCTTAGGTTAACATGTTTCATTAGTTAACTAGAATAGCTAGTTACGACTTGATCGTGTGTCTCGAGGTTCTAGAATATTGTGAATATTAGAACCCTATAAAACATTAGGTGCTAGCATTACACTCCGTTAAGAATTATGCGGGTTGAGGATGTGATCTCTCATATATATATATATATATATATATATATATATATATATGCTTGTGTTGTTATACCTAGGGTGACTCTAGGTTAGCATAAGAACCTCCTAGGATATGTTGGTTATATAGATCTATGTGATAAGATGTCAGTCTTAGCAATCATCGGTGTGTGACTATAAGTGTCGAGGTTGTATCAGCCTAGACTAGAAGTGATCCGAGAGTTGTTTGAGGAAAAGTAGGTTGTGAATCCTAACATATAAATGATCCATGATGATGAGGTTTTGACGAATTTTGAATTTCTCGGGGCTTTAGTTTTGATAGACATGTCAGGCATGCTCGAGAAATTGCAATGAGGACTTAGGGTTCACTATGATTGTATTAGCAATGACGATCGATCAAAATTTGAGTCCATGGGTTTTAGACCATACTGATGATGATGTCCTAAGATTAGAAACTCATATCCAGATTATAGATTGTCATAAACCGAGAATTTCGAGGATGAAATTCCCTAAGGAAGGAAGCTTGTAATACCCTGCCCTAATGAATTAAATAAATTGTATAGGGATTATACATGAGGAGACTCAAAATGTAATTATAGGAGATTATGGGTAACAAAATGGATTAACTAAAAGAGATATAATAAATTTAGTGTTATAAAAGGATTACAGAAACTTAAAGGTTATAACTTAGGCGCCGCATCTAATATTTCAAAGGCTGATTGGGGCAAAGGTACAAATATAGAAAGATAGGGCCATAAGGGGGACACGCGGTCATTCCTAATCGGTCGTTCAAACGACTTTAACGGTCGTTTGAACGACCCGCTCATGTTGTTCAAACGACGGCCAGTGTCGTTTGAATGACGTTAGCGAGATGTGATTTTCCCTTTGAGCTGTCGTCTTCCTACTTGTTGAACTCAAATTTCTAGTCATCCATTAGGCATGACTTCTGAACGATAGCAGCATATACCACATGGTTAAACTTGTGGGTTCATTACTTGTCATGTAAAAGAAATAAAAATGGGATTTTACAAACCCACCTTCCAACTTTCATGTCTCATTCCCAGCCATAGATCAAGATTTAAAGGTCTGGGTTAAATCGAGGAAAATGGTAAGAGGTTTAAGGTTCTGAATTTATGTATAAGAAAGAGAGGCAATGGGTAAACCATTTGCACTTCTCCTAGAAATAATAGCTTACAACTCTTCCTATATGTGCATTACCTTCGGTAGTATTGGGCCAAATAAAATACAGTCACTTCCACAAGACTTAGTTCCCTACTGTTCAGATAAGGCTATGAATTTTATAAGATGTTGTTGCTGAGTGTTTGAGGAGATATTTTTAGAAGAAGGTAAATATATAATGGAGGTTTGTAGATAGTTTTAAATGGTATTCTTGGAGCAAGAAGGTGTATTTTTAATGGAGCTTTTCTTGGAGTGTGTTAGAGCTCCCATGGAGGTCTAATTTGTGGAGCTTTTGTGACTCCCTTTAGGGCCACCTTTGGAGGTGGGGGAGTCACCCATCTTCACCACCACTACCACCATTTGGAGTCATTTGAGGTGGGTAACCTACTCTTATTACATTTGAGGTTTTATTGGATAAATATTGTAGCATTGTTGTGTGTATTATTAAGAGTAGATTTATGAGAATAAATGATGTGTGCTCTTAGTAGACTAAATGGACATTTTTATGGAAATAAAAATGTTGGAAAACAATATTTTTGTGTGTTTCCTAATAATCTGAAAATAGACATTTTTTATGAAATAAAAAAATTTTGGGAAATATTAGTTTTGTATTTTCTAGTAAATCTGAAATGGGACATTTTTATGGAAATTAAAAGGTTAGAAAATATCAATGTTTGTGAATTTTTGGTAAAAGGAAATAATACACATTTTTATGGACATATTTTTGGTAAAAGGAAATAATACACATTTTTATGGAAATAAAAATGTAAGAAATGTCATTTTGATGTATTTTAGTGAAAAAGGAATAATAGACATTTTTATGGAATAAAAATGTGAGAAATGTCATTTTGGCATATTTTTAGTGAAAAATAAGTAGTAGACATTTTTTATGGAATAAGAATGTTGGAAATTAATATTTTGTTGTTATTAAAGAATTAACAAATGTTTCAAGGTTTATTGAAAGATGATATATTTTGTGAAAATGAGTATTTTAGAAATATTGGTGTTAAACATTTTACGGAATAAAATGTCTGAAAATAATTTTGTATTGATAAAACATATGTTTAAACCATGTAGTGGGATTTTTGGGTTTAAAATCCATCTTCTCTTGTATATAAACTTGTAGTGTTTTGACATAGGATGTGTAAACAAGTTTAAAGAAGATTTTGTTGGGTTAAAAAAAATGATAAAAGTTGAAATTTTAGTCTTTGAAGTATGTGTAATTGGGACTAAAGGACATAATGTGTGTGAATGTTGATCAAAGACACTAATTAAGTGTTAATGGGTAAACATGGAACGGTTAGTGAGTATAGCTTACTAATATTGTGTAATATTAACACTTATGGAAATAAAAGGGAAGTGAAGGTATAAAAAGATGTTTCCAATCAAGTAAATGATTACTCCAAGTATTAAAAAAGGGTGTTAAGGGTTTAAAACACTTAAGAAGTTGGTGTGTTTGACTAAATAGTGTTTTTGGGTTAAATCGACACTTGTGAAATGGAGTAAAAAGTGATTTTGGAAACAAATGGGTAAAATGGAAATTTTACTTAAAGTGGGACAATTTTATGAATAAAAATGTTGGAATGGGTGTTACACAAAGTTGTCCTAAATGAGTATGATTTTTGGAATAAAAATCAATGTTAAAGTATAAAGAATGCAAAATGATAAATTTTCAAGTGTAACACAAATTGGGGGTGGTAAAGTCCCGAGTTTTGACTTCGGCCGGTTTAAAGAGGGAAGAAATAATGTGGACGTTTGTAAAATGTTAAAACACATTAAGGTACTTGGATGACACCGACATAAAGCAAGAAGGGACCGGAGCCCTTGGGTGAAAAGCCCTAAACCACTGGCCAGAGTATATGGTGCACATAGTTGTCGGTATAGAGCCCGTGTAAGTATGCGGTATTGGAAGATTCCGAGAAGTATTGAATGAAATATGGAACATATCAAGAAATGGGTTGTGTGGTAAATGTGTTAAAGCAACCTAACTTGAATGAATGTAATAAATATTCCAGCAAAGATAATATGGACAAGTAAATGCATAAATCTATTAATGTCCATCAGATAAGGAAAGAGGTAAATAAGGTGGATAAATGGGTGGTTAAGCGATCTAAATGGTGAAATCCATATTTAACACAAGAGTGTGTTATGAAAGGATTTTGGAATCTTAAATAAGTTTCTTATAACACGATGAAGGGACAGTGCCAATCGACTGGTGTCAGGGGACTGTCGATCGTCATACCCAAGGCCTCTTATAAAAAGGGGCGAGTTCTCTTCATTTTCACACCTTCTTGCTTTCTCATTTTCTTCTTCTCTCTCTTGCGATTTTTTTTGGCATTCCTTCTTCCTTTGAGTTTAGAAAATGGAGGATTTTTCTAGCAGTGAGGTCCACATGGCGTGGCTAGGTGTTTATGGTTGGGCGCACTTGGAGTGGCGGGCCATGGTGCCTTTAGCGTTAGGCAATGAGAATGCGTTTGATTTGTTGGAGCCTTTTTCCATCCTGCGCACCATCGTTCGTCCAGGGTGAGGAACCCAGATGGTTATGTAAGTGTCGCATGACTTTTGGCATTCCTTTTCGCATTTCTTCGCATTTACTTGTTTGTTTGAATTTTGACTAATGGTTTCTTTTCCGAAAGATTGACATTGTTGCGACGAATCTTCTCTCCCGAGGGATGATGGGATTTATAGATGTGTGGGATCACCTTCCTTCGGTGGTGCGCTGGGCGGTTTCTTCATCTGGTTTTGGTATCCTGGCGTCTGCGTTGGATGAGATGCCAAATTCTACGGTGGTTCTTCATTCTTTGGGGGAGAAAATTGGGATACTATTCACACAGTGCATTTGGGTTTTGGGGAGATGACAGTGACTCCCATCAATATACAATAGCTATTGGGGATTGAGTGTGAGGGGACGCAGATATCAGTGGATCGCACGCTGAGGGTGATGCCGACAACAGTGGAGGTGGCACTGGGTGATGTCGGAAGGAGAGACTCTGGTGAGTAGATCTTCATTTCTACTTTGTGGGAGATACTTTTGAGCCATAGGATTGATGATACATAGGGTCTTTAGGTTCGTCAGATGGTTCGTTTATTTATTCCTTTGTTGTTGGGAGGATTTCTTGTGGCGTGGAGCGACGTCATCCATTTAGGGTTTTTACCATATTTTAGGGTATTTTTGAATATCCATCTCTTTAACTGGGGGAGCCTGACCTTGGAGACCCTTTATTTGTCTTTGAATGCTTTCATTCGGTGCTACCGACAGACTTTTACTGGTGCCACATATCTTTTGGAGGTATTTTTCCTTTATGCATTTTCCTTATTTCCTTGATTGTCTTTTGATTATTGACTCTTATCCTTATGCAAACATGGTTCTATGAGGTGATTGGGCTAAATGCCTATTTGGTTGGTTTGAAGAATGAGTCGATGGGGGGCTTCTACTGGATGTATCGATGGTGGAAGTCCAACCGGAAGTCGAGGCGATCCCTTTCCTTGGCGGCAGTGCGTCGGGTCTTGAATGACCTGATGAGCAATCGGGCTACCTCTTCTTTTCTCTTTTGAATTTTTCTTTGTGGCATTTTATTTTTCTATTTGTGAAAGTAATAACTTCATCTTGGTAAAATGTAAGTGACCCTTTATCCCTGGGGGACAACCATTCAGCATACGGGGATGACTGAAGACCATGCGTAGATGCGCGGATTACTAACGCATAAGTTTGGCAGGAGTATCTGGGGGAGAGAGTAGTCAGGAAGATTATGGAGGATGAGGTGTTGGTCCCACCAGCGATGCCCATGAGATGTATGAGGTAGGTACAGGAGATGTCGAAGGATGCGTAGCTGACGGGGATGATCGGCGAGCCCTATTCTTTGTACACTAACACTGTGGTGGCGTACGCCTACCTCGATTTTGTGATGAGTTGGTTGATTCCGTCATGTATTTATGATATGGTGAATATGCCTCCTCCCCTACATATTTAGGTAGGGATACCATTCAGCCAGTGCAGTCTGCCCACAGTGCTGGTGGTGCGGTGACGTCAGCAGCGGCGGCGACGTCAGAGGTTCCGTTTCTTTGGCTTACTCCTCCATCCTATAATATCAGACTGCCTGAGTGAGTATCGGTGCATAATCTACATCGCCTAAATGCGGTGGACACAGAGGCATTGGATTTACTAAGGACGTCCTTCAGCTAGAGGTATATCTGTGTCCTTTGTCTCATCTGATTTTTCTCGTTGCCTCAAACTGACTGATCTGCTCTTTCTGTTGTTTTTCTTATAACATGTCCAGGTGCTGAATACCTAGCTGAGGGACATCCGAGACTGGGTGGCTTCTGTGACTGCTCATATTCGGGAGTCAATCTCGATTCTTTCCTGTCTTGTGACATCTGCCACATCTGAGGAGGGATATGGATTGAGTAGCGGAGGCTCCTCAGCTCGTCGCCGGAGGAAGCGTGTGCATTGCCAGGACGGAGGATCGTAGGGAGAGAGAGGGGAAAGGAGAGAGAAAATAAAGTTGAGAAAGAGTGTTGGGGGTTCAGGCTGAGTCTCGTTGTTTTTCTTCTGCAAAAGTAATGTAATGAAAGCAATATATATTGAGTTTTATATATTTATCTTGCTTTAAATGACTTAATCTACATGCATTTTTTTACTTTGTTTGTTGAGATCGTAAAAAGGATTATAATCACTTAAAGAAAACTTATTTATTTTAAAACTGGATGAGTAAAAATATAGGGGGAAGAATTCTGACCTTTATTTTAATAAAGATTATTTTTATTGAGTTTTTTATTTTGACAAAAAAGGAAAAAGGGGAATTTTCTAAAAATAGGGGGATACCGATCGACATACCCCTTGTCCTGTCTATCGGCAGATTAGTCCTGCCCAATCACCCTAAAGCTTGATTGCATTTTCTTAAGCTAATTTGTCCTTGATGGTGTAGGGTTTCATCTAGATTTTACAGGACCTTTGTCTCTATCCAAGCCTTCCAAGTATAAAAAGGGAGTAAGTTGGAGGTTTTTCTTCATCCACCCATACTTTCATTCTCTTGCTTGTTTTTGGATTTGTGTCTTCTTTCTTCCAGAATGGCTCTTCCCATAAGTGTTGAATTTTCCTCCTACCTCGAGAATTTAGAGGCTGTGTACTCGTACAATGTAGACTACGATGCCTTTAACCTTAATCGGGTTTCCTTATGGCACAACCATCCCATTGACTGGAACATACTGATGGTGGAAGTACAATTATGGTACCCCAAGGATCATGTTTTTTGTTTTGGCTTGGACTAAGTCTTCCCGACTTATAAGGATTTTTTTGCTATGTACCCAATGTGGTGGTGGCCATGCCTGAATTCTCATAGTCTCCGTAGGCATTATTGGCGGGATTTCTCCATACCTCACCCTCGACGGCTCGATCATTGGCTACTGTAGGAATGACCTCCCTCCCGACTGTGTTGTATTATGTGCGTCTGTAGGGTGTCAATGATGCGGTCTATATTAGAGACGTATCTCAGTGGCTTAATTTCCAAGTTATGGTTGGTGACTGGGTACCTGCTAGTGGACCCTCAAATTTTCGTCATTACTGCGTGGATGTCATATCATCATAATCTTGCAAGGATGATATTGGAAGAGAACCTGAACGATCTAGATGCTTGGCGGGAAGGTCGTTCTAACTTTCTGAGAGGCAGTCCAGTAATGCTTTTCATATGGTTGTTTGAGAGATTCCATTTGGCGGCCCCCCTGAATATCCCTTGGAAGTTGTGGCAAATTTCTTCATCTGCTATTTCATCAGATTTGGCTCGACTGTCGAGAACTGGGAAAATTAGTTTATGGAGCACCGGGCTCGATATCTGTATTGGTCGGTACCCTGGTGGGGAGAGTTGCAGCCTATTCTAGAACTGGGGGAATACCAGTACGTTCAGTTGGTTGGCCTCCGATAGACCTCTTTCTACTTTCCTTAGAGGCTACTGCCTCAAGTAGGATGGGAGCATATCGTGCCTTCTCATATTGTGGACTTCTTCCCTGTGGAGGATTTGACGAAAGGCATGCGCATACAGCTGAGCCCTTTAAGTGAGAGTCGTCGGCCAACGACCAATCATTCCCAATTTATTGGCAGAGTTTGGCATGTTTCTAGGGATTACATGAAATGTCTATGGAGGAGGGTAATGGCTAAGATGTTGTCCGAGGACACCAGACTGAGATGGCTTGCTATGTTTGACACCATGGAGGGAGGCTTAGTGGTTTTTCCCAGGCTGATCTGGGCCTACCATTCCATGGAACGCCTTAGGTATTCCATCCAATTAGGGGAAGTTTAGGGACCCAAAGATGCAGATGATGATGGGGCCGAATCTTTTGGCAACTGCGGGTAGGGTCCTTTGTGTAGCTGGTGATTATGTGTGAAGATGGTTATGTTTTTGGTTGTTTTTTTGGAAAAAATAATATGGGAAGCTTGTTTAGGAGTATTTTGGCTTGTTTTTGTTTTTTGGTTAATAAGGTTAGGGGTATTTATTTGACTCCCTACTTTGATATTTCGTGTAATCGTATCGAAATTTCTCATAATGGAATAGAAAAAAGATTTTAATTATATTTTTGTGCCTATTGATGAGTTTTACATTTGAATTATCTATACTAATCGCTAAGGCATACATAATCGTTTTGTTCATGTAAATGATAAAACGAACTGTCGTTCTCGAGGATAAGAAAAGAATAGCATTTTATGAAAAATAAGGGGGTCGTGCTCATGTAAAGCGTATGAGCTGTCTATGTACCTTTGGGTTTTAAAAAAATTTTGAGTTTCATTTTTTAGAGTAAAAATTATTTTTAGAAGATCAGGCCCCACGTAGTTCTGAGTAGAGGGAAATGAAGATTTTTTTTAGAATAGAAGGGGGACGAGAAGAGTCCTAGCGCACCAAGATTTCGGACTAAGGGTAAAATTTCTTGAGACGGTCTAGGTTTACTAGATGGTCCATCTCTTTTCCATCAAGGTTAGTGAACATAGCGGCGCTATCAGATAGGATCTTCTTCATAATGTAGGGGCCACTCCAATTTGGTTTGAATTTCCCTATGGGGTCCTAGACTTGTTCTAGGATCTCTTTGAGGGCTAAGTCCCCTTCTTGAACACCGCAGTCCTTGACTCTCTTATTGAGTGATCACGCTATCCGGCGATGGTAACCTTGTATATGATATAGATCCTTCAACCTCATTCATCCAAGAGTGACAACTCGTAAAGACGGCTCTAATGTCAGTCTTTTTCGCTGACCTTACTCTCAAGCATGCCCATAGCGAAGTTATTTCTAGCTTAATGGGTAGGACTGCTTCCATGATGTATACCAGAGAGTAAGGGGATCCCCCGATAGATGCTCGAACAGAAGTTAGGTAACCCTAGAGGGAGCAAGGGATCCGATCGTCCCAATCTCGAAAAATTTTGGTCATCTTGCTAATGATTTCTTTGAGGTTATATTAGCGGCTTCAACTGCACCATTGGTTTGAGGTCGGTAGGGAAAAGATTTATATATCCCATACTCATCGACCAATTTCTTAACTTCTGCCTCAAAATGTAACCCGTTATCTGATACTAGCTCATACGGGACCCTGTATTGATAGATAATGTCTTTCTGGATGAACTTGGCTACCTTCTTGGCATTTTGAACTACGTATGTCTCGGCTTCAACCCATTTAGTGAAGTAATCAATGGTAACCAAGATGAACTCATGCCCGTTTGAGGCTTTAGGTGAAACTTCCCTATGATATCGATTCCCCATGTGGAAAACGGCCAGGGAGATGTCGTGTTATACAATTCTCATGGAGGCAAGTGTTGAAATTGGAAAATTATTGGCATTTATGGTATCTCTGAACATAGGCGGTGCAATCTTGAACCATGGTAGTCCAATTGTAACTCTGTCGAATAATCTTCTTGGAAAGCATATGGCCATTAATATAGGGTTCGCACTCTGTGGATTTTCTGCATCATCTCTTCAATGTCAGCCCCTATGATGCGGTGTAAGTGGGTTCCATCAAAGTTTCTCGTGAACAGTGCTTTATCACAGACAATGTATTGGGCAGCCAGTTTGCGGAGGGTTACTCGGTCTTTCTTGTTAGAATCTTGGAGGTACCTACCATGCTTGAGAGGGCACCAAATATCATAGTACCAACACTCAGACATATCAGGATCTTCTTATGTGATGAGTTTAATATGGTAGCATGGGTTAGTTTAGCCTACCTTTGGACTAGGAAGGGGTCCATCGTTATTCCATCGGTCATGTAGACCATGGAGGCTAAGGTAGCAAGGGCATCGGCTAAACTTTTCCTTTCTCGGGGAAGGTAATGGAAGGTAATATCTTGAAATTGGGAGGCTAGTTCTTATAAATGGGCGTGGAAGGGTAGGAGGTTATCGTCCTTGACTTTCCATCTTCTGAGTACCTGACCATAATGAGGATTGAATCCTCGTAGACATCTAGGCATCAAATTCCTTTTTTTAGAGAGACCTTAAGGCCTATGGTGCATGCCTCGTATTCGGTCATGTTGTTGGTGCAGGGAAAATCTCGCTTGATGGCAATGGGAGTGTGAGAGTCATCAAGGACGATTAGGATTATCACAATGCCATATCCTTTCTTGTTAGCAACATCGTCAAAGAACATTTTCCACCAGAGGTTTTCCTGGGAAGTACAAAGGATATCTTCATTCGGGAACTCGAAAATCCAAACATCAACTTCTTCCATAGGGTGGTCAGCAAGGTAATCAGATATGGATCTTCCTTTTATGGCTTTCTCTGTGACATACACAATATCAAATTCTGCTAGTAGCATCAACCATCGGGCCATTCCGCTAGACAAGGCAGGTTTCTCGAGCAGTTATTTGATAGGGTCCATTCGGGATATAAGTCTGATGAGAAAAGCGAGCATGTAGTGCCGTAATTTTTGAGTGACCCAGACAAGGGTGACACATGCTTTATCCAAGGCAGTGTAGTTGACTTCTTACCCTGCCAACTTGCGACTGACATAGTAGATGGCCCTCTCTTTATGAAATTCATCAAGGTATTGGGCCAACAAAGCCCCAACTGCGGTGTCTACTACGGTCAAGTATAGAAGTAAGGGGAGACCAGGTTACGGTGGCATGAGTATCGGAGGTCGGGTTAGATATTACTTTATTTGATCAAAGTCTTCCTAATGATCTTCATTCCAGACTTTGGTGGAATCCTTTTGGAGGAGTTTGAAGATGGCTTCATAAATAGAAGTCAACTGGATGATGAACCGGCTTATATACTGTAATTTTCCAAGGAATCCCGAGACTTCCTTCTCCATTCGGGGTGGTGGAATTTCGAGTATGGCTTTTAGTTTCACAGGATATGCTTCAATCCTCCTTTAGCTAACCATGAATCCAAACATCTTTCCTTATGTAACACCAAACACACATTTTTGTGGGTTAAGTCACATCTGGTATCGCCGTAGTCGCTCAAATAAATTTTGAAGAGAGGGAACATGACCATCCTGAGTCTTTGACTTGATGATCATATCACCCACATAGACCTCGACTTCTTTGTGTATCAGGTTATGCAAGATGGTTTTGGCAGCCCTCTGGTAAGTAGCCCCTGCATTTTTTAGACCAAATGGCATAATTGTGTAACATAAGGTTCCCCAAGGGGTGATGAATGCGGTTTTATCTTGATGATTAGGGTGCATCTTGATCTAATTTTATCTGAAAAAAACCATCAACGAATGACTTAAGAGCATGACTGGTCATGTTGTCTACAATCATATCAATATTGGGTAGCGAGTAATCATCCTATGGAGAGGCCTTGTTCAAATCTCGATAATCAATGCACATACTAACCTTTCCTCCAAATTTTGGCATGGGTACGATATTGGCTATCCATGTGGGATATTCGATCACCTGGATGAAGCCTACGTTCAACTGTTTGACCACCTCTTCCTTAACCTTGAGTGACCATTCGGTGCGGAGCTTTTGCAGTTTCTGTTTGACCGATTTACATTCCGGGAGAATTATAATCTCATGTTGAGATATCTCGAGATCAATGTCGATCATGTCATCATAGGACCATGCAAAGACATCCACAAATTCCTTCAATAATTTCTCACGTTACGCATGCTCTTGCTCGTCAAGGGTAGACCTTATCCTAATCTCGCACAGTTAGCTACTAGAATAGATATTAATAAAAACAGTTTCATCTTCATTAATTTGAACGCGGTTATGTTGTTTATTATTAACCTTATTAAGATCAGTAAAGAATTATTCATTTGCAAAATCATCATCATCAAGAGTTTGATTAGAATCAAGATAATTAATGTAAGGCGTAGCAAGATACTCAAAACCTTAGTTTATTTCATTCTCGGGAAATACATCATTGAGAACCTCATCGAAGGAGGTCTCGATTACATCGTGATCAAAACAGGGAGGAATAACCAAAGAGGAAATGGGATAAACATCATAGTTGGGTTGCTTTTCAACGGGTGGAACTGGTATAGCATGCCAGATGAGGAGAGGTGCATCAGCAACTTTGATCAGGATGGACGGATCTGATGATGTAGTGCCTAATGGATCATGCAGAGTGTCAGCCCCAATATCTACAAATTGAATGAATCCTCCGATTCACTTCCCTCAGAATCTACGGTATCAGGTATAGTCTTCTTAATTAGTGGTTGCACATAATGTTGGGAACTTTCGACCCATGAGTAGCTGTGATTTGTACCAAACTTAGGGATTTCTTCTTCGAAGAAGGAGAGCATTCTAGTAAAGGTTAGATATCTAACCAGATTCACTACTTCTTCTAGCATGGTGAAAGGAGGGAATGTGGGACCGATAAGTAGTTTAATTATGGAAGAAGACATAAAGAGTACCCACATAGTGATGTTAGCCTGAGTTTTCATCAACTGATTGAGGATTTTGCTCTCCTCGAGGGTCATTTTCGGCATAGGGAGTTTCTCAACACATTTTCCCTTACTAATCATTTCTGATTGAAGGTTCAGTATCTTGTAACACCTCCCTGATCTAGTCATATGGTTCACAGAAGAGTGGAAAAATAGAAACCCTATTAGGCTAGTTTTTTGGGGGGGGTTTCTCTTCATCTGAACTATCGAATTCATCTCCCCATCAAGTGATAACGACATCATCCTTCCACGACAAGTCAATTCATTCTACAACCTCAATAGCCTCTTCGTATAAATCCTCCCACTCAACGGGGAGATGTAAAAGCAAAAGGACCAAGCACCCATATAGTTTCAAAGCATCAAGTAGCTCGAACATGGTGCAAATTTCACCGGTCTGTCGAAATACGTCTGCCACAATCTGAATGACATCATTTAAGCTGGCTTCGTTAGTGGGTACCACCCAACTATCTGAATTTCTAGCCCACTTTAGAGCTTCTAAGAATAGTGTGCTGAATTTCTGGCAGTCGATGGTCATCTCTAAGTGAAATTTCATCCCAACTATAGGATTTGGTTTAATACCGCTCTTAATTCCACATCTTTTCCCCTGGAATGAGTACAAATAGCAATGCATGCTCTCGTAAGAAGTGATAAGGCCTAATCGAAAAAGGGTTGGGTATCAGGCTTGAAATTTTTGGGAAGTGGGTTCACTAATGGACGAGGTTCCAATGGCTTGATAAGATTTTGGCTCAAAAGGGTTGGGTAAACTCTGGAGAGGGGAGCATGAAGCTTGGTGTATTCTTTTCTGGATGGGTCAGGGCGGCTTTCTGGTGCCCATGAAGTGGTAGGTTGAGAGATGTGATTGATGATTAAAATTGTGGTATTGGCAAGGCTTCTCATACTTTCTTGGAGTGAACTGTCCGGATACTTTCATCGGCTCAACTTCTGTCTTGGTAATACTTTCTTTGATCTCCACTCCTTCTTCCTAGAGGGCTCAAAAATGGGGGTAATATTGTCCTCTTATCGTTGCTCGGATATGGGGTAAGAAGTTCTTCTTCACAATACTGACTTGCTCTTCTTCGAAAGGTCAGTTGGTCATGGTTGCTTCTTTTTCACTCCATCTTGCTATGAAATTACTTGCAGTTTCCCTGGGATTTTGTTTGAGAAGTCTAAATCATGATAGATAACCTCCAACTCCTCGTTCTACTTGTACTGTGATATGAATTCGTGGGCAATATTCTCCCAACTGCGAATTCTCGATTCCTCGAGAGATAAGAACCAATAAAGAGCAATGTCCTTTAAAGTCTGTTGGAACATCTAGGAAATTATTTCCTTGGAGGCACCCAGGAGAGTCATGGCTCGATGGTAACTTTGGAGATGAATAATTGGGGGGTCACTACCCTCGAACTTCTCAATGTTGGGCATCTTGAACTTTTTTGGCAGTCTTACTTTGGGGTAGGGAGACATATGGGTGTAATCAAAGTAGATCCTGGAGATTCGAACTTGGTCAAACTATTGGGTCAACAGCTTAAGGTCTTACTTGACCTTGTTCAACTCTTCTTCTTTCACATCACGGTCACAAGCAGGTTAGCCCCTGGCTAGGCAAGATTTGGCATGGGGAGCTGAGATGGCTATGGCCCATTGGTAGGAGGGGCATGTGGAGCGTGTTGATATTCTTCCGGGACCAAAATAAGCTCAGGTTCGGGCGGACCCATAGCACGAGGCAAGAGGACCTCGGGCTCTTTAGGAATAGGGACATGGCTTCGCTGCATCTCATGAACCTCAGTTTGAAGATTATCAATCTTAGCAGTAAATTGGGATAGAACCGTCATCAAATCAGGTTGCATATTCGGCACTTGGTTTGCGTTCTCCATGGAAAGCGGGTGAAAGCGGATTCCGAACTTGAAGGAAGTAAAGGGAGAACTGACGGAGCTTTAGGGTGGTTCGACAGAATATCGAAGGCAATAGGGAGTCAGGCCAAGGCTCGGGAATGCGATCGACCTGAGAGGAAAATGATTCGAATTTATTTTTGAAAGAGAGGAGGGAAAAACTTTTATTATTAAAAAAGGAGGGAGATGTTTTTGATATATTTTTTTTAAAGGGAAGGACAATATATTTTGGTATTTTTGAAAATAGGGAAAAAACGTTTTTAACACTTTTGGTAAGGAAAATATGAAAGACGAGAGAAGAGTCTCAGTATGATTATTATTGTTACTATGTTTTCACTTGTATTAGGTTTATCTAAATGCAAAAGAAATGTCGGACAGGACCCCAGCCTGGGAAAAATTGGGCTTGAAAAATATTAAAAAATATGGTTTGACTTGTTATCATGCTCATGGATAGGGTCCCATTTTGAAAAAAGACGAAATCGCACAAAAATTTGGGCGGCATGCTGACCCGTCATTTCGGCAAAGTTTCGGGTAGTAACTGGAAAACTAAATATGAGTGCCCTAGGTTTGACTCCTATATGAGGGTATGCATGTGTTTGGTTAGTGGAAAGGTTCCCCCCTTTAGCCTGACTTCCATGATATACGTCTTGCTTTTGAGGGCAATCGGTACATGTGGACAAGCCATTTGACATACCAGAGTGTACGTGAATTACCTCACTATATACCTCATGGGGACAGTACGTGTGAGAGAAAATTTGATATACTCGACGTACGTGAATGAGTTCACTACTATATACCTCCCGTCATGACTTCGTTCAAGCAGTACGATGCAGGGGAGAACCGTTTGATATACGTCGAACGTACTTGGACAATGGAAGGTGAGAGTCATATTGCTTATGTAACGCCCCGACCCGGATTTATGGGTTACCCGTCAGTCAACCCGATCCGAATCGAGTCGTTAGGTGTGAAGTGCAATGGACAGCCTATATAATATTGTTAATCCAGATTCATTTTAGTTATGTTTTACTTATTAGCATGCGGTTCCAATTTCAAAATAAACTGCGTGAGGGGCCCAAAAGTCCGAGTAAACAGAGATACTAGCGTAAACATAAATAAAATATACTTACCTATAAAATGCCCTCTAATTTCGAAATCGCTCCCAACCTGTCGTAACAAAGTGGGGACGTGAGCTTATGCCCAGTGGTATTTATACAAGCCATATAGAAGTGGATGGTAGAAAGGAATACTCGCATGCTATAAACATATACATGAAAAATTATGTATATATCTACATGCGTATACCTTTGAAACTACGCATGCCAATGTATTAACCGTTTTACTTCTGAAAACCTTACTTATCCAGACTTCCTTAGTTCATACTTAGGATTTCACCTTGCTTAACACACCCAGTTCAACACTTGAAACCATTACACTTTATTTACCCAAACTCATTTCCTTTACCGTAATTTAAACCCTTTCATTCATTATTATATACTTTAGTATTTTTATTGAACATCACCATTTCAACACACGCATTCACCGTGTTAGAAAATACTTATTCAATCTTTGAAAATCCTTTTTACAACTCATTCTTGTGTTAAGTATGGGTTTAATCGTTTAGGTTTCTTAACCACCCATTTATCCACTTTCTTTAACCCCTTTTTCATTCCTTTATGGACATTACTAGATCTATGTATTTACTTGCCCATTTTACATTCACCGGAACATTTATTACATTCATTCAAGTTAGGTTATTTTAACACATTTACTACAAAACCCAATTCTTAATTTGTTCCATATTTCATTTAACATTTCTCAGAATCTGACTATACCGCATACTTACACGGGCTCTACACCGACGGCTATGCGCACCATATGCTCTGGCCAGTGATTTAGGGCTTTTCATTCAAGGGCTCCAGGCCCTTTTTGCTTATTCCCGATTGCATCCGAGTCCTTATTAATGTGTTTAACACTTTACACATGTCCACATTCTTCCATTTCCTTACTTTTCTCGACCGAAGCCAAAATCCGGACTTAATCGTACGTATTTCAATTAACACTTGGAAAAATTATTTCTTTTCTTCTTTAAGTCCCTTATCCACACACACATGATTTATACTAAAATCGTTCACATTTTAGGACTTAACTTATTTTCTCACACATTAGTGTAAACACATTCTTTAACATTTACCCCTTGTTTCCAACTTACCATTTTAACACTTTTAACATGTAAAGTAAATTAAGTTAAATGTGAACGATTACCAATTTACCCTTTGTTTACCAAACTTGTAATTTAGTTCCTTAACAAGTGTCATTTGTCAAAATAATTATTAAGTTTCCAACTTAACATTTCAACGCTTTAACCATTTTAACACTTTTAACACATAAAGTAACACTCTTTACATTTTAAGTTTTCTAAATTTTCGTTCGTCTTATTTCATGCTTAAACCCAACAAGACTTCCTTTCAACTTTCTCACATATTTATTATCGAAATACTACAAGTTCATATGCATAAAAAGTGGACTTTAAATACTAAAATCCTACCAAATGGATTAAATATGCATTTCGTTTAATAAAGACATTTTATCGATTTCTTTAAAGTCAACAAATGTCCATTCATTCATAAAGTCTTCATTTTGCAAGAAACTTAAAAATGTTTATTTCATAAATATTTTGACAAAGATTAGCATCATTCCTCATTTTTATTTCATAAAAATGCCCATTATTTCTTCTGGCTAGAAATACACTATAATAATATTATTTCACATTTTTATTCCATAAAAATGTATTTTATTACTTTTTACTAGACATACACCAAAATAACTTTATCTCACATTTTTATTCCATGAAAATGTGTATTATTTCCTTTTCACTATACACTAAAATGACATTTCTAACATTTAAATCATAAAAATGTCCATGAATAGTATTCTGAATTTTTTAACACCTTTAAAATTCATTTAGACTTTCCTTTAAATCCCATTTTTCTTTAAAACATCAAGTGTGTACTTAATTAACCCAATAATACATTATAGTCATTTTTTCTACACAATTTTGTGACACCCCGACTAATTAAATACCGGGTAGCTACTCCTTTATTAAATTAATTCAAAATGCCAAGTTGGTCCAGTTAATAGCATCACTGTCGAAAACATTTTAATGATTACTAACCACCTATTATTTAAAAAGTAAGTTGCCAAATTTTAAT
The DNA here is from genome assembly GCA_949130495.1 of Sambucus nigra. Taxonomy (NCBI): domain Eukaryota; kingdom Viridiplantae; phylum Streptophyta; class Magnoliopsida; order Dipsacales; family Adoxaceae; genus Sambucus; species Sambucus nigra. Next base: position 365,281,171 of record OX422220.1, on the reverse strand, counting down.
TTAAGTCTGATTAACATGCAACAAGTGTAATGAAGAATAATAACACCATTCATCATAAAGAAGTAAATAGAATAACCATCACATAATGTAAATAAAGTCTGGAGGAAAACTCCTCACTACAAAACCACAACTGAAATAACTAAACTGAATACTGAAACAATACATGCCAAAGTCTGAAAAACTGTAATGGAAAGATGTCTCTAATAGAAATGGGCAACATGCCCTACAACCGATAGAATACTGAATACGGAATCCAAATGATAGAAGCGTCTAAAAGAAATTCCCTGTAGCTTCCACAACCAGCTACAGCTCGTCACCTGAATGAGTATCCTATGCATGGTGTCCTTGTGGCTGGGCACCTAAAATGGTTTTACAAAAAAAATAGATTTGAAAGCAAACGGGTCAGAGCCCGAATGTGGAGATATTTTAAAAACCTGCAAGTGCTTTAAAAACATTTAAAACATTAAATGCAAAGTACATGTTAGGACGTGCACTCACATGATATTCTCACCTCTCGTCTAACTGTGCACTCCTAACGTAAGTACCCATCTACAACGACACAAACCACTAGCTAAGTGACATCATATCTAGCTAGACTGTTATAGGTCCTACCCTTATTACTCGGTTACATTAGCATTATAATGATCTCAGTTTAAATAGGTGCTTAACCTGAATTCAGATTCTTATACAAAAGTAATACAACTCATTTTAGATTAGCCTTCTATGTTATTCCATAGTTACACACAATACCATATGAAAGTTCCCAGTTTATTAAGCGTATATTTTCCACAACATAAATATACAATATAAGCACCCCGAGACTAAGCTGCGGTGCACACATACTCTGCTATCCATCCCGGTACATCACGCACATAAGGATCACATATTTCGAATCTCTCAGGAATAGTTCAGATAACACAAATCACAAAAAGTGGAGGCGAACACAGTCACATCACATGGGTCACGCACATACCTACGCTCCCACGATCAGCGGACTTATCAATATCCCAATAAGTCTTTCTATGACCTATGTTCATCAAGGTAACCAGTCCAAATCCGGGCAACACAAGGATTAGAGGGCCCTAAGCGAACTCAAACCTACCGTGATAGCAAGTATGGTAGGTATGTCATACACACAAATCATATACCAATACTAAGTAAACACACGTCTTAGTAATCCCGTAGTTTAATTGTAGTACTATTCTCGTTCTAGTACCAATATATAATTTATACACTTTATACGATTCCGGTTTAAAATCATACGAGCCGTAATTTATTCTCACGTCGTAGTAGACACTCACGTCTCAATCCAAACGGTCCATTGATGTAAATCACTCGTATATAATTTACTCCTCATAATAACCCAAAAGTCCCAAATCTATCAATACATCACCAAAGGAATGTTATCTCTACCCTCGAACAAGTTTACGGGACTCCCAAAATCAAAACAGGTCAAAAAGGCCTAAACTGCCAGCTCGTTAGAAGTCTCGTTCGAACGAGATTCCAGTTCGTTCGAACAAACTGTACCTTCTAACGACATCTCGTTCGAACGAAATACAGTTCGTTCAAACGAAGGTATCGAACGAAGTCTCTCCTCGTTAGAAGCGACTGGTCAACTCGTTAGAAGCTCGTTCGAACGAGCTCGTTCGAACGACCTGGGGAGGCCTTCTAACGACCGACCAGTTTCAAGCCCAGAATTTCTTAGTTACGTTTTTTCACCATTTCTACTCCTCAAATCTCCTCTAAAATTAGCCCCAACGATGTTTTAAGGTCTCTAATCAATCCTAAACATATTATAGTCACATCCTAACATGTTTTAAAAGATTAATCCATCCTAACATCAATCAATTTACGATCTCTACACTTTTCCCCCAATTTTTGAAGAACATGAACCCTAAACTTTTCAGTCCTCAATTAGTCCATTCTAAATCCGTTTTTCTTACATCCAACGTATATTAATACCAAAATAATCATCTCTATATGATTCCACATGCAATTTGTCCTCAATATTCGAGTTCTAAGTCCAAACAACATGGGTTTTCATTTATCTTTCAAGAACAATTGTAAATCTTCAAATTATCTAACATGGAGGAAACATTCTCTGAATTAAAAGAAATTAAATCACTTGCCTCAATTGTCTCTGAATTTGGTGTTGATTTTGTAAAGATTTTCTGCAGAATTCCTTCTCCTTCTCTCCTTCTCTCCCTCTCTAAGCTTTCTTCTCCAAAGGTGGCTATGGTGGCTAGGGTTTTCTTTGGGAAAGTTGGAAACCTAATTGATAACCTCCGTAGCTTATTGGGTCATTAAGGGTTGGTTAGTGGGTTTAGTGGGTCTATTCCCAATCAGATAAAGACTCCTAATTTTCGTCATTTTTAATTCCTAAAAATACGAAATTACCAAAATACCCTTTATGTTGCCGGTATGGCCTAAAAATACCCCGGGACCCAAACTAAACCCCCGGCTAATGTTTTCTGACTATCTCGACCCTTCCGGACGCGTTGGCACACTCAAAACGACCATACGGTTAATAGAATTTAAATTCACTTTTATAAATAAAATAATTATATGCTGACGCATCTATCACCCGCGTCCCAATAAAATGACCAAATTTCCGTATATCAATCTCATGACAAATTCATAATTCAATATTCATATAACATCATATATAGTCAATATAGTCAAATACCAACTCACAACTCGCTAGTATTTTACCCGGATTAATTCCCAATTAATTCTCATTTAATTAATTAATCCCCAAAAATAAATATAACCAAAAGTACGGGGTCTTACAACTTTTACACTCAAATGGTGAAAAATAGTAATCTGAAATTCTTGTCTAATTCAAGCCCACTTTAAAACCTTTCTTTGAGACCCATTTATTCATGAGATCATAGAAATACACCAATAAACTTCATGGATGCAAACTATCACAAATCCTACATATTTTAAGACTAAAATATGTAAATAATAAATCTGAAATTTATACATAACATAAACCTTAAACCAAGGTTCGCAAACCCTCCTCAAATGAGCTCTAATAATGGTGGGAATGGTGTAGAAGATGGAGGACCACCCACCTCCAAAGGTGTCCTCAAGGGGGTCTCTTAAAGTCCAACCAAGCTTGTCTCTATGAATCCATTCCCCATCTTCTTGCAAGCTTTCTTCAATATCCAAGGAACCTCCTTCAAGCTCCATCTTCAAATGCCCAACAAAACACTCCAAGAATATCATTCTCTACATCCCACAAATCTGTTTACGTTTTGTCATGGTGATAAATGGAGGTTCAGGTTCCTCTAGTGGTGTATGGTGGATAATGTGAGTGGTTTTATCCCTTAGTAAGTATGGCCAGAGAATACTTCCGTGGTGGTTTCATCTTAGAGAGAGAGAGAGAGAGAGGTGAGAAATCTGATAGTGTTATCTCCACACACACACACACGATCTTCTCCCTTATAACCCAAACGGATTAAGTGTTACCAAAACAGGGACCCTTATCATCTTAGAATATTCCCATATCATGTGTAAGTAAGATCCTAGGACAATAGCAATAACCATCCAAGGGCCAAAGTTGAGATAGAAAATAAAAGGGATTTCCCATCATGGATAAAACTAGGACGAACGGTCGACCGCAGCCCCCTGGCCGGTCGACCGGCCCTGGTGAGAAAAAAATACTTTTTGTTTCATTTTCGAACCCAGTGCATTTTTCTATATATTTTTAGTACCCCCAAAACTTGGTCAAATAAGTTTTATCGCCAACGATGAACTCTAGAAAAATCGCTCAAAGTTCTACTTTATTATGTCACGTACCGGCACTATTATTACCTTATTTTAACCGTGTCCGTGCCACGTACGTTCCTCAGCCAATTCAAGTCGCACTCTACCAATATATTTGGCATAATCATTTGAACCCAAATGTCCCTCCATGCAGACCATGCAACGTGATATTTTCCTTTTTAATTACCATGTGCGACGCGTCACTTTTGGCTAATATTGGCTCAATACTCATGCACCTATTTTCTTCAAATAGTTCTCCGAATAAAATACCTAATTATAGTTGAAATATTTATTTCTTGGTCGGGATATTACAGCTTAGGCTAACTGTGACCTGCCAGGCCATCGCCCATCACAAAGTGACCCCTAGTTACAGGACAAAATTATATCAATAGTCATGCTCTTTAGTGATGTAGTGTGAAAATTGCATGATTCTTGATTAGTATATTATAGAGAGAGTATTTTTATTTGTCATGATGAGCAATATAATAATAGGTAATAATGTACAAGTAGAGTCAACCTAGCATGGATATTACACTAAGCATGGATATGTGAGAGTGATTGATGTGTAACTATCTATGAGTGAGTGTGTGGTAGTGAACCTAACCATGGATCAACTGCAAGTTGTGGGTGAGAATGGATATATACAAGTGTGATAAGTGGAGGTGTGTGTTAGTGACACCTAAGCATGGATATTCTAAGTGGTGTGTGCAATACGTGGATATAAGTGATCCTACATGTAAGTAGTGTGACGTGTACATGGAGAGTATCTACAAGTGTGTGGGTGAGGAATGATATAAGCATGAGGTAGATATATACAAGAAATAATAAAGAATAAAAAGGGGACCATACAGGTAGGTGCATACGCACACAAGAAGAAAATGATAACACTCATGCAAACAGAGTCTAGCCATCTGATGATAAACAGATTCCCCAGCGGAGTCGCCACTGTGGACATACCTTTCCCTTTTGGAGAGGTCTCCTCCCCTTTTGGAGAGGTATCCTCCTTCCTCCCATCTTGGGGGAAGAAGAGTGAGGTCTCGCTCCCTTTTATACTAGGAACGCTTCAGCCATCATCGATGTGGGGTGAATGTAAAGAGATAGAGTCACTATCCTATTTTGCACAAAACAGGAAAAAGAACATGTCGTTGCATTGAGAGAGGTATCAAAGACAAACTCATACTTACAAAACCAATAGTTCAGAGGTTCAAAAGATAAATTACAGAATGAGAAGGTGTTAGGCACCCATCCCGCCCTTTCGGTGTCTCATGGGCTTGTGTTACTATTTTCCTTAATTTGTCCATGAAGTGTGTGTGCATGCATATATACATGGAGATCATAATCGCTCTACTCATATCATGGAAAAGATATAGTGAGGTCATCCAAAGGAATGTTCCCAAGATAATAATAGTTAGAAAATATGATGTATATGCTTATCAAAATATTGATCGTTATAATGAAGTGATAATATTTATTAGATAAAACTCAAATATGTATCTCAAGTATGATATATATAACTAATACATAGGAAAAGGATGGAAATATGAAAATGAGAAAATTGGACTCGAGTCTTGAATTTTAGCCCGAAATGCCTACGTAGCCTTAAAAGGCATCAAAGTTCACGTAGTTCGCATGCGAAACAAGGAGGGGTTTATCCCATAGATTCAAATGGGAGTTTATTATACATGTGTGTATAGAAAACGTATTTTTAGTTTTAAGAAATTGTGGTGGATAATCCCGTTGGAATTTATAGGTGTAACCCTTTTATTCTTTGTTTTGGGTTTTTTATAGAAAATAAAGTGTGTGCAATATAAATAATAAAGGATGAGATGTTAATCTGTATGAACTAAACTAAAATCTAGATTAAGGATTTATGTAACTAATGCGAAAATAAAGAATTTAAAGAGAGGAGGATATTTGGACGTTCTTTGGAGAATTGAGGCTTCATATTGATCCTTGATGATATCCCTTGAATGGAGATGAATGTTGGATGAGAGAGAAGGAGGTTTTTCTAAATTGGGTATAAAATGATTGGAATGAAAGATGGAAAGGAATTTCACACAAGGAAACTTCGTTATTGCAAGAGAATGTTATTGAGATCACTGATATTGATGGATCTGAGGTGTGTATTAAGAGTGAGATCATGACCTACTTTTATAGGGTTGATGGACTATCGATCGGCATATCCCTAGCCCTACCAATCGATAGGTGACCCTAGACACACTACCGATAGGCAGGGAAATGAATCTGCCAATCGACAGTCTCGTGCATATTTTTTCAAAATAATAATCATAGAGAGCAATCCGTTATCCAAATCATGCACGGGGCATACCGTTAGAAAGTTAATTCAGAGACCTTCGAGAGTCCTTTGGGTCTCCCCCCGAGTTCAGGAGTTAACTTTGGGTCAAACAGGGCTCGAAAGCGCTCGTTGGTCCTTTGGACGAGAGATCATTGGACAGTTTTGTTCATCCAAACCGTAAGTCAGATTCATTCGTGGGGTGAACCATTGGAAATTTATGCAAGGTACTTAGACGTTACAAATTGCTTAGCTTGGTTCAGAGAGTTAATTTTGGTCAATCGGGGCCCAAAACTGCTCGATGACCTTTCGAAGTAAAACTGGTTGTTCGTCCGTACTGTAAGGTTGATTCACGCACGGGGAAGATCTTTAGAAAGGGTATTTAGTGCCTTTAGAAGATTCATTCAGTCTCGTTTGATCTGAAGATTTGACCTTGGTCAAACAGAGCCTGAGAGCGATCGCTGGCTTTCGAATTAGTTTTTTGGGGAAAATTGATCGTTCATCCGAATGGTTATGCCATTTTGCGGACAGGGCGGACCGTTGGAAAGAGGTTTCAGTTCCCTTTGAGGATTCGTTGAGCTTTTTCTCTGACAATAAAGTTGATTGGAGTCAAATCAATAGATAGATAGATAGATAGATAGATAGATAGATAGATAGATAGATAGATAGATAGATAGATAGATAGATAGATAGATAGATAGATAGATAGATAGATAGATATCAAGTAGGGAGGTAGGTTGGTAGGTAGGTAGATATCTAGGTAGGTAGGTAGGTAGGTAGGTAGGTAGCTAAGTAGGTAGGTAGCTAGGTACGTAGATCGATAATTATTTTGGTTGGATGGATGGACAGATGAAAGGGATGAACGGACAGATCGGAGGACGAATGATGGATGGATGGACGGACGAACTGACCCACGAGTGATGGATGAATGGATGGATGGATGTACGAACGATGGATGGATGTATGGATGGATGGATGGATGGATGGATGGATGGACGTACGGACGGATGGATGGATAGATTGATGGGTGGGTAGATGGATGGATGGACATATGGTCGGATGGTTGGACTGATGGATGGATGGATGGATGGATGGATAAATAGATAGATAGAAGACTATTAACTCCCAATATGAATGTTAACCATTCTATAATAATTTTAGGTTCTTGTAGTGGTGTAAGAGCATAGGCAGAGGTGAAGGATATTAAGTCTAATAATCATCTGTAACACCTCCAAAAAATAATTTTAACACATGTACCAAGGAGATCTTACTTTCTTACAACAGTACATTGTCCAATTCGGACCTTTATTGAAGATTCGGTGTAGTGAACATGTCCTTTGTTGTAGAGAAGCTACATCAACAAAGGTCCCGATAAATCTTAGTGAAAATAAGCTCCAAACATGGTTCATGGGCAGTGAAAGAGGCTTTTGATAAAGGAAAAACCTTTCTCTTGAATGAACCTCATCATTTGCTAAAATATCTAATGAAAGGCGTGACAAACGAAAAAAGTTTACTTGTGGCAAGCACTCTGGGACTTTCATAAAATGCCTGGATTTTAAAACTGGGTTTTATATGAAGAAGTACTATAGCATTTTGTGAAGGCAACCCAAAAACTACACAGAGAAAAGGTTTTGAAAATATTTTAACATTTTATTCTCCTAACCAAATGTGAGTGATAAGTAAATTAGGTCATTTATCTTTATCCTATAATTTGATCAATGCGACTCAGAGGATGATTAGTTGGATTCAAGATCTTTGTATGTTGATGACACTTTTCGGAGACATAAAGACCATGACTCAAACTGTGTTTTAATTAATGGAATGAAGAAAAACTCACATCCTAGAGGTCACATTTATATATAATACTCTTACAAGCTCTCCATTTGTCTATTATGTGATTAAACGCATAAAAATATACGATTACTAGAAATTGAAAAAATATCATGTATGACATGAACTTGCCCGTCATGCATATAAATCAAACAAACACGAGATTATTTTCAAAAACTTTCAAGGATCACTTGAATCATGTTTCCTTGTTTCTCATTAATAAACTCGTCAAAATACAAATGTGTAATGAAAAACATAAACAAAGTTTAGAGTTAGTAAAGGAACAAGAGATATATCAAATGATGCAAAGAATATATCCACCTAACTAGCATGAAAAATAACTAATATATATACACCTTTTAAAGGAGCAATATACCTCCCATAATCTTTTCGCCTTTCAATAAATTGGTCTACCTTTTGTCATGGGAATATACAAAGGAAAGAGTTATGGCAACCAAGATATTTAAGAAGATAATGAGGTCAAAGTTGAGCAATTTATTAATGAGATTAAAAAAAAGGAGCATACAATTGGATATAAAATAAGACAAGAAAATCACACATACCCTATCTTTAAACAAATGGTTTTACAAGAAGATATCCACATAGATATGCAATAAGAGAATAACCCGTAGACCGTTTTCCATAAAAAAAAAAAAGTATAATTTTCTCACTTACCAAAAGTTTGAGTTTATTAATTACAAATGTTCCGAATTAAAAAAAAATTATCATAAAGGACCATGATGAGGTTTATCAAACAATAACATAAGATCATATCTCATTGGCGAAAAACAAAAAAAAATGAACGTATAGATTAAAACCAAGATCAAACTCATTTATGATAATGAATCATCAATCAAATAATTCAAAACTTTGACTCTAGTGAAATCTCAAACATCCCTTTATAAGGATCATTTTCAACAATCACTTTTCTCTCTCACTAACATATATTGATTAAAAATTTTGTAACATATATTTGGTTTTATCCAAATTTGGATAGAAAGAAATCTGTTAAACATCCCTCAATTTTTTTTTTAAAAGTGGAGGCCATCACTTTATACAAAGAAGGGATAATATTTATGGATAAATGGTAGTTTCACACATTTTAATGTTGTAGTTTTAACAAATTTTTCTCTCATAATTTGTTATATAGCATAAGATTTTTTAAATTTTAACAAATCATGAAATTAAATACCTCACATACTCATATTTAAGGGTTTTAGACACTCTTTCATGAGTTTAAAGAAACTTTAAACACTTTAAAAAAGACCTTAAATCTTTGTCATTTCTCATAAAGTGGAATGTATTCAGTGTGTAATTTTTCAAAAGTGGAACAAGATATGACCATGTGTTCCTAATATAATTTCTCCCAAAGTTTACATGACTTAACATAAAGCAGAAACTATCTCATGAAGAGTGTATCACATCCCAAATTAAAAGAAAGGTTATCAATACAAGACATTTGATATTAAAGATACGTCAAGGAGTATATCGTCAATAAATCATATAAAAGAGTGTACCAAAACAATTACGGAAAGAAACATAATCAATTCAAATGAACATGTCTTAGGATATATATAAAGTGTACAATAAAGATCAAAGTACAACGCATGTTACTAAGAAATCAGTTAATTACACAAATACGAGTTAAGATCTAACATAATCAAATCTATTCCAATATAGAGTTTCAATTAATATGTTTTATTGTTTATGATCAATTAAAACACAACTCAAAGGCATCTCCCTGTTTTCAATAGTATCTCTGATAAAATGATGGTGAATGTCAATGTGTTTGGTATAATAGTTAAATGATATTTTTGAATCTATCAATAGTACTCATATTATCACAATAAATGTTCATGCATTACTAATCAATCCTAAAATCTTAAAACATTTATTTCATCCACAATAATTTTATAATATCTACCCACCGCAATATACTCAACCTTTGTCACAGATAGAGACACATGATTATTATTGATTTTCCAAGAAACCAAATAAATTTCCAAGTTGAATCAAACACCGAAGGTACTCTTCCTACCCTCCACATCGCCTGCCCAACTGGCATAGGAATAAGTTGACAAAGAAGTATTAGTGATCTATGGATACCAAATACCAAACCCGTCATTCCACTAACATACTTAATGATAAACCTGACAAAATTTAAATGGAGCTTGTTGAGACAGGATTATTGGCGAGCACAAACTCCTACACTAAAGGATACGTCAAGGAGACTAGTAGTGAGGTACAAAAAGCTACCCATTATGCTACAACTTAACTTTCCATCCATATCCTTCCCATTTACATCCTTTCAAAGACTTATTAACACACTCAAGGGAGTTCTCTTATTCGTGGAAGCATCAAGATTAAACTTCTTTGAAAGTTCTTTTGCATAATTTTATTTTGAAATAAAGATGCACCATCCATTTTATCCATTTAGAGATCAAAAAATAAATTTAATTCCCTGGCCTTTCTCATTCAAACTCCTTTTGCATAAGCAAGGAAAAACATTGGTCATGATAAAGGTATGTGCCTGAGTGTCTAAATTCAATTATTTAATTTCTTAATTGACTAACACATAAAGAAAATTGAATACTTTTTAATTTGAAATAAATATTAATTTTATCGAATAAAATTATTTTGTCCAAATTGCATACAGTTGGTGATTAGCAGCGGAAGCAAATAGAACAATCATAAAAAGCGCATAAGGACATAAAATGGAAAGCCTTGAGAAAAAACCACTATTGCACCACCCCGAAACAAGTCCACTAGTACTGAAATATGATTACATGACATAACAAGGACTCAAACACGAATTAAATATACGATAACGATAAATGCCACGATTTTGCACCCTTGCATTATGATCATTTGCGTATGTTCGTACAAGAGATAGTCACTCCAATCCAGGAAAAAAATAGCACAACTTCCAATTCCGCAGTATCCACCAATCTCAATTAGGAACATCCCAAACATAATCCAATGTGATGCCCTCTTTTGTAGAATATCTTAGTGTTTTCATAAACTTATAGTCTACTTTATTTGTATAGAGTTAATACACTCTTACAAATACATGGACATTAGCGAAACCAAATAAAGTTTTGGGGAAAATTGGGCTTCATCAATTGGAATGCGTGCTTAAAGGAGTTTAAATAGTTTAGCAATGAAAGATATCCAAATAAACACTCTTTCCAAGACAAAGGTCCTCATTTGAACTAGGGAGCCCTCGTTGTAATGAGATATTTAGAAAGAGAGGCTATTGATCGACAAAAATTTTTATCAAGGGTGTTTTTGGCAAATAGTGCGCCCTCGTTTGAAACAAACTTTGATCGAGGGATCCTTATTTGAACTTTTCTTTCGATCGAGGTCCACGACCTCAAAAAATAGGTTCTCGGTTAAGGGTGACCTAGTTTGAATGGGATTACTCAAGTTTGACCCCTGATAAAAATTTCAAAAAAAATATTTCAACTCTTTTACAAACTTATCTTCATGTATTGTCACTTTTTAGCAATAAAGTAAACTACAAGGAAGTACAAAACTTTTGAAAACCTCTACCTTTCTCAAATGAGTTAGTGTTATTTGGTTTGGTAATCTCAGTCATGATATATTATCTCTTTGTCTTCATTAGATTTATTATTACAACTCAATGGACTCGATAAAAAGATAATATGACTCAAAGGTTTGTTCGAAATTAAACAAATTCACACTAAAAAACTAAGGGGTGTAAAATATGTCCTTACATGTCTCCCCCTTTGGTTATCTAAATACAAAACAACAAATGGAAAAGATACAAAAAATTACTAGATAAAAAAAATCATATACATCAATGTACCCAATCTCAATCCTCGAGAGACTTTATAAAGATGTATGGCTTCTTCAATTGACAGCATGTCAACATCACGGGCCATGTAAGTCTTGCATAGTTAAATGAATACCACATGACAAGAGATGTACATAAAATGATAAGAATTAAAAATTTCAATTCATTCACATAACTAATGCCGTTAGATATACACTCCCTTGAACACCAAAATTCACCCCCTTC